>JACSVZ010000030.1:11668427-11909001 GCA_014706295.1 Lycocorax pyrrhopterus obiensis
TGCTTGGTGAGGAGAAATGGTTGTGGGAGGCACAGGACAAGCATGTGGACTTGCCTCCCTTTTGTCCAGGGCTAAATCAACTCTGTCTGGTTTTTTGTTTTCACTGTTAAGCAAAAAAGCATCTTAGTTGTTTGCTAGGACAATCTGAGGTGGATTTCCATCCGACTTAGCCCACTCGCCTGGTGTTTGGGTAATTCATTAGTTGTATAAATGAGGAATACTCAGCATTTTTGTTTCCCTCTGTTTTCTAGCACACACTTTGCAAAGTCCTCATTATACCAATTTAAAGTTTGTTCCCTTTTTTTGGTTTCCCCACAAACTCTTGGCAGGATCAGTCTGGTTTAGATGGGTTTTCTACCTAAGCAGGGAGGTGGCAAGAAGGGACATGGAATGCTGTTTCTGGGTTCTACTGAGGTGGAACTGTCCATGGTGTGTAGCTTGGAAATGTAAACAGATACATGAAATAGTGGGATGTGTGCAAGTGTTAGCTTCTGCACAAGATTTATCAGAGTGGCTCTATGGAGTCCTTAAATTATGTTGCAACCTGATGATATGACCAGCTGTCACATTATTATTTCTACTGGTAATCTGTTTTAGTTTAAAACTATTTCCCAAAATGATGGTGTTATTAGTAATACATTCGTGTTCTAATCCAAATTTCCCTAACTTTAATTAATTGGTATTGATCTGGGTGAGAGACTTTGCTGAAGTTCGACTACATGTTTTTGTCTTTTTAAGCAGAGCTGCAGCATAACTGGTTGTAATGATAGTTTGACTTTACTTTTATCTTAAAAGTGCATGACCAAGATGGAATTTCTGAAGATGTCACAGTACTGAAGTGTGAGCATGTGTATGATTAAAATAACTCTCCCTCACACACACTTTTTCAGCTTTCTGAAACAAAAGTCTTCACTGCTTCCTCTGTTCCAGCTGAGAATCATGTGACTCCTAGGCAAAGGTAAGCTCTTCTTCCATAGTTTCCCTATACCTTAAAAACTTTCTGCTTGTTGAAGCAATGCTAGCTTGCACATATAAAATGTTGGCTAAAACACAGGGCAGCCTTGGTCAGAGATTGGTCAAGCTAGTTTCAAAATTGTGAATCTTGCTTTTGTGGGTTCCTGTGTGTCATGGTTTGATGCTGGCCAAACGCCAGGCACCCACAAGAGTCACTCGCTCACCCTCCCCTGCCACAGCTGGGCAGAGGAGAGATAGAAAAAAAATTAACAAAGGGTTCATGAGTTGAGATAAGGACCAGGAGACAACACTTCAAGGGCAAAACAGGCTTAACTTAAAGTTACAAAGTGAATTTATTGCTAACAGACTCAGAGGAGGATAACGAGAAGTAAAATAAGCCCTTAAAACACCTTTTCCCCTCAGCCCATCCCTCCTTCCCACCGACAGCACAGGGAGACAGGGCATGGGAGTTTTGGTCAGTTCATCACTGAGATTCTCTTCTGCTGCTCTGGGAGAGGAGTCCTTCCCCTGTGAGACTGTGGGGTCCCTCCCATGGGAGACAGTTCTCCACGAACATCTCTGACATGGGTCCACTCTCAGGAGCAGCAGTCCTACTGCACCTGCTGCAATGTGAGTCCCTCCCATGGGCAAACAGTTCTCCCAAAACTGCTGCGCCGTGGGTCTCTCTTTCCATGGGATGCAGTCCTCCAAGGACAGGCTGCTCCAGCCTGGAAGCAGAGGCCCTCTCTCTCCACTTGGTCTCCCACTGGATCACAGCCTCCTCCAGGCATCCACTCGCTCTGGCATGGGCACCTCTCCCACGGGCTGTGGGTGGATCTCTGCATTCCCCGTGGACCCATGGGCTGCAGGGGGACAACCTGCTTCATCATGGTCTTCACCACGGCCTGCAGAGGAATCTTGGCTCCGGTGCCTGGAGCACCTCCTCCCCCTCCTTCTTCACTGACCTTGGTGTCGCCATGTTGTTTTCCCTCACATGTTCTCACCTCCTCCTCTTCTCTGGCTAGAAGACAAAACCTTGTGACTTTGCTTTGATTTTCTTCTTAAATATGTTATCACAGAGGTGTTACCAACCTCTCTCATTGGCCCAGTTTTGGCCAGCAGCATGTCCATCTTTCAGAGCCATCAGAGATTGGCTCTGCTGGACATGGTGGAAGCTTCCAGGAGCTTCTCACAGGAGCCACCTCTGTGGCCCCCCTGCTACCAAAAACCAGGCTGTGCAAAAACAATACACTGTGTTACCTATTATTGACTACAGAAGTGGAGCCAAACTTACCAAATCCGTGAACATAATACTGACTTCTGCACAAAGACTGCTTACTGGCAGGAACAAAAGTAGCTGGTAAGAAAACTGTGCTGCTGTTGTTGAAAAGGAAGCTCTGGCTTTGCTGTCCAGAAAATGAAAACCCTGCCCCTGTAGATGTACAAAGTATTCAGAATGTAGTGCTTTGACAAATATGTTGACAGAAAAGCTTGTGTTGCTTACCAGGAAAATCACCTTCTTGCCATCACAATTACTTGCCTTAACTGATGATATAGAGTTCAGATAGAGAATGGACAATATGGCAGTTGCTGCCTTTGCTTGTCTTTGTCTTCACCAAATGCCTGGCCAATTATGTGGAATCAGCTGCCTGCATTAGCCTCAGAGAGCAGGTTAAGGTTGTATTATGAAGACTTCTGTAGTTGGATAGCATGAGAGCTGAAAACTAGATGGCCTAATGGTCCCAAACATCCTGATACAGCTGTGCTGCTATACTTCAGACTGCAGCAAAATTTTCATTATAACATGGGTGTGACCTGGAGGAGGCATGGTGTCAGTTGGCTTACAGTTTATATTCCATTCCTTTCCTTCTTAAAGATGATATGGCAGGGGGATTGGACTAGATGATCTCCACAGGTCCCTTTCAACCCTAACTATTTGTGATATGCTAACATGTTCGTTTTAATGCAAATATTCTTCCAGCAGATATCCCTCAATTTATGTTAGAAAATATTTTAGTTCATCAGCTCAAATTCTGGTGTATTGTTTTGTGTTTTGTGGTTTTTCGTTTTGGTTGTTTGGTCATTTTTTTACTTGCCATAAGAAAGGCTTGGACATTAAAAAATCTATGCTAATCAAAGTGCTGGAAGCAGCTCTTCAGCCCAAGCCTGTGGTATATTTAGGATAAACTTAAGTCAGAATTTTTTGAGTAGATTTCTTTTATTGTCTGAATGCTTTGCTTTTCCTTGGATAAACCTGTGTTAAACGTGTAGGTGTTAATAGGCCATGTTAAATGTAAGAAAATTCACATTTCTCATCCTGCTCAGGTATGTATGGTAAAGTCATTTTGGATATGTGCCTACCATCTGAGAAATGTAGCTTTTATTTCCGCTGCTCTTGTGACTTCCATACCAGAACGCACTCACTCAGTTGCTGCATGTGACTTCATTCTTTACTGTCCGTATACCCACCCCATACAGAGGTAGGACTTTGATCCCTTGCTCTTTTTAAAGGAATAGTGTGATATACAGAGAATGTGGATTATCAATATATATAATGGGTTGGCAGACAGGATCGGCTTAAACACAATGTATCTTTTATGACTTGTCTCCAGTTACTTGGTTATATTAATCATATGGGTTATTTATGTGATACGTGATGTTATAAATTTGATAATGTTTTAAATGAGAGCAAAGAATTTATATTCTAGCTGTAATGTTAAGTTTCAGCTAGCAGAATTTTATTTTCTGGCAAAAACCTCTATTCTACCTCTTTTGTATGGCAGGCAAGCAATGTTTGAAAAGACTGTTAATCATTAATAATTCTGTTGATGGTATGACAGCCTTAGTATTAGTGCTTTCTTCAGTTTCAGCACAGTCTAATCATCATGTTTATTCCAGCCAAACTTTGCTTTGTCTTACAGCATGGACTTGGTAACACTGCTTCAAAAGCCCAAAAAGCCTGTGACCTTTACCCAAGAGACAGAAGGCAACTCATTTGAGGCTCCCCAGCAACAGACCTTTGGCCAAGCCCTAGTCTTCACAAATTCTCAGCACAGCACCCAGATGGCATCAGGAACTGGCAGCTCCAGTGCTGTAAACTCTTATTCACCTCAAAGTCTGGTAAAAATATCTTATGCTTTCTAAATATTCCTAATGAGTAAATATTTAAGGTTAAGTAACTTTTCCAGTACTGGTCATTTAATGAGATGGTTCGGTATTTATAAAATTCAGGTTGCAAATGTTGAAGGAATTCTTAATTTCATTCCTTCCATTCACACACACACAAAATAAAGTTTACCTTTTTTTTCTGGTTTTGCTAAGTAGTTGTTTCTCAGTTCACATGAAGTACTTGTATTAATTTTTGAGTAGAGAGCAGATGCATTTACTGCATGCTGATTTAGGATGAAATCACTTGTTTCTAGTGAAGAGTTCTATGCCAGAAAACTTTGATGTGTTATTTGCAGACACATCTCTGACTGCTTTTTGTGGAAACCTGATTATTTCTGTGTCGCTAGAGAGCAGAGACCGAGGAATAAAGCGACATGGACGGTTTAGGACGAGAAGAAACCGACCCTTTATTAATTTACAAATTTGCTTATATACCTTAGCACGCTGGACACTGACATAAGGTTATTGGTTCACTGACCAACCACCCCCCAGAGGGATTGGCTGAACCCAACACTTACTTCAGATATTTTCTCCTTGGTATCATAACAACACCATAGTTTACAAAATCTCTCAACTGTTTTCCCATAGCATCCGTGAGAAAGCAAGGCTTTCACACAGACGCTGTCAGAAAACTGAGAAATCTCTCTGCAGCCAGGATTTCAGCATTCACATTTCTGAGTCAATTGTGAGGGCTTGAAATTGGGCACTTGAACTGATTTTCACAGAATAAATGTAACTATTAGTAAATGCATGCTATTTTAAGATGCATGGATTAAAGTAAATCAGTATTGTCGTAGTCAGTGATGAAGTTATATCAGTGATAACCAGAGAGGGTCTGGTCATATGCTCCAACTGCTGATTTTTTTATTGGTCATAAACTAAAACACAAGAAGTGATGCCTCAACACGAGGAAGAACTTCTTTACATTGAGGGTGGCAAAGCACTAGAACAGCTGCCCAGGGAGGGTGTAGTCTCCCTCTCTGGAGATGTTCAAAACCCACCTGGACGTGCTTCTGTGTCACCTGCTCTGGGTGATCCTGCCTTGGCAGGGAGTTGGACTGGCTGATCTCCAGAGGTCCCTTCCAACCCTAACAGTTCTGTGATTTATTAGTAATTTAGGACTGAAGAGGTTTTGGTCACTGCCAAATAGCAGCTGTAGGCATTGACCCTATGGTTATGGTTATGTTCAAATTATTTATTAAATACTCAGCTCCACTCTTTCCCCCCCCCTTTTTTTTTTTTTTGTCTCTTGGTAGTCTGCAGTTCTTTGTTCTGGCTTTGAAGAACGTGGCTCTCCTAAATTGACAAACTCTACTGGATCCCAAATCTTGGACCAATTGAAATCTCCAGGTTTGGGTCAGTTTACCTCTCAACAAAACAATAATAGTTCTACTACCACTACCACATCATCCTGGGATCTAAAACCGCCCATTACCCAGGCCTCAGTCCTTAGTCAGTTTGGTAAGTGCTTTGACATAGCTTTCTCTCTTTGTTAGCCTATAAGATTTCTTCATGCCAACAGCAATTTAAAATGGCCTTAAATGAAAAGCTTTTTTAAAAAAACATAATCCTAATAATATAATTGGTTACAGCATTGTGTTACACTTAGTTGCTGGTAATAGACAGTATATCATTAAGTTTTGAGAGGCTTAAGTCTATCTATGTCATTGAATCTTTAGAGGTTGTTGAGCCTTTATGTAATGACATCTTTGATTTAATGTGCTTGAATATTTAAGTGGAATTTTGATGTGACTTTGTGTCGTGGTTTAACCCCAGCCAGCAACCAAGCCCCATGCAGCTGCTCACTCCCTCTCCCACCAGTGGGATCAGGGAGACAATTGGAAGGGTAAAAGTGAGAAAACTCATGGGTTAATATAAAGACAGTTTAATAGGGAAAGCAAAAGCCACACACAAGCAAAGCAAACTAAGGAATTAATTCACCCCTTCCCATGGGCAGGCAGGTGTTCAACCATCTCCAGGAAATCAGGGCTCTGTCATGTGTAATGGTGACTTGTGAAGACAAACACCATCACTCCAAATGTCCTCCCCTTTCTCCTTCTTCCCCCATCTTATATACTGAGCATGATGCTATTTGGTCTGGAATATCCCTTTGGTCAGTTGGGGTCACCTGTCTGGGTTGTGTCTCCTCCCAACCTCCCATGCACTCCCAGCCCCCTCCCCAGTGTGGCTGTACAAGGAGCAGAAAAGGCCTTGACTCTATGCAAGCCCTGCTCAGCAATAACAAAAACATCTCTATATTATCAACCCTGTGTTCAGCACAAATCCAAAGCACAGCCCCATATCAGCCACTGGGAAAAAAATTAACTCTACCCTGGCCAAAACCAGTACACTTAGTTTCTCAACAAATCCTGGAAAATACCTATTTTCAGTATGCCTATGCTGCTTCTAGGTTGTACCATATTTTGTCCTTTTCCCCAGTTTTTTCTCTTCTAATCATTGCATGAATTTTGAATGAGTACTATATAATTTCTTCATAATGTGCATCACATCTCAGCATTCTTTCCCTAGTGTGAAGTCTATGTGTGCTGAAAATGATGCAGGTTACCCATTTTGCCTATTCATAATTGTATGGATTTTTCATTTAATTGAGTAAAATTAGTAGAAACAGTGAAAATGACACCAACTTGGTTTTACAGTGTAGTTCCTAGCAGTATTCTCACTGTGAAGAGTGATAGCTCTTGTATCTCTCTCGTGTGTATGAGTGTATGTTTCCAGATAGATAAGCAGCCAATTTGGTAGCAGTTATAATCTTTGACATGCAGAAATTCGGAAAAAATGTTTATGTACATTTTAAGTTGCTTTTTAATACACTTCAACTGGATAAAAAAACCTTCACACTGCAAATTCTGTGGATCTCTTACGGTTGTTGACCAGTGCTCTGAGATACTTTCAGTGTCTGAAAATATGAAAGGGGAAGTCTTGGGAAAAAACCTGTCAGCATCCAGTGTTTCTTGACTTTCAGCCATATTGAGATGGTAGATGACTTCCTATTTCTGTTGAAAATCTTTTCTTTTGTAGGGGCAGGGGAATCCTAACTCATAATACCACTAAGTTGCAACTCTAGACCCCTTAGAAGTAATCACATTTTATCGGCACAGTTAATTGCAGTAAAACTTGCAGTGTTTGACTAAAATAATCCATAACAATTTTTGAGGCCTAATGTGTGATAATGTTACGTGACTGTATGAATAGGTTTGGTTTTATATTTTTTAAGAAAGCCAAGGCAAGCAGCTCTGGTGCAGGTGCGTTTTGCAGCAGAGCAGGGGATCTATGGGAAGACGTTGGTGATGGTGTCCTGAGCTGGGGAAACCCCAGGAGAGCACCGAGACCCATCAGGAGCCAGCAGCTTGCACAAGAGTGGCTGATGAGGCATGGGCAGGGCCAGGAGTAATGGTGGCCACCCCCTGTGGCACTTAAGCCAGGGTGTGGTTCGACAGGTTGTGCAGGAGGCCCTGCCAGCTCAATCAGGGAGCAATGGTAGCCACCTGGCAGACAGCCACAGCTGACCTCTCTAAGTTCTGCACCCACCATGACTGAAACAGCTGCCTAGACAGAGCTCCGGTGGGAACATGCTGCCACCCAGGTGTCAGGCTGCAGGGTGTGCCTTGCTCTTATGCCAGTATTGGACAGCAGTAGTGAGCACACCTGTGGGAGGTGTGCCCAAGTAGAGGAATTCTTCTGCTTAGTGACAGAAACTCTGGGAGGAGGTGAGTAGGTTGAGGAGTATCAGGGAGTGCAAGAGAGAGACTGCTGGAACCAAACCCTACCTTTCCTGGGACAGGCCCACCAGTCAGACAAGGCACATGACAGGGAAGATCCCCTATCTTCTTTCTGCTTGGCTTCACATGGTGACCTAAAGGATAGGGGGTAATGGTGACAAGTTCCTACCCAATGCAGCAGATGCATCTCATCTGTGACTACCCCACTTCCCCAGGTGCCCTGGCATAATAGGTACAAGGCTCTGCAAGTGGAACTTAACAATGATGAGGACAATAGTATATCTAGCATGGAGGTGTTGCCAAGGTTAAGTCAGCCTATGCCCTGTGTCAAAACTGCTTCCATAAAGAAAAAAAGACAGGTCATTGTAATAGGAGACTCCCTTCTGAAGGGAACAGAAGGCTTCACATGCAGACCAGACCCACTTCTTTAAGAAGTCTGCTGCCTCCCTGAGGCCCAGGTAAAGATGTAGTGAGAAAGCTTTCTATGCTGGTATGACACTCAGATTATGATTTTTCAGGTAGGCAGTGATGAAGTGCAACAAGAAGTCCGAGGGCAATCAAGAGAAACTTCAGGTCTTGGGTGACTGGTTAAGGGATCAGGAGCACAAGAAGTGTTCTCTGTCCTTCCAGTTGCAGGGAATGATGAGGGAAGAAACAGGAAGAGCCAGCAGATCGATACCTGGCTCCGAGCCTGATGTCACCAGCAGTATTTTGTTTCATTGTGATCATAGGTCGGTTTACGCAAACCAGGCCTGCTGGCAACAGACGGGGTCCACCTGTCTCAAAAAGGGAAAAGGATCTTTGCACAGGAGTTAGCAGGGCTCATCAAGAGAGCTTTAAACTAGATTTGAAGGGGAAGGGGATAAACCCAGGCTTGCTAGAGAGAAGCCTTTGGGCAGCACACCAGTGTCTGAGGGACACTGTGCCAGTGAGGTCTTTTGGTCTGCCATCTCAGTGGAGGTAGGGGATGGAGATCCATGAGGCAGCAAAGACACAAGGGTTATTGATGTGTTAGAAATCCCAGAAGTGCCTGAGAATGGTCACACAGGAACTGGGGCTTCTCCTCCCCAAAAAGGCAGCAGGATCAATAGCCCAAATGAAGTGCATCTACACCAACACACACAGCATGGACAACAGGAGGAGCTGGAAGCCATGGTGCAGCAGGAAAATTATGACATAGCTGCCATCATAGAAACATGGTGGGATGATTCACACAACTGGAAAGCTGTAATGGATGGCTATAAACTCTTCAGAAGGGACAGGCAAGGAAGGAGAGGCGGTGGGGTAGCCCTATATGTTAGGGAGTGTCTTGATTGCCTGGAGCTTAATGATGGTGACAATACAGTTTAGGGTTCATGGGGAGGAATCCAAGGGAAGGCCAACAGGGCAGATATCCAGGTGTGAGTGTTATAGACCACCCAACCAGGATGAAGAGGCAGATGACATATTCTATAAGCATCTGGGAGAAGTCTCACGATTGCTAGTCCTTGTTCTTGTCCAGGACGTCAACTTACCAGATGTGTACTGGAAATACAACACAGCAGAGAGGAAACAGTCTAGGAGGTTCCTGGAGTGTGTGAAAGAGAACTTCCCGACATAGCTGCTGAGCCAACCGGGGGGAGGTGCTCTGCTGGACCTGCTGTTTGTGAACAGAGAAGGACTGGTGGGTGATGTGGTGGTCAGAGGCGGTCTTGGGCACAGCGATCACAGAATGATAGAGCTTTGGATTCTTGGAGAAGTGAGGATGAGGGTCAGCAGAACTGCTACGTTGGACTTCCAGAGGTCAGACTTTGGCCTGTTTAGGAGACTGGTTGATGGAGTCCCTTGGGAGGCAGTCCTGAAGGGCAAAGGAGTCCAGGAAGGTTGGACATTCTTCAAGAAGGAAATTCTAAAGGTGCAGGCAGTCTTCATGTGCTAGAAGATGAGCTGATGGAGAAGAAGACCAGCCTGGTTGAGCAGAGACCTTTGGCTGGAACTTCGGGGAAAAAAAAGAGAGTCTATCACCCTTGGAAGAAGGGGCAGGCAACTTGTGAGGACTACAAGGATGTTGGGAAAAAATTAGAAGGGACAAAGCCCAGCTAGAACTTAATGTGGCTACTCCCATACAAGACAGTAAAAAATGTTTCTATATCAGCAGCAAAAGGAGGGACAAGGAGAATATCCTTAATTAAGTGCGGGGGAAAACATAGTGACAAAGGATGAGGAAAAGGCTGAAGTACTCAATGCCTTCTTTGCTTCAGTCTTTTATAACAAGACTGGTTTGTTCTCTGCGTGCCCAGCCCCCTGAGCTGGAAGATGGAGACAGGGAGCAGAATGAAGCCCCCACAATCCAAGGGGAAATGGTCAATGACCTGCTATACCACTTAGACAGATGCAAGTCTTTGGGGCTGGATGGGCTCCACCCAAGGGTACTGAGGGAGCTGACAGAAGTGTTCGCCAAGCCACTTTCAATCATTTATCACCAGTCCTGGCTAACCAGGGAGGTCCCAGAAGACTGGAGTTTAGCAAATGTGATGTCCATCCACAAGAGGGGTTGGAAGTAGGATCTGGGGAACTACAGGCCTGTCAGCCTGACCTCGGTGCTAGGGAAGGTCATTGAGGAGATCATCTTGAGTGCCATCATGTGGCACCTACAGAACGACCAGGGGACCAGGCCCAGCCAGCATGGGTTTAGGAAAGGCAGGTCCTGCTTGACCAACCTGATCTTCTATGACAGGGCCCCCTGCCTAGTGGATGAGGCAAAGGCTGTGGGTGTTGTCTGCCTGGAGTTTAGTAAAGCCTTTGACACTGTCTCCCACAACATTCTCCTGGAGACACTGGCTGTTCATGGCTTGAATGGGTATACTGTTGGCTGGGTCCATAAATTTGCAGGGAACACCAAGCTGCATGGGAGTGTTGATCTGCTGGAGGGTAGGAAGGTTCTGCAGAGGGTTTTAGACAGGCTGGATTAATGGGCTGAGGCCAATTGTATGAGGTTCAACAAGGCCAAGTGATGGGTCCTGCACTTGGGTCACACCAACCCTCTACAGTGCTACAGGCTGGGGCAGAGTGGCTGGAAAGTGGCCCAGCAGAAAAGGACCTGGGGTGCTGGTCAACAGCCAGCTGAACATGAGCCAGTGTGTGCCCAGGTGGCCAAGAAGGCTAATGGCATCCTGGCCTGTATCAGCAATAGTGTGGCCAGCAGGACCAGGGCAGTGATCATTCCCCTGTACTGAGCACTGGTGAGGCCACACCTTGAATCCTGTGTTGAATTTTTGGCCCCTCACTACAAGAAAGACATTGAGGTGCTGGAGTGTGTCCAGAGAAGGGCAATGAAGCTGGTGAAGGGTCTGGAGTGCATGTCCTATGAGGAGCAGCTGAGGGAGCTGGAGGTGTTTAACCTGGAGAAAAGGAGGCTCAGGGGGGACCTTATTGCTCTCCACAGCTAACTGAAAGGAGGTTGTAGCAACATTTGGATCAGTTTCTTCTCCCAGATAACATGTGACAAGACAAGAGGAAAGCTTTAAGTTGTGCCAGGTAAAGTTTAGATTGGATATTAGGGAAAATTACTTCACAGACCGTGTTGTCAAGCTGCCCAGGGAAGTGGTGGAGTCACCATCCCTGGAGGTATCTTAAAAGCTGTGTAGATGTGGTGCTTAGGGACATGGTTTAGTGTTGGATTTGGCAGTGCTGGGTTACTGGTAGGACTTGATCTTAGAGGTCTTTTCCAACCTAAACATTTCAATGATTCTAAATAATGCTTGCCCACAGCTGTTTATTTAAAGTAGAGAATATCAAGTGTTAGCTTTATTATTACAGTGGTAATGTTCAGTATGAAACTTGTGTGATGTCTGAAAGAGACTTGCACGCTCTATAAAATCGTAGCTGTCCAGTGTGTCAGGTCACCCAGATTGTTTCATAAAGGGTAGAAGCATGAAGAACAGAGTTCAATGCTTTAATTTTGATATTTCTTTTTCCCAACACTGACCAGACTTGAAATCCCAGCCTCAACCATCCCCAGTTCTAAGCCATCTGACCCAGCGACAGCAACAACAAATGCACACAGTCCCTGTTCCTCCTCCTGGGCTGGAGTCCTTCTCCTCCCAGGTAAAACTCCATGAGCCATCACCAGTAGACACCTCTACCGCTGTTAGCAAAATGTTACAGCTCCCCACTATATCTATGGATAACCAGGAAGTGACTGCCCACCAAACCCAGCAGAAGCAGATAAAACCACCAAAACGGAGGATAACTCCAGCATCCAAGGTGGGTAATTGAGTTTGTCCTCAGTAAACATATAAGCATACAAAAGCTTGTATCAGCAATAGTATGGCCAGTAGGACCAGGGAAGTGATTGTCCCTCTGTACTTGGTACTGGTGAGGCCACACCTTGAATCCTGTGTCCAGTTCTGGGTCCCTCACAGCAAGAAGGATACTGAGGTTCTGGAGTGAGTCCAGAGAAGGGTAATGAAGCTGGTGAAGGGGCTGGAGCACAAGTCCTATGAGGAGCAGCTGAGGGAGCTGGGGGGCTGGGGGGGCTTAGCCTGGAGAAAAGGAGGCTCAGGGGGACCTTCTCCCTCTCTACAACTAACTGAACAGGAGGATGGAACCAGGCGGGGGTTGGTCTCTTCTCCCAGGTAACAATTGACAAGACGAGAGGAAATGGCCTCAAGTTGTGCCCAGGGAGGTTTAGATAGGATATTAGGAAAAATTTCTTTATGGAAAGGGTTGTCAAGCATTGGAACAGGCTGCCCAGGAAGGTGATGGAGTCACCAACCTTGGAGGTATTTAAAAGACATGTAGATGTGGTGCTTAGAGACATGGTCTAGTTGTGGACCTAGATTAATGGTAGGACTTGATCTTAAGGGTCTTTTCCAACCTTAATGATTCTATATATAAGTTTCTAGGGAGAAGGAGAGCAAAGACCATGGTCTGTTTCTTGTTTGTAAAGCAGGAAATTCAAAGCTGAATAGTTTTTAGGTTCAAAATACAGTGATGTCTTTTCCAAGCACATATCTAATTGTTCTGTGTGGAAAATGACTGTTGCTACGTGATTTTTGGACTGACTTAGTAGCCACAAGATGAATATTGGCTGAGGGGGATGACCACGGATGACACTTTGATATTGTAGAATAGTATGGCTTACTCTTTCAGCTCCAGATCAGGGCACAGAATCAATGAATTAATTTCAGGTTACAAGAATGTAGTTAATTTATATAAAGTGGGGGGTTGTCACATCTAGTTAGCAGCAAAGGCTGAGGCAGTAACTGAAGAAGCCTGTAGTTAAGGGACAAGAGTGTCAGTTACTTATATCTTTAATACAGATAGTGCATGCAAAGGAATTATGTTGGGTTTTTTCCTCCTTTAAGATTCCTGCCTCTGCAGTGGAGATGCCTGGATCAGCAGATGTGACAGAATTAAATGTTCAGTTTGGAGCTTTGGAGTTTGGATCAGAGCCTACGCTCACAGAATTTGGATCAACTTCAAGCAGTGAGAATACCAGCCAGGCAACCAACAATAGCTTGTACTCAAAATCTGTCAAGTATATGTGAGTTCCCCTCCTGCATTCTTGCATGTCTTCTTTAAGGGGTCAAGTTTGTGCCAAAAACATCAAGGCACAATTGGCATGTAATGGGAGGGGGAAATATGATGACATGTAAGGTGAATGTGTGCCCAGGCGGCCAAGAATCTCAATGGCATCCTGGCCTGTATCAGCAATAGTGTGGCCAGCAGGACCAGGGAAATGATTCTTCCCCTATAATTGGCACTGGTGAGGTCACACCTCGAGTCCTGTATCCAGTTCTGGGCCCCTCAATTCAGGAAGAACATTGAGGTGCTGGAGTGAGTACAGAGAAGGGCAACAGAGCTGGTGAAGGGTCTGGAGTGCATGTCCTATGAGGAGCAGCTGAGGGAGCTGGGGGTGTTTAGCCTGGAGAAGAGGAGGCCCAGAGGGGACCTTCTCACTCTCTACAACTGCCTGACAGGAGGGTGGAGCCAGGTGGGGGTTGGGCTCTGCTCCCAGCGAACAAGGGACAGGACAAGAGGACACAGTCTTAAGCTGCGACAGGGGAGGTTCAGGTTGGACATTAGGAGGAATTTCTTCCCAGAAAGGGAATTCCAAGACATTGGAATGGGCTGCCCAGGATGGTGGTAGAGTCACCGTCCCTGCAGATGTTTAAGGAAAGACTGGATGTGGCACTTAGTGCCAAGGTCTGGTTGACAAGGTGGTATTCAGTTATAGGTTGGACTCAATGATCTCAGAGGTCTTTTTCAACCTAATTGATTCTGTGATTCTGTGAAGTGTTTTCTGTGGATGACATCTTAAAGAAGAAATTTATTTTCTAATGAGAATCAAAATCTCCCTGGATGGGTCAGTGTGAAGCTGGAGATGACATGAATGTATATAACCTTATAATTAAGCTACCCTTTATAAAATTGCTATTTTGTGTTTAATTTTCCTGATTTTCAAATTTGTTTTAGGATTTGTTCCTCACAACACAATTTTTTTCTGCTTTTTGGTCCAGGAGAGATGACCTTTGTACCATATATGTGTATTAGTAGATTGGCACCAGATTACAAATCTGATGCTTCTATGGGATGAGAAAAGAAGCCAGTCTTTCAGTATGCAGAACCTCTTACTGAAATGCTAAAATGGCCAATGATAAATGATGATAAATGCCAACATACTAGTAACCCATTTTTTCTTCCTTATTCATTAAAAAATTGGCTTCAGTACGAAATTTCCCAAAGTTAAATCAGAAATATTATTAAAAATGAACTTTCACATTAATTTCTAGTTCTGTAAACTGAAAAAAAAAAAAGCGCTGTTTAGAAAGTAAAACAATCCTGCATGTTTTAAAGTATTTTTCCTCTTTGCATAGTTTTGTTAGACTGTTACTTTAATGACAGAATTCTGTTGTCAAAAGAGACTGGGTGTTTCTCATCATATACCAGACTTTATGGATCTACTTGTTTAAAAAAGAGAGTTTATGTTCATTAATATATCCTTTGAGAAGGTGAAAATAACATGACCAAAAAGTGCTTGTGTGTAAACTCTTGTTTTGGTTGGGCTGGCAGGAGGAAGATAAATGGTGCTTAGTGCAGCTGATGGTTTTGAAGCAGTGATTACTGGGGACCAAAGTAAAATTAGATATTTTTTTCTCATTATTAGATTTTCTAGTATAAATAATGTAGATTTGACTGCATGTTTAAGGTAGTTCTAGATAACTATATAGGAGCTGATATTTTCACAAAGGTATTTGAGATGTAGTTTGCCATGTTGATAAATAATTTTTACTTTTTCCAGTGATCCTTTGAATACCTCTCTGCCAATATCCAATACAGTACAGGAGTCCACCTACACAACCTCTGCCGTCAGCTCTTCCAGTCTGACCTGCTCATCCCAGAGCACTAGCCCAGTAACAACTTCCTCCTATGACCAGACTTCTGTGCATAGCAGGATAGCGTACCAAAGCTCCATGGCTCCGTCTGAACCAACCCCTGTTGCAGTTACAGTGAGTGAAATTCAGAAATAAGACTTTGAAAAAGGGGAAATATTCTTATCGGTGTTAAACTTGTATTACCCAGATATGTTAATATTTTAACCAAGCCAAGTGGTATTTTTGATTCCCAAGTCCACTCTGTTGTTTTTTCTTTTCCTATTCTGTAGCCATTTCTTGTATTTGGGATATAAGAGCCTCTGCTTTTATGGGTTTTGACATCTTAAATTGCTGTTTGATGTTTATTCTTAGTAACACTTAACATTCTAGTTGAGTTTCCTTCCCTGAAGCTTAGTTTTTAAAAAAGGAACTATCTCTGTATGTAAATATCAGTCATGGTATTTTGCCATAACTTGACCATTTCTATCCAAAGGTATATTATTTATTAAATTAATATGGCACCTAGAAAATGGACCCCAAACTGTTTGTGGCCCTTCCAGCATTACTCTTTTGTTGGATTTAAACAGCAGTTGGAATTAGTTTCATCTTTTATTTTAAAAAGCATAAGGAGAGATCTAATCTAGGACAGAGAGTCTCAGGAGATATTCAAAAGCACCTACTCTGTATACGGAATGTAGGGGGTTTTTTAAGAGAATTTATTTTATCAAATATTTAAGGAACTTGTGAGAGTTTGTAAGTTTATTTACTTCTGGCCTTTGTTATGTAATGGCTCAGTCACACTTGTCTTCTGCACTAGCTCGTATGTACTGGTGAGGATCAAGCATAGACTATCCACTTCTGTACTCCAGCGTTATCCAAAAAACAACTGGTGCCTCTCAAGTCTTATCTTTCAATGGAAAAAAATTGGCGTCTCTGTGTAACTTGGATAGTTAAAATTGTGAGTTGCATTAGATCAAAAGCACAACCATTTCCTATATGTTAATGCAATTCTTTCTTTCATATCAGTGTGAACCTGAAGTTTATGTTATATACACTAGATGGGATGGTCTCCTGCTGATGGGTGTATTAATGGGCAGTGTATGGGATTCTGTATATTCAGGACACCTCACACTTGAGACAACTTTATTATGTGGTTTTGTTAAAGGCTATAAAAAAAGTTAATTTTCTGTCTTTTTGGTCTTTCAATTTAGTATGAATACAGAATTTTGCATGAAGCATGTTCTGTGTGTGGTTTGGTCTGAAAATTTAATGTTCCTATATGATAATTTATTCATCCATTTCTCTTTTGTTTACAGAATGGGCACAGCAGTGTTAGAACACAAGCAACTCTTGACAGTAAGTTTACAAAGCTTGGTTGTGCACAGGTCTTTCTGATCTTTCCTACTTGCTGTGTGCACAACTGTAGCAGTGATGTCTGGTTTAAGGTTTTTGTATTGTTCTCACTGACTATTTTATTACTGACTCTTTTGAGTTTATTTTGTATTTCCATAGGATATACTACTTGCTGCTTGACTAAAACTGAAGTGTGAAAGCAGCTCTATTAAATCTACAAACCTAAGCAGTCTTAGAATTAAAAAAGCTGATTTGCTGCTGCTTTTTCTTTTGAATTTATCTGCCAAAATTAGTATAAAATAAAAAATTATAAAATTAAAAATTAATATAAAATTTATTAGTAATTTTTCCAATTCTCAGTTGGGAAGCTGTGAATAGCATTTAGCTGTAATGACACAAAGTTACATTCTCTGAATGCACCTCTCATTGGGTGTAGTGCTACTTGTGCCCTATTAGAAGCACGTGGGGAATAAGGGTGACTAACATGCTCCCTCTGCCAGGTACCTTGCTCCCTTGCAGTGGAGTAAGAATAACATAATACTGGCTCTGATACAGGCGATACTGTTATCTTCATCTTGGCCAGGTTCTAATGCGGTATTTTACTTGTAGCACCCCTACATCTCTGTTCCTGGAGTTAAAACAATTATATTAAATTCTAGTATTCAGTCGTCTGACCTTTATGTACTGCTCTGTGGAAATTTTCAAGGGCAGCAGTGTGAATTAACATCTTTTGGAATTCCAGCACTTTAAGTCTGTCTTCCTCTTAAGCATCTCTTCAGGTAGGTCACTAATAGGGCAGACTTTGGTTTTTTTATACTTCTGAGTAGAAAGAAGTTGGGCATTCAAACCTGTAAACAATGTTTTTTTAGTGCTAAGTTCAATTTAAATGAGCAGGAGGAGTGTATATGCCCAAAGAGTTACCACTTGAAAGATTGTTATATATAAAAACAACTTTTCAAGTGGAAAAGTTTCCTACTCTTGTGTATAGAATTAATGAATGATTTATGAAATTCACTACAGGACTTGGTTTTTTGCTATGGAAAACAAAGATCTGAGAATTCCTAATATTTTTGCAATTATTCTGTAACAGCTTTATTAGTCTCTTTTTCTGAGCCAGTTCCCCTTTGAGAACACTTATGGTCTTTTCTGTATCTCAAGCACATAAACTGGAATCAGTCTTCTTCCATGTATTTATTTTATGAATCCAAACTATTATGTAATTCTCTCTTTTTAACATTTGAAAGTACTGACATTTTCCCTTCTGCATGTGCTGATAATATTCTTAGTTCATAGAATGGTTTGGGTTGGAAGGGATTTCAGTTCTAGTTCCAACCCCCTGCCATGGGCAGGGACACTTTCCACTAGACCAGGTTGCTCCGAGCCCCATCCAACCTGGCCTTGAACACTTCCAGAGATAGGGCAGCCACAGCTTCCTGGGCAACTTGTGCCAGTGCCTCACCACCCTCATAGGGAAGAATTTCTTCCTAATATCTAATCTAAACTTACCCTCTGTCGCTGTTTTCCCCACGGATGAGTAGAGAAACGACACGAAGTCCAGGCTCAGGGATAAATGGAAGCGCTTTAATGAACTCTCAGAAGGCTTTTATTGTTGGAGAAGATGAAACAGGAAAGCCTTTTAAATATGATTGCC
Organism: Lycocorax pyrrhopterus obiensis; assembly: GCA_014706295.1. Taxonomy (NCBI): domain Eukaryota; kingdom Metazoa; phylum Chordata; class Aves; order Passeriformes; family Paradisaeidae; genus Lycocorax; species Lycocorax pyrrhopterus. The sequence goes on from JACSVZ010000030.1 coordinate 11,686,652, forward strand.
TGGCAAAAGATGCTGAGAATATGGAAACTATAAGTGAGATTGAAATGAAAGCAAGCTTTGAGATACCAAGCCTTAGTTATTGAACAACTGGAAAACAATGGTATGGCCAGCTGAAGGTAATCCCCTTTTGATTGAACAATACCCTCTGCTTGCAGACAGCTCCAAGGGTCAGAGCAGACCCTGCTAGCTTGGCAGAAGGGGTCCAAAGAGTAGTTTTTAGGGTTTAAAATGTAACGCAGTATGGTAATGTAATGATTCTTATAGGCTGTATGTAGATGCTATAAGATTCGTATCTTGTACTAGATTGGTTAATGAAAATTAGAATATTCAGCACAGAAGATGATTTATTGTATTGTAAACGAGAACCTCACTCTCTTGCGCTCTCTCTCTCTTGCTTCTCTTGCTCTCTTTTGCTTTTCTGGCCTGCTTCAAGCTGTGGCTGGCAGCTCCAAGCAAGGCCCCTGCGTCCACGCCCTTCGCAATAAACCACATGCTCTAAGACCTGACTTCAGAGATCTCTCGTCACTATCCGCCCACACAGGAGATCCTACATTTTATATGTTAGTTCGCAAAAGTGTATTAAATGGCTTAAGGTAATTGGTTTTTTTGCCATCCACCCCTTAAGGGGATTGGTCAAGTTCTAAGACACCCATCTCTGAATGTTTTTCTAGTTAGAACCATAACAATTCTGCAAAACAACCTGCAGCTGCAAGAAGTTTACAAAACTGTAACATTGTTTTGAGTTACTTGCATGGGAAAGACAGAACTCTCACAAAAATGCTGCAGAGAGCTGAAGAAATTCTCTGCTGAAGCTCTTTCAGCATCCATAACCCTCCTTCAGTTTAAAGCCATTTCTCTGTCCTGTCACTACATGCCCTTGTGAAAAGTCCCTCTCCAGCTCTCTTGGAGCCCCTTTAGGCACTGGAAGGCTGCTACAAGGTCTTCCTGGAGCCTTCTCTTCTTCAGGGTGAACAATCCCAACTCTCTCAGCCTGTCTTCACAGGAGAGGTGCTCCAGCCCTCTGATCATCATCTTGTCCCTACTCTGGACTCACTCCATCAGGTCCACCTCCTTCCGATGTTGGGGCCTCCAGAGCTGGACACAGTACTCCAGGTGGGGGTCTCACAAGAGCAGAGTAGAGATGCAGAATCCCCTCCCTCGACCTACTGGTCACACTGCTTTTGATGCAGCCCAGGATACACTTGGCTTTCTGGTCTGCAAGTGCACATTGCTAGTCTATATTAATTTTTTCATTCACCAAGACCCCCAAGTCCTTCTCCCCAGGGCTGCTCTCAATCCATTCTCCACCCACCTTGTATTTGTGCTTGGAATTTCTCCGACCCAGGTGCAGGACCTTGCACTTGAGCTTGTTGAACTTCATGAGGTTTGCACAGGCCCACCTGTCAAGGTCCCTCTGGATGGCATCCCTTCCTTCCAGCGTGTCAACTGCACCACACAGCTTGGTCTCATCAGGAAACTTACTGAGGGTGCGCTCAATCCCCCTGTCCATGTCACCGACAAAGATGTTAAACAGTACTGGTCCCAATACCCAACCCCTGAGGAACACCACTCGTCACTGGTCTCCACTTGGACATTGAGCCCTTGACTGCAACTCTTTGAGTGCGACCGTCCAACCAATTCCTTATGCACTGCGTGATGCACCCATCAAATCCATGTCTCTCCAGTTTAGAGGCAAGGATGTCATGCGGAACAGTGTCAAATGCTTTGCACAAGTCCAGGTAGATGATGTCAGTTGCTCTTCTCTCATCCACCACATTCCCCTTTTTCAGTCAGTGGGAACTTCACTGGACTGCCATGACTTCTCAAATGTGATGGATAGTGGCTTAGCCACTTCCTCTGCCAGTTCCCTCCAGACCCACAGATGTATCTCTTTACATCCCATGGACTTCAGGTTCCTTAAATGGTCTTGAACCTGATCTTCTATAGAATTTCCTTCTCTGTTGTCAGTTATCCTCATGCTTCTTGCCAAGGCCAAGACTTCTTGATTTCTGTTTGTATAGCAATCCAGCAACCTGACTTGGGTCATTTAGCAAGGAAAACAAACCAGTAACTTGAACAAACTTATGTGTACCTTCTGAGTGTATATGTGGATTTTGTTTTGTGACCATTCTAAGATTGTCTTTACATGCCTTGCAAGTTAGTGATGATCCACTGGCTAGTGGTCTCTGATGTGGTATGGAAGCATGGCACAGCAGAAGGCAGGGCTCAACTCTCTCTTACTTTTATTGGTGAATGAGTGCCTCTAATTCTGTGTATTATCTTCAGAGAACAAGAGATAAGTGTAGTGTACTAGTTTGAAAACAAACCAGTGGGAGGCACCAAGTCAGAATAACAATTTAATAGGGAAATTTAAAAAATAAAGGCAGAAAACACTGGTTTAAACTGACAGAGTCAGGATACAACCTGACACCCTGTTAGTCAGGGTGGCGGTAGCAGTCCGATAAAATGGTGGCTGCAGTCCTCCTGAAGTGGTGGATGTGGTTCTGTTGAAGCGGTGATCCTGTAGAAGGGTCTGCTCTTCCTCAGAAGGTCCAGTGGTGGGTATGTAGCTCTTGTCCTCTGGGAATCCAGTGGAAGGGGTTTTCTGTGGTGTTCGGAATCTCAGATTATATCTAGGATGGAATGCTTGGTTCCTCCTTCTGGGTGGAGCATCTCACAATGGGATGATGAGTCATGCGGCAAGGCATTGATGGGCTCATTAGTAGAAAGATAGTCCGGAGGAAGGAGGCAAGGAAACACTGCCCCACCTGGTTTCAACAGCTCATGAGGATGGTAATAGAATACACTGCAACTCAGGGCATGTAGAAACAGCTGGGTATTCTGTTGGGCAGTAGAGTTTTTCAGTGTCTTATTACAGTATAGTGATCCTTTGGAAAGGCACATCTGTGGCAAACAAGTTCTACTCTGTGTACCTGAAAAAGCACTGTTCATGCTTAAAGCTTTTTGTTATCTAGGTCACTGTACTAGTTTGAAAACAAACCAGTGGGAGATCGCAAGTCAGAATTATAATTTAATAGGAAAATTAAAATAAATGCAATAGTACAAGAACACTGACAGAGTCAGGATACAACCTGACACCCTGTTAGTCAGGGTGGTGGTAGCAGTCCAGATGAAGCGGTCCTGTTGAAGCAGTGATCCTGCAGAAGGGCCTGGTCTTCACCTGAAGGTCCAGTGGTAGCTCTTGTCCTCTGGGAATTCAGTAGGTAAAGGCTGACTGTGGTGTTCCAAACCTCAGATTATATCCAGGTAGGAATGCTTGGTTCCTCCCCCTGGGTGGAGCATCTCATAATGGGAAGATGTAATTTTATGAGTCATGCAGTGAGGCTAGATGGCCCATTAACAGAAGATATCCCTCTGAGGGAGTTATCAGGGATGTGTCATGGAAGAGATAAAGAACATTGCCCTGTCACTTGGGGTCAGCCTCAGGAGTGTTTCTCCTGTTTTGGAGGCTTCAGTGACCTTCCTGCAGACACGACTACAAAAGCGTGTCCAGTTCTCGGTGGCCAATAAGCGGGCTGCACTGGCTCCAGGCACAGCAGGCACACCTCGAGGAGACTAGGTGTAGCAATCCCAAGCTCCCGGGAATAAAGGAGGCAGGAGAGGACCTTTTCGTATGAATTCCAGGAGTTTATTCCCGAAGGGGTCAGGGACAAAAATGGCCGAGGGGCAGGACTGTGCGAGCCATTAAGTACGGGGGGGGAAATTGGGGAGGAGCAAACAGGACTGGCCAATGAACAACAGCACAGGGGGAGGAACCCGGTAACCTTTACGAATCAGACATAGACAGGGGAGGGAAGAACAAGCATCAACCAATAAACAACCGAATAACCAAGAACTTTCCAGAACAGGGGGTTGAGCCTCACACCTCAGCCTCGCCCACAGACAGCCCCTCAGATTCTGACTCGTCATTCCACTGGATGTGCAGAATTTGACGAGTACTGGACAGCCCAGCGGTGGGCTGGGTCAATACAACATCTCCCCTGTTTTTGTTTATTAAATTGAACAAAAGGTGTTTAAAACAGGACAAAGCTAAGACAATTAAACTAATGATGAGGATCAGCTCAAAAAATGATTTTAGGATGGAAGCGCTCCATTTGGATAGTCCCCAATTATTGAACAAGTTTTCAAACCAGTCCTCGCTCTCTTGCCGCAACTGATGGACCTGCTCTTGGATCTTCTGTATAGTGCCATGGATGCTCTGGCTGTGCGATTTGAGATCGAAGCAACACGGTCCCTCAAACTCTTCGCATCCATGGCCATGGGTGAGCAGCAGAAAATCGATGGCAGCACGGTTCTGGAGGGTCGCATGCCTGGTGGTTTCCTCGTCTGCGAGGAGTTCGCTCAGGGCCTTGGAAGTGTAATTGGCTTGTTTTCCTAGCCAACACTCGATGTGACTTATTTGTCCCAAGGCCCTAGCGGCTGCAACCCATGGGAGAAATATGGATACTGCAACTCTTTTTGAATATGGCCAAGATACAATTTCTGAGTCGCAGTTCTCTTTAATATTCTCGATTGATCTTTTTGTCTTTCGTTTTGTTGTCCAATTAATCAAGAGTTTTTTGTCAGGTGTCAATAATGCCAATTGTCCCAGGATGCAGGGTCCTCCTCTCAGACGAGAGGGGATTCCAGCCCAGGCCCGGTCACCACAGATAAAGAAGACTCCACTAGGGAGCTGTCTGGGTTCTTTCGTGGATTCGGCTGGGATGGGAACAGTAACATTGCACCATGTTGGAATGGTATAGGCCAAATCATGAGGTTTTACCTCTAGGATGTGTGTTTTTTTAGTTGCGGAAGGTTCGTACCATTCCCTCCCTTTTAATCTATAATTGAAATTGACACAATATATAGCTTTGGCAGAACCAACAAGGGCCAATTCTTGTGGTTCTTGTGCATGCGGCAAGATCCTCGTCCACGAATCCCAGGAGCGAATTGGGTCAGGCTTCTTCCCTGTAAAAGGATATTCATTAGGTTTTAGGGGAATTCCCACCAGGCATGTTGACATGGGATCCTCTGTGCTGCCCATCGATAAGCAGAGTCCAGACTGATTTAATGCCTCAGCCAGGGTGGTCCAGACGTTGGCCTTGGGCTGGGGGACTATCCATCCTTGGGTTACTTTCAATAGCAGGAGCACTTGGAACGTGGTAGCGGCTAACATAACGAGACCTGAAAGAATAAAATTAGTGAAAACAAGGCACAAAAGGGATAATAAAAGAATGAACGAACTGAACTAGTAGGCAACTAAATGCAATGTAATTTAAGTAATTCCCTTCCCTGGGTTATCTTCCCTTTTATTGTCTTTGTTTAGAAATGGCTTTATCCACTTCCCAGGTACCAATTTTGGGCCTTCAGTGGTGGATACGCATCCATAACCTCTTCCCCAGGTTAACAATGGGAAAGGTCCTTTAACTGTCTGTGTTTCCAGGTCTTTTATAAGGACTGGTGGTTTCTCCTTCAGTTTCAATTGTATATTGCTATTAAAATGGCGTGTAACTGGCAGGTTGGGGTCTTCAAAGGAACAGTTTAAAAAGTTGATTGTAAACAGTGCTTTTGCAAGTCTAAGGATGGGTGTGTTGGTTTCTTCACCGCCTTTCTGCTGCTCTAGCACCCTTTTGAGTGTTTGATGAGTTCTCTCAACAATAGACTGACCTGTTGGAGAGTGGGGTATGCCGGTTTTGTGGGTAATTCCCCAGTTTTGAAAAAACCTTTGTAGGGCTGTTGAAACATATGCTGGACCATTGTCTGTCTTTATTTGTTTCGGCACTCCTAAAGTAGCGAAAGCTAGCATAAGGTGGTTGATGACATCTTTTGCTTTCTCTCCAGCATGTGCTGATGGGAACACTGCTCCTGAGTAAGTGTCAACGGAAACGTGAACATATTTTAATCTCCCAAAAGATGGTATGTGGGTGACGTCCATCTGCCAAAGTTCGCAGCTTCCTAAACCTCTCGGGTTGACTCCATTGCCTAGAGATGGTACCTGAAACTTCTGGCAATTGGGACATGTTGCCACAATAGCTCTCGCTTGCTCACGGGTCAGATGGAACATTTGTGTGAGAGCTGGAACATTTTGATGATACATGGCGTGGCTTATCTTAGCTTGCTGAAACAAATTTGGCAAATTTGCCCTCTGGATCGGTAATGCCAATTGGTCTGCCCTCCTGTTGCCTTCGGCAATGAAGCCAGGGAGGTCGGTATGCAATTTTACATGCATTATGAAAAAGGGTTGCTCTCGGTGGGAAATTAACTGTATCAGTTTCAAGAGCAACTGATAAATAAGGGGGTTTTTGACTTCTTTTAGCATTGCATGTTCTGCTCTTGACACTACTCCAGCAACATAGGCTGAATCTGATACCAAATTAAGGGGTTCTTTGAATTTTTCAAAGGCTCTAACCACGGCTGCTAGTTCCGCAACTTGCGGTGACCCTTGGACCTTTTGGACATCGGATTCCCACTTCCGAGTTAGAGGATCTCTCCAAGTCATTACTGACTTGTGAGATGCTCCAGAGCCATCTGTAAACACTGTTAGAGCATCTAAAGGTTTGTTGCTTTGGACCGATTTTGGAATTAATTTTAGGACCGAATTAAATAGTTTATGTTTGGGAGAATGAATGGAAATTTGGCCTGAGAAGCTGTCAAGAGCAAACTGCAAAGAGATGTTATTTTGTAAAAGATGTTCTAGGGCTTCGTGTGTAACAGGTAAGTAAATGCATGTAAAATCGCATCCGGCCAAGGCTCGGAAGCGTGATCTAGCCTTTATGATAAGCTTCGCCATATGTTCTTGCGGCGTGGTGATACTTTTGGATGGTTGATGCAAGAGGAAAACCCACTCGATGATTAGGAAGGGGTCTCTCTGCATCTCATCCCATTGAAAGATCAACCCATAGAGGTAAGGCATGGCTCCTAGGAGGATGTATTTGAAAGGCAAGGTAGGATCATACCTGTGGGCTTGTTTAGAAGATAAAGCCTTCTGTACCTTGCAAATGGAGTCTCGTGCTTCCGGAGTCAATGTTCTCGGGGAGTTCAACTCATCCTTACCTCGCAGGAGGTTGAAAAGGGGTGCTAGGTCTTCAGTTGTTAGGCCCAGCAGAGGTCTGATCCAGTTAATTGCACCGCAAAGCTGGTGTAGTTCCTGTAAGGTCTTTGGGTTGTCATTAATGGATATTTGCTATGGAACAATAGTTCTTTCGGTTATCGAGAGTCCAAGATATTTCCATGGACTGGTTTTTTGCACTTTTTCCTGCTGGATCTCAAATCCTTCTGCTTGCAGAGCAGATACTGTCTTTTCCAGAGTCCAATCCAGGTAGGATTGATTTGGGGAGCAGATTAGAATGTCATCCATATAGTGTAATGTGATTGACTTTTGGGCAACTTTTCGAACTGGAGCTAAAACCCGCGCAACGTACCACTGGCAAATGGTTGGACTATTTTTCATCCCTTGTGGGAGTACTCGCCAGTGGTACCGTTGCATGGGGGCCTGCCTGTTTACTGATGGTACTGAAAAGGCAAACCTTGGGGCATCGGTCAGGTGTAGGGGGATCTGAAAAAAGCAATCTTTAATGTCAATTACAGCTAATTTCCAGCCCCTCGGGAGCATAGAGGGCGATGGCATTCCTGGCTGCAGGGGTCCCATGTCTTCAATTACTTCATTAATTTTTCGCAGGTCGTGGAGAATTCACCACCTGTTTTTCCCCATCTTCTTTATAACAAAGACAGGGGAGTTCCAGGGGCTGTTGGATGGTTCTATATTGCCTTTTTGTAATTGCTCCTCCATGAGAGCGTGGAGCACACTCAATTTCTCTTTTTGTAGAGGCCACTGATCCACCCACACCAGTGTGTCTGTTTTCCAATTCAGGCACTGGGTGGGGCGCTCCCCAGTGGCCTCTAGGGAAAACCCCGGAGGTCTGTTGTCACTTCCATCCGGGTTCCCCATTGAGACATAAGATCCCTGCCCCACAATGTAAACCCGGAATCGATAACAAAGGGTCGGATAGAAGCTACCCGACTTTCCGGTCCCTCTATTTGAATGATATCTTTACTCCGGTGAGCTGGCACGGACCCACCTACACCTGAAACGAGGCCATCCTTGGTTTGTAGCTCCCATAGCTTTGGCCAATCGGTTGACGACACGATGGTGACGTCTGCTCCTGTATCAATCATACCTGTAATGGAAACATTGTCATTTTTATTATGCAGCTTACAATTAAACATAGGACGGTCATTCCCAACCACCTTAGACCAGAACACTTTTGGGAAAGAATAGTCTTTAGGTATGTCTTCCGGCATTATTATCACTTGTGCAATTTGGTAACCTGCAGGAAAAAAGAATGGCGGAAAATTGCATTTTACTATTATATTAAATTTCCCTTCATTGTCAGTTTTGGTGATTGTAGGAATAACCTCTACTTCTGGTGGTGTGGAGTGTGGGTCACCGAAAACAAATATTGTCCTTTTACTTAGCTTTTCCGTGGCAGTACTAGGAACACAGTACATTTGGTTATGGTCCATTTGAATCATATTGATGATTTTTGCTTGTAGTCTCTGGGCAGCTTCCTTATTTTTATCTTCACGTGGGGCTGCTTTTTCATGCTGCTTTTTCAGTTTCCCTGGTGCGTATTGGCAGGTGATGACACCAAGTCCTTAGGTTTTTCTGTAACAACATGCTTAGGAACACTATGAATGGGAGCAGGAGCACGACAATATTTGGCAGTGTGGCCCTTTTTTCCACATCTGCTACATATGAAAATAGGCTTTTCTGTGTTATTTTCTCCCAGCTCTGTGGCATTTATTATAATTTTCCATGACGACTCCCCCTTTTTCTTTTGTGTTTCTATTTCTAGAGTCACTTGCCTCATACAAGCTTCTGTCATTAGCAACAGAGTAGGTGGTGGCTTGAATGGAAGGGTGCTAATGATTCTTTTACATGTTTCATTTGCATTATTTTTTGCAAATTCTGTTAACAATTGATTTTGTAAGTTTTCATCATCAATTTGCTTGTTGATCGCGGCCTCCAGGCGATCAACAAATTCTATGAATGATTGTTGGGAAGCTTGTTTGATGGCAGTGTAACTCATAGTTGTTGTTAGTTTTGAGGGCATATTAAAGAATGTTTTTTCAGCTGCACCCCATATAATATCTAGAATCAGTTTAGGAATTTGATTGGCCTGATCTTGTGGCTTACTCAATTGATTTTCTCCAAATAAGTGGTCTAATGTAAGGTTGGCATTATTTGGATCCTGCAATATTAATGGAAGCTGCTCTGCTAAGTGTTCTTTCCACAGCCCTAGCCATAATCGGTATTCGTTTGAGGAAAGTAAGCATGAAATAATTCTCTTGATATCATGAGGGACTAATACATTTGCAGTGCACGTGGCATTAAACAATTTTTTAAAATATTGACTGTCCCATATTCTTTTTGCACCTTGCAGACATCTTTTAAGTTGTTGTAATCAAAAGGCTTCCGTTGGGGGTTTTGTCCGGCTCTGTTATACTGTACAGGAGCAGCAAAAGGGTTCAAATTGACTTCCGGGTTCCAGTTCAAAATGGCGTCGCTTCCGGTTCTCACAGCGTGGGAACTGGAAGCTAAATTTTCCCAAGTGAGGTCATCAATGGGAGGAGCTGATGGAGGGGCGGAGGGGAAGTCGAGACCACGCCCACTTGATGTAATGGAGGCGGGGTTTGAGGATTGGGAGGAGTTAGTAAAGGACATTTCCTGTGGCAGGAAAAATGGGTTCCGGGAAGAAGGGTATAGAGGATTGTGGGAAGGAGAAGGGGTTTTGGCGGGCACTGCCATGTGGCTGCCGCCATTTTGGGGAGAAAGGAAAAGGGAAAGGGAAGGCAAAATGTCTGCCTGAACTGCACGGCTCTCACTATTCTGAGCCTCAGAACGACGGGGATTTTTAACTTGGTCAGAGGGAGAGGAAAGAGGGTTTGGGACAATTCCGAAGCAGTGTGGCCAGCACTGCTTTGGCAAGGGGGCTGAAGAGATTGAGAGGAGCCAGGAAGCAGGTGGCAATCCTGTGCCTTTTGGCATTTTGCAGCTTTCAATCTCTTCTGCTTAGGGGACAAGGGGTTACGAACAGAGGTTTTAGGATTCAGGGGACAGGGAGAACTGGGGACATTTTTTGCCTTTTCCTTTATTTTCCTTTCTCTCGCAGTGGCGTCTCTAATTAAAATTAACAATGGGACAAATTTATCTACCGAATTATCTTTATAATTTTGCAAAAGCATCAATCTATCGCTTACTGCACTCCAAAAAGAAATCTTTTTTATGTCTGAAACAGACACTTGAGGAAAATAGAGGAAAATCCATTTTACAAACTTCCTTAGCAACGTTTTTGAAAACTTATAACCACCCCCCTGAAGGGATCCCACAACTTGGACATAGATCTCCCGCTGAGGTGCAGAAAGTTTATTTCTCATTTTAAAATGCACCTCAATTCTCTACTCTTCTCAGCGTAAGAGGAAGAAAGAAAGAAAACCACCCAGAGACCAAAGGAAAAAGGCTCACCCAAGGGTAGAAAAAGAGAGCAAAGGAAAAAGCCACCCAAGGGGAGAAAAACTCACCAAAAGTTGATCTCTGGAACGAAAATCCACTGAGAAAGTTCCCCGGGGATGAGCCGGTCCTCTTGAGCACAGGTTGTCGGCTCCCCCTCGGAGCACAGCACTCTAAAACGAGGCGCGCTTAGACGAGGGGACGCGGCTGCTGAAAACTAAACTCCTGGTAGCTCTGGCTTAGATGTTGTAGTCCAGACTGCCAGGGAAGTCTGCAGGGACTGCACTCGCACTGCAGTCCCGGTTCGGGCGCCACGTGTCACTTGGGGTCAGCCTCAGGAGTGTTTCTCCTGTTTTGGAGGCTTCAGTGACCTTCCTGCAGACACGACTACAAAAGCGTGTCCAGTTCTCGGTGGCCGATAAGCGGGCTGCACCGGCTCCAGGCACAGCAGGCACACCTCGAGGAGACTAGGTGTAGCAATCCCAAGCTCCCGGGAATAAAGGAGGCAGGAGAGGACCTTTTCGTATGAATTCCAGGAGTTTATTCCCGAAGGGGTCAGGGACAAAAATGGCCGAGGGGCAGGACTGTGCGAGCCATTAAGTACGGGGGGAAATTGGGGAGGAGCAAACAGGACTGGCCAATGAACAACAGCACAGGGGGAGGAACCCGGTAACCTTTACGAATCAGACATAGACAGGGGAGGGAAGAACAAACATCAACCAATAAACGACCGAATAACCAAGAACTTTCCAGAACAGGGGGTTGAGCCTCACACCTCAGCCTCGCCCACAGACAGCCCCTCAGATTCTGACTCGTCATTCCATTGGATGGGCAGAATTTGACGAGTACTGGACAGCCCAGCGGTGGGCTGGGTCAGTACAACATTGCCCCACCTCATTTTAACAGATGGTGATAGAATACATACTTTTGGTTATGTCTTACATTGTAACCTAAGACAGTCACATAAAGTTAGACAATATTTGACAACTCTTTAGCCATCAAAAGAGCTTAATGCTGTGCCCAGTTGTGGCCTTTTATTATAGCTTCTTTTATTCTACTGCATTAAACATTTGACTCAGTTCTCTGAACTGGTAAGTTGTATGTGCCCTTGTACTCCAGCGATTCAAGTCTTAAACATCAAAGGTGCTGTGTAGATTGCAATGAAGAAGCAGAGCTGTAGGTAAAAGCAGATTTGTACAGCACAAATAACTTCTGTTTGCAGAACCAAATGCAAGGAATTTTAAAGTGAGGATTGACTTGTGAGCAAAAGTTAGTAATCCAGATAGTGGGAGGTGAAGTGCAGAAGACTAGTTTGCTACACACGTAGCATTGAAAATTATAACTCTATTGTAGGTGAAGAGCTTAAAGGGGAAAAATGATAGTTATGTTGCTGTTTGAATTTTCATTAATAGCCTGATTCTTGATACTGTTACTGGTTCTTAATGGTCAGGTTTTTGTAAGCCAAGGGGAGAAAACTGTTGTGTTCCTGGATCCAGGCTGGGATGTCAAGTATGCTCAAATTTGTCTTTGAATGTCTCTTTTTAATTTGTTGCAGCTACTTCATCAGTTCCTGTGCTTAAGACAGAGCCTTCTCCCTCATTACCTTCTGCTGGTTCTCTGCCCAGTGTGGTGTCCACTACTGCTTCACTTCTGCCTTCAGCATCGCAGCATGCAGCAACTTTGCCCAGCTTGCCTCAGTCCAGTGATCTGGCCAGCAGCTCAGTCTCACAGTTAAGCAGGTACAGTAGGAGTTGTGATAAACTGAAAGGAGTTCAATTGTCGGGAAAGGACAGACGTAAGGGTGATTGTGTATGGGGCTGTCAGGCACCAGGGTCTCCTTTTCTGACATTAACTAGAATTAGGAGGGATATTCAGAAGAGGCCAGGATGTTTCTGGTTGCAAAGTATGAGCTCTGGGCTGCCTCTTAATGATAGAGCAGCTGCTGCCCTGAAGTCCTAATGGTTGTCTTGGTTTAAGACAAGTTAAGAGGTGGACACTTTGAAATAAGTTACCTCCCCTTTAGTTTTAACCAATCCCTTTCCACCAATAAGGAGAGATGAATGAGTAGATATAAGTGAAAAAGTAACAGTTTACTAAAAAACCAAAACAGCAACAGGCAAAAATAATAACAGTAATAGTCACTAGTTACAAAATTGCTGAAATCTCGTAGACTCCCTGGGAACAAGGAGAAATGAAAAAATAGCAGAGTAACCCCTCCCCCAAGATGGTGACCTCCACGGACAACCATTTGTGGAAAGACAAAGATGGCAGCAGCCCTCCCCCTCTTTTCTCTCTGGTGGCAGCAGCAGCTCCATTGGTGAAGGTGGCTGGCATACTCTGGCAGCTGGAACTTGGTCAAGGGCTAGAACTCATGGAGGGACTTTGCCTTCCCCTCGGCAGAAGATGGCAAGGCAGCCGGCTGGGGCAACTCAGACTCTGCGCCTTCCCATTTCAACTGGGTACTGCTGGTGGGCTGGAGCGATCATATAGAGTGGGGCTGTTCTGTTCTTCTCGTTGCAATGCCGCAGCTGCAGGCAGGCACTCGTGGAATTGGGGGGGGGGGGGGGAACTACCTGAGGCAACCCTCTAGGAAAAAACAAAACAAAAACAAAAGAAACCCAAGGAGAGCATCTGCCCATGCTGCCTCGGCTCTTATCTCCCTGCAAGAACAAAGGGAAAAAAGCCAGAGCCATGAGGCAAGAGAGAGCTCTGCCTGAGTGCCTCAACCTTAAAAAACCTGGGCACCTCCCAGCCCTTGCCCCATGGTTGTTTCCCTGCTGCAGGGTCTTAAAGGGACAGTAACAATTTTGGGCACAGATAGCTATGGAATACAATAACATTTTGGGTTACCTAGGACAGTGGTATATAAGCAATTTTGTGTTTCAAGTGGCTCTTGCTTCAATCATGTCAGCTAAATTGATTCTCCCAGTTTGTTTTTCCTAATTTTTCTACAGTGCCTACTGTTTGTTTAGTGTCGTATGTTTGAAATCATTCCCCAACAATTTACTTCCTAGCTAATTTTGAAATATCATATTTTCGTTTATATTTGTATTTCTTAAAATTAGAAAATTTAAATGATTCCACAGGGAAAGTGTGTGCCTTTTTCTAAGACATTTCCTTAAGACACTTTGAAATGTCAGATTAGTGTTCCTGGAAGTGCATTTAGCACAGCTTAGCTCATTATCTGTCTGATTTTTTTGTGCCTGTTACTTGAGCTTTGTCCTTGGACAGGTGACATCCTGAGGCTGTGCTGGTAATGTTTTAATACTCACCTTTGTACTGTATTTGTTAATATAAGAAACTAATTTTATGGGCTATCACAGGGTTTTTTCTGTTTCACAGCTAGGATATAGTCTCTTAAAACACTAGTGTTTTCTGTTGAATAAAATAATAAATGTGTCAAACAACAAGAATTAATTAATTCACATTGAAAACATCTCCCCACATTTGTTTGTTGAAAAGCTGTGTACATTGGTAGAAATTTTAGTTGGAGGAGTGATGCTGTTGGTCAGATACAAAGCACCATGAAAGATGATTCTTGAATTCCAAGCATGTCTGGCTTGGTTGTGCTGGTGGCTCTTGTCTATGTCTCTACCATAGGTCAGATAGTGAATTAAGGCTTTTAGAAGAGCTGGGCAGAGTGGGCAAGGGAGTGGTTTAAAAAACATATGTAGGACTGAACTGTTTCTTTCCTTGCTGCTTGATGTGGTGTCATTGTAATTCCTGCAGGCAGATAACAGTTTTAAAGAGTCAAAGTAAAATTAATCTATGAAACTGCCAAGATTTATTCTGGTCCCGCACCTCAAAGAGCTGCCAGAAGTCTTTGCCCTTTAATTAGGGCATATAATTTAGCCTGCAACTTTGCTATGAAAACTACTGTATTTTCTTGTGACTATTTCCATAGAGAACACTAAAATATTTGTTATGGTTAGGATCTCTCTTGCTTCTGATTTCACATGAGGAGGGTTTTTTTGAGCACTAAACCATACATGGTTTTTATGTCTTTGCTTTGTCAGTGTTCAATTTGTTTATTGTGCTGTAAGTTATGTTCTTGACCTTGAATGTAAGGTATAACTTCTCTCACTGTAAATGTTTAAAAAACTGTTTCAGTCACTTTTCAGGGAGATATTTGAAGATCTTTGGATCACAGAATCACAGAATGAACTAGGTTGGAAAAGACCTTTAAGATCATCTAGTTCAACCTATGACCTAACACCTCCTCATCAACTAAACCATGGCACTGAGTGCCTCGTCCAGTCTTTTTTTAAACACATTCAGGGACGGTGACTCCACCACCTCCCTGGGCAGACGATTCCAGCGCATAATCACTCTTTCAGTGAAGAATTTTTTCTAACGTTTAACCTAAACTTCCCTTGGCGCAGCTTAAGACTCTGTCTTCTCGTTCTGTCAGTGGTTGCCTGGGAGACGAGACCGACCCGCACCTGACTACAACCACCTTTCAGATAGTTGTAGAGAGTGATAAGGTCTCCCCTGAGCCTCCTTTTTTCCAAGCTAAACAACCCCAGCTCCCTCAGCCATTCTTCGTAGGGCTTGTGTTCCAAACCCTTCACCAGCCTTGTTGCCCTCCTCTGGACACGTTCAAGCATCTCAATGTCCTTCCTAAACTGAGGGTCCCAGAACTGGACACAGTACTCAAGGTGTGGCCTCACCAGTGGAACAGTACAGTGGGAAGAATGACTTCCCTGGTCCTGCTGGCCACACTATCCCTGATATAGGCCAGGATGCCATTGGCCTTTTTGGCCACCTGGGCACACTGCTGGCTCATGTTCAGTCAGTTGTCGACCAGTACCCCCAGGTCCCTTTCTACCTGGGCACTGTCCAGCCACAGATGTATGTCAGTGCTGCTGTTAGTGCCAAAAGTTCACAGGCCTGTTCCGTTAAGGAAAAAAGATGGTGCTAAAGCAGAGTTGCTTTCTAAGGCAATGCTATTGCAAATGTTTTTAATCAGGGGATTCTTTATTTTCATATTTTACAGTGTATGTATAAAACTGAACTAATAGTTCTGATTCATCTTTTCAAAGAGGAAATTGTTTTTGATAGGGTATAGTGGTATGAATTGGCCTTGATTAAATCGACAGATTCTGTAGTAGTATGGCTAACTTTTGGGCTTTCACAGATGCTCTTCATTTGTTGGGGTTGTTTTTTTTTTTGAGCCTTGTCTTTTGAGAGTTTGTTGGGGCTTTTGGTAGAGTTATGGGTCAAACACCCTGCAGTTCTAATTGATTTAACTAATGTTATGCAGGTTATGTGAGAAATACGTAATGAGTCAAACCAAAGCACTATCTCACCTAATTAATACTTGTGCCCTGTGGCAAGCAGCAGCAGTTGCTCATGGAAAGAATGGGAAACAAGCCATATGTTTGTGTGAGCGTTCTTCTGGTTTTGGACTTGACATGTCTTGGAGTCATTGTTACATAATTCCTGAACCAGCAGTTGTTTTTCTAAAAATATAGTAATTTGATAAATATAAATGAATGGTGTTTTAGATGTTTCTTGTTAGTAATAGTTGTCTCTGTACTTCATTTTTTTCATTAAACGGTAGTAGGATATTAGTTAAAGGGAAAATGTAGAAGTGTGTGTATATATACACACACTTCTACAGACAATTTTTTTCTTTATTATCCTACTGTGTGTGTATGTGTATACACATACCTACAATTTTTATTCTTTAACTAATATTCTACTACCTACTCTGTGTTTGTATATATGTCTGTGTGTATATACATAGATATATATAAAAAATGTTTTAGGAAAAAATAATTTTATTAACTCTTTGCAATTTCTTTTTAGCTCCCTTTCCAATCATCAGAGCAGCCTCTCCCCTGCCTCAGTGTTGTCTTCAAGCACATCACATGTGGTAAGTCCTATTTGCATTTCCACAGATATTTGGCATATAGTCAGTTTATCTGATGATTAAGACCCTGTAGTGGTTTCTCCTTAACTAAAACCAAGCTATGCTAAACTACAACAGACCCTCTCTTAGTTCAGTGTGTCCCAGTATGCTAAGAACCGAAACAAGAGCTTTATCTCCAGGAAGGAGGACTGCCAGCTCTTTAGTGGTAAAAAAGTCTTTACCACTTGTGATTTGTACTAGATCAGGACTAGCTATTACAGAGACTTGCCAGTCACACAACTGTAGAGGAAATTTTTGTGCCAGCAAGGGGGGGATGGAATATAGAATGAATTTCTTATAACAAATGTATTTAAAAAACAAATAAAACTTTAGATATGGCTGTCTGAAACTGCTCTAAAATGTGGACTGTTCGCCGTCTCCACTGGAGAGGTTAGCTGGCAAAGTGCAGGTGATGGAATGGTACATGTCATGACAAATGCCTCAGGACAGATTATTTTAGAGTTTACCATGTGACATTGTTGTCACCTGTGTATTTAATGTGTTAGAGATAACAAGGCAAATGGTAGTGAACACAGTGCTCTAGATGAGGTTGCACAAATGAAAGTCAGAGAGACACTGCCTTGTTCTGTCTGCACAATCCCAGTTGGGGTATGCAGATAGGTTACTGCTTTTCTTTATGCTTGAATTTTGGTTTGTAATGCTCCACCCCTGCTGTATATGTAATTTAAAAATCACACTTATCCTAATGTCCTCCTTTTTTGTTGCCAGAGTTCTTTTTGGCTTCTGTGTGTTGATGACGCTGTTTTGCAGGTGTGGTCAGCTTACAGCTAAGGCACTGTATTGTGCTGGATTCAAACCAGGAACTCCTTTATCCTCATATGTTCCTGTAATACATTTTGTTTGTTTCAGTTTACCACATTGACTCTGTTGTGGGGCACTGCAGTTTTAATCTTTTAAATTCCACAAATGCATTGAGGAAATCACAATAGCAGTGTCCTGTATTTTGAAAACAAATATTGTCTTTTGGAAGAATATAGTTTATGTAACATAACAAATACTAGCTTAAAGGAGTATACAAGCAAAAAGGGCAAGAAATAATGCAAGGGAGTGACATTTGAGTTACTGTGGTATAATTTTGTGATGATATAGTGGTTTGAATTTAACTGTCATGTAATAATTTTCTTTGAATACTTAAAAATCACAAGCATGCAATTTAATTGCTTGCCTGATACATAGATAATGCATTATTTTTTACATGTGCTGCTGTTACTTAAAAAATTGTTGGGTTTGATTTTTAGTTTTGTTCCCTCCCCCCCAGCATCTTTCATTGTGCCTCATTTGCTCTGTGATCCTCATTCTTTTTGTCTCCTTTCTAGCATACTAGTGTTGAGAACACAACTTCACTTCAGCCTTCAACAACTTTTTCAACTGCTTCAACCTCAGCCACTAGCATCACCTCTTCAGTTGTCAGCATGGCAAGCAGTATGAACACTACAGCTAGCCTTGGCCTGAGTGTTACCAGTGTGTCTGCTACTACACGGGCAGCTCCCTTAATGTCTTCAGGTTTGCAATATTAACAGTTTATGTGGATAGACAGAGGACTTCAGTCAACAGGGCTGTCAGTTGAGCATCTTGCTAGCCATAGCTATGCTAAGAAATCCACACTCTTGACTAGCATTTTCAGCATGCTTTATTTTCTGGGTTACAAAATAAAATTGCCTGGATTTGTGTATTTGAGATATTTGTTAGGATATTATGTGGCATTTATGTAGCATATTCCATCCCTAAATAGCTTTATAAATAGAAACCAGAGCAATTCTGACTTTGGAAGTTTTGGACTAGGAGATTCACCCTATTTGTATTCCAGGTTATAATCAGCTCTTTGCTGTGAGTTCACATTAGCTTTAATTTCAGTCTTCTCTGTGACTTGAATTCATTTGTCAGTGTCAAAATATACTGCAGTGTCCTCATTATCATATGCCACATCCCTATTGCCACATTTAGAGAAAGGAAAAAAGTGTCTGATGTCTGGGTCATTCCACAAAAAATAACACTTCAGAAAAAGGAACCACAGAGGGAAGGTTGGGAAGCTTCTTGCACTGAAGTGAAAGCAATGCTAAATTCTCTTTCTTTTCTAATCAGCCTGAACTGCTAAAAGGAAATCCTATGGAGGGAAGTGAATGATTTAAATATTAAGATTAGACTGACTTACAGAAGAATTTCTCATTTCCATAGCTTGTAAATAAAGTGTCCGATGACTGGTCAAAGTGCATTTTTTTTACTTTTCTGCTTCCTAGCTCTGCTTCATGTAGGCAATTGAAACCGTTTCAGTTTCCTCTTTGCTATTCCCGGGTGCAACAAGTCACCCACAAAAAGTATGCTGGCAACATTTAGTGCTTTCCAGTCTATTGCTGGTGATAAGGGGCAATGTGTTGACAGAGCAGAAAATGAAAGGAGATAATTTGCTCTTAGACTGAAAACAATGCCTGAATTTTGCCTTCAGGAGAGGACTGAGGAAAGAAGTTTCTGTAATTCTCTTGGACAGAGTAAATAACAAAATTAGACTGTTCTCTGATGGGACTCTTCAGTCTTAAGTAGCCTGTGGTTTCCCTTCCTTCAGGCATGGTTAAACTCTCCAGGCTATTTTGAGCATTTTCATCAACCAGCACAAAATTCTTCTGCGTAGTTCTGCTTTTACAAACTAAGACAGTGCAGCTGCCAGGACTTGTGAGCTATCTTGTCTCAATGCTGAAGCCTTTTCTTTTCTAAAGACTTGTTAAAGTGCCTGTATTTTAATTCTACAGGCAAAGCTCCCCCAAATCTGCCTCAAGGTGTACCACCCTTGTTGCATAACCAGTATATTGTGGGACCTGGAGGACTTCTGCCTGCCTACCCAGTAAGCAATTTGTTTGTCCTTGATTGCTTAAGCCTTGGTGCAAGTGAGCCCTCCAGACCTGCTGTTGTCTATGCCAAGGCATTTCTGTTGGCACATGTTGCACATGGAATTCTCGTTCCAAATGCTGAAGAATGTTAAATGTATTCAGTGAGGGTTTACTGTTGATAGTAAACTGTATAACTGTTGGTACAGACCTAATCTGGCTGCTATTGAAGCTAGACATGCATGTTGCTATGGTTTTCAGTGTTATCAGGTTTTAGGCCCTTTGAATAAAATTAGACCCATTTAGGTTTGTATTACTGGAGTGGATAGTATTACATAGTAATGTAATAGTAATAGTGCATAGTAACGGTTGAAATGTGCCATGTGTCCTGTCTGTCATACTTTGAAAGATTGAACATAGCTTTTTGGTGTCTGACCAGGATCAACATATTTTTGGTTATCTGTTTTTTGAATCAGAAACTTTATTCTAATAATTCTTCTATATCACACTGAATGCAAGGGAATACCATAGGTTGCTTTGTGGTCTAGTCATCAAATCTTAAATCCTGCTATTTTCAGAAGTAATGATTACAGCAAGGAAGGCTGTTGCTCTTACTCCCAATTCTGAATGCCCTGTAGATTTTTCACAATTTGATGAATGATGCATCTGCGAAAACCATATTGAACATGGGACAGTAATATTCTCAGAGGACTGCTGTCATGAGGAAACAACACCAGAGTGAAAAGCCATTTTGAGCTTTGCTCTACTAGCCTTAAAATGCTACAGTGCACCATGGTAGCACAATGTGACATATATGTACATCTTTAAAATAGACTGGGACTAGGTCAAACTGTTTAAACAGAGCCCCAAATTGATCAGTATCAGAGAAGTGTTATAATGATGTTTTATTTTTATCTGTCTTTAAGCAGATTTATGGTTATGATGATCTCCAGATGCTTCAATCCAGGCTGCCAATGGTAAGTAAATGAATTGGTTTATTTAATTATTAACAAGTTATCTTCAGTGTTGATCATTTGTGCAACACAAATTAATTCATTTGATAGTGATTGAGAGCTTATCTTTATGTTCTATATGCTGGTTTTTTAAATTATCCACAGTTTTCTAGGTGGTATAAATTGATACAGCAAAACTGTCAATTTGCAAATAGAAGCAAATGTGCTCTGTGCTTTTGAGTGGAGAAATTTTTAATTGTTATAGGGAGAGTATGACATCTTGTCAAATCTAGTTGAAGTCTGTGTGTCAATGTTTTCTTTTACCAAGAGGAAGGATTGAACAGCAAGTAAACAAATTGGCAGCCAGTAGGTGCATCTGGCAGGTTTTGGAGGTGCTCATAGGTGGAGATTTTTGCATGTGCATCATGGCAACAAATGCAGGTGAGCTGCAGGAGGGAGAGTATATGAAGTTTTCTTCTTTACCTGGATCCAGAATGTAAATGGCATGAGTGAAGCTGAGAGATTCACAAAGAGCCTCAGCCCAGATTGCAGAAAGGGTAAATCATTTTGTTTTCAGAAAGCTAGGATAAGGATCTTGAAGAGAACGTTTGGTAGTACGTTACTGAGAAAAGTCACAGGATTAAGTGATTCAGTGTATCTCTAGATGCAGAAATGGAGCAACGAGCAGTTATCTGAAAAGAACTATTACTGGATGAATGCCATAGATAAAGGCCCAAGTCAGAACCAGGTCTTTCATGTGGAGTCTGGGGGCAGCCATAGTCAGATAGTCAAAGGTAAATACAGGGATGTCCTAGACAAAACCCTGTCCAGCTGCACAGCCTGAACACCTGTCTCAAACTCAGGCAACTTTATTTTATAACCCAGCAAATAAAGCATGCTGAAAATGCTAGTCAAGAGTGTAGATTTCTTAGTGCAGTTATGGCTAGTCTTAGGAGGAGTGGCTGAAGGAGCTGGGGTTGTTTAGCCTAGAGAAAAGGAAGCTCAGGAGAGACATTATTGCTCTCTACAACTACCTGAAAGGAGGTTGTAGTGAGGTGGGTGTTGGTCTCTTCTCCCATGTAACAAGTGATAGGACAAGAGGAAATGGCCTCAAGTTGCACCAGTGGAGGTTTAGACTGGATATTAGGAAAAAATTCTTCATGGAAAGGGTTGTCAAGCATTGGAACAGGCTGCCCAGGGCAGTGGTTGAGTCTTTTCTGCCCGAGTCTCTTCTGTCTGTAATGACGTGGTGTTGGTTGTGGTCTGTTTTCCTTTCCCTTGTGTATTGCCTTTGTTTTCATATTAGCTGATCTTTTCACATTTGGAAGGGTTGTGAAATGATGTTGTTTGGAAGAGTCTGGGGAGCCCCCTCCTGGACCAAGGGCCTTGGGGGGGCGGTGGTGGCAGCAGCTTCTGAGGAGGTGGCTCTGGGTGTAAGCACTTGATTGTTGGATGTGTTCCTGGATACAGCTGCCCCAACTCCTATGTTTGAAGCTCCTGAGGATAAGGAAGAAAGGCTTTTTCTTCAGGTATATAGATTGCTCCTCCTCCTGCTTGGTTGGGTCCCTGGCTGTGGTCCCATGTATGTGTGCCTGTAACAGGAGTCTTGTGCTTTCTCTACCTTTTTGCCTGAGATGGCTGGGGAGCAAAGAAGAAAATGCCCCCCATAAGGCTGTTTGTAAGCAAAAGGTCTGGCGTTTGGGATGGCCTTGAGCCCCTGTGCCCCGAGAGGAGGGGTATCCAAGAGTCCTCTGGAGCTGGAACTGCACCAACTAATCTAGTTAGAGCTCTAGTAGGAGGAGAAGGAGGTGATGGTTTCACTTACTGAAGTTTTAAGGTCCCCTCCAAGAGCAAGGATCACATTCTGCTTCTACGAGAGCTACTGCCATATGTTTTATCAAAGCTTTTGGAGCAGGGAAAATGTCTGGGTGGTGGTGGTGACAGGCTGGGAGCCATGGTCTTGTGAGGCAATGTTGTGTTGGGGAGTGGTGTGCTTTGGGTGCTGGCACGTGCATGATGTTTTGGCATACCTAGGTGTGCCGGTTTGGCCAAAAATTTAGTAATATATTCTCTGAGAGAAAACCAGGTTACAACCACCCTTCCCCCCCACCAGGTTCAGGAAAAAAAGGAAATTTTTCCTTGAAGGAAAGTGAAAGAAATAAAAACTATTTATTTTAACAAACACACAGGAAAAGGATAATGATGCTAAATAATGAAATGAAATCTCTCGCTATAGAGAGAAACTTGGGAAGATTGCAGAGTCTTTCTGCAGGTGTGATCTCTCTCCTCCTCGGAGCTGGTAGGCAAGGGGCCCACCCCCCGGGCCTCGGGGAGGAAATTCTCCTGAATGTGTTCTGATGTTGTTGAAACAGTTCAGAAGAAAAGAAGGGAAAAACTAAAGTTCCAGGAAACAAAAGTTTAACTCTCTGTCTCACGCCGAGAGGGGAAAAAAGGGGAAAAAAAAAAACCAGCTGGCTGAAGGAAAGTGAGCAGGGTGCTCCCTCTGTGTTCCTGCAGCCAGAGAACACAGAGGAGTGTATCTCTGTGTCCTTGAGAAACTGTTTTGAAAAGTTCGTTTGGTTGTTTTTCTCTTAAGCTCAGTTTAAAGGCACAGAAAAGGCGCAAAATTACTTTTTGGGCATAGAGCATGATAGGGGATACACATGATAGAGTCACCCCAAGACACTAGGTGCCGTTGTCACCTGCGTTGTCACCTGCATTGTCAACTGCGGGAAAAACAAAAACCCTCCAACATTTTTAGTGTTAGAGAATGAAGGCATTACTTTATTTCTGACCAGGATGTTGTTCTGGACAGGATGTGCAACAGAAATCATTTCATCCACACATAGCCCGGGTTGTGCACAGAAAATCATTCCATGACACATGAATTTTACTAGATTTTTCAGATATTTATACAGTCAAAACCCATAGAAGTTCATTGGTTCAATGTTCATTGGTTCCAAGTTAGGCAGTTCTTAGTATTTGGTTTCCTATTGGCTGCAAATCTCTTCGCCTGCGATGCTAATTAGGTCCTCATTCTTACCTGTCTTTTCCCAGACCAGGTGTCTCTGACCATGCCAGGGGTGATGTTTGGAGTTGATGGTCTGCTGATGGCCGTTGATGGTTGTTATCTTTTGTGCATCTTCTGTGCTACTCCCAGTCTGTTGAGATGTTAAGTTCATCAGGCCTCACCTGGTGGACCAATACTCTGGAAAGAAACTTTAATTCCCTTCCCCTGGGGCAAAGAGGAACAAACCTGACTAAAGTTATAAAAGAAAAAAATTTAAACTTGATATATTTTCCAACATCGTCCTGATACACGGAAAAGACTCCACTACTGAAATAAGTAGTAAAGTAGATATGTTTATTCCAGCGCTGGCGCGCATGTGGATTGCTCCACCAAATGTACGCACGCCAACAATACCATTTGGCTTGGTATATATCGAGTTACAAGCTACATATTCATTAAGTTTCCCAATGCACCTATACATATTCATTTCTTATCCCCGCCTAGCCCCGCTTCATATTATAATGAGCCCAAAGTCATTTCCATATGGCTTGCGCTTGCACAGTGCCTCGTGCAGGGGTCTCTGGGATGAAGTAAGGAGTCTTCATCAGATGAAGTAAGGTGTCTTCCTCGATTTGAACTTTTCACCTTGCTTCCTTGCACATGCTCCCTGAGTCCCTGGCCCAAGTTCAAACCCCAAGGCTGGTTTGAACTGGTTCCTGGGTCCAAAGCAGGATCTTTTGGTCATGGCTGCTTCCCCTTATCAATAGTCTTGTATCCTTCCTTTTTCTACTTGACAAATGTAATAAATGTTAGGCAAGCTATATGCATTGTTTTAGCAAGCAGCCCCTTTAGTAATTCACTTAACCCTTGTTTTTTTGACTCAGTCCCCCCTTTTCTATAAAGTTAGTAAATTCTTTTACTAATACACAGATTCTTCTTCTAACAGGCTTCTATGACAGGCATCTCCTAATGCTTTTCCATGTGCATTTAATAAAGTAGCTAAAACTGATAACTTCCTTAACAGCTTACAATCCCAAATAAGCAACAAAACAGATAATGCAAGGCTAGCACTCACCAGAATTAGTAAAACAATTTTGGGGTGGCATAACGTATTCAGAATACCAGTTGCAGTAGGCGACCATCCAAAAAGCGCATCCCACCAGTTGTGACTTGCATCATGTTTTACTCTTTGCAAGACTTTGCTTATTTCTTGTGTGTCATGATGGATGGTAACTAAGCTCTTTTTCCCATTCTTTCAGATTTCTTCCAAAATTTCAATGAGATCTTGATGCTTTATTAATTGCCTTACTAATGTAAGGTTCATCCCCATAGGTGTGGGTAGCAATTTGTGGTATAGGGAGTAGTCAGTCTTTATCAATTGATGAGACACAACTGGTGCTGAGTACGAAAAGTCACACCCATCAATCTCGGTAAAATTACAAATACAAAAATCAGGGTAATTCCTGGCAGCTACGTTTATATCGTTGTTATCTACTATCATAAAAGCACAAATAGTCCTTAAACATACACAACCCTGACCAATATATACAAGTATAGTTTTAGGGGTAGTGTCTGGGTGAACCTCAAAATGACAAATGCCTCGCTCCATGTCAAGACATATCTTTGGCATCAAGTGTATTACCTTCGCAAATAAATCCTTGTTGTTCCCGTGTGATACAAGATTCTAAATTTACTGTTTGCCATTTTTCTTCTACCATCCAAGCCCATACTCTGTGTTCAGAGGGATAAAAAACTGTTCCTTCATGGTTTAGTCCTAATGCAACAATAGGGTGGATTACGTAAACTGGCATTACGTATAGTGAGAACAAAGGCTGTGGCTACATTAGTAATTGGATCATAAGTGAAATTTACTAAGGTCCACCATGATTGGAGTTTCTTTTCTAACTTAGTGGCATTATTCCAAACAGCTTCTTGGATCTCGATAGGGAAAACACCCTCATTTCCTTCTCTTATAATTAAGGAGGCCATTGACTGCATTCGTAATTGTGCTTGTATACAGCTAAGGGCTAGTGATACATTGTCCTGGACCACACCAAGTGTACTTAGTATTTGTTTGTGGTCCTGGTTGTTGGCCTTAGCAAAATACGGGAGTATTTTTGAAACTTGCCACTGACCGTTTCCTAATGCTAATAAGGAAGACTGTAGGGATTGTTTTAACTTGGTCAGGTCACTGGTTGCTATGGCCAATTTATTCATCAGTATCTCTGAATCAATTCCATTTAGGACTCCCAGTCCTGTTCCTAGAATGCCAGTCAGATCTCTTCGTATTCTACTTTTGAGGGGTGTTTGTTTTTGTAGCCATGCTGTCCACCCTTCAAAGGATGTTTGTATTAAAGGGGAGCAGGCTGGTTGTACCTCAGTGTAGTGGGTTGATCCTAAATCGACAGGCAGCTTTTTAGACCAATCACACTTCTCTCAATCTTACATATTTAAACCCCGTGGAAGGCGGGATTTAGAGAAGTTTTTTTCTGTTCCGGCTTAGTGCAGGGATGGGAGAGGGGGAGGGGTGGGCCCCTGTTGCCCGGCCCGCGGGGCTGGGGACGGGCACCCCTGCCCTCTGCCTCCTGCCCCTTTTCCTAACGCTGCAGCATGGACTCTGGATTGTCGGGAGGGGAACTATTCCCTGAGCTGCGGGTGGCTATGGCTGGCCACAGGGCTGAGGTCATCCGACGCGGTATCCTGAGGAAGAGGGAGCCGGCGGAGCCTCCAGTGCAGCCAGCATACTTCGCGACGAACAAAGGAAGACACCCCTTTTCCACATTGTGCACCCGGCAGTGCAGAGGGAGTGGGGGGGGCTCTCTCTCCACCATGGAGCCTGGTAACACCCTACAACATGGCGGCTTTCAGAGCCAGAGGGGAAAGAGAAAGCGAGATCACGTGGGACGAAGCTACAAGGGCGGTGCTGCGTGGTCCCATGCAGAGCTTAAAAATCTCCTTTCCTCGCCGTGGTATGAACTGTAATATTTCAAACTGTTTGTCTCTTTAATCCATGTTAAAGTACATGGGCGGATGGACATTTTTTTCTGAGTGGCTTGTAAAAAGGTTGAAGAGTGCCGATGCCAGGCTGTGTATATAAAGCAGGGAGAGGCTTTTAAAACCTGGTGGCGAAGAGAAAAGCCTTATGTTCAAGCCAAAAAGGAAAATGATTCATCCTTAAACGAGTAATAACCCCATGTGAGGGCCTGTGTTTTACAGTCGAAGGAGCTGTGAGAGGGCTCATGGAAAAGAGATGTGTTACACCTTAGCAGAGATTGTTTAATTCTAAGCAAATCTGAAAATGGTGGCAGTTTGTAAAACCACGTAAAGCAGGAGGGAAAACCCTTTTTTTCTTCCCTTTCCTACAACTGTGATACTGATTGGGAGAGGGGAAAAGTGGGGGAGAGAAAGAGTTCTGAAAGTTTGTTCTGTTGTTGCCTTCTTCATTTCATCTAAGTCTGTCAATAAACCTCTTTATATTCTGTCAAGTTTTGTGCCTGCTTTGCTTTTCTCCTAATGCTTATCTCACAGAAAAGACATCAGGGGAGTAATGTATAATTTGGCTTAAAACCCCTACACTCAGAAATATTAATTTGCATTAGTAATTCTACACGTTTAAGAGACCATTCTGGATTAAACAGCAATAATTGCTGGCCTGTGTTTCTCACTACATAAGGGCCAATTTCATAAATTCTTGGTTCAGGTTTGAGTGGTATAACTTGGGTTTGGGCTTGAGTGCTAGTGTAAGTTGTAACAGGCCTAGCCATGGCATTTATCTTGAATCTAAATGAGAGCCCATTAGGATCCTGGGCCCAAAGACAAACTACTTCAACGGTCTGTACTAACGTAAAATTATACCAACAATCTAATTCACTTGAATGACTACAAATTTCATCGTGTCTGTTTGTAGGAGTGGTTGAGACACTAATTTGGGTTGCCTTTTTATGAGTTGTTCCGTTAATCATTCGGCATCCTATTTTGATTTTTTCTCCTACAGTCCCCTGAAGTTGCCAAGTTTTTTGTCTTTCCCATTCTTGCCTTGTATATACTTGGTTTCCGTGCATGACCACAGTTAACAGATTTAAG
This sequence comes from Lycocorax pyrrhopterus obiensis, assembly GCA_014706295.1. Lineage (NCBI taxonomy): Eukaryota > Metazoa > Chordata > Aves > Passeriformes > Paradisaeidae > Lycocorax > Lycocorax pyrrhopterus. The sequence goes on from JACSVZ010000030.1 coordinate 11,713,962, forward strand.
TCCTTTAGATCAGAATATTTCCCCATGAGTCCAGTAAACCGAATAAAGGCTTGGGACCAAATGTCTTCTTCCCCATAAGCAACTTTTCAACTTAAGGCTACAATTATGACTGTAAAAAGAACAATTTTATGGGTTATACTTACGTGCCACCATAACATTTTCATTTCGTTCAGGTAAACTTCAATTTCAGTTCATCATCGCCAGGAGTCACTTTCCAAGGGGCTTCTGGAGCCTTCTTTACTCGAGTATGGTGAATCCAGGCACTCTGCTCTCTGATCTTGATAGCGGTGTAAGTGGTGAGAAGTACCTGGAATGGTCCTTCCCACTGCGGTTCCAAAGTCTTTTCTGTAAAAGACTTAACATATACATAATCTTCGGGTTGGATATCATGTACAGGTCCATCTAAACCTCAACTTCGGGTTCCAGCCACATGTTTTTCAATTTCTCTAAGTTGTTTGCTCAGGGCGACCATATAGGTAGTCAGCGTTTCTTCCCCAATTTGGGTAGATAGTCCCTTTTGTACTCCATATGGTCTCCCATAAAGCATTTCAAAGGGACTTAACTTCTCTTTTGTTCTGGGTTTGGTCTGTATTCGCAGCAATGCAAGTGGAAGAGATTGGGGCCAGGGTAAATTGGCTTCTTGCCCTAGTCTCACAATTTGTTGCTTGATCAAATGACTCATTTTCTCTACTTGGCCACTTGACTGTGGGTGGTACAGAGTGTGGAGTTCCCAATCTATGCCTAAATGGCGGCTAATTTGCTGTACCACCCTCGAGATAAAATGTAGGCCCCTATCTGAGGATATTGTGGCTGGAACCCCAAAGCGCGGTATTATTTCTTGTAGCAACACTTTGGTTACTTCCTGGGCTTTAGCGGTTCTAGTGGGGAAAGCTTCTGGCCATCCTGAAAAGGTATCTGTCAGTACTAGCAAATATCGGTACCCTCCTTTTCTTGGGAGTTCCGTGAAATCAATTTGCCACTGCTGCCCAGGCCCATGGCCTTTTTCAATTTGGCCCATTTTTGGTTTGGGGGTACTTTTGGGATTAGTCTGGAGGCAAAGGTCACACTGCCGGGTTACTTGTGTGACGGTTTCGTATAAATTTCTGGCAATGATCTTTCCGATCAAGTAATTATATAGGGCATCTATTTCCCAATGCATTATCTGGTGTTCCTCCCTTACCAGTGACCATAATAAATGAGAGGGAATAACCAATTTTCCTTCTGCAGTAATAGCCCACCCTTCTTGGTTAAATGTCCCTTCCTGATCTTTAATCAACTTCTTGTCCTTTTTGTTATATGTCGGCTTACCCTCTAGGGAAAGTTGTCCATCTGGGATCAAGGCTCCAGTTGTTGTTACCTCACCTTTTGCTGCTTCTTTTGCCTCTCTGTTCGCCAGCTCGTTTCCTTCCTCCAATTCTGAGCTCACCTTCTGGTGTGCCTTAATGTGCATAATTGCTACCTTTTCAGGTAACTGCATCGCTTCCAGTAGTCGCATTATTTCTTGTGCATGTTTAATGTTTTTCCCTTGTGAGTTCAATAGTCCTCTCTGTTTCCAAATGGCTCCGTGTGCATGCACAACCCCAAATGCATACCTCGAGTCTGTATAAATGTTTATTTTCTTTCCTTTTGCTATCTCTAAGGCGCGGGTTAGGGCAATTATTTCAGCCTTTTGTGCAGAGGTGTTTGTTGGCAGAGGTCCAGATTCTATTACCTTTTTACAGGTGGTAACTGCATACCCAGCATGTAGTTTTCCACTGATGATGTAGCTGCTCCCATCAGTAAACCAGGTTTCTGCGTCGTCTAAAGGGGTATCCTTCAGATCCAGGTGGCTGGAGTAGGTGGCTTTGATAGTCTCCAGGCAATTGTGGTGTACTGGTTTCCCTTGGTTTCCACTGAGAAAAGAAGCTGGGTTGACAGTGTTAGTTACCACTATTTCTACATCATCTTGTTCCACCATGATGGCTTGATATTTCAGGAACCTTTGTGGGGAGAGCCAGTGCCTGCCTTTCATTTCCAGCACTACGGACACCGTGTGGGAGACCAACACTAATACTGTTCCTGCCTGGCTCCCTGGGGTCCCGCGTGTCCCCACAGATGCAATGGCAGGTTCAGTATTAAAGTCCATAGCAAAGAGATAGGAAGGGTATTTGCTTTGCCTTCATTCCGACAGGCGAGTTTATTACATCCTCACAGTTGAAGGGTGGCAAGCAAAATACGAGGACAATGGCTCACTCAGGGATTTTCCCGGGGCTGGGGGAAAGGCGGGATCAGGGAGCAGGGACCAATGGGAGAGCCCCGGGGGAGTGGCAAGGGGCCAAGGCCAGCAGCCAACCAGGAGATTCAAACTGGAATACATTAACTTAACAGAACCATACAACCTGGGAGAAGCCTTTTGGTCACTTTAACATCTGCTACCACACAATACAGTCATTTTCTGACCCAAGGTGAATTTGCGTGCTTCTTGGATGTTTAGCACAACTGCTGCAACGGCTCTGAGGCACCCAGGCCATCCTTTGGCCGCTGCATCTAGCTGCTTAGAGAAATAAGCAACTGCCCATCGGTACGGGCCCAGGTCTTGTGCTAATATTCCCAGGGCAATCCCCTGTTTCTCATGGGAAAATAGAAAGAATGATTTACTCACATCTGGAAATCCTAGAGCTGGAGCTGACATGAGGGCATTCTTTAGCTGATTGAAGGCCTGCGTGGCCTCTTTCATCCACTGAAGATCTCTGCTTTCCTTTGTAATGAGCTTGTTGTCCTGGTTTGAAAGACAGGTGTCTGTCAAGGAAGGCAGGAGCCTCCCCTGAAATGGAAAATGCAACCCCCTTCCCTCCAGATTATTATAATTTTGAAATTAAGGGGCTTTCAGGCAAAGATATGAAGGGTAGGAATAACAGTTCTTTACTAATATATATATATATGTATGACAAGGCAAACAAGTAACAATAACTATGGCAGTAACAGCAAACAGAACCACAAACCCAGTGCCAGCCTCTCTCGGCTATCAGGCACTTTCCCCTTTGGTGCAGTTACGGTCACAGCCGGCAGGGACAGCTCAGGGTCCCGGGAAAGGGATGGACGAAAAGCTTCACAAACCCTCTGGGCGGCTGATCCCGGTGCCCGGCCGGACCCTCGGGAACAGCAGGCTGGAACAGCAGAGACGAGCACAGATCCCGGGTGGCAGATGAGATGTATCAAACTCCAGAGCTGCAGTGGGAGCTCCGGGAGGTCTCAGCCGGCAAGGGTGTGTAGGGTTATAGTGTAGCGAGGGGTCCAAGCAGCGGCGGAGGGCAGAGCGGCTGCAGCCCGGCTCCCAGCAGGGCAGGGAAAAGGTGGGCTTGGGAATCCCGCGTTTCTCAGGTAGAAGGAAAGCAGACAAAAAACAGGAACCTCCAGCTCTGACCAACTCCTTCTCAACACTGAGAGCACCAGCTGCCCCGCCCCCCCACCCCCCAGGTGAAAGACAAAGCTAGTTGGACCCCCCTGCCCTCTGTGGCCAGCTCTTTTGTTCTTCTTAAGCACCTAGCAATTCGTCCCCCTGGCAACATGTATGGGAAAAATTCTTTAAGAGAAAAAGAAAAACAGGAGAACTCCTAAAACCCCCAAAACTTGTATAAAGGTTTCATGAGCAGTCCGTAATTGTAGATCCATAATCTGCACCATCCTGTCATCCCCAGAAAAGTCCGTAACTCTTTCACTGACTGGCGTTTAGGGGTTTGGCATATCGCTTCTTTGCGATCTTGCCCCAGAGTTCATTGTCTGGTGCTGACTTCATAGCCCAGGTAGATCACTTTCTGTTTCATCACCTGAGCCTTTTTCTTAGATACCCTGTACCCTTGGAGTCCCAGAAAGTTTAAGAGGCTTACCGTCCAGGCTACGCAAGCTTCCTCTGTCCAGGTAGCTATTAAAAGGTCATCTACGTACTGCAATAGCTTCCCTTCTCTCTGGTGGGGCTTCCCAGGACTCTAGGTCTTTTGCAAGTTGTTCTCTGAACAGGGTGGGATGTCGGGGTCACTGAGGCCAGCTGGTGGAAAAACTCAGGCATTTGAAAAATACCTTTTATCTCTGGAAAGGAAAAGCCTATCCCACAAGTCCTTGCGGTTGGAATGTAACCTTACCCCCTGGACTCTGTATAAGTAAGACTACCTCTCCCAGCAGCCTCTGGTTGCTCCCTTACCTGGTACCCTGCCCTGCCCCTTCCCCCTGCTCATTGGCTCCCTCCCCTGGCCCCGCCTCTGTACTGCCCCCATGCCCTGAGATGAGACTATGTAAAGGGGAGACCTCGTGGTCTCGTTCTCTTCGCCTGCTCACCTCTGCGGATGATTAAAGCTGATCGTGGAACACGGGCCAGCGGAGGGCCCTCCTTTGCTTCTTGTCTCTGGTAATATTTGAGCTGTCCGGTTCAGGTGTGGGGTGCATGCCATCAGCGCCTTAGCAGCGCAGGGCAGAAAGAGGAGTATGCTAGCGGCCTAGTCCGCACCTGAATTGTCCCTCTCCAAGAGACGATTTGGGGTACACAGCAGCTGCCTCTGACCGCCCTATAACCCCCGCAACCTTTTAAATTTTATAGTGGGACTGTTCTTAAATCCTTGAGGCAACACCGTCCATGTGAGCTGAGTTTTGCGCCCACTCTTAGGGCTTTCCCATTCGAATGCAGAAATTTTCTGGCTGACTTCATGGAGAGGGAGGCAAAAGAAGGCGACCTTTAAATCTAAAACAGTAAACCAAGTTAGCTCTGGTGTTAAGCATGTTAACAGAGTGTAAGGATTCGCTACCACAGGATAGAGCTCTTCAGTTATCTTGTTAACAGCCCGTAAATCCTGTACCACCCGGTATGACCCATCAGGTTTACGGACAGGCAGGATAGGAGTGTTAAAATCAGACTGGCACTCTTTTAACAGTCCTAACTGTAAGAATTTTTCAATTACTGGGCTAATTCCTTCTCTGTCTTCCTTTTTAAGGGGGTATTGTTTCATTCTAACTGGTTGTTTCCCCTCTTTGAGTTTGATCTGCATTGGGGTTGCATTTTTGGCTCTCCCAGGTACATCTGTGGCCCATACTCCTGGGAACACTTGACTTATTATTTCTTCTCTAATTTCCTCTACAGAGTCTGTGGTTGTTAATATTAGGCTCAGTATCTCTATATACTGTTGATCATTTACCTCCAGAATAATTTCCCCCTCTTTAAATGTTATGGTTGCTTGTAATTGTTCCAATAAATCTCTTCCTAAAAGTGCTTTTGGAGAATTGGGTAAATATAAAAACTTGTGAACATCCCATTGTTTCCCAAATTTATACTTCAATGGTTTACAAAAATATGCTTTTTCAGATTGACCAATTGCCCCTTTCACCACAATATATTCATCCCCCACAGGCATTAGAGCTTTATTTAAAACTGAATATGCTGCTCCCGTGTCAACCAGGAATTCTACCTCTTTTTCTTTTCCCCCTAGCTTCATTATAACCAGTGGATCTGCTAGGGTAGAGTCCCGCGGTCCTCTTCAGTCTTCTTTTACGTGTGCGACCACCCTCCCTTTTTCTCGGTCTCCTCTTTTCAGGCAGTCGTCTTGTCGTCAATCTGGGCACTGATTTTTCCAATGACCGAATTTTCTGCATATTTGTGCCGGTTTGGCCAAAATCTAGTAATATATCCCCTGAGAGAAAACCAGGTTACAACCACCCTTCCCCCCACCAGGTTCGGGAAAAAAAAGGAAATTTTTCCTCGAAGGAAAGTGAAAGAAATAAAAACTATTTATTTTAACAAACACACAGGAAAAGGATAATGATGCTGAATAATGAAATGAAATCTCTCGCTATAGAGAGAAACCTGGGAAGATTTCAGAGTCTTTCTGTAGGTATGGTCTCTCTCCTCCTCGGAGCTGGGTCGGCAAGGGCCCACCCCCTGGGCCTCGGGGAGGAAATTCTCCTGAATGTGTTCTGATGTTGTTGAAACAGTTCAGAAGAAAAGAAGGGAAAAACCAAAGTCCCAGGAAACAAAATTCAGCTCTCTGTCTCACGCCAAGAGGGAAAAAAAACCAGCTGGCTGAAGGAAAGCGAGCAGGGTGCTCCCTCTGTGTTCCTGCAGCCAGAGAACGCAGAGGAGTGTATCTCTGTGTCCTTGAGAAACTGTTTTGAAAAGTTCGTTTGGGTTTTCTTTTTTCTCAAGCTCAGTTTAAAGGCACAGAAAAGGCACAAAATTACTTTTTGGGCATAGAGCATGATAGGGGATACACACGATAGAGTCACCCCAAGACAATATTGCACACTGATCTTTGCCCAACTGGGGAGGGCCTTGTCTGGGAGGTCCCTGTCTGGGAGGTCCCTGTCTGGGTTTTCTCTTACTTTCTTCTCCCACTACTGCTACCAATTTTCTCATCCCTTGCTTATAGCCCTCTTCTCGATTACTAAATACCCTCCAAGCTTCATCTAACAATTTTTCTAGATTTCTCCCATCTAACCCCCGAAGCTTTTGTAGTTTACGTCTGATATCTCCCGTGGATTGCCCTAAAAACAAGGATACAAGCTGTTGTACCCCTACCTTGGTCTCAGGATCCAGTGATGTGTTGCGGCGCATTGTGTCCCTCAGATGATCCAGGAATTCAGATGGTGACTCGGAAGGACCCTGTTTCACTGCATACAAAGCTGACCAATTTAGAGTTTTGGGAATGGCCCTTTCCACCCCTTTCGCTATCCATTCTTGATAACTTTTCAGTTTTTCTAATTCAGCTGTTCTATTCGGACTCCAGTGTGGTTCCTGGAGTGGGAAGTAGTCTTTTACATCTAATTGTTGTGTATTATAATAGTCCTCTGCCAAATCTTTTGCTATTTTCAAAACCAACTGCTTCTCTGTTTCTGTTAGTCCACCCAATAACAATTGTATATCACTCCAATCTGGATTATACTGTTTTATTATAAGCCGTAAGCGTTCAGCGGTACCCATTGGGTCACCTCAATAGTTTTTGGCAACTTTATACCACGCCTCTAGGTCAGCAGTAGAAAAAGGCACTCTAACCAGCATTGTCCCCCCCATCTGGTGCTACGGCCTCCCACAAGGGTGCTATCAGTACATGCTTCCTGGTTCAAGACGAAATAGGACTGCCTGGAAGAGAGGGAGTTGGTGTTGGTGTTCCTTCCGAGTCTGCATCCTCTTCCCATCTGCTAAGGGGAGGCTTAAGCAAATCGGTTAGTTCATCAGCATCCTGTGCCACTGTCTGATAAACTTTGTCTGGTCTTGTACACCTCTGACCTATACTGCATGATGAACAACACCGCTTAATTTTCTCTCGGCTTTTCTTATTTTCTTTTTCAAGGGCTAATACCATAGGATCACTGGGGGTTATAATTCCACAATCTTTTTGCCACTCGGGGTGATTTCGGAGGGAGAAAAATGAGTCAGCATAGGAAACTTCTTCCCATTTGCCTTCCCGTCTCAAAAATAACATTAGCTGTAGCAAGGTATTGTAGTCTAAAGTTCCATTCGGTGGCCATTTTGCTCTGTCTTCTAATTTATACAGCGGCCACCATTGGGTGCAATATTTTACAAGAATTCTTTTATTTTCTGTACCTCCAGTTCCTACTATCTCTTTCTAATGTGCTAAAACACAACCAAGTGGACTCGCCCTAGAAATCTCCTTACTTTGCCCAGTTCCCACTGTGTTTAAAGTTCGAGTTCACTCAAATACTGCGCCACCCACTCTGGATCACCCATATAGTGTATAAGCCACTCTTTATAAATTCTCTTATGCCTCTTGCCAAGCCTGCTTCACTGCCACTTAAAATCTTCTTCAAAAGCCTTTACTACTTCCTCCCAATCCTTTTCTAGCACACTACTATTTTCGGTAATGCGATGCTCTTTGCCACACAAAAGTTTTAAAACAAAGTTTTCCAGGCACTCCGGGCACAGATATCTGTCTACTAAATAAGTAAAATTGTAATATCTCTGACTTCCACAAAATTTGCACTGTGCTAAAACCCACAGCCGGTGTGGGGCTAGGATCTTTTTATGCCCACACACAAAGCAAGAAACCTCTTTTATCATGCAAGCAGGTAGGACAAAAAAAATGGAAAGAATCAGGAGCTATGCTCCTGCTATATAACTGTTGAGGGATAGGAGGGGGTAGCAACCTCCCTCCCTGCTTAGCTGCTGTTTTTTAAGTCCGGTATCCAACTTCTACCTCCTTCTCCTAGTCTTGTCTCGCTTCCACCCAAACCTTTCCTCACACTGCCTCACAGTTCTCTCCCAGTTCTCTTCCCAAACGAGCCAAGGATCTGGTACCAAATGTGATTTCCCGCACACGAACTTTAAAATCTCAGGCTCAAAATCAACTTCACCCAAGTGCTTCTGATAACACATAGGCTCTGCCGCCTGGCAGAAGAACAATACCACCTTCTGTCCTGGGTTGCAGTGTATTCTATTACCATCCTCATGAGCTGTTGAAACCAGGTGGGGCAGTGTTTCCTGGCCTCCTCCCTCCAAACTATCTTTCTGTTAATGGCCCATCAATGCCCTGCCACATGACTCAGAGATAACTCCCTCCGGACTATCTTCTGTTAATGAGTCCATCAACACCTGGCCTCATGACTCATCATCCCATTGTGAGATGCTCCACCCAGAAGGAGGAACCAAGCGTTCCATCTTGGATATAATCTGAGATTCTGAACACCACGAACAACCTTTTCCACTGGATTCTTAGAGGACAGGAGCTACATAGCCACCACTGGACTTTCTGAGGAAGAGCAGACCCTTCTACCGTACCACTGCTTCGACAGAGCCACATCCATCATTTCAGGAGGACTGCAGCCACCGTCTTATTGGACTGCTACCGCCACCCTGACTAACAGGATATCAGGTTGTATCCTGACTCTGTCAGTTTAACCCACTGTTTTCTGCCTTTACCTTTTTTTTTTATTTTCCTATTAAATTGTTACTCTGACTTGGTGCCTCCCACTGGTTTGTTTTCAAACTAGTACACCTTGTCTTACAGATTTTACACTGTATTAATACCCAAGTCACATGTCACCCTCTTGTTGCATGAAAAGTTCTAGTACATCCACAAAAACAGCTTATTCCAAGTGATATATCAAAGGCTAAATCCTTAACCGCTGGTTGTTCCCAATCTAAAGCTACTAATCCTCCTGCAGAGGTTCTATAAATTCCTTCTAAAAGGACCCATTCACCTCCCCGTCTATCCAAGAGTCCTCCCGGGTTCACAAATTCCCAAGAATTGAGACCAAACTGTTAACTACTGTTCTCTCATGCTAGTTAGACATAAGCTTCTCCAAGCTTGCTCTCCAAGGACACCCAGATTGTCCTAGGCCCAAAATGTGTAAACTAACATCTTACGAAGGGGGGTAAACTTGGGTAAATTACATCATTAACTGAAGTTTTAATTGGAGAATTAACCCTGATATGCAAATGGACCAAACTTATAAAAGTGTGAAGAACTCGTGACTCGGGGTCTGTCTTGGCTGTAGCCTTTTAGCTCTCAGGGTATACCTTGGGGGCCCTTCAAATAAATACCTACCTTTATTCCCTTATTCTTGTCTAGTCTCTGTTTTTAGGTGGCCATCTCAGGCATCAGTACGAGGAGCAGAAAAGGCCTTGGCTCTGTGTAAGCCCTGCTCAGCAATAGCAAAAACATCTCTATATTATCAACCCCGTGTTCAGCACAAATCTAAAACACAGCCCCATAGCAGCCACTGGGAAGAAAATTAACTCTACCCTGGCTAAAACCAGCACATCCCCTACCTGAGGGGCAGTGGGAATAATTGCAATCGTTAGATCCTGTGTTCATGTGGATTTGGTTTTTTTTTTTCTAGTTTATATAGGGAAAAAATGCTACTGTGTCAGTTCCAGTTCACGTCCAATTAATCCTGTTCAGATCTCTTCTCCAAATCTGTTTTTTGTGTTATGATATTCCTTAGAAGGAGATGGGAGTGCTACTTTTGAGTAACCTACAAAGATTTTAAATAGGAATTTGGTTGTGTTTTGTTAAGTGATTCATTCTGGAGATGCTGAGGTGGAATTACCTGGGAAGGAAAGGAGGATGAAATATGACACTGTTTCAAATTACAGAAAACACCTGCAATACTAAATCTTTGCCAGATGGTTTCATGTTCAGTGATGGAGGACTGGGTTTAGGAGACAGGGGAGGGATGCACAGAAATGCAGCAAGGTGGAAGGTGCTGGGGAATTTGCAGAGAGGGGTATGAAGGAGGAAGATGCTTTTCCCATGTTGAAGGCTGTGTGGAAATTAATACATAAGTGGTTAAGGCATTAACTCTTTGTGCTGGTTTGAAGGCAAGCCAGCAGGAAGAATTAACTCCACACAAATATGTTGCGAGAGATTCCAAGTCAGAACTACAATTTAATAGGACAATTACAATAATGGCAATACTACAGGAACACTGGCTTAAACCAACAAAGTCAGAATATGACCTGACACCCTGTTGGTCTGGGTGGTGGTAGCAGTCCAGTTAAACAGTGGTTGCAGTCCCATTGGAGTGATGAATGTGATGTTGTCAAAGCGGTGATCCTGTAGGAAGGTCTGGTCCTTCCTTGGAGGTCTACTGTTGGTATTGTGGTGGCCCAAGCCCCAGACTGTATACAGGTAGAAATGTTCGGTACCTCCCCTGGGTGGGGCATTTCACAATAGGATGATGTAATTCTATGAGTCATGCTGGGGAGTCCTTGATGGCCCATTAGCAGAGATGGCTCCCCTTTAGGCTGTGTGCATTGGGCAGCTGTTGCAAACAACCGAACCGACCATTAACAGCTCATCAGAAGGTGGTATAGGTGGTGATAAAATACATATGTTACATTGTAACACAAGACACTCTCGATGGATAGGAGGTGATGAGGAGAAAACTGTGAGAATTAGGAGGAAAATTACTTATTAGAGTACCAGCCTCACATGTGGAGTACACCCCGAGAGGCAAGGGCAAACTTTTCTCCTTTTGTCCCAAACTGAAGACAAAATATTACTCTGGTTTTGCTGGCATGTCCTGTCAAAGTGTGAGCTTTCTAGGGCGAGGATTTTCTTACCTTCCTGTAGAAGAATGATCTAAGGCAGTGGTCTCCACCTTTTTTGATTGCACCACCTCATCAGCAAAAAAATTTTGAGCACTCCAAATATATTTTTATTTATAAATTATATATGTATACTATTGTACTAATATGTATGTTATAAAACATACATGAAAATAAAAAAAGGATGAAAATTTTAAAAAGGATAAATTTTTTTATTTTTATGCTCTATTTTTAATTTTTTAACATTTTATTTATAAATGGTACCGAAAACAATTTCTTCATGCACCCCAGTGGATTGTCTTGTGCACCTCACTTTAGAGACTACTGATCTGAGTTCTCTTGTAACACAGTTTAAGTAAATTTTCCAGTCATCAGGTGGTAACTTTTTCAACAGTTTTTTTTTAATATTTGTGCTGTTTTCCTAGCGGATGTTTTTTACTTTTAGAAAACAGAGCACGTTAAAACCTTTAGACTACATCCACATTGTGATTATGGTCCTGGCTTGAACCTAGGTCTTTGGCCCCTGATGCTCTGTTGCTCTTCCAGACACAGTCTCGCTTGAATATGACAGCTAAGAGCTGCGGGTTGGGAGGGGTAAGCGTTTAGTCGTTGCCTTTAATTTACCATTAAGAGGTTAAGTATATGATATTAAAAATGTCTGTAAAATAGGTTTATTTTGAAGTTGAGGATACAGGTAAAGCTTCAGCTATGCTGTAAATGATAAGGTCAGTTTCTGCCCAAACTTCCTTTAGTTCTTCCTTTTAAAATTTTCTTATAAGAAATATAAGGGTTATATTATAAAAAGTATAAGGGTTCATAAGAGTTGTCCAGCTCTGTTATGGTTTCAGCATTTCAGCTATTAATAAATGATGTTGTCTTTTTCTAAGGATTACTACGGAATTACATTCCCTGCTCCTGCAACCTTGACAGGCAGAGATGGAAGCCTTGCTAACAACCCCTACTCAGGTGAGTGTTACTTGAACATGAGGATGGTGAGTGAGATGTGCTGGTCATCCTGCTGTTGCTGAAAAAGCAGTTGTTTTCCCCTTCTGTAGGCCGTTAAACCCATCCGTCCAAACTAGCCAAACAAAAGCAAGCATCTTTCTCTCAACCCTGACATTGATTAGGTTTTTTTAATGATTTTTTTTCTTCATGGTTTTGGTCAGTAATTCATATGTGACTTGGAGGTGCTTGGGAGTAAGTTGGATACCCTTTGAGAACAAGTGCAAAATTGTTACAAATTTAAATGGTAGTGTCATCTAGTGTCTTTCCCAAGCACATAGAGGTGCTTGAAAAATATTCCATAGCTTAATCATTCTTCTTGAAATTTGACTGGCTTGCTTTCCTTTGTTACTGCTATTTTAGTACTTGTATGTTCTCAGCAGGAGCTGCCTCTAGCAGGCTCCCCCTCACCCTCTCCAAATCTGATGGACTTCATTCCTAAAAGCATGTGGTCTAAGAAGCCCTTGTTCATTCCTGCTCTTACTCTTCAGTTATTGTTGTGCAAAGATTACATTAATGCTATCCAGGATTTTCAGCCAGTGGTTTTCTTTCACTGCAATCTGATTACAGCTTAAAACGGTAGCTATAGGTGTTATAATTCCTATAACAATGGTATTGTTGTCATACTTTTTTGTAACCAACATAAAGGAATACTAGTTGGGAATGAGATAGATATGAGTGATATATGTCACCTCCCTAAAAACATGTGAGCATGCTGCTCTGTAAGCCACCAAAAAATGCAAGTGTTCAGGAGTTCTTCTGCTGCATAATAATTTCTCTCGGGAGCCTGCTTTTGGGGTAATAACTGAATTTCCCTTCCTACTTCTTAAAAAAGGTGGCCCGCGATGCAAGTCTTGTTTTCCTGGCCTTCAGCTATTGTTTCCAGAACTTTGGTGGTGTGAGGAACTAGACATATTAACTCTAGTCATGCTTGGCGAATAAACAGACTGACAAAAATATGCCTATCACTTCCTGTAAATCCTAACTTGCTTTCAGCCCATGAAGCTTAGCTAATCAGTTTAACCTCCAGGAGAGTCACACTTTAACCCAACAACTATTTGCTCTTTGGCTGTTTACAATACTTTTGCTTTTAGCATGTTTTATTGCAATGATCTGATAAAATGAATTTGCTCAGATTGTGTGAGATAGGTGAGTATTGGTATCTCCATTTTATCAATGGATTAGCCATGGCATGGAGTTCTCTGCCACTAACAGGCAATGTCCCTGTAACTGTCAGGAACAGAGACTGGGAGAGGGCTTCCCATGAACAACTGCGGGCTTTCAAGCATAAGATGTGTTCTCTTCTGTAGTTGTCTAGTTGTATTCAGAGATTTTGAATCCTTTGAATTCTCCACTTTTGGTGTAGCTTTGATAGCTTTTCTGATGAGTTTGTTCTTTCGCAGGTGACGTAACAAAATTTGGCCGTGGGGATTCTGCCTCCCCTGCTCCTGCTACCACGCTTGCCCAGTCACAGCAGAACCAGACTCAGACTCACCATACAACTCAGCAGCCATTCCTCAATCCGACCCTGCCCCCGGGGTACAGCTACACTGGGTTACCTTATTATGCTGGTGTGCCCAGTGTTCCCAGTGCATTCCAATATGGGCCAACCATGTTCGTAAGTGTGATAGCCTAAACTGTAACCCTCCCTGTGTGCCTCTCTGGTTTTGCTCTCTCCAGCCCAAACCTTCTACATCTTAGAATCACAGGATGGTTTGGGTTGCAAGGGACCTTAAAGATCATGTAGTTCCAATGCCCCTGTCATTAACAGGGACACCTTTCACTCGACCAGGTTTCTCCAAGCTCTGTCCAACCTGGCCTTGAACACTTACAGGGATGGGGCAGCCACACCTTCTCTGGGCAACCTGTGCCAGTGTCTCACTACCCTCATTGTATAAAACATCTTCCTTATGTCCAAGTCTAAATCTACCCTCTTTCAGTTTAAAGCCATTCTCCCTTGTCCTGTCACTACAGACCTTGGTAAAAAATGTTTCTGTGTCTTTCTTATAAGCTCCCTTTAAGTATTGAAAGGCCACAATGTCTTAGGTTACAATGTAAGATGTAACCAAAAGTATGTATTCTATCGCCATTTGTTAAAACCAGGTGGGACAGTGTTCTTTGTCTCTTCCATGACACATCCCTGATAACTCCCTCCAGGGGGATATCTTCTGTTAATGGGCCATGCAGCCTCACTACATGACTCATAAAATTACATCATCCCGTTGTGAGATGCTCCGCCCAGGGGGAGGAACCAAGCATTCCTACCTGGATATAATCTGAGGTTTGGAACACCACAGTCAGCCTTTACCTACTGGATTCCCAGAGGACAAGAGCTACATACCCACCACTGGACCTTCAGAGGAAAACCAGACCCTTCTACAGGATCACCGCTTCAACAGAACCACATCTGTCACTTCAACAGGATTGCAGCCACCATTTAATTGGACTGCTACCACCACCCTGACCGACAGAGTGTCAAGTTGTACTCTGACTCTGTCAGTGTTTCTGTACTATTGCATTTATTTTATTTTCCTATTAAATTGTAGTTCTGACTTGGAGTCTCTCACTGGTTTGTTTTCAAACTAGTACATGCTTTGGTGCCCAATATGGGGCAAGTCCTGAGAGAAGTCAGAATTACCATTCTGTATTACAGAAACCACCTGTTCACCATGATGCTCAACATGTTTACATGGGTCTTGTACCTTGCTCTCTATTTTTCCGCACATGGGGAACTACCTGCCTGTAGTAATGCTCCTGTTGAAACCAGGGTATGGTATAAAAATTGCTTTATTGGTTTTTTGTGTCTATTGCATGATAACCTCCGAGGCAATGAACATCATTCGGAATATATACTCAACTTTGTTTGCCTGTCCTAGTTTGGGCTGCTACGTCTGGGGCCTCCTCAACAATTGCACCCAGCCCCTAAGGGGAAGAGTAGAGAGTGGCTTCTTCCAGCTTTTCAGGCCAGACACAGCAGTTTTTGAAAATATTAAGTTCCCTCTGGATGTCAAAGACTGCGTAATCTTGCTGTTAGTTCTGCTTTGTCTTCTCTATACAGCCAGCACTGTGTACACCATGCTTAGAGTCAGAGCAGTACTCGGCATGGCACAGCATCCTCAGGAGGCGGGGAAGAAAAGCAGCAAAGCAACAGGCACCATGTCTACACAACCTGTCACAAAGAGAAAAGGAACCAAAAGAGCAGTCAACACTTCCACACAAACTGTCACCGAGCCAGAATAGCCTAAGCCGGTAGCAGTTGCCCCCATTCAGAAGAAGAAATTGAAGAGCAAATCAGTCCACATAGTGACTGACGAGGAGGCGGCTGGACCTTCGCACCCAGCAGAAGAGACGGAGACGGAGATCATCACTCAGTCTCTATCCCTGGGTGAGCTGCGCGACTTGCGGAGGGAGTTCACCCTTCAGACAAATGAGTCTATCCTGACCTGGCTGCTCCACATGTGGGACGCCGCAGCTAATGACACAATTCTGGATGGAAGTAAGGCCAGGCAACTGGGATCCCTGTCCCGGGATGTGGTCATTGACCAGGGGATCGGGAGAACCCAGGAAACTCTCATCCTCTGGCAGCGACTGCCGGCAAGTGTAAGGAATAGATACCTTTGTAAAGAAGACCTCCATGTGCACCAAGGAAAATGGAGCACAATGGAACAAGGTATCCGGTGCCTGAGGGAATTGGCTGTGCTGGAGATCATTTTTTCGGAAGATGAGAGATTCCCTAAGAGCCCAGATAGTTTCCAGTGCACATCACAGATGTGGTTGAAATTCGCACAATTTGGACCAGAGATATACTCCCGTTACCTGGCAACGCTGCAATGGAGGGAAGGAGAGGACAAGGTGGGCATCTTGGTCAACAAACTGAGAATTTACGCGGACACTGTCACCGCCCCATTACACACCCATATCTCGTCCATGGAGACAAAGCTGGCTGAGCACGTCCAGAGCTTGATTGAAGAGGGCCATCAGAAACTGAAAAAGGAGCTTAAGGAAGGAATTTGCCACATCTCGCCAGAACCAACAAGAGTCTCTGCCATTAGGAGCAGACGTCCCCCGGCCAAAGAGAGAGGATACACTCCATGAGGTAGCCTCTGTTTTTTTCTTCAGGAGCATGGAGAAGTCATGAGGAAGTGGGATGGAAAACCCACCTCGTCTTAGCTTGGGTACGTGAACTAAAAAGAGGGACATCTACCGCAAGAACCTCATCTAGGGTCGATGTTGCTCCAGTCTCTCATGGACAGAACTCCAGATGGTATAGGAATGATAATATGACTGATTCTCTTGAAGGGACCTCAGGAACATATTTACAGGAGGAGAGCAATGTGTACCATGAGCAGGATTAGAGGGGCCCTGCCTCTAGCCAGGTAGAGGAAAGGGACAATAGGGTCTTTTGGACTGTGTGGATCCGATGGCCTGGCACGTCTGACCCACAAAGATATACGGCTTTGGTTGACACCGGCGCTCAATGTACTCTGATGCCATCAAGGTATGTGGGAGCGGAACCCATTTCTATTTCTGGGGTGACAGGAGGATCCCAGCAGCTGACTGTACTGGAAGCTGAAGTGAGTTTAACTGAGAACAAGTAGCAGAAACACCCCATTGTGAGTGGCCCAGAAGCCCCATGCATCCTCAGCATAGACTATCTCAGAACTGGGTATTTCAAAGACCCAAAAGGACATCGTTGGGCTTTTGGGATAGCTGCTTTAGAGACAGAAGACATCAGACAACCGAATACCTTGCCTGGTCTCTCAGATGACCCCTCTGCTGTGGGACTGCTGAGAGTTGAAGATCAACAGGTACCAATCGCCACAGCAACAGTGCGCCATCAGCAATATTGCACCGAAAGAGACTATGATTCCCATCCATGAGATGATTCGTAAACTGGAGAGCCAAGGGGTGATCAGCAAGGCTTGTTCACCCTTTAACAGCCATATATGGCCAGTGCGTAAGTCCAGTGGAGAATGGAGACTGACAGTGGATTACCGTGGCCTAAATGAAGTCATGCCACCACTGAGTGCTACTGTGCCAGACATATTGGAGCTTCAGTACAAGCTGTAATCCAAGGCAGCGAAGTGGTACGCAACCATCGATATTGCCAATGCCTTTTTCTCCATTCCTTTCGCAGCAGAGTGCAGGCTCCAGTTTGCCTTCACCTGGAGGAGTGTGCAATACAACTGGAACCGGCTTCCCCAGGGGTGGAAGCACAGTCCCACCATGTGCCATGGACTGATCCAGACTGCATTGGAAAAGGGCGAGGCTCCGGAACATCTACAGTATATAGATGACATTATTGTATGGGGGAACACAGGAGGGGAAGTATTTGAGAAAGGAGAGAAGATTATCCAGTTTCTTCTGAAAGCTGGTTTTGCCATTAAGCGAAGGTTAAGGGACCTGCTCAAGAAATTCAGTTTCTAGGAGTCAAGTGGCAAGATGGACGTCGCCAGATCCCGACAGAGGTAATCAACAAAGTCACCGCTATGTCCCCACCTACCAACAAGAAGGAAACCCAGGCTTTTCTAGGAGCCGTGGGCTTTTGGAGGATGCATATCCCGGAGTACAGCACGATTGTAAGCCCTCTTTATCTCGTGACACTAAAGAGAAATGATTTCCAGTGGAGCCCCGAAAAACAACAAGCCTTCAAACAAATTAAGCAGGAGATTGCCCATGCAGTAACCCTTGGGCCAGTCAGAACAGGGCAGGATGTGAAGAATGTGCTCTACACTGCGGCCGGGGAGAATGGTCCTTCCTGGAGCCTGTGGCAGAAGGGACCTGGAGAGAATTGAGGACGACCGCTTGGGTTCTGGAGTCGGGGATACAAAGGGTCTGAGGCCAGCTATACCCCAACCAAGAAAGAGATTTTTGCGGCTTATGAAGGAGTTCGAGCTACCTCAGAAGTAATTGGCACCAAAGCACAGCTGCTTCTGGCACCTTGACTACCAGTGCTGGGGTGGATGTTCAAGGGAAAGGTTCCTTCCACACATCATGCCACCGATGCCATGTGTAGCAAGTGGATTGCGTTGATCACACAGCGAGCCCGGATAGGACATCCTAATTGCCCTGGGATCCTGGAAATCATAACAAACTGGCCTGAAGGTGAAACTTTTGGATTATCTTCTGAAGAAGAGGAAGAGCAAGTGACCCGTGCCGAGGAAGCCCCACCATATAATGAGCTACCGGAGACTGAAAGACGATATGCCCTCTTCACTGATGGTTCTTGCTGAATTGTAGGTGCTAACCGGAAATGGAAAGCTTCTGTATGGAGCCCCACATGACAAGTTGCACAAGCTACCAAGGGACAAGGTGGATCAAGTCAGGTCGCAGAGCTTAAAGCCATCCAGCTGGCTTTGGATATTGCCGAACGAGAGAAGTGGCCGAGGCTCTATCTCTACACCGACTCGTGGATGGTAGCTAATGCTCTGTGGGGATGGCTGGCTCCCTGGAGAAAGGCCAACTGGTGGCACAGAGGGAAACCCATCTGCGGCGCTGAGATTTGGCAGGACATCGCCGCTCAGGTAGAGAGGCTGACCGTGAAGGTTCGACACGTGGATGCACAGGTACCCAAGAGTCGGGCTAATGAAGAGCATCGTAACAACGAGCAGGTGGATCGAGCTGCCAAGGTGAAAGTATCTCAGGTGGATCTGGACTGGCAGCACAAGGGAGAACTATTTCTAGCTCGTTGGGCCCATGATGCCTCTGGTTATCAGGGACGAGATGCAACCTACCAATGGGCTCGTGACCAAGGGGTGGACCTAGCTATGGACAGCATCTCACGGGTCATCCACGACTGCAAGACCTGTGCTGCGATCAAGCAGGCCAAGTGAGTGAAGCCTCTGTGGTACGGTGGACGATGGTTGAAGTATAGGTATGGGGAAGCCTGGCAAATTGACGTCACCCTTCCCCAAACCTGCCAAAGCAAGCACTATGTGCTGACCATGGTGGAAGCCACCACTGGATGGTTGGAGACCTACCCTGTGCCTCACACTACTGCCCGGAACACCATCTTGGGCCTGGAAAAGCAAGTCCTGTGGATACATGGCACCCCTGAGATAATCGAGTCGGACAATGGGACTCATTTCAAGAATAACCTTATAAACACCTGGGCCAGAGAACACGGTATCGAATGGATCTATCATATCCCCTACCATGCACCAGCTTCCAGGAAAGTTGAACAGTGCAATGGACTACTTAAGACCACCCTGAAGGCACTTGGCGGAGGGACCTTCAAAAATTGGGAAGTGAGTTTAGCAAAGGCCATTTGGATGGTCAATACCCGAGGTTCCATCAATCGAGCTGATCCTGCCCAGTCCGAACCCTTGCACACAGTGGATGGAGTCGATGGAGTCCCTGTGGTACACAAGAGGTATTTTAGGAAAGACTGTTTGGATTAGTCCCACCTCAGGCAAAGGCAAACCCATCCGTGGGATTGTCTTTGCTCAAGGACCTGGTTACACTTGGTGGGTAATGCAGGAAGATTGGGAAACCCCTTGTGTAGCACAAGGAGACCTAATTTTAAGTGAGAACTGTGTGTAAGGTTTCATTGTGTATGTATATAAAAGTAGAGTTTAAAGAGGGTATTGATTTGGGTATGATGTAAATGGTAATAGAATAAGGGGTGGATAATGTCTTAGGTTACAATGTAAGATGTAACCAAAAGTATGTATTCTATCGCCATCTGTTAAAACCAGGTGGGACAGTGTTCTTTGTCTCTTCCATGACACATCCCTGATAACTCCCTCCAGGGGGATATCTTCTGTTAATGGGCCATGCAGCCTCACTACATGACTCATAAAATTACATCATCCCGTTGTGAGATGCTCCGCCCAGGGGGAGGAACCAAGCATTCCTACCTGGATATAATCTGAGGTTTGGAACACCACAGTCAGCCTTTACCTACTGGATTCCCAGAGTACAAGAGCTACATACCCACCACTGGACCTTCAGAGGAAAACCAGACCCTTCTACAGGATCACCGCTTCAACAGAACCACATCTGTCACTTCAACAGGATTGCAGCCACCATTTAATTGGACTGCTACCACCACCCTGACCGACAGAGTGTCAAGTTGTACTCTGACTCTGTCAGTGTTTCTGTACTATTGCATTTATTTTAATTTTCCTATTAAATTGTAGTTCTGACTTGGAGTCTCACTGGTTTGCTTTCAACTAGTACACACAATAAGGTATTCCTGGAGCCTTCTCTTCTTCAGGCTAAACAGCCCCAACTGTCTCAGTCCTTCTTCAAAGGAGAGGTGCTCCAGTCCTCTGATCATTTTCACGGCCCTCCTGTAGACCTGCTCTAACAGGTCTTTCTTGTGCTGGGGGCCCCAGAACTGGATATGGTACTCCAAGTGGGATCTCATGACAGCAGAGTAGCGTCATCTTTCCCAGTCTGTAAGGGATCTCCAACAACATGCAAGCATGAAAAAATAGCTGCTGTCTCTTCCTCAAGAAAATGGGAAATTTAAAAGGCCAGAGCTCATGGATTCCTGTGCAGGTTACTGTAAATAGCAGACAGCTGCAGCTCATGGACTTGGTGTTCCTGAAAGCCTGTAGCACCTTCCAGATAGTCAAAGGGAGATCCAAAGCTGAGTCAGAGAGCTGAGAATGCCTAGGAAATCCTTTTGAGGATGGAGGAGACTGGATTAAGTCAGAGAGCAGGGAGTCTCAGGAGGGAAAATGTTATTTGGGAAGAGGGATGCTCCAAGCAGAAGGGTAGATGACTATTTTAGGGCCCTGTAGGACTGTCTTATGAAACAGACTCGGGCAGGAGTTGGTGTTTCATTAGATTCTGTGGGTGACAATTTGCTGTTTACAGTCAATGTATGAAAGAGATTCAACAAGGCCATGCGCTGGGTCCTGCACTTGGGTCACACCAACCCTCTGCAGCGCTGCAGGCTGGGGGCAGAGTGGTTGGAAAGTGGCCCAGTGGAAAAGGACCGAGGGGTGCTGGTCAACAGCCAGGTGAACATGAGGCAGTGTGTGCCTGTTATGAATGGATGTGGGGATTTAAATAAGTCCCCGCCTTTTTCCCAGGCCTCTGGCAGCAGACAGTAGCTTTATTGAGGCAGTCAGCACCCCAAGACCCACTCTCATTCGCAAGTTCTTTAATAATGGCTGATTCAGTCTATTATAGAATGAATTATTTATTTAATAGACACAAAACTAACAGCCATAAGACTTAAGACAGACTATTACTATACAGGAATAAGACAAAAAGAGACAACTAGTATTATATGCGGGGTTAAAGGTGCCATCAATTTTGCAGCTAGCGAAGAAATAATATAACTTAGGATCCAATGTTTCTTACCATCCAATTCCTGATGGAGCACACATCGAAATCCTTTCCCTCAATTCCCAAGAAAGTAACCATGGAATCTGGGTTCAGACTCCGGGAAGAAGTCTTGCACTCTTTCAGGGCGTGTGTGTAGAAGGCTTCTGCCTCTGTGATAATTTGTAGTGCTTTTATATTGTAAAGCAGGCCTTTTGGTTACCTATGTTTTTTTTTCTTTTATCTCTTCCCACATCTGCTTTCCGTACCAAGCTGTTGATTCTTGGTTAGGCTGGCAGACCTTTTGGCGCCAGGAGATGATACCTGCTGGGCCTTGCCCGCCTGGGTCATCTCTCCTATCTGCACCGGCCACCTGTGGTGGGGAGAGGGGGTGTATGCCCTGCCATAGTGCCCAGGTGGCCAAGAAGGCTAATGGCATCCTGGCCTGTATCAGCAATAGTGTGGCCAGCAGGACCAGGGCAGTGATCATTCCCCTGTACTGGGCACTGGTGAGGCCACACCTTGAATCCTGTGTTGAATTTTTGGCCCCTCACTACAAGAAAGACATTGAGGTGCTGAAGCGTGTCCAGAGAAGGGCAATGGAGCTGGGGAAGGGTCTAGAGAATAAGTCCTATGAGGAGCAGCTGAGGGAGCTGTGGGTGTTTAGCCTGGAGAAAAGGAGGCTCAGGGGGGACCTTCTTGCTCTCTATAACTCCCTGACAGTAGAGTGCAGCCAGGTGGGGGTCGGGCTCTGCTCCCAGGGAGCAAGGGTCAGGACAAGAGGAAATAGCCTCAAGCTGTGCCAGAGGAGGTTCAGGTTGGACATAAGGAAGAATTTCTTCTCAGAAAGGGTTGTTAAGCATTGGAATGGACTGCCTAGGGAGGTGGCGGAGTCACCATCCCCGGAAGCATTCAAGAAATTAGTGACCATGACACTTAGTGTCATGGTTTAGTTGACAAGGTGGTGTTCAGTTGAAGGTTGGACTTGATCCCGGAGGTCTTTTCCAACCTGTATGATTCTATGATTCTAAAGAAATATGCAGCCTGTTTTGAGAGAGGGTTGTGCTGCAACCAGGGGGGTAGCTCTGGCAGAAAACTTCAAGCTTCCATAAAGCCACTCAGCAATTTACTTCTGGAAGTGAGTGCCATGTCCCATGTCAGCCCAGTGCTCCCAACTCCAGACTGAATTTCTCACAAGGTAAAGGTGCCTTCTCCACTAGACGGCAGAGGGAGCTTGTGTTTTGTGTGCCATTCTCTGGTTAAGTCTTTTGTTTCCTTCTTTTGTCCAGGTACCTCCAGCATCTGCTAAACAGCATGGAGTCAACCTGAACACCACGTCAACTCCTTTTCAGCAAGCGAGTGGCTATGGGCAGCATGGCTATGGAGCAGGTATGCTTACCACTGCGCTTTTCACATGCGTATCTGCAGAGCTGCTTGCTCACTGTAACACCTTGTCTTGTACACACTGGCAGGCTATGATGACTTAACACAGGGAACAGCAGCTGGAGATTACAGCAAAGGAGGCTACAGTGGGTCATCTCAAGCACAAAACAAATCTGCTGGCACTGGACCTGGGAAAGGTAACATGAAACATGAGATTGCTCTTGAGTGGGATTTAGTAGGGCCAACTCCCAGTGCTGTGCAGTAAACACAGCAGCCAGCTCTAAATAGGGTCACGATCCAAGCTGTCCATCTCACGTATACAAAATGCTTTTTTAATGGCCTAAACGTTCCTTCTAAACCTCACAGCTGAACTTTACATGAGGATTTGTGTGGCCGATGTGCAGCTTTGTCCACAATTATACATGGGAGAAATGGTAAGCTGTTTCCTCTGCCAAAGTTTTCTTTGCTGAAGAATATAGTGATCCTGCAGCAGTGCTGTGTTTTTGAAGCCTAAGCAGTTGGATGCTGTTGCTGAAATTGTCCTCTGCCAAATGAAGACTAAATTGGATTTCTTGGTAGGCACTTGAGGTGTTAGGGTTGAACAGGGCACTTCACACATCTCTGGGCTGTTTGGCTTCTGCCTGTACACCCTGTAACTCATCACCTTCTTTTGTGCCTGAAAATGTTTCCTTTCTGACTGTGAAGGCTGAAGAATTTATACAGCTTGTATGAAAGCTTTATTCTGCACATGCTGGTTAGACCTGAGAAGTGTATACTTAGCTGCTTAGCACTAACTAGTTCATCCTTGGGCTTAAGCAAGTACCAAGCATTTGCTGTGCATTTGAAATGCTGTCTTCAGCCAAGAGCTGATCACGCTCTCATCTGTAGAGGAGCAATCCAAAAAGGAGCAATGTCCTAGGAAGGGAACAACCATAGAGCAGTACACACCCTCTGAGTCCAGTCGTCTGATTCACTGGCCAAAGGAACAGCTAATTTTATTCTGATCCAAGTGAAATGATTAGAGACAGTCTTTATAAAACTGAATAAGTGGCTGGTTTGAAAATCAACTTGCTGGTGAGTGTTCCTGAGCCTGATATGGCACCAGACTGTCTAGATGGAAGGCAGCCTGAATCAGTGATATTAATTTTCTCTGGGCAGAGGAGCATTGCAGACCTCACCCTTCTGCAGGATTGGGCCGCTTTGAGACAAATTCGGAGGAACGTCCGAATTTGAACGTCCTCTGACAGAAGGCAGGGTACAGCTGCCCCTCCCCCACCAGGTTAGGGAAAAAAATTTTCCTCGGAGGAAAGTGAAAGAAAAAAACTATTTATTTAACAGACACAATGCACAATGGAAAAGAATAATGCTAAATAATAAAACCTCTCACTGTGGAGAGAACCTGGTAAAATTCAAAGTCCTTCTGTAGGTGTGGCTGTTCTCTCTCCAGAGCTGGGGTGTGGCCCCTCCAGGCCATGGCGTGGGCCTCCCGGTGCTGGTGATCTGGACCGGAGCAGAACAGTCCAAGGAAAGTTCTTGCCTGAGCTAGCGAGCTGGCTAAACAGCAAAGAATTTTAACTCTCTGTCTCTCTCCTGAGAAAGACCCAAAAAACTCAGAAAAAAAAATAAGAAAGGGTACTTCCTCTGCTCTTGCTGCCGTAGAAGCACGCAGAGGAGTAGTGACCTTGGAACACAAAACTGCTTTGAAAAGTTCGTCTGGCTTTTTTTTTCTTTCTCTCGCACCCAGTTTTAAAGACACAGAAAGGCACAGGAATCATGTCTGGGCATAGAGCGGCGATAGGGGATACACATCATAAAGTCACCCCAAGACAACGATGTAAAAGGACAAGGGTTCAAATGTGTAGCAGATGCTGAATCTCATTGCTCAGTGCACTACTGGAAAGCTGTTGAATGCTACAGTAGAGCCAAATGCATCCCTTATCCTAGGGGAAAGCTGTCTTTTTGTGAGCTTAAATGAGTGTTTGGTGCAGCCAACTGCTGCCTGGTGAAGTGCATTTGAATCCAAGTGGTAACCACTGGGTTGTGAATGTGGGTGATTTATCCCAGTGGACTGTTTTCCTGCTTTGCAGTGCGAGTGAAGAACCAAACCATTTTTTCTGTTCCCATGTGCAGTGCTGTGGGTCTGACAGCGTGGAGAACCCCACCGGGTGGGCCAGCAGCAGCATCAGGGTGTGGGGTGCAGTAGTTGCAGACAAAGGTGCATCCACTGAGGCTGCCAGAGGTTCTGGGAGCAAAGCATGGGGCTCATGCTAGGTGATGGTTGACTTTCCCATTGGTGGCTGTTTTTTTGTTTTCCAGGTGTTTCTGTGACCTCAAGTAACACAGGTGTGCCTGATATCAGTGGCTCAGTCTATAACAAGACTCAGGTGAGCAATGCTGGACTCTCCTCCCCTGTGATGTTGAGGCCAGACTGATGGTTCCCCTTCTGGAGGAGGCTAGGGCCATTCCCAAGCCAGTTGGTTCTCAGGGCCAACAGGCTGTGGCATTTCTTATGCTGGCTGTTTGCTGTTGGAGAGGAGTATCACCCTCTGTCCCACTGCTTCTGCCATGTCAGCTCCTGATGGCAGCTGCTGGCATAGGTGTGGGCACTCTACACTGCCCATGCTGCCTCACACTTGCTGTGTCCTGGGTGCAAATGAAGTGCGATGGCACTAATGTTTTTGGTCATAATATCACCCAAAGCAAGTGAGTCAAGAGGCTGGGTTGAGCTTTGGTCAGGGGGAGAAAAATCTTATTGCAAGTGGTTCTTCTGCTTTTATAATTCCAGCCTGAGCCCCCATAATGTGTGAAGGACCGATTTCAGGCAGCTGCTGCCATCCCATGTCCCACTGAATAAAAAGAGGTCAGGGAAAAAAGGAGCATAGTAGCTGTGGAAATAAAAATAAAATGTTGGAGTCATTAGTTCAGAAGAATGAATGAGAAAAGGAGCTGAAATTCATCTGCTGAAGTGCTTGCAGGTGTAACTTTGCTTGCTCTGTGGGGTTGATGAAAGTTTCAGGTGATGTGTTTGGGCCACTCTTGTTCTTGTTTGGTCACCATGGGGCTGCTCACACCAGTCTCTGATGCTGTCCCCCTCGCCTCCTGTGCAGACATTTGACAAGCAGGGATTCCATGCTGGCACACCACCTTCTTTTAGCCTACCCTCTGCTCTTGGATCGACTGGGCCCCTGAACCCTGGTGCTGCCCCAGGTTATGCTCCAGCCCCATTTCTCCATATCCTCCCTGCGCATCAGCAGCCTCATTCCCAGATGCTGCATCACCACCTTCAGCAAGATGGGCAGGTGAGTCAGCCCCTTCCGAATCTTCAGTGTGCCTGAGGGCAGATTCCTAGCAAGGTCTTGGAGGTTTTTGCTTCCTTCTGGTTTTTGCTTTGCTCATTGGGAAGGGGCCTTGACAGCAATTGTAGACTGACAGACTCAATGCTGTTGGCCAGCTTGGGAAGGGAATCTCATGAAGTTCAGCAAGGGGAAATGCCAAGTCCTGCCCCTGGGGAGAAACAACCCCATGCACCAATATATGCTGGGGGCCAAAGCAGCTTGGCAGAATAGGCCCTGGGCATCCTGGTGGACACCAAGTTAACCATGAGCCAGGACTATGCCCTTGCTGCAAAGGCATTCTGGGCTGCATTAGCAGGAGTGCTGCCAGCAGGTTAAGGGAGGTGATCCTTCCCCTCTGCTCAGCACTGGTGAGTCTCACGTCCAGTTCTGGGCTCCCCAGTACAAGACAAACATGGATGTATTGGAGAGTCCAACAAAGGGCCACAAGGATGATGAAAGGACTGGATCATCTTTTATCAGTAAAGGCTGAGAGAGCTGGGACTGTTCATCCTGGAGAGGAGAAGGCTCAGGGGAGATCTCATCAATATATATAAGTACCTAAAGGGAAGGTGCAAAGAAGATGGAGCCAGGCTCTTTTCAGTGGTTCCCAGTGACAGGACCAGAGGCAATGGGCACAGGCTGAAACACAGGAGGTTCCCTCTGAACATCAGGAAACACTTTTTTACTGGGATGGCGACCAAGCACTGGCACAGGTTGCCTAGGGAGGTTGTGGAGTTTCCATCCTTGGAGCTGTCTGGACATAGTCCTGAACAACTAGCTCTAGGTGACCCTGCTTGAGCAGAAGGATTTGGCAAGAAACCTTGAGAGGTCCCTGACAGCCTCAGCCAGGCTGTGATTCTGTGAAGAGGCCATCCTGATATGGGGCATGGAGAGATGGGCTGTGAGGTGTGAAGCTGAGGCAAGCATTGATGTCCCCTGGCTGTGGCAGGAGAGCAAGACATGAACACTTGTACTGTAATTCTGGGGGGAAAATCATCCCCTTGCAGGTTGCATGTTGGTTCCAATTTCTGATTTGGTTTTACCAGCCCATGTGTTTCCTTACTATAAATGTTCCCCGAAAAAAGTGTTCTGCCTTAGAATCCAGAAATATGAAATTACTTCTCTTTCTGAATGTATGTCGTCTTTGGCTGGTGCACTGCTTCTGTTCACCTTGGGAGAGTTCCTTTGTTGTCCCCAGTCCTGCTCCTCTTCTTCCTTGTCCTTGAACCTGAGTGGAAGGTGGTGCGATGGTGCGTCCCTGCTCTTCTGCTTGGTTTCTCTGTGACTGTCCTGGATTGCAGGATGCAGAGATATTGCAGAGCAGAAACAGATCCGTCCGGGGGGAGCGTCACTGTGTTGGTGGGAGCTCTTCTGCTGATGTATGGACAGGCTTGTCTTCCTGGGAGTTTTGGTCCTCAAGTTTCCTTTCTTTCTGATTTCTAGGGTGGATCTGGCCAACGCAATCAACCCAGCACCATGCAGCAAAAGTCTCAGGCTACCAAAACCTATGGCACTTCTCCATACTGGACAAACTAAATCCAAAACTGGGGAGGGGGGGAGAATGAAAGGAGAGGAGGCAAACAAAAAAAAAGTGAAAAAGATAAAAGCTGACCCTCATTCCTAGAATTATTAGGAGAAATTACTGCTCAGCCAAACATCTGCGTGGGGAGAACTGCAGCCAGGCAGCCATTTTTGGTGTGACTTGCCTGCTTCCTCTTGAAGTTGCTGTTGTATGTAATATATTTATGTATGTATTTGTAAATGTAATAGAGGCTAAATGTGGTTTTCTGCATCTTGCAGCCTGTTTTATTTTCTTTGTAGGGAAACTTATTATGAATTTCCCATCTGCACCAGAGCATCCTTCCTTGTTTTTTTTAAGCTTTATAACTGTCAAAAGACAAACTGTGTCATTTTTTTTTTTTTTAGCTGGAGCCCATTTATTTAATGCAGTTCTAAATTCAGGCAAATAAGGAGACCTGCCTCCTCCCCCCCCGCCAAAAAAAAAAAAGAATCAAGATGTGTCCTGTTGGTTTGATTTCTGCCCTCAGCCCCCAATATAGCTGTTACTTTAAAGAGATTAAAAAGGGGCTGGGAGAAGGGAAAAAAAGTTTTGTGGGTCTTCCTCTTTCTTTCATCTCCTCATTCCTTCCTGCTGTGGAAGATGAACTCTTGTGGGCAGTTTGTTCACTGTGGCCCTGAGCTGCAGTCTCACCTTTTTATTTTTCACTTTTTTTAATAATAAAGGCCTTTTTTTTGTTTGTGTTTTTTTGTTTGTTTGGGGGTTTTTTTTGGAGGGAGGGGTGATTGTGTGTTTTGATATTGGATTGGGGTTTTTTTGTTTCTCTAGCAAGAGACTTTGGATGGTTTAGTGGGTCCTGCAACTTCCTCTCCATCATTAGAGGCAAAAACTATGTAGTAGTTTCTTAAATAAAAGTATAAGCTGTGTTTTGTACCTCTTTTTGCCTCAAGCCACCCTGCCCAGAAAAGACACAGCTACTTGATGGAAGCTTCACCTGTCCCTCCCCACTTTTTTCTAAAACAAGACTCTGGAGGCAACTCCTGGTCCTTCTTGTCCTGCACCAGTGTGGTGAATGTTTTAGGAGTTTTATTTCTTTTTAACCCTCCCTCCACCTAATAAATATTTGAGCGTATCACTAGTGTTTGTCTGCATTTTCAAAGACCTCAAGCAGTTTTGCTTTTACAGCCTATCCCTTTCTACCCCCTCCTGCTGGGAGGGTAAGAGCAGGACATGGGTCTGCAGGGGATGCTGAATACCATGACAAAGGTGAGCACACCTTGGTACTGAGAGCTCCTAGGCAGCTGCATTGGGTTGGGATTCCAGGCAGCACCTTGACTTCTGCCACAAGCATCATGTTTCTGCATTTGCTGTCCTCTGATGTTGTGCTCTCTGAGGCCCTGTGGAGCAGCTGGGAGTGGTAAGGAGGGAGCACAACAGCACTGTCCTTCCTTGCTTTGCCCATGAAGTCCATGGCCTCCATCAGGAGGAAGGTCTGTGGTGAGGTTCAATAAGGCAAAGTGCTCAGTCCTGCATTGGGGTTACAGCAATCTGTTTCTGCAGGCTGGAGACTTACTGCCTCCCTTCCCTCCCCTGGCGAGCCTAAACAGGATGTTTTCCCCTTTCATTATTGTCAGCTCCAACAGGGCTCTTCTGCACCAATTTCCTCTCTAAGCCTCTGTTCCACAAATGATGGTAGAACCAAGGTTGCTCTGCGCACTTGGCCATCAAGGAAATGGAGAAAAAAAACCCCCAACAACAACCCCCCCCAAAGAAAAACCCCAACCACTCGGCACAAGAGGCAGCCAGGTTTGTCCAGTGCAAAGCAGCATGGAGTGTTTGTCCTGGTTTTGGTACACCTTCTGCTAGATCAAGAAGCTACTGTCAGCTCAAGGCAGGCTGGTGCTATAGAAGCCAGGCAGGAGCTACAAGCAGGCCTGATCCCAGTCAGAAGGCCCAGACAGCACCATCCTCCATCTCATTCTCCAACATGGAGACTCCTCTAGGAAGTCAGCTCTGTAATGCCATAACCATTCCTCCAGCATGGCTGTGAAGCAGAAACATTCAGGCCCCAAACACATTTGACTCGGCTGTTGCCGTGCTGCAAACAACATCAAGTGTAGCAAATACAACACCTGTACATGTGTCCTGCTAATTTCAGCACTGCAAAAACAAATACTTCGCCACTCTTGAGCCTGGAGGGAACAGCATGGGCCAGGCAGGGTAAGCACCCTGAAGGGGTGTTTGGCAGTGATTACCTCAATTCCTCTCCCAGTCTTCTGCATGAGGTCAAAGCACCTTGCCCCAGAAAACTGGCCACCAGCAGCACCCCAACCCCATGCCAGCAGCACCTTTACCCCAAGTCCTTGCATCCTGCTGCAGTCATATGATACCATGAACAGTCTTCTCCCTGGTCTCCTCTTTGCTGACTTAAAATGAATAAATAAATATAACAGCAAAGCCCATGGCCTTTTGCCAAAGTGCTTCTCCAAATCAGTTTGTTCTTTACTCTAAGGTGTACGCAGCTGTCAAACAGCAGCTTTAGTTTTTCAATAACCTTGTAGATATTTATGTATATGTATAGGTATTGATACTGGAGCACCACTGAATTTGTGAACAGCTGTTATTCAAAGCTTTAGGTAACCCATGAAAATAAACCAACTCAATTAACAGGGAAGTAACAGCACTGGGATATTTTCATTTCACATTTTTATTAATAGATGTGCAGAAAAGACAAAACATAACTACTGAAGGGGAAGACAACACAAAAATGCATCAGTTAATTGTTTCTGGTAAATTATACTGAAGAAAAAAAGGAAACCATCTGGGATTTCAGCTAAGAAAACTACTAAGAAATTTAGTGTACCCTGCTGGTTTCAGAATGGTTGAAAACTGCATTTGAAAGGGCAGGTAGTTGCAAATGTAAACACTAATATTGGCTGAGATGAGAAAAAGGTTAAGAAAAAAACAGAATACAAAGATCAGGTAAACATTTTTCCACAATTTCTTAAATAGGTTAAAAAAACAAACAAACAAACAAAAAAAATCCAACACAATACCCTCATTTCAGTTTGTA
Organism: Lycocorax pyrrhopterus obiensis; assembly: GCA_014706295.1. NCBI lineage: Eukaryota > Metazoa > Chordata > Aves > Passeriformes > Paradisaeidae > Lycocorax > Lycocorax pyrrhopterus. Next base: position 11,744,582 of record JACSVZ010000030.1, read on the forward strand.
TCTCAAAAAAATGAAACCAGCAAGTCAACAAGCAATGACGCTGCACAGGACAGTGGGGAAGAGAAATTAGTCTGGTTACGGTCAGAGCTCCCAAAATAGGTTGCTTTTTGTCTTTAAAAAAGGTTAACATGAGATAATGCATCTTACAACACCAAGCTTGAAAATACAACTCACTGGAGAGCATACAGTGAAGATGGTCAAAAATACAAGGGAAATCCTGAAAGATGCAGTATCATTTCAAACCAAGTCAGCACAGCCAGTGTTGCCATACTCTGCTCCTTCATGCCCCCAACAGCCCCCCAAAGCTGGAGACTGATGTTCCTGGCCCAGTGTGGCCTTGAGACCAGTCTTGCATCCAGGAGTGCCAGAGGGCCATTTGCCAACACTGGCACCACCCTCCCAGGGCTGGTGTGAAGCTGGGAGCTGAGGGGGGGCCCACTTCGTAACTAGATGCACGGGAGCCCCACTGCTGGCTCCAAAAAGCACCAGGGGCTGAGTTAGTCCTTGATGGAAGGATGACCTGAAGGAGACCTTGTGGGACACTTCAGGAGGATTCCAGCTGCCTCCCCAGGTAAAAAGCAAGCAGGATGGCAGACCACAGAACACACTGGGGACAAGGTATTACCACTTGGGCTGCCTTCACTCTGCTGAGGGCACACTAGCACAACCTGGGGCAGAGGGACGGGGGCTGTCCTTGCTGCAGCAAACCCCAGCCAAGCAACATTTTGAAAACAGATCTGCTTTGATCACTTCAAACAGAGCCCCACAGGCCTTCCTCCCCTCCCCAAGGGCTGCCTTCCCCTCCTCTCCCTCCAGGCAATACTTTAAGCTTGCTCACTCTCATCCTGCTCCTTGCTTCCCACCAAACTGATCACAGAACAAAGTTTATTCCCACCAAAGTACCTCTTGAGGGACTGCAGCTGGTGATGTATCATTAAAACCACTAAGCTATATCAAATGCCTGAGCTTGCAGTTTTTATAAGGGTGACTGCCTCTTTACTTGTGAGAACAGAGGGTCTCACCCAAGCAGGGCCAGCACCTCGGATCTGCTCCCAGGGCTGGCTGCCAATCCATGTGAAAGGTGAATTCAGGGCACTGCACTACAGCTGAACAAGAGCACACTGCAATGGGGTGAGGGTGCTGAGGGCCCTAAGCTCTGCCAAGAGCTCCCAAAAACATGCAGGAGGCTGAGATCAGGGCACCAGCTGAAGCATACTCCTAAATAGGCTGTCAAACCCTGATTGCTGGCTTTCTCTTCCAGCCTGAAAGCACTGTGTACCCTTCTCTTGTGGGGCTGCACACATCCACCTGTGCCCCAGCCAGCCAGGCAGGAGAGAGCCCAGCAACCATCCATCTCTCTACCCTATGTCCCAGAAGCCATTGCAGGCACAGGAACACCCTAGCTGCCCCAGGGAGTTTTGTCTTTTGCCAACCCCACAGAGCTACAGCAGAGCTGCATTTACTAACAGGTTACCTGCATAAGCAACAGAAAGAAGGCTTAGGCCATCACTGGACTTGGGCTGCAGGAAGCAAGGGCTACTAGCAAGTGCTGGGGAAGGAGACTCTCCCACTGCCAAAAAGAAGTTCAGGATGAATGCTGGCCTACTGGGCAGTGGGATACACTTCTGTTTTCCTCCCTCAGTAGAGGGTCAGCTGGCAGCAGATCCCAGCAGAATGGCTAAACAGAACTTTTTCAACCCAAACCTAGTCTGAAAAAAATACTGCAACCCAGGGCTCAGTTGTATAGATGTGAAGTGTTAAGTGTTTATTTTAGGGTTCATATCACAAGCCTTTTTCAGAGACAAAGCTGATTGTGCCCTCTGGGGATCCAGGGGCCAGCTATTTCCTAATTTGAGCAGGCTAAACAGATTCCTGTACCTTTCAGTAACATTCCATCAAGCTCAACACACAGTAGCTTTACACTTTCCACCCCACACCTTATAAAGGAAAAGCCACCACCACAAGGCTAAACAAATGTACACACGCTATTATTGTAAATGGAGCAGCTAAGCCCTGGCAATTTGCTTTGTGTGGATTTTTTCTTCCCAGTAAATGCAGCACTTAAGCTCCTGAAAATCCATCTTCCAATGGGTTTGTTCCAGCTTTAAATACATTTAATATCTCAATGCAAGACTGTATTTAATTCAAGAATCTAAACACAAGCAAACCTGTTTCGCTGTGAGCATTTTGTAGAGAAGTGAAAAAGGGAATTTCTTTTTTAAAAAGAAGTCATAATATAGTGATGAAAGGGTTAAGAATGCAAGAATTCAGACATTCTGTGGAGGGTCTCTAAGAGGTCCATATAAAAGGAGCAAACAGATCCATACAACAGGAGACAGCAGGAGACAAAGTTTTTTTGATCCCCCCCTCCCACCACTACTTTTTTGCTGGACTGCTGCTAGGTTACCACTGCTCCCTTCTGGCCTGAGTTGACAGGGCAGTACAGGGGCATAGAGGGAGCAGGTCACGACTCCTCATTGCCAGAATCATCATCATCGTAACAGTCGGCATCCTCTTCCTCCTCGTCTTCGTCATCAATGTCATCATCGTACAAGTCGTCGTAAAGCAAATCTGAACTGTTGTCATTGGAAGGCACTTTAGTTTTGATGCAGTACTCTGCCAGTGTAGTGGGGACCTTCACGCCATCCTTTTCTGCCTCAGCTTTGGTAGCCAAAACCTGTTTCCTGTGGGGAGGAGGACATAGCAACATGAGCAGGTCCATGTGCTGGCAGCAGTGTGGCTCAACTCCCCACCTCCCAACCAGCCCTCCTGGCAGCTCAGAGTCAGGAGAGTTGATGTTTGGCTGAAGCACCACAAGCATAACTAGAAACAGATTTAGTTCCTGCAGCCCCAGGCTTGGGAGCACTCCAAGGGTGTTTGCAGCACACACACTCTCAGCAACATATGAAATCAATTATTCTACAGGACTGCATTAGAGACCTGCCAGAACTCAGAGCAAATTCCATTACATTTGTTACAGAAGGGATAGTCACGGATTTCCTAAGATGACTTAGGAAATGCCATCCAGAGATGCTATCCACAGCCACCCTCTACCACTGATGACTCTACCCCAACATGCTCAAAACTGCAATTCCCACAAGCATTTGTCAGCTCTGAGCTCCCAACTGGAGGGTAAGAGCATGTGGCAGCACCCTGAGATGCAGCTGCAACCACAGCACTGACTGGGGATAGCAGGAAACAAGTGTTTCCCATTGCCCCAGGATGGGCTCTGGCTGGTGCCTCTCAGCAGTATTTGGGCTGTGAACTGTTGCTGCCTCCCAGCAGGGAGAGGAGCAGATGGCAGCCTGTTCCTTTACTCCCACCCACATGCTCAGTCTGCCATACTCTGTTTATGGAGTACAGCCAACTGAAGCCAATGGAGCTGGAGGGGACTAAAATAACCTGCCAGCAAGGCTCTTTGCACAGCCCAGGGCAGTGACTGACTGCCCTGCATAGCTCCAACCGGGGGTATATTCAGCTAGCAGTCAAGGCATATGTGGTCTTGCCCCAGGCAAGCATGACAGCAGTCCCATTGCAGTATGGGCTGCCCATTTGCCACTCCACAGCAATCTTGGCTCAAGTTTACACCATCTCCCTACAGCACCTGATGAACCATGAATTTATCAGAAAAGGGCAGTCAAGACTAAACAGCACTTCCAGCTAATCAAACCCAGCTGTGCAACACTTGCCAAATCCTACTGATATTCCTTCAAATTGGAGGGACAAGATTGATTCATGAGTGCATTAAGCACAGAATTAGTAGCATGAAGGCAGTTTGAATCACATCCCAAGCAATGCAAGCAGTCCTCAAAGGCATGCAGGGACTTAGACTGGAATTTACTAGCAGCCAATAGGTTTTGCAGAGCATCATGCCAGATTAGTCTGAAAAAGAACAATACAAAGACAGAAGTTTGCACCATTTCTGTCCAGAAAAATGAACTTGGAATAAAGCTGTAAAATTCATTTTGAAAGGAGCAACCACAGCAAGAAGCTGGTTTCAGCAAATTCTGAAATCAGCCTGTTTCATAGGATTCAAAGCAGGAGGCCAGTAGCACAGCATCACACAGAGCAAAGCTTACCTTATGATTTCAGCATACTCCTTGTCTTTTCCTTTACTGTCCCTCCATTTCCTGAACATGACTGATGCATCCACGTTGGCAGGAGAGAATGTGTTGGGCTCATTAAGCAAAGAGATTACACTCAGTAAGATAGTCCTGAAACAGGTAATCACAACAGCAGAGTCAGAGCTAACACATTCACGGATTCTGGATGCTGACTTCTTTAGATGATGCATTAGAAACATGTTTAAAGTCAAAACTTATGAATAATTAAGGGTATCTAAGTGTAGTGGGTTGATGTTGGCTGGGTGCCAGGCACCCACCAAAGCTGCTCTCTCACTCCCCTCTGCAACTGTACAGGGGAGAGAAAATATAACAAAGGGTTCATGGGTTGAGATAAAGGCAAGGAGAGATCACTCACCAAATACCATCGGGGCAAAACAGACTTGAATTGGGGATATTAATTGAATTTATTACTAACAAAATCAGAGCAGGATAATGAAAAGTAAAATAAGACCTTAAAAAACACCTTCCCTCCATCCCACCCTCCTTTCCAGCTCTACCTCCTCTCCCCAGCAGCACAGGGAGATGGGAATGGGGGTTATGGTCAGTTCATCACCCATTGTTTCTGCCACTGCTCAGGGACAGGAGTTCTACCCCTGCTCCAGCGTAGGGTCCCTCCCATGGGAGACAGTCCTCCACAAATTTCTCCAACATGAGTCCATCCCACAGACAGTTCTCCAGCTCCAGGGTGGGTCCCTTTCCATGGGGTGTAGTCATTCAGGCATCGCTTGCTCCAATGTGGGTCCCCCATGGGATCACAATTCCTACCAGGAAACCTGCTCCAGTATGGGCTCATCTCTCCATGGGTCTGCAGGTCCCTACCAGTAGCCTGCTCCAGTATGGGCTCATCTCTCCACGGGTCTGCAAGTCCCTACCAGTAGCCTGCTCCAGCATGGGCCTCCCACAGGTTCACAGCCCCCTCTCAGGCATCCCTCCGCTCCAGCGTGGGGTCCTCCAGGGGCTGCAGGTGGATCTCTGCATCCCCATGGATCTCCATGGGCTGCAGGGGGACAGCTGCTTCATCATGGTCTTCAGCATGGGCTGCAGGGGATTCTCAGCTCTGGCGCCTGGAGCACCTCCTGCCCCTCCTTCTCCACTGACCTTGTTGTCTGCAGAGCTGTTCCTCTGATGTTCTCACCCCACTCTGACTGCAATTACAACTGCACAGTCACTTTTTTTTCTTTCTTCTTAAATATGTTATCACAGAGGCATTACCATCATTCCTGATTGGCCCAGCCTTGGCCAGCAGTGGGTCCATCCTGGAGCCAGCTGGTGTTGGCTCTGCTGGACATGGGGGAAGCTTCTGGCAGCTTCTCACAGAAGCCATCCCTGTAGCCCCCCACTATCAAAATCTGGCCATGCAAACCCAATACACTAAGGACAATAGTTGAAGTAAGAGCAGATATTTATGAACTTCAGACCCTGGTATTCAGCATAGGGAAGATGACACAATACAAACATCAAAGACCTAATATGATGACAGACTATCATGTCTGTTCACATGCTTGTGACAGGGTAGTAGGTAAAGCTTGCATCAGACCAGAATTCAGCTTATCCATACCATCCAACCAGTGCAGGGCTGGAAACCTGCTTGGTGAACCTGTTCTACATGATATTCAGCCTCACAGCAGAAAGCCAGGCTCTTTGCTTACCCTGACTGATACAACCCAAGGCCATCAGATGAGGCTGCACTGCCTTCCCTGCCCCACAGTGTATTAAGAGGTTGGAGCTGTGTCCAGGTCTCCCCTCTCCTCAGCCTGTGTGCCGACTGCTGTAGCAGTACTTGAAAAATATCTGCACTGTCTTCTCCTTGCTGTACTCAACACCCAGGCAAGCTGACAAGAGCCCAGCAAGACTGAGCTGCTGGTACTTGGCAAAGACAGCATGAGCCAGTCACGTAACCCCTGGCAGACAGCCAGCCTTCCTGGATTTCTAGCAGCAGCCCAGAACTAGCCAGCTGCCCTGCTCTGCTGGCATTTACCAGGGACAAACACCAACTCCCTCACCCAGACCCTTTTGCATTTCCTACAACTCTGTAATTCAGAGAGTCAGCCCTTTGTTCCTCACACAGTGTCATAACCAGCACAAAACTCAACAGCAAATCCCATCAGGCAGCTCTACACACCTGGCCACCTGGCTGTAGCCACCACCGAAACAGCTTCCTGTGTCTGAGGTGGTCCTGCTGGGAACAGCTTTTAATTTAAATGGAAGGGAAGAACAAGAGACAAGGAAATAAGTCTTGAAATACAGCAGTATATAACAACTGCTTTGCAGAACATGATTAAAGGAGACTACAGCCCCAACTGTACTTGAATTGATTTAGAGGCACATTCAGAGCAGTGCATGCTGAGCATATCTACAAACATCATTTATCTGTGTTACAATTCCAGGAAATGTTTGGCCATTTGGATGAAGAATTTATAGGAAGGTTTTGAAACTAAACACTTGCATCCGGCCAGACTGTTCAGCACAGCTATCAGGAGAGTCATATACAATTTACTTTCCTAATAATATAATTCAGTAGGAAATTGAACAGCAGCTCTGGAAAAAGCTGTCTGGTCAGACTGGAATTATGGGCAGAAAAGAAACCATCTTTTACTTCAACTCAAGAATTCATTTAAAAGCCTTTGAATCCTCAGCAATCAGGCTGCAAAGCCAGCATGTCAGCTTCAGCATCATTACTGTAAAGCAAGCAAAATCTAGAGAAGGCCGAGGACAGGAATTCACATCTGGATTTAGCACCCACTCTACCACGCTCTACCTACTGTCTATTAGAGGTGAGACACTGTGCACTTTTCATTTCTGACCAGCACATTAGATCAGGTCCATCACTGCTGATATCCTTAAGAGCTGGCCAGTCTCCTCCAGTTCAAACCCTGCCGCTGTGGGTAAGCAAGGTGAACAAGGTATAGTAACAGGAAGGGATCCCAGAACAGGGGATCTGACAGGACAGAAACCATAAAAATGTTCCACCATGTGTGACTGAAAACATCCCCAGCATCACATACAAATTGCACCAAACTGGATACAGACTGACCCTCTCCAGTATTGTTATGGATCTGTTTCTCCCTTAGGTGAGGTTCTTCTGGCACATTGTTTCATGCAAGTTGTTTGCATGAAGAGTGGGTATTTAAAGCCCACCTTTGCTTTCTTACATCCCCCACCCCATTCTGGAGAACAATGTGCTCATCAGCTGCCATATCACTTTGTTTTAAGTGTTTACAGTGCTGTTGTCTTCAGAGTGAGTGCCTGTCCTGGTTTAGGAATGGTATCCCTCAATTTAGTACTCCCACTAAAAAGACCATGACCTGCAGTTGGCTCCCCTCCCCCTCCGATGGGCAATGAGATTAGAAAACGAACAGTAACAGCAATAATATAAATAACAAAAGTGTACAAAAGAGAGGGTGATTGACTTACAAAAATGCTCAACCCTAGATCCTGGGCAACAATGAACAAATGGCGGGCGGGTTTCCCCCTCCTGCCACACCAGTTTTCTCCACCGGAAGTCCCACCCTTCTCAGAAGCCAGAGAGTGACCTACCCCCACCCCTGGCAATGATGTGAAGTGGTATAAAATAACCTCCTAGCCATGCCCACACAGGTCCAGGCTCCACCCCCTCATGGCTACTGCAAAAAAATTAACTCTGTCCTGGCTGGAACCAGGACAGTCCCTCTACACCCCTTTATCAGCAGAGGAGAGAAGCCAGTAGAGGCTCAAGGAATCAGAACTGTTAACTGCCTTTTTCTCTCCATGTATCAACAAAAGTATCAGACATAGACTGTACTGAAAGTAATGTTACATCTGAACAGTTTCTGCAACCAGCTCAATGCACTGAAGCAGCCAAAAAAAGCCAACAAAAATGAGTATCCTCAGAAAACAAAGCAATAGTAAGATGGGGCATCACATATTAGCACAAGATACAGATGTACCAACATCTTGAATATTGTGCTGAATTCTGGCCTGTGCACCTCAAAAGACAGAGTGAGGCCAGGCGAGATAGGGAGAAAGGCAACTAAAATTTATCAGAGCCTCAACCCCTAAGCCCTACCACCACTTCCTCAGCTTTATGGGACATAAGAAAAGCAATACTTTCTGCCATACAGATCACAGCTCCATTCCTTCACCTCTTGCTGGATATTTTCTATATTTACTTATGCCAGCCTCATCTAGCTCCAAGTGATGGGAAAGTCCATATTGACTGTGTTTAAAAAAATTAATGAGCATGCTTGAAACCATTAGGTGTAGAGATGCGCAGGTGCTCTCAAAGTTGAAGAATGACATTCCTCACTCCAGACACTTCAACCACAGTCATCTGTAGTAAGCGGATTTACAAAATTCAGCAGCTGAAGAGAAGCCCTAGGTTACACAGGCAGCAGGCTAACAGTGAAGGACAAGTTTTATTTCTGCTTGCTGATACAGCTGAGGAATGTTTTCTTTCCAAATATCACTGTTAAGACCAGCATGTTCCAAGAGTAAGCACCAAAAACTGCACCATGGTAAGGGAGAGCAGAAATCAGAGAACTAGTACCATAAGAAGTTTCATGTCAATCTTTAGGGTTGTATATTGTGAAATACTCAAAATGTGTGTGCATTATAAGCAACTAATGCCCAAAGCTGTTTTCTAACTATAAGCTGAAGCTTGTCACCTAGTCCTAACCATATCAGATGTATGAAAAAACCAGTTTAATAGCCATCCGAGCAGAGGGACAGGTGAACGTAGCTTAGCAATATAATAGCTTAAGATAGTATTTAAGCCTATTTTTCCTTTTTAAAATCTGAACTAGAACTTGTATTTGGTACAGATGGATTGGATAACCTTTACCTCAAGCTCTAACGATCAGATTCCCAACGCTTCATGACTTCATGCAGCTAAGATACACCATTTCTCTTGGGCCTTTTTAACCTTCAAGTAGCATGCTCCAGGAGGAACATCAGTTGTTATAATTTGCTGACTGCTACAATTCCTAGTCTCCTGCTATGTTAGCTCTAGTTCAGCACTTTGCAGTGTGCATGTTACAATCATATTTCAAGGGTCAAGAATCCATTAAATCCCCCTTGCTAGACCTTTGCTTTGACAGAGGCTCTTTTCAAATTAATTTTGTGAAGCCAAGTTAGATGAAAGCTGAGTTAAACTGTCAGACAATCCTTTTCAAATCACTGTATTCCCTCAGGTGTCCTGAGATCCTTACCTGGATTTACCAATAAATAACAGATTTCAAGTTGAGGAACCAACGACTAATAAATCTGAGAGCAAGAATAATTCTCATATGATAAAAATCTAGAGGCAATTATTTTAACCTTATTTGGATAATAAATCAGATTAAAATGTTAGAACAGGAAGTACCTTACTTTGGGGTTTTTTCACTATATCACTACTCCAGCTGCACAGGTGAGCTGCTACTTGATATGAGTTTTATCAGTTCTTTATTGGCAGTGTCTTGTAATGAGAATGAAATTCAGCTGGTGTTATTAAAAAAAAAAAGACAGGTTAGCCTCAAATGCCTCTAATACTTAGTGATCCTTTGGGTCTTTTTGTCAGGAAGAAAGCTACTTGGCTAACTGCTCAAGATATCACACTGCCGGACAGGAGACACACAAATACTGTAAGGCAAACAGCAGGAAGGATTATGAACAAAATTACTCCTACTGGGCACAAATAACCAAAAATTTTCTTTTCCACTAGTGGTATCTTGGAAGAGTTTGAAAACCCTAACTATAGGATAACAATGACCAAGGAAGGGCAGAAAATTTGAAATAATTTGCTTTAGGAGCATGAAACCCTGTGAACAGGACAGAATTCTCCACATTGTTAGTCCATCATCAGGACACCTCAGCATCAGCACTTCAGTCAACTTGATAAGTCTGGTTCCCACCCAGTTCAAGACCTAAAGCTCCCAAAGTCTTGAATTCTGTTCCAAAACTTTCCCAACACGGGCCTTAGTCTTGGAGAGATCATAGGCCTTTGAGGTCACTGCTGTACATCACAGATTCACAGTTACCTGACATTTTGGGTAGGGTTCCACCTCTCAGAGGGCAGCTCTCCACTTTGTGGGTCATCTACAGGTGGGTGAAGAATTGAAATACAAACATCTCCGTTCTGCAAGACAGAAACAAAAGTTGAGAATAGCCTGGCTTGAGGCAGAGATCTGATGACACAACCATGCCAGCTGACCCAAATGGGCCAAAGGGATATTCCATACCATATGGCATCAGCTCCAATATAAAAGCTAAGGGAAGGAGGAAGAACGGGGGGCATTTATTTGCAATGTTTGCCTTCCCGAGCAACTGCTACATGTGCTGAAGCCCTGCTTCCTGGGAAGTGGCTGGACATTACTCACTGATGGGAAGTAGAGAATAAAATCCTTTATTTGTTCCCCTTTGTTTGTGTGTGCGCAACCTTTTCCTTTAGTAAATTGCCTTATCTCAACCTACGAGGTGTTTTCCATCTTATTTTCTCTCCCCTGTCCAGCTGGGAAGGGGAGTGATAGAGTGGCTTGGCGGGCACCTGGCATCCAGCCAAGATCAACCCACCAGTCCTTTTTGGTGGCAAATGTGGGATGAGACAAAGGCAGTTATATATACTGCATGTTATAGCTATAGTAGTTATTAAGTAGAAAGCTCCTGTGTGGGACATGGAGTTTGTCAGCTGCACTGCTTATCTCTTTATTTTGCTGAGTTTGGGAACATGTTAATACAAATGATGGCTCTGTGCTTTGCCTTGGCATTGCTGGCTTTGCTGTGCTGGGGGAGTTATCTCGTGAAGATGAGGGAACACATCTCCCAGCATGGATTTAGGAGGGGCAGGTGCTGCCTGACCAACCGGATCTCCTTTTATGACCAGGTGACCCACCTGGTGGATGAGAGGAAGGCTGTGCATGTTGTCTATCTGGACTTCAGCAAAGCCTTCGACACCATCTCCCATAGCATACTCCTGAAAAGCTGGCAGCCCGTGGCTTGGACAGGTGCACCCTTTGCTAGGTTAAGAAGTGGCCGGGTGGCTGGGCCCAGAGAGTGGTGGGGAATGGTGTTGCATCCAGTTGGCGGCCAGTCACTAGTGGTGTCCCCCAGGGATCAGTGTTGGACCCAGTCCTGTTTAATATCTTTATTGATGATCTGGATGAGAGGATCAAGTCTACGATTAGCAAATTTGCAGATGACACCAAGTTGGGGGGGTGTGTCGATCTGCTGGAAGGTAGGAGGGCTCTGCAGAAGGACCTGGACAGGCTGGATAGATGGGTCGAATCCAACAATATGAGGTTTAACAAGACCAAGCGCTGGGTCCTGCACTTTGGTCACAACAATCCCATGCAGCACTACAGGTTGGGGACAGAGTGGCTGGACAGTGGCAAGGCAGACAGGGACGTCGGGGTACTGATTGACAGCAAGCTGAACATGAGCCAGCAGTGTGCCCAAGTGGCCAAGAAGGCCAATGGCATCCTGGCCTGTATTAGCAATAGTGTGGACAGCAGGACCAGGGAAGTGATTCTTCCCCTGTACTTGGCACTGGTGAGGCTGCACCTTGAATATTGTGTCCAGTTCTGGGCCCCTCAATTTAGGAAGGGTGTTGAGATGCTGGAGCATGTCCAGAGAAGGCCAACAAGGCTGGTGGAAGGGTCTAGAACACAAGTCCTATGAGAACTGACTGAGGGAGCTGGGGTTGTTTAGCCCGGAGAAAAGGAGGCTCAGGGGAGACCTTATCACTCTCTACAACTACCTGAAAGGAGGTTGCAACCAGATGGGGGTTGAGCCCAGGCAACCAGTGACAGGACAAGAGGACACAGTCTTAAGCTGCACCAGGGGACGTTTAGGCTAGACGGTAGAAAAAAATTCTTCACAGAAAGAGTGGTTCAGCATTGGAATGGGCTGCCCAGGAAGGTGGTGGAGTCACCATCCCTGGAGGTGTTTAAGACTGGATGTAGCACTTAGTTGACAAGGTGGTGTTAGGTCATAGGTTGGACTTGATCTCAAAGGTCTTTTCCAACCTAGTTGATTCTGTGTGATTCTGTGATTTTCCTCTCCCTACCTTGGATTAATGTGGATGGTTTTATTATTAGGCTCCTGAGGTCCTTGTCCATTGTTACGTGATCTGTTTAATACCACTAAATAATACTTTTAGCATATTACGGGGTTTGTGGAATCTGGTGTTGTCCTGGTGTAAGAGAAAACAAATTTTGTGTGATGCAATATTGAAATGTGCTCTGAAGCACCTGGTCCCTGGGTGGCAGGATTTGGGCAGGTTCCCAGGGTGGTTATCACCTCCCATTGCCTGGGACTTTGCACCTGAACAGGTAATCAACCCTGTCAAACTGACCCGTCACCTGATAGAAGGGTGCCTTGCCTACCCCAGTGAAAACCAGCAGCTTCTCCCTTGTACTGAGGCCTGGCCTGTGCCTACCGAGCCACAGTTCAGTACTCTCAGAGGACTGTAGTTGAGGCAGGAACCCAAACTGTATTTGAGGACACTGGCTGAGACAGGGACTCAAACAACAACTACAGTAATTGCCCCAGTAGTGAAAAAGCAAAAGTGGACAAAGAGAACAACACATCCATACTATCAATTAGAAAGGGAGGAAGAGGAGGAAGAAGAATCAGGAAAGGAATAGTCTGATCAAGAAGCCAGTCCTTCAACAAAAATTGGAGAAAGAAGTGAGACAATTCAAACAGGAAATCAAAGTTACTTGGTCCCTGACCTCATCAGAACTTTGAGAATTGCAAAAAGATTACAGCTGCCAGCCAGGTGAGCGGATTTCTGCCTGGCTGCTTCGATGCTGGGATAATGGGGCCAGCAGTCAGGACTTAGAAGGTCATGAAGCCCAACAGCTGGGATCCCTTGCTAGAGATCAGGAAATTGGAAGAGGAATTGGAAAAGGGGCAGCTATTTGCAGCCTCTGGATATGTCTCCTCTCAAGCATGAGGACAAGATATCCATTTAAAGAAGATCTTGTGAATTCCCCAGGGAAGTGGACCACTGCAGACCAAGGTATCCAGTACTTGAGAGAATTAGCAGTGCTAGAAGTCATCTATAGTGATCTAAAAAGTGACGGTCTCTAAAGATCCAGAGGATGTCCCTTGCACACTGGCCATGTGGAGGAAGGTGGTTCAAGGTGCCCCTGCATCATATTCTAACAGCTTGGCAGCAATGTATTACCCGCAAATAGATACACCAGCTGTGGAGAGAGCAGCTTTGTAGCTCAAAAACTTTGAAGAAAATCTTTGTACCTCCTCATCCCTACAGGCCAGCGCCTCAGCTGTCAGGATCTGCCCAAGAGATTGGTCCTATCCTGCCCTGGTCAGAGGGAAAGGAAGCCCCAGGCATATGCCGCATGGTGCACTCTGGTTCTTCCTGTTTGACCAGGAGTTGGACATAAAGTGGGATGATGAACCCACCTTTCAGCTGGAAGCCCATATACATGAACTGAGAGGGAAGAGAGCTGTTAAGAAGGGGTCATCCAAAATGAGTGTCAGTGTAGTTGCTGCAGAGACACAAGAAGGCAATCAGTAACCTCCCATATAGAAGAACTGAAATCATGTCCTTTGATCCTGGTGAGGGGACTTCTGGTCTGGCATCGCAAAGATCAGACAGTGAACACTCCAGTGAGGAACATGAATAGAGGGTCCCTGCCTTCAGCCAGGAGGAAGAAATGGATGACTGGATATACTGGACTATGTGGATTCCATGGCCTGGCATGCCAGACCCACAGAAGTATAATGCTTTGGTAGACACTAGTGCACAGTGTGCACTGGTGCCATCAGGGTATAGAGGCACAGAACCCATCTGGATCTCTGGAATGACAGAGGGATGCCAAGAATTGTCTGTATTAGAGCCTGAGGTGAGTGGGAAAAGCACTCCATTGTGACTGGCCCAGAGGCCCCTTGTATCTTTGGCATCAACTACCTCAGGAGAGGGTACTTCAAGGATCCAAAGGGGTACCAATGGGCTTTTGGTGTAGCCACTGTGAATACAGAGAAGATCAAACAGTTATCCACCCTGCCTGGCCTCTCAGAAGATCCCTTCATTGTGGAAGTGCTGTGAGTTGAAGACCAGCAGATACCAATTGCTACCAGGACTGTTGCACTGGTGGCAATATCGCACCAACCAAGACTCCCTGGCTCCCATCCATGATCTGAATCATCAACTGGAGAGCCAAGGAGTGATCAGCGGAACTCACTCACCTTTTAATAGTCCCATATGGCCAGTGCAAAAGTCTGATGGAGGGTGGAGGTTAACAGTAGACTATCATGGCCTGAATGAAATAATACCACCACTGAGTGCTACTGTAGTAGACATGTTAGAGCCCCAGTATGAACTGGAGTCGAAGGCAGTCGAGTGGCGTGCTGCAACTGACATTGCCGATGCATTTTCCTCAACTCCTTTGGCAGCAGAGTGCAGACCACAGTTTGCTTTCATGTGGAGGGGTGTCAAATACACCTAGAATCAACTGCCCCAGGGGTGGAAACATGGCCCTACCATGTCATGGATGGATCCAGACTGCCCTGGAAATGGGTGATGCCCCTGAACATCTACAATATATCGACAACATAATTGTGTGGGGCAAGAAGGCAGAATAAGTGTTTGATAAGGGAAAAAGAATAATTTAGATTCTTCTGAAAGCTGGGTTTGCCATAAAGAAAAGCAAGGTCAAGGGAGCTGCACAGAAGATTCAGTTCTTGGGAATAAAATGGCAAGATGGACACCATCCTGACCCTATGGATATGGTCAACAAGACAGCAACTATGTCTCCACCAGCTAACAAGAAGGAAACACAAGCTTTCCTAGGCCTTGTGGGGTTCTGGAGAATGCACATTCCAGGTTATAGCTGGAAGACGAACCATTTTGAGTGGGGCCTTGAACAAAAACAGGCCTTTGAGCAGATCAAACAGGAAATAGCTTGTGCAGCAGCTCTTGGGCCTGTTCGGACTGGACCAGCCATGCAAAATATACTCTACACTGCAGCTAGGGAACATGGTCCCACCTGCAGCCTCTGGCAAAGAACATCAGAGGAAACCTGAGGTCGACCATTAGGGTTTTGGAGCTGGAGTTATCAATGATCAGAAGCCTACTATACTCCAACTGAAAAAGAGATATTAGCAGCCTATGAGGGGATTTGAACTGCCTCAGAGGTTGTTGGGACAGAAGCGTCTCCTCTTAGCACTGTGATTGCCCACGCTACACTGGATGTTCAGAGTAAACATCCCCTCAACACATTACACAACCAGCGCTACATGGAGTAAGTGTTGATCACACAATGAGCTCGACTGGGGAAAACTAATTGCCCAGGAATTCTGGAAGAGATTATAGACAGGCCAGAAGGCAGAGATTTTGGAGCATTGCCTGAAAAGGTGACTCGTGCCCAAGAGGTACCACCATGTAATGACTTACCAGAAAATGAGAGAGGCTTTGCACTATTTGCTGATGGATCCTGCTGTGTGACAGGAAACCATGGGAGGTGGAAAGCTACTGTGTGGAGTCCCACACAAGGAGTTACTGAGGCTGCTGAAGGGGAAGGTGAGTCAATTTTCAGAAGTGAAAGCCATCCAATCAGCCTTAGAGATTGCAGAATGAGAAAAGGAGCCTGTACTCTATACCGACTCCTGGATGGTGACTACTGCCCTATGGGGGTGGCTGTGATACCTTAGGATTTTAGCTTTTATATTTATATTTTTCATATCCTGTAATTCTTTACTGTATAATTCTAAAAACTCCATATAGCCTTGAAAGGAATGAGATAGATTTGTCTTTACAAACAAACTGTGGGTCTGCTGATAGGTAAAGATAGATACTGAGAGACAAAAGAAGCAATGGGAAGAACCATAAATTCCATAGGAAAAGAAAAAGGGGGGGTATACATTAGAAGGGGGTCTGTATTAAGCGATTCGGGAAGCCTGTACCTCTCAAGTACCTCAGCCAATGGGGAAAGAGAGAGGGAAATGCGGCCGGGAAATTAGGATAAATAGGAGGCTGCGCCCTCCAAAAATTTGAGAGACCCCAGGGGAAATGCCCCATGGCCTCTCCCTTTATTCGAATAAAGTAACAGGACTCCTCTGTCTCCTTTTTGGACATAAACCTCTGGTGTTTGTGGATTAATTTTCCTGACATTCAGAAATGTGAAACGTGCTGCAATCAAGCCAGCCATGCGAGTAAAATCTCCTTGGAATAGAGGGCAGTGGCTGGGTTTTTGATACGGTGAGGCTTGGCAAATTGACTACATCGGACCACTGCCATGAACGTGCCAAGGCAAGAGCTACATACTCACCATGGTGGAGGCAACAACTGGCTGGAAACACCCTGTAAACCATGCTGTTGGAAATGCTACGAAGATTAAAATTTTTTATGTAGCTTTAATCAGTTTTGTTCGCCCTTGCCACGGGGGAAGGGAATTGAAATTTCTTTTCAGGGGATTGGTCCACCAGGTGAGGTCTGATGAGCTTAACATCTCAACAGACTGGGAGTAGCACAGAAGATACACAAAAGATAACAACCATCAACGACTATTAAGGAACATCAACTCCAAACATCACCCCTGGCATGGTCAGAGACACCTGGTCTGGGAAAAGACAGATAAGAATGAGGACCTAATTAACATCGCAGGCGAAGAGATCTGTAGCCAATAGGAAACCAAATACTAAGAACTGCCTAACTTGGAACCAATGAACATTGAACCAATGAATTTCTATGGGTTTTAACTGTATAAGTATCTGAAAAATCTAGTAAAATTCATGTGTCATGGAATGATTTTCTCTGCACAACCCGGGCTATGTGTGGATGAAATTATTTCTGTTGCACATCCTGGCCAGACCAACATCCGGGCCAGAATAAAGTAATGCCTTGATTCTCTAACACTAAAAATGTTGTTAGAGAGTTTTTGTTTTTCCCGCAGTTTCAGTGACAGTCATTGCTTGTTTTTGTACATCTGGAGGGGTGGAGAAAGCCCATGGAATGGGAAAATAATATCTATCTGTGAAAGGACAGGGGATAGTAGTAAATGAAAATGTATAAATCTGTATGTTGGGTATAGAGATAGTTTAAAAATGTAGATTATGTTGTAAGTGTTGGTAAGAAGGGATTTCAGTAATGAGTATTAAATACAATGGAATAGTTAAGATATATAGGTATTAAATTATGTGGGATATGAGTATGATGCAAATGGAATGGAATAAGGGGTGGATCATATTGGTGAATCATATTGGAATGGAATAATATTGGGTCTGGCTGAGCTGGAGTTCATTTTCCCATAGCAGCCCTCCCAGTGCTGTGCTTTGCATTGGGAGCTGGAAAGGTACTAACACACCAGTGTTTTGGCTACTGCTGAGCAGTGCTGGAACAGCATCAGCGCTGCCTCTTCAACGTTCTGCCATCCATCAATAGGTTGGGGGAGGGCAGGATCCTGGCAGGGGACACAGCTAGGCCAGCTGACCCAAAATAAGCAAAGGGATATTCCATACCATATGACATCAGCTCAGATATAAAAGATAAGGGAGGGAGGAGGAATGGGAGTGCATTCATTATTTTACAATGTTTGCCTTCCCGAGCAATCGCTCCGCATGCTGAAGCCCTGCTTCCTGGGAAGTGGCTGGACATTGCTCACTAATGGGAAGTAGAGAATAAAATCCTTTTTTTTCTCTTTGTTTGTGTGTGCGCAACCTTTTGCTTTTGCTTTACTAAACTGCCTTATCTCAGCCTATGAGTCATTTTCCATCTTATTTTCTCTCCCCTGTCCAGCTGAGAAGGGGGAATGATAGAGTGGCTTGGTGGGCACCTGGCATCCAGCCAAGGTCAACCCACCCCATCATTGGTAGCCGAGTTAGTTCCAGGAATTTTTTAATTGAAGGGTTTAGCACACTCTACTAGCTCAGGTATTACAACAATGCTTCTCCCAGGACACAAGGATGTTGAATAGATGGTGTGGGGCAGGCTTACACTGCTTCCCTAGGACACAGCTGTTCAAAATGTCAGGTGAAAAAGCAGGAGATGCTTTCTGAAGGTTTCACTGAAAATCCCTTCCAGTATGGAAGAGGAAGAATATTTTGGCAGCATATGGAACCCATACAGCTACATGATCCTCAATCTGTGTCAATCCACTCACAGTGCTATGGCCTGAATATAGATTTAAAGCTCCATAATGCCTACCATTTATAAACACTTTAAGATGCCTGTAAGACCAATTCTTCATCAGCAACAGCACTCTGACATGAGTAGTTTGCAGGACTGCTATAGCAGTATCTACCTACCACAGCTGATAGTCTTCACTGAAGTTAACTAGAGGATCATGGGGTCTTGATGTCAGATGAGGTAGAGGTGCAGATGGGGCCTGAGGCCAGACAGCAGATGTTGGCCTCTCCAGGCCCTGCTAGCTTGCTGCCTCTTGCAGCTGTCTGTAGGATGACTTACAAGTTCTCAGAGGCAGCCTTACACCAGCATTCACACTGACCCTTATCACCCTGATCCAAGACATGTTAATGATAGGAACAAGAGAGATGCTGCAGATCAGTTCTGTTCAAGACCGAAGGCTGCCACTTCCCCATGCATCTGGTCTCAGCTATGTTCTGAGGATACTCCAACACTGCTAAACACACAGGAGCCAAAACACAAAGTAGCACTGTGATAGCATTCATGCCTTTGAGCCCAAGCCAGTAATCACAGCTACAGATAACAACAGCTCACCTGAAGGACATTTCTTTTATAGCCAAATGAGATCCATTGGAGGCAGATTCAAGCAGCTCACTAACCATTTCCAAGCCCTCACCATTTGAAGCGGTTTTGTCAAGAACACAACAAAAACCAGCAACATAGCATTTGGAGCTGCTGAATACCCAAGCACACATTTATGTTGCTGGAACAGTTTCCATAAAAAGGAAACTGCCTTGTTAGGATTCCAACAGGCTTGTACAATCTTGTACAACCTAATATCTTTTTAAGGTGAAGTTAACCTTACTGATGTTAGATTATGTTCCCAGTCTATTCTGGTTTTATTAATAATTTTCATGAGTTTACCCAGTTTCTCCTTTAACCATCTCCTGGGAGGTGGTGGCCAGGAGAAGCCGTCGCTGCACTCAGGAGAATTTCCTCATGTGATCAGGTCAGCAGCATGTGGACAAGCAGATATTCAGCAATACAAAGATATAGAGGGAAACAAGAATGTGAGAAGTTTCCCTCTTACAACAATCAATGTTACATGACTGGGAATTCAAGCAGGGCAGCACTGCATTAGAGTCTGGATGGGTAAAGGTGTCATGGGGCTTGATGAGATCAGCACAAGGTTTTAGGGATCTCTGTAGTCAAGGGGCGAGGCTTTTCCCATGTACATTCCTGGTTTGACGTGGGCACAAAGCCTGCAGAAGACCTATGATAAGGAAACAGAGCTGCACCAAATGGATCATTTTTGAAAGGCCTTTAGCTCCTCAAAGTATTCAAGCAGTAGTCCTAGCAGGCTGACGTTTGTCTAGGATATCCAAAAGTTTAGCAGGGATTTGATTGACCTCCACTAAAAGATTGAGTTTTGAGCCAAAACAGGCCTTCAATTTTCAAATACAGCCATGAAATTCGGCAATTTTGAACCAATTGTATGAAATGAAATCAAATGAAATCAAATGAAATCAAATGCTGCTTCTCACTGTCTTTGCAGCAGCACTATTAAACTCTGTCTCAAGCTGCTGCTCATATGAGCTCTAACACAATTCAACTCAACCAAGGCTCCAGGAGAAACCTTAAAGGTCACTTGACAGATGAAAGCCCAGCAAAAAACACAACATAGTCCATTCACACTAGATGCAGGGCAATGTATCCTATGCCCCAGCAACAGCAGAGGTTAGCCTGAGCACTGCCATATTAACATAGCTGGACTACTGTCAGCCCCTGAGCTAGTCCATCAGAATACCACACCAACCTCATGGCAGCACTTCCTCTAGTGCTTTGGTCCTTTACTTTAAATCTCTCCAAGCAGCCCATGCTCAGCATCATGAAGAAAATGCTTTCAAGCTAGGGAGTGCTTCTTTCTAAAAACCATTTATATAAAATCATTCTCCTTCTGAACCTGCTATGTAGTTGTACCATGATCCAATCATGGATTTGATAGCCCAGTGTTACACTCTGAACATCACTCATACATGCACTGAACTAAGGGCCTCTTCAAATTGACTAGCAGACATTAAGTCAAAAGGTATCTGTTCACTCTGGTCCTAGGGTGACCAGGCTGTGCATGACTCCTCCTGAAGCTGGACTCTGATGCCTGAAGATGGCCACCTAAAACAGAGACTAGACAGGAATAAGGGAATAAAGGTAGGTATTTATTTGAAAGGCCTTCAAAGGTACACCCTGGGGAGCCAGAGGCTATTGCCAAGATGGACCCCAAGATGGACAACAGGTCACGAGTTCTTCACACTTTTATAGGTTTGGTTCATTTGCATATCAGGGTTAATTCTCCAATTAAAGCTTCAGTTAATGATGTAATTTCTCGAAGCTTGCCCTCCCCCCCCCCCCCCCCCAGAGGCTTTTGGTTTATACTTTTTGGGCCTAGGACGGTCTGAGTGTCCTTGGAGAGCAGGCCTGGAAAGGCTTTGTTATGTCTACCTAGCATGAGAGAGCAGAAGTTAGGCTACAAGAAATTTCAGAGTTACACACTAGGCAGTACAGGATTTGAAAAATATGAAAGTTAAAACCCAAGGCATCAACTCCAGCTCTGGTTCTTTCTGCAGTTGGAGCACCCCAAGTCCAAACCCCTTTGTCATAGGCTGACTGCTGCAGGAGACTTTTTCCCAACATTTCTTGTCTCATCACACAATTTTGTAGGATATACTCAAATTAAAAATGTACTTGAAAGGTGTACAAACAACTAGTTGTCTAAGTATCCCAGTAGAGCAAGACTCCACACACCAGTTTAGGGGATCCAAGAATCCCCTAAAACTGCCAATGCTCACAACATGATGCTTCAGCTGGGGCTGCTTGCTGCATTTTCAGGTATGAGAAAGGCTCCATCCCTGCCTACAGAAACAGCATTTCCTACAACATTTAGATTTAACTCTGCAACCATGAAGCTGACAGCTAACCACTTTAGTTATGGCAGAGATGTTTAGTACCTTCAATACTTCCAGAAGTTTAAGGACATAGGAAACCTCACATACCCGAGAAAAACATCAATTAGCTTAAAAAACACTTTACCTCATAAATGTTGGGGTGCCACATTTTGGTCAGGAATCTGAAGGTAGGTGGTGAATATGGATAGTCAATAGGAAATTTAATGTGAGCCTGGAAAATAAAGCAAAATATTTTAATTATGAAACAGAACAAAGAGATCAACAAGCAACCATTGCAGTGAAAACATGGAAAAAAATTTCCATTAAGTCCATTAAATAGTTTGTTTTACATATCAGTGCCCATGTGGACCCACAGTATAACTCTGCACAATTTCTTATGAGGAAAATACTAACTGAACAAGAAAAATCTAAACACCAGGCCTTACTTGGGTTGGTAACACTCAGAAAACAAGCCATAAGGCATTTACCAAGTCCTAATTCAAGCAGTACTATTCAACAACTGTTGTTCAACAGGGCAAACTAGATTTGAAAAGCTAGAACTCAAGATATAATTGTGCTCTTGCTAGGTTCAAAACACTTGCAGGATAAAAACACTTGCTAAGGTGAAAAGACCTCTTCTATATTTGCCAGTGCAAAGGTTTTTAATTACTCTTTCTGTGTGGGAAAAAAAAATAAAAATTATTAAATACTTGTTAAATTGAGATCTAAAGGGTTGGGGTTTTTTTGCCTTACTTGTGTGAGTTAAACTGATCCATCTACTTGTGTTCCTAATACTACATTTCTTGCCACCACAAGCATTTTCCAAGTCTGAATACCATCTGTTTGTTTAATAAATCAGCATAACTTGATGAACCAAATATTAATGGGCAATGACAGCAAAAATTACCTTCCAGTGCCTCTGAGGTTAGTAGGCAGCTGTGGGGCAAGACTCTCAGAGCCAAGTCAGTTGTGGGAAGACTGCAGAGATCCCAGCACTGAATATTAACTTCCTTGTGCTGTCCTGCCATTCATAGCAGTCAGAAGAGCCAGCCGGTAGGAAAGCAAGCTGAATCTGGACTGATTAATGCCAAAAACGCTCCTCTCAAAGGAGGACTCGCAGACCACTTTCTGCACTGTGGAGCCCAGATCCTTCCCTTGGCACTGCTTAACCCACCAAGAAGGTCCCACCAGACTAATGTGCCATCTCCAGAGAAGCATCTCCTGGCACCTGCACCACAGCTAGGTTCACAATCAACTGAGAATACAAAAAGAGACCCCAAAAGCAGGTCAAATACAATGAGAGCAGAATCCTGAGTCACCCTCTTTCACTTAAGCACCTAACCATGCAACTTGGATGCAGAGTGCTGACCTTGTTCAACAGGACAAGCTATGGAAAGTTTTATTCCCAGAAACAGGAGCAGGCAAACAGATTGGATTAAAGAGCCATTGAGAAACTGGCTACCATTTTACTTAGACTGGCATATACTTTTGCCTTGAAACCTGTGACTGATAAGTAAAGCTTTGTAAAGGGAAGGCCTGGTAAAATCATGGCTCCGGCCTGTTATTTAGCCTAAGCAGAAATGGACTGTGGGAGAGTGTCGTGGTTTGACTTGAACTGACAGGCAGTTCTTCAGACCAATCACGCTTTTTTCAATTCTACATATAAAAACCCCGTGGAAGGCGGGATTTTAGAGAAGTTTTTCTCCCCCGTTCCGGCTGAGTGCAGGACGGGAGAGGGAGAGGGGGAGGGGTGGGCCCCGTTGCCCGGCCCGCGGGGCTGGGGACGGGCGCCCCTGCCTCTTGCCTTTCTGCCTCTTGCCCCTTCTCTTAACGCTGCAGCATGGACTCTAAACTGTAAAGAAAAAAAAGCGATTCTTTTGAGCCGCGAGTGGCGATAGCTAGCCACAGGGCTGAGGTTATCTAACGCAGTATCCTGAGGAAGGGGGAGCCGGCGGAGCCTTCAGTGCAGCCAGCAGACTTCGCAACGAACAGAAGAAGACACCCTTTTCCTACATAGTGCACCCGGCAGCACAGAAAGAGCAAGGGGAGACTCTCTCTCCACCTTAGAGCCTGATAACACCCTACAACATGGCGGCTTTCAGAACCAGAGAGAAAGAAAAACGGGGTCACGTGAGACGAAGCTACAAGGGCGGCGCTGCGTGGTCCCGCGCGGAGCTTAAAAATCTCCTTTCCTCGCCGTGGTATGAACTGTAATATTGCAAACTGTTTGTCTCTTTAATCCATGTTAAAGTATGTGGGGGGATGAGCATTTTTTTTCTCAAGTAGCTTGTAAAAAGTTAAAGAATACCGATGCTGAGCTATGTGTATAAAGCAGAAAAAGATTAACTTATACAGCCTGGTGGCAGAGAAAAAACCTTATGTTCAAGCCAAAAAAAAAAATGATTCATTCTTAAACGAGTAGTAACCCCATGTGAGGGCCTGTGTCTTGCAGTTGAAAGAGCTGGGAAAGGGCTCATGAAAAAGAGATGTGTTACACCCTAGTAAAGATTGTTAATTCTAAGCAAACCTGCAAAATGGTGACAGTGTGCAAAACCAGGCAAGGCAAAAGAGAAACCCCTTTTTTCCCTTCCTAGAATTGTAATACTGATTGGGAGAGGGAAAAGTGGGAGAAAAAAAGAGTTCTAAAAGTTTGTTCTGTTGTAGCCTTTCCATCTAAGTCTGTTAATAAATCTCTTATATTCTGTCAAGTAGTGTGCCTGCTTTGCTTTTTTTTTTCTTCTAATGCTTATCTCACAGAAAAAACATCAAAAAAGTAATGTATATAATTTAGCTTAAAAAACCCACTACAGAGAGTGACTCAGCCAGAATAGAGGAAGTGAGGCATGCTGCGTGAATGCCTCGTGTCCGCATCATGGTGTATGGTGGTTGGTTCAATTTGGTTTGTTGTGTCTTAGAACTATGTAAACTGACAACCTACTAACGGCATAAAAAGGCCGGGTTTTTTGTCAATAAAGTTCCTCCTTCGCACCTGCCTGGGGACTCCTCGCTGCTCCATATCGCTACATCTGGCGCCCGAACGTGGAAAACAACCCTACGACGAAGAGCAGACCTCGCCCAGGACTGAAGCCCCCGGGTCCCAGGTGTGGCCCTGGTCCGCGATCTACACTGGTTCCCGTGGACTCCCCGCAGTGGCCCCAGGCAGTGCCCAAGCCCACGCAAAGGACTCCGGCGGCGGCTCCCGGCAGCGCATCCCTACGGTGAACTCTGGCGGCGAGCTGCGGCGGCAAATCCAGGCGGCACGCTTAGACAACCCGAGCGAACTCTCAGCTTCACCTTATCACACTTCAGCGCGTGCATTCGACACTTTAAGGGGAGCTGTGATTGATAATGGGTACTAAGCTGTCTGTTGAGCAGAAACAGACCCTAGAGACCGTGCGGCAGCTTTTACAAAGGCAGAACAGAGACATTTCCGATGCTAAATTACTTTCTTTCCTAGATTGGATTTTACGCATTATCAAAGATCTCCCGCCAGCCAGCATTTATCACCTAGATGCTTGGCAAACGGTTGGACAAAAACTTTTCTACCTCAAGACTGCGGGTGATGTCTGTGCGTCCAGGCATCTCGCGACTTGGGGAATTATAATAGCAGCTCTCACAGAATCTAATGCAGGTTCGGCTGCCCCACTCCTCTGGGAACCTGTCTCTCCCTCCGCACAGCTGCGCTCTTCGGCAGCTGTCTCCCAGGGAGACGCATTCCTCCATAACAGCTCCCCCGCATTCCAGTCTCCCCCGGGTCCTAGAACTCCCTCACCACCCGCCCTCCCCACCTCCGCCCCGCCCAACCCCGCCTCTGTGCTGCCGACTCCTCCCATGGCCTCTGTGCTGCCTGGCCCTCCCGGCCCCGCCTCCGCACCGCCCACCTCTCCTACAGCCTCTGCGCCGCCCACGGCTTCTCCCGCGGTACCTCCTCTTTCACCGCCCGCCCTCTCGGCACATGCTCCTCCCACGTCTGCGTCACCAGCCCCCCCCACCGCTGCTTCACTTCTGCCAACCGCTCCGGCCGACTGTGGCCTCCTGGCCTTGGATGCGGACATCCCTACAGCCGCGGTGAATGTCAAGGCTTCTCCGACTAGTCCCCAGCCCTCGCAGGGCCTCTGGAATGCTGCAGCTACCCCACCCCCATGTGGGCCCCCGGGCCAAGCCGCCCCCCTGCCTAGGCCACCCCAGGAGCTGCCGGCCAGCTCTGCTGCCCCTCCGGAGACCGTTACTTTGAATAGCTATTCAGACATGGCATCTCGTAATGCCCAGGAGGTACAGCAACTGTACCCTACACAGGATCGGAACAGGGTCCCCCCATATCTAACTGCGTACCCAGTTGTTTACAAGCAGGCCAGGCCTTCATCCTATAAAGATGTAGAGTACTCTGTCCTGAAGGAGTTGCGCAGGCTGGCACAAGATGCGGGTGCGACTTCTGAGCAACTCATTACATATCTACAGACATTAAGTTCTGCCTATAGTCTCACTCCTGCTGACTGGAAAAATATGATGAGGATGGTCCTGACGATGACCCAGTATCGTGTGGTACTCGGACTACCGGTTCGTCTTGCCTGTCTCAGGCAGGGCGTCTACAGCGGAGGGATCCCCGTCCTTGTGGTTCAGTTAACTGGTGAAGGTGTATTTGAAAACGCCAGAGCCCAGACAGACTATCCATGTGATATTTATGACCTCATTGCCCATCTTTCCATTGCAGTGCTGCGCCAGGTTCCAATGACAGACAAAGCTGCTAACATTTCTTATACCAAAGTTGAGCAGGGGCCAAGCGAGCCTTACACGGTTTTCATGGACAGACTCCAGGTGGCGCTGTCCTGACAGGTAGATGATGAGGACACACGACAAAACCTGTTAGGGCAACTTGGGTATGAGAACTCGAATTCTGACTGTAAAAAAGCCCCCTTATATATTCATAATCACCGCACTTGTGATATAGTGGAGATGGTTAGAGCTTGCCAAAACATAACTATTCCATCCCATAGCACTAATCCCCCCACTGCGGCTTACGCAGCTCGGTTGCAGAAAGCACATGGCAATCGTTGCCATCGTTGTGGGTCCCTTGATATCACCTGAGAAACAGTTGCCCTCTGCAGCAACCAAGACGTCAATTTCCTTCCACTAATGCTCCTACCACTAAGTGTCCCCTGTGCAAAAAGGGGTTGCATTGGGCAAAAGATTGCCGCTCTCGCTGTGTTGTGGACCATAAACCTGTGGTCTCGGGAAACCGCCCTCAGGGGGGCGAACTCACGCGCCCCGCAGAAACAAACAAATGCAAAGCACGGCGTCTGGCAAGCCAGCTCGTCCCAGCAACCTCTGGAAGTGCCGGACTGGACCTGGCCACCAGCCAGCCAGTAACTCTGGAGACCACCTCGGTTCATTTAGTCCCTACAAGGGTATGAGGACCTATTGGCAATAATATGCATGCTTTACTAATTGGACGTTCTTCTACCACTAAGCTAGGACTCTTTGTGTTACCTGGTGTCATCAACTCCGACTATGAAGGTGAAATACAGATTATGCTCTGGACACCCGTGCCACCTTGCTTTATACCCGCAGGCCAGCAACTCGCACAGCTTGTTCCATTCTGCAGCACGACCCCGGGTGGAAAAGGTAAGCGTGGTACTGCAGGCTTCAGAAACACTGGCCAGCCTCAAATTTTTTGGGCAAGTGCTATCACAGCAGCTCAGCCAACCATGGTCTGTACAATTGATGGTAAGGAATTCAAAGAACTTGTTGATACCGGGGCTGATGTTTCCATTATCAGAGCCAGTGACTGGCCTAGTGATTGGCCCACGGTTGACCCTGCCTCGACTCTGGTTGGGGTAGGAGGGCTTCAACGCCCTTGCCAAAGTGCCCACCTTCGCCTTGTTCATGGCCCCAACGGGCAGACTGCCCGCATCGCACCATTCATTACTCCAGTGCCGTGTACATTGTGGGGACGTGATGTCCTAGGACAGTTTGGAACTACTGTGAGCATAAACACTGACTCTCATCAAACCCTTTTTCATAGGGGCCATTGAACAGCCATTCCAAACACAAGTACTGAACATATGTCAGCTCACGTGGAGGACTGATGACCCTGTCTGGGTCTCTCAATGGCCCCTACGTCAGGAACGGCTACAGAACCTACAGCAGCTTGTAAATGAACAGCTGTCTCTTGGACACATACAGCCATCCTCTAGCCCTTGGAACGCTCCTGTATTCTGCATTCCCAAGAAAAGTGGTAAATGGCGACTGTTGCATGACTTGCGCGCGGTAAATGCGGTCATCGAGCCAATGGGTGCCTTGCAACCTGGACTTCCCTTTCCTGCGATGATACCTCTCGATTGGCCCCTCGTTGTTGTAGACTTGAAAGACTGCTTTTTTACCATTCCCTTACACCCTGATGATGCACCTCGTTTTGCTTTTTCAGTGCCCACCCTGAACCATGCAGAGCCAATGAAAAGGTATCACTGGACAGTTTTGCCACAAGGCATGTGCCAACTATATGCCAGAGGGTGGTTGACACTTTCTGTGCTTTAATTATACTTCCTTGGATGGGGGAGATTTTTTAGAGTTTTTGCTAGAAGTTCAAGAGACGAATGGGACCTTTAGCGTTTTCTGCTTTTAGATAGTTGTTTATTAAGTCGTATTAGAGAAATAGAGTCACTGACATGACCCAGACACAGCACAAAGCAGAGAATGCAAGAAAAAGCCAAATTATTAAGATTACACAGTCTTTTTAAAGGTAAATTACTCAATGAAAACTTAAAACGAAAGATATTTTCACTTTTTCACCAATGTTCAATAAATCACTTTGTCACGTAGACAGGAACTGTGGAATTCTTTATCTAATCACCCTAAACTACTTCTACTGCAGAATATGGAGTAATAGAAGAAGAAGAAGGTCTGGAGAACAACAACAATCCTCCATTTTGGAGTTTTTGCTTTTTATCTATTTACTATATTAACAAACCCAAAACTCTAAATTTTTCACCCTGTGACAATCTTACATAATATTCTATCACCTAGTTCACACCAGTGTAGATTCTACTTCTTCCTAAAGGGTAGGTAATTTTCTCCATGGACGAAAGTCAAAACCAGTGTTGTCCAGGGGGGTAGAACCCTTCAAAACAGGCAGAGAAATATTCTCTGCACTCTGGATTCCCACAGGTGGTGGACCTTACTCTGCAACCTGTCCACCGCCAATTTCCTGAAGTGATCGTGTACCACTACATGGACGATATTTTACTTGCAGCTAAAGATCATTCCGTTTTGTGTTCCATACAGGTGGCTGTCGTTCAGGCAGTTCAAGTAGCTGGCTTGGTCGTTGCACCTGAGAAAGTGCAGCAGCAGGCCCCGTGGCATTACCTAGGGTGGAAAATTACTCAGCAGACTATCTGCCCTCAGCCTGTAAAGCTTTCTGTTAAGGATAACTTGACCTTGAATGATTTGCAGAAATTGTTAGGTTCCTTGAACTGGTTACGTCCCATTCTAGGTTTATCCACAGAGCTTTTGCACCCCGTTTGCTTTACTTAGGGGTGATCCTAATCTCAATTCTCCCCGACAGCTGACTCCTGAGGCTAAAAAAGCCCTAGATCATTGTGCTCAGGCTCTGGAAAGTTCTCAGGGCTGGAGATGGGACCCTGATGAACCTGTTTCTCTTGCTGTAGTGGCTAGCAAGTTTCAACCCTTTGCTGTCTTGTTTCAGTGGTTTCCTGATGACAGTGATCCCTTGCATGTGCTGGAGTGGCTATTTTTACCTCACACGGCAACAAAAACTGTATGGACTGTCCGTGACATGTTTGCGCAGCTAATCATGAAAGGCTGTGAGCGGCTGCAGATGCTCAATGGCCATGATCCACATGTAATCTATGTACCTGCAAACAAAGAAAACTTGTCATGGTTGTTGTTGGAGGACACTAACTTTCAGATTGCACTTGCAGACTTTTCGGGCCAATTGTCTATCCACTATCCTTCACATCGCCTGTGGATAGAGGTGGGTAGCCTCCCCTTAGATGCAAAACGCCGCTGCAGCATGACTCCCGTCAACGGAATGACAGTTTTTACGGATGCATCCAGCAGAACCAGCAAAGCTGCAGTGGTATGGCGTGAGGGTGACTCTGCCTGATGGCATAAAAGGGTTCTGACAGTGCACAATGCTTCAGTGCAAATCCTAGAGTTAGCCGCTATCCGCTATGATTTTCAGTTGTTTTCACAGGGACCGCTCAATATTGTAACCGATTCTGCATATGCTGTTAATGTAGTTGTTCGTTTGGAATCTTCATACTTGCGCTATGTTGATAACCCAATTTTATTTGCAGAGCTGCGTACACTGTGGCTTTTGATTAACAACTGGCAGCATGACTTTTATGTGCTTCGTGTCCATTCTCATACAGGTTTACCTGGACCTATCATGGAAGGTAACACTTGTACTGATCTTACTGTCATGCCAAATGTTGTACCTAATAAGTTTGCTCAGGCTAAGCTGTCTCATGACTTCTTTCATCAGAATGCACACTCTTTATGAAAGCAATTCCAATTGACTGCCTCGCAAGCTCGAGACATTCTGCTTTCCTGCCCCTCTTGCCGTGGAATTGCTCCTGCTCCTTTAGCAGAAGGTGCCAATCCTTGAGGCCTAACTGCTAATTCTGTCTGGCAAACTGATGTTACTCACGTTCCAGAATTTGGTCATTTAAAGTATGTTCATGTAACTATTGACACTTTCTCACATTTTTTCATGGCAACTGCCCACACAGGAGAAAAGGCTTGTGATGTTACTTAACACTGGCTCACATGCTTTGCTACTTTGGGCCTCCCAGACACTATAAAGACTGACAACGGCCCTGCTTATGCTTCTGAGCGGACTCACCAGTTCTTACAGCAATGGGGTATCTCCCACAGCACGGGTATCCCTCACTCTCCCACTGGTCAAGCAATTGTTGAATGTGCCCACAGAACACTGAAAACCGTGCTTCAAAAACAAAAGAAGGGGGAGTTGGAGTGCCCACATGATAGGTTAGCAAAAGCCCTGTATGTTCTCAATTTCCTGAATCAAGATGAAGCTGGCCAAACAGCATGCGAAAGGCAATATTCTTTTGATACAAAGGCTTGTCCCAGGCCTCCGGTGATGGTAAAGGACCCAGTAACAGGGCAGTGGGCAGGACCTTTAGACTTGTTAACATGGGAAAGGGGTTATGCTTGTGTCTCCACAGGTCACCACGTGAAATGGGTTCCTTCGTGGTGTGTGCAACCATTTGTTGCATCATCCTGATCAGTGAAGGCACTGCGAGTGTCACACCCCCTATACTGGACGGCACAAACGTATGGATCACCCTTGCCAGTGCTACACACACCGATGCTATGTGCATCTCTATGACAACTCCTAATGATCCTTTTCGCACGTGCTTGGTAGGGGCACCCATTGACAAGAAACGCTTTGGTAAGCTGTATAATGAAAGTGTGCAGCAAAACTGCACAGCCCCAGGTATATTGCAGCCTATGTGGTGGTGCCAGGACCCCTGGTGGAAGACCGCAGGACAGGATGAGACATGGTATAAAGATCTGAGAAGGGTGCATGACTTTCCAGCTTTGCCCTCGCAGCCACAAGAACTAGATACGCTAGGGACTTTGCGCGCTTTGCTATGCTTTTACATTGATGGTACGTTTGGTGTTTATATAAACAGTGTTAACTTTGATGTCTCTCCTAAAGGTATTTTCAGCAATGCTTCCTTGTGGCGTAATCAGACCTTGGAAAGTCAACTGACATCTGGCATCAGCGCTATTGCTCTCCCCTCGGACTTGTTCTTAATATGTGGGGAGCGCATCTGGAAAGGTATACCAGGCAAAGCTGTTGGCGGACCTTGCACCATTGGCCAACTAACCTTGTTTCATCCAAATCGGACTGCTCTAATTGTTGCAGCACAGCGTCGGGTTAGGCGCAGCACGCAGGTTCTTAACGAGAAGTGCGATCCGACGGTAACTTCCTGGAACACTGCAGAGCGCATCTCTGCCAGTTTAGTACCAGCAATTGGTACTGCTCACGCTTTGGCTTCTTTAAACAAGCTTGGCTGCTGGCTTGCAAAGGAAGCTAACGCCACTAGTGCCGCTCTTTCAGCTATGCTAACGGACGTTAAATCAGTGCGACATGCAACACCGCAAAACAGGACAGCCATTGACTTCTTGCTGTTGGCTCAAGGCCATGGATGCGAAGATTTTGACGGCATGTGCTGCATGAACTTAAGTGATCATTCAGAGTCTATCCATAAAAGTATCAGTAATCTGAAGCAGCTCATTAAACAGTTACAGCAACATAATGAGGGTGACTGGTGGGGGGTGTCTTCATGGCTCGACAACCTCGGCTTTGGCTTTGGAGCATGGTTTAAATGCTTAGCAATGTATGGCATAGTTATCCTTGGTGTGTTCTTAATGATTATGATATGTATCCCATGTATTTTATCTTGTGTGCAACAAATGATCAATAATAGTCTTAATAAGATAATGGCTATACCAGCACAGACAAGTTTTAGCTGTGCAGCACGTAAAAAACAAAGAAGGGGGAAGTGTGACCGATAGGTAAAACTTTGTAAAGGGAAGGCCTGGTAAAATCATGGCTCCGGCCTGTTACTTAGCCTAAGTAGAAATGGACTGTGGGAGAATGACTCAGCTAGAATAGAGGAAGTAAGGCATGCTGCGTGAATGCCTCGTGTCCGCATCATGGTGTATGGTGGTTGGTTCAATTTGGTTTGTTGTGTCTTAAAACTATGTAAACTAACAACCGACTAACGGCATAAAAAGGCCAGGTTTTTTGTCAATAAATTTCCTACTTTGCACCTGCCTGGGGACTCCTCACTGCTCCATATCGCTACAGTGGGGGAGGGAGCGAGCAGCTGCATGGGGCTTGGTTGCTGGCTGGGGTTAAACCATGACACTGTCCATGTAGTTATGTTCATAAAGCTGTGACTGTTGTTAAGTCAGTCAACCCAAACCAAAGCAGTAAGCCTGCAACATGAAAGTCAAAGTTACAATTATACCTTTAAAGAAAGTGCTTTCACCCACATATTAGTCTTGTTGCTCCTTAGATCTGAAATCAGGACTAACAGTCGACATGAAGCCAGGGTTGAGCTGAATGATAAGGGAGGGATTTAGTACAGCCCTGTTAAGCTGTTTTGCATTCAAGCTCTTATGATCTCATACATTCACATTCCTGTTGCCTGGGCCATTTCTCAAGGTATCCAAGTAAATAAAACTGCTCTGAACAAGCAGTGCCTGGAAACCAAACAATTTTCTTTTAACATTACTCAAAAGGACTTTTTTTTAATATTGCCTCCCTTTGATAACCTGTAAGTTCAGTCCAGAGGTGCTAGCCTTCATGACAATAACTGCTCATGGCAGTGCTACTCATCTAGAGATTGAGTTAGCCTGCAGAAGTCAGATGCACTGTCGTGGTTTAGGAATGGTACTCCCCAATTCAGTGCCCCCACTGAGACTCTCCCAAACCAGACGCCATTCTCTTGCTCCCCCCGACTTCCCCTCCCCCTTTGCACTCCGAGGATGGAGTTGAAAATTGGAGGCACAAAAGGTGAAAATAATGGGTTGAGATAAAAACAATTTACTGGAAACAGCAATGAGATAAGAAAACAAACAGTAATAGCAACAATACTAATGACAAAAAACGTACACAGAGAAGGTGATTCGCATGCAAAATGCTCACCAAGCCCAGGACAATGAAAAACAATGGCAGACAGACCCTCTCCCACCCCAGGCAATGACATAAGGTTCTATCGAATAACACAATGTCTTGGCCATGCCCCCCTCTGATGCCTTGAAAATAGAATAGACCTTCCCAAAAACGTTAGAGTGAATATAAAAGCAAACCTTTACTTGAAAGCTTTCAGGTACATAATATGACGAAAATCACACGTGGTATAGTAATTCTACAATTTTTATAAGGCTAGTCAATTAGTATACTTATACTGCCCAATTAAAAGGTTAGTTGGTTAGGTAATAATTCCTGGGGTCCTGCCCCACTGGAAGCAGTCCAGAGGTTTCTTTTGCCCCACTTTTGTTATGTCTGGTCCAGATTCTGGTTGGAAAACAGAACATCCTTGTAGTTGGTTCTCTTCTTGGAATAAGACTAAACAATATTTAGGAATGTGTTTATAAAGTTAGCTTATTGTTCCTAAATGTAGGGAAGAAAGATAGGAAAAATACTAGAAGCTACAGCCATGCTTTAGCAATCTACAAGGCTACAAATATATGAAAAATATAAAAAGCTAAAAATCTTAGGCATCACCTCCCACTGATCTGGGCTGGAACCAGGACATGCATTTAGGATCTCAAGGAGTTCAGCAGTTAGAGAAGATAATTCTTTCTTGCAGTGCATTTTACTGTAAGAATGGTCCATGGTATTGTCCAGTTAATTGTTCTGCTCAGTTTGAACAATGCAACAACCACTCTGGCTGTGGCTAGAAACATTCATTGTCAGTGCTCTTGAATCAGGAAGCATTCAGCTTCAGACAAGGCAGCTGTTAATGCTCTTGTGTGGAGAGCTTGTTGGGGACAGAAAGCTGAGGACAAGGCTGAAAGTTGAATAAGAAGTTTCCCTTAGGCAGAGGCCACCTGAACACTCCTGAAGCTGTTTATCTCCCTGGTTGCACAACCACGCACAGTCCCACCAGCACAGGGCCAGTAGGTGCATAAGTCAGTCCTGTAGTGCCCATGGTTTGACAGAGAGGTTTTTTTCCTGCCTCAGTAATATGTTCCAGGGTGATAATGGCAAAGCAAGAGCATTTCCACACAGGTCTAGACTTCTGAACTCCTTAGTATAAACCATGAAGACGCAGATGTGTTACTTTGACAATTTTTTCCCCAAACTTCAGGTCAATACCCTCAGAGCTCAGGAAAACAAGCAGTTTACAGGAGCACTCACCTACATTAGGCTAATGTGGTTGCCCACACTGTATGAGAGTTGTATGGCTTGAAATCAGGTTCACTGGGTGTGTTATGCAGACAGATTAGACTGTATGACTATTTTTCAGGCAGAAACAGATGACTCTTCTCATTTATACCTAAACAAACACACTGACTTCCTCTTTTGGACAAAATAGGAATAACAACTTCAACTGTGTGAAACCTAAGTCTCTCTTTAGTGTCTAATACTTGCTGAAGGAGCCAAAGACACTTGGCAACATTGCACCTAAAGTTTACTCCAAATCATACATCTCCTCTTAGGTCTGCTTTAGAGGAGAAGCTGGCACTTGAAATAGTCCTGCTGAAGGTATAACTGAGGATGCTGGTGCCTGAATTGATAAAGCTCTAATGCTAGTGCAGCTGTTCTAGAAACTGTGCCCACTTCTGAAAAAGCAATTTTCCAACTCTTTCTATTTGCAAATAGAGTTTTGCTGGAGCAGTGGCAGGAATATTTGAGGCTGCTTATTCAAAGTATCATGTTACACTACTGGCATCTCTGGCAGGATGTGTGGAAGTCATCCAGTTACGTGTGTACGAGATTGATATCCTGGGCACCTGCTTCCACTTGCCAGGCTCCAGGCTCCAAAAGATTGTCTCCTACTGGGAACTGCATTAGTCTACAACATCTTCAGCATCTTATTCAGTCTTATATTTTGACCTTTCATGACCTGGATAAGTAATTTACTTCCTTGAAGCAGATTTACACACTGGCATGTCTATGGAATGGTTGAGCATGAGACAGTATGATATACTTTGGATTTATCCAGATCATTTCTCAAGTTTAGGTTGCTCAAATTCAAGTAATCATGACCAAAGCATATCTATTTCACAGCATTTTACATCAGGCTTGACAGAGTGAACTCACTTATTCATTCTCCCATTTGCATACTTACCAAAACACAGCAGGTTTCTTTATTGTTCAGTGAAGCAAGCCATACCATTTGAATCTAAGTAATGCCCAAGCTAGCTCAATATAAGAACACCCTTTCTTTCAGCCTGTTTTAACTATTTTTAGACAATTTTTAAACAAGCAACATTCATAAGTCAGTAAATGACTAATTGCCTTGATTCTCTTTGTATGCAAGCAAGGCTGGATGCAGGAGGAAAGCTCTCCTCAAGGGACAGCCAATCACATGCTCTGTTAAAAAAACAGGGCAGGGCTTGATGCAGTCACCTCTTTCATAAGCAGCAAGAGGAAAGGAATATTTATAGCATTTGTCTTGGGGTGACTTTATGATGCTGTATCCCCTATCGCCCGCTCTATGCCAGACATGAATCCTGTGCCTTTCTGTGTCTCTAAGCTGGGTCCGAGAGAAAGGGAAAAAACAAAAAGGCTGAGCGGTTTTGTGTTCAAGGACACGTACACTCCCCTGCATTCCTGCTGCTACAGAGCCAAGGAAAGTACCTTCCTGTTTTTAGCCAGCTTTCGGCTCTGTTTCTCCGGAGAGAGACGGAGAGTTAAACTTCTTTGCTTTTTAGCTAGACTGCTGTGGCATTTAAGTAAAACCTTATAAAATGAAGGCCTTGTTGCCTTTGTAAAATTATGGCTCAGGCCTGTTACTTTGGCTAGAGAAGGACTGTGAGAAAAATCCATGAGAAGAAAAACAATTAGTTTTTACCCATGAAAATGTAGTATCAACAGAAGCATGAAAGTTAAACAATAGAAGGAGAAAAACAGCAACATATCCGCACCTGTTATTTTTCTGTATGCTTGAATGCTTATGCTATAGGTAGCCAATGGTATTATATTGAAGTTAATAATAGCCAATGAGTCTATTGTAGTAGTTTAGCAGCCAGTGAATATGTAACACGAATGATAACATACAAAAGGTGTATAAAAGACGCTGCTTTGTTTAATAAACGGCTTTTTGGCCCTTGAAAGAGGCACTGTCTGTGTGTGTCGTGGCCGCCCCAACAGCGACATCTGGTGCCCTGTGTGAGGAACTGTAAGATAATTGGCTGCCGGGAAACCGGAGGGGGCGGAGCTCTGCAGCCAAGAGCAGCAGGGAGAGGTGCCAAAAGTCCCGGGACGACAAAATATTAAAAGGTAGGCTGCAGGGGACCATGGGAACTCAAATATCCCAAGAAGAGAAGGCTATAGTAAATATGGACGCTTATGCTAAACAAGCGTGATATTAAGTATGACAAACATTTTTTAAAAACTTTATTACTGTGGTGTAAGAGCCACAGACTTGAAGCCACTTGTTCAAGTGCTTTTAAGGTGATAACCTGGGAAAGAGCTGGACTGTGAATTCTTGATTTCGCTTCCCGGGGTGATGAGACTGGTAAATCTTTGCTGGCTACCTGAAGGGTGGTGCTGGAGACCTTAAAAGAGGTGAAAAAGGAGTGGGACTTAGAACTGCAAACCTTTGTGGACGCGGGGGGGTGAGGGCGCAGGCGGTTAAAACTGGCGAAGAGCCGTATGGAGCGCTGACCGAGTCCGCTTGTGAGCCTTGTGTTGAACCAGCTGGCTGTGTGCCACTTACAAGCCCTAGGACAGACTGCCCTACTTCCCCTGCTCCTGCGAAACCGCTTTATCCACCCTTGCCTGCAGATGAGTGGAGCGATTAGAACAACCCTTGGTACCATCTTTGGAACCCTCTGGTACTCTCTGTGGGACGGGGCGGCTCCAGTGGCAGCTGCAGCGGCTCCATCCGAGGCCCTGGCAGAGCGCCCAGGAACAGCAGCAGCTTCTTTCCCCCTTTCTCCCCCCCGCTGCTGCGTTTTCGCTGTGTATCACCGAGCCGAAGAGGGCAGTGAAGGGGAGGCAGGCGAGCCCTGGCATCCTCCCCACGCTCTGCTCGGAGGACCCAGACACCTGTGGGAGGGGCCCAGGGGGGCCCGTTCAGGGCTGCACAGCTCCATTCCTGCATGTTTGTTCAAGGTGCTTTTTTAATTAATGAAACTGAGTTGCAGGGAATTTGTTCGACTCGAAGAAAGGGAAAGACCAGCTTCCAGCTTCTGCCCTGCTCTTCCTCTCCCTTCTCGTGTTCGTGATATGGAAAGGTTACCACTGGAAGAGCTTCTGAGAAATGCTTGCTTTGTCCCAACCTTAGTGCCCTTGCAAATGCATATTACTCGTGTTAAAAATACGTTTTGCTATGCATCTCGAGAACATTTGTGGCTTCTGTTAAAAGTAACATATTTTCAGTAAGCTGTGGATTCTGATGGGATTGTTTACTGGAGAAGTTCAAGATTATCTGTACCGGTACCCTCAGATCCCTCCTTGAAAAGAGCAATTAACTTTAAGGTCTGATGTTGAAACCTTGAATGATTTACAGGGTTGCTGAGAGCAATTAGCTGGCTGAATTCCTTTCTTTACTCCCTTATTAACATTATCTGCAGAAACTATTCGAGGTTTTATGTATAATTGGCTCATGATTCTCCACTGCAAAAGTGGAGGGACCTGTGCCAGCTTTACCATTTTGCTTGCTCTTTTATCCCACAGCTTTACTAAGGTAACTTTACCGTGAATGTTGTCATGAATGAACATGCAACAGCTTTTCAAATTGGTACAGCTATTTCATGGTTCAAGTGTAGATTTTTTTCCTTGCCACTTCAAAATTAACATTGGACTTGATATCAAAAAAGTTTAAGTACCGTGATAGGCCAGTAAAGTGACTAGGAGTGATACTACCTTTCAAAACAGACTTGCTCTCTGAGTATGTGTTATCTGCTCAGTGGCTGAGTTTCTAATATTCACTATTCTTATGCGGACAGGAAAACAGTAAACAGCAGTATACTCCTTTGGAATCATCTGAAACCATGGCTTTGTAGCTGTTTATATGCACTTGTCAGTTCTATGCACCCACTGACCTACCAGAGTTACATGTGCAAAACTCAGGGCAGTATTATATGACTAGGCCCTTGGTATTTATCGTTGCCTTTAATAGTCCAAGGTCAAATCTATTGTACTGATAATCACAGAAGGCTGTCTTGCTGTCTGCTAACTGAGCAAGTTTTAAGTGCGATTTGCCAATATATACACTGTTGTCACTTTTCTGACTAAAAACATTTATGGTATTCTTCGGCACATCTTGAAGATTGCCAGAGATTTAATAATTGTAATATGCCTTGTAAAGCTGTATCTTAAAAGACTCTAGCTAAATTATGCTTATACCAGGAAAGTACTGAGGGATGTATGACGATGTCATTTTTTTTGAGTACACCTGCTACTTGGAAAATCATGCGAACTTGTGCCAGAGGAGTCCTGACTGTGAACGAATATTTTCAATCATGTTTATAGTTACCGTGACCTATTCTCACAACCGAATTATGTCACATCACAACTGAATAGTATGGCCTTCTGGCCGTTCCCTCTGCAGGCCTTCCTCAGCATTTGGTCCTTCTTCCTGTTTCAGCAGTTTTGCTACGGCTTGATCCAGTACAGCTTCGTGGTTCTTCAGTGTTTCCAGAGTTCCAGGAAAAGATATCTGGACTTCGTCCAAGGCCTCCTCCAGGCTGACGGTGTTCTCGCAGAGACGCTCCGGCAGTCTGCCATGCTCGGGACAGCCCGGCTAGCTCAGTTGGTAGAGCATGGGACTCTCAATCTCAGGGCCGTGGGATCCCTCCCACGGGCACACGGTCCTCCCAAGACTGCTGCATTGCGGCTCCTGGAGGCAGGAATCACACAGGATCACCTTCTCTGGCTGGCCCGAGTTTTCCCCCTTCCGCGTGCATTGCCCTTCCTGCTTTTCCTCCTCTTGGTGTGCAGGAGCATCCATAAACTTCTGCACTATGTTGCGGAGGTGGGAGTTGGGCTGCAGCTCCCCGACGGGGGACTGGCAGAGCGGGCACCGGGCAGGACTCTGCTGGCACTGGAGCACCTGCTTGGTGCAGCCCCTGCAGAGGTGTGGCTGCAGCCCAGGGACAGAGGGTCCTTGTAAATGTCCAGATTTGCCACACTTTATAATTTCTCTAGTAAATCCATGTAGCTGCTATTTCAGTTATACATCAGTTGTTTGCTTGTATATCGTTCATTGATGTTAACTGCTATATGACAAATTTTTGGTAGCTTTCTTGCACTGATGAAGTCAAGATGAGTTACATTCTGCTGTATCAGAAACTTTTATAAGAACACTCTCGTTTCTGAATTTAGTTCTGTCAAAATTTGAGTGCTGTTAATTTTAAGTTCTGCTAAATGTAAGTGTAAGTTTATATGAGGCTAAGGCTACGTTCTGTTGAGTTTAATTGTTGTTAAATTTATGGGATGTCAGATTTAAATTCTGTTTATTTGATATTCTGTTACATTTAAGTTCTGTTAGGCTTAAGTTCCGCTGAAGTTAATTTCTGACAAGTTCAACTGCTGTTCAGTCTTATGTTTAAGTTCTGTTATTTTAATTTCTGTTAAGTCTAAGTTATAGCCAGATTAATTTCTGTTCAGTTTCAATGATGTTAACTTTAAGTTCTGTTTGGTTTACTCTCTGCTACGTTTAAGTGACAAGTTTGAGTGAAGTTAAGTTTAACTTCTGCTGAAATATGCTCATTTAAACTGAAAGATGCAGTTCTTTTATTACAGAGATAAGATTGAAACAACTGAAACAATTATGATGAAGAATTGGTAAGCAACTGTTAAGAACATGAGATAATAAGTTGTAAAAATATGTGAAGATTCGGTTTGCTAAATCCTTGAATTCGTTGAAGGTTCCGTGGGTGTAGGTGTTCTGCATTGGTCAATTGGGATGGTTATTCATAACAATCTTTGCTGTTCCATCTTTCATAGGTAACACAGAAGAATGACTAACAGTTCTAAGTTATGGATATTATTGATTGTAAGCTGTTCAGTCCTTTCTTGCTTGCTTTTATTTTGCTTTATTGTCTTATATGCATAGATGTATGAAGAAGTATACTCTCGATTTTTTAAAATAAGTTACTCTAGATGTGTTGCTGTTGCACCACGAACGGTGAGAAACGACACAACCAAGTTCAGGAGCAATAATGGCTTATTTAATTAATTAGAAATCGATTTATATAACTTGGGTCGCCAGCATGGCATAAGGTCATTGGTCACTGATCATCCACCTCCTAGAATGATTGGTGGAGGCTATAAAACATTAATTTGAAAATATTTTCTTCAGTATACCATAACAACCCTGCTGCTGAACAACAGCAGGTGCAAGATAAAGAATTAGTTTACAAAAACCCATAGCAGTGTTTTTCATAGCTTCTGTGAGAAACAGAGCTCTCACAAAATGCTGCAGAAAGCTGGAAAATTTCTCTGCTAAAGCTTTTCAGCGTCCACATAGATGTATTATTTATTCTGAATATATTCTTAATATCATAGCGTGAATTCACCGACTTTTTATAAAAAGCATTATCCATAAGATGTTATTTGATGTTATGCATATGCATTTCTTGGATTGTTTGCAGTTTGTTTATGGTACCATTGACTATTTAGCTAAAGATGAATGATAAAGCCGGCGGTTTTACAGACTTTCACATACCGTTATGTAGCTATCTGCAAGACGTGTCATTTTAAGAAACTTTCCCAAGTGTTATTAATACAGGCTTGTTTCTAGGATATGTTAGGGGAACCCTTCCAGTCAAGGCCTTGGCTCTGGCCAAGCCCTGGCCCTACCTGGTTGGGAAGCATGCCAACAGACCCAGGTGTTTCTGCACTAAAAATGTAATTGAGTCACTTTGACTTGCTGATTCAGATGTATAGAAGCTGGACCCCTTTCGAGGTACACTTGGAGGCCTTGTCCGGGAAGGTCCTCCAGGTCCTCATTGTGAAACAGGGTTCACCAGCTACGGCAGACTCTGGGTGATGGTCCAGTGTTTAGGCAATTGAAAGTGTATTGTTCTAAAGCACTATCCTTTTGTCATGTGATACTGATTACGTCTTAATTTGCTTTTTTGCTGAGTGTAGGTTTATTGTTTCATTACATGTATTTCCTTGCTTTTATGTTGCCTTCACGTTCATAGTGACAAACACACGTTATCATAAAAACAAAAAGGGGGAATATGACCTCTCAGGAATACCTAGATAATGCAATATTTACACTAAAGTTTTTGCAGGCGGATCACCAATTTTGATCCCCAGCAGAACGATATAGGTCTGAAGATTTGCGTGTGTGGAACCAATTTCTAAAAGGGTTTACATAAGGATCCACAATTGGGTGTGCAATGGCAAGGCCTAGCTGATTTACTAACCTAGGGGAGAAGGTACGCATGTGTTTTATAGTCAACAGGTCTAGCGTGGATACCTGCCTGACCTGACAAACATCAATCGCCTCTGAGAAAATGAGGCCTAGCGAGAGGAAAAATGGCCCAATCACCATCCAGCCCTCGTGGCCAAGGCGGGAGCAGGAGTAGGACTGCCAGGAACATGGCTGTGACCTGAAGGCTTGCGGAGGCAGCCTGCCAACTGCCTTGTGCCCTACTGCATCTACCATCATGTTGTTGTGTTCCTGCTGACCTTCTTCAGTTGTTCCCTGTTCCATGCTTCCAGAGAGACATTTGGCGGTGTTGGGGTCCGTGTTTCCGGCTGGTGGACTCCCTCCTGTCTGGGTGGCGTGGCCCCTGAGCTCCAGCCATGGGTGCTTTGGAACAGTAGCCATTTACTGCCAAGTGCAGAAGAAGAAGCAGCTCTCTCTCTCTGGGAACATTGGACACTATCTTTTTGTTTTCCTATGTTATGCGTCTCTTTGTCAGTGGCATGGTTGTTCTTGGTGGGTTTTGTTGGTTGTGATCTGTATTCCATGTGTTTTGTCCTGTGGCTGGCAGGTGGCCAGTGGCGGTCCTGGTGGGGTGGTGGCTTTACAGGTGCAGACTGTTTTAACATTAGAATACATGAACCCTTTGCATGAAAAACAAAAAAGGGGGAGATGTGGCATTTAAGTAAAACCTTATAAAATGAAGGCCTTGTTGCCTTTGTAAAATTATGGCTCAGGCCTGTTACTTCGGCTAGAGAAGGACTGTGAGAAAAGTCCGTGAGAGGAAAAACAATTAGTTTTTACCCATGAAAATGTAGTATCAACAGAAGCATGAAAGTTAAACAATAGAAGGAGAAAAACAGCAACATATCCGCACCTGTTATTTTTCTGTATGCTTGAATGCTTATGCTATAGGTAGCCAATGGTATTATATTGAAGTTAATAATAGCCAATGAGTCTATTGTAGTAGTTTAGCAGCCAATGAATATGTAACAAGAATGATAACATACAAAAGGTGTATAAAAGAGGCTGCTTTGTTTAATAAACGGCTTTTTGGCCCTTGAAAGAGGCACTGTCTGTGTGTGTTGTGGCCGCCCCAACAGCGACAGCCTGCTAGCTGAGGCAAGAAAGTTTTTTTTCCCTGGGACTTTGGCTTCTTCTTCTTCTTTTCTGGACTGTTTAGCAACACCAGAACATCACCGGGAGGCCCCACACTGCGGCCCGGAGGGGCCCACGCTGAATCCCAGCTCCGGAGAGGGCAGAGCCACACCTAAAAAGGACTCTGAATCTTCCTAGGTCTTCTCCACAGCGAGAGGTTTTATTATTTAACATTATTCATTCTTTTTTTTCTGTGCCTGCATGCACTTTGCTTGTTAAATAAATAGGTTTTTTTCCACTTTCCTCTGAGGAATTTCTTTCCGAACCTGGTGCGGGAGGGGCTGCTGAAATCTGCCTTCTAACAGAGGGACGTTCATTTCGGACATTTTCCTCCAAATTTGTCTCAAACCAAGACAGTATTGTAAGTGTAAACCACAACACTGTGCTTTGGTGTTACACAACTTCACCTTTCTCAGTGCAGCAGGCAGTAGTTCTTCACTCCTCAAGCTGGCATACCAGCATTTATTTAAACAACAGTGTTGGTTTTGCCCAGCCTGGTTTTTGGTAGTGGGGGCCCACAGAGGAGGCTTCTGTGAGAAGCTGCTAGAAGCTTCCACCATGTCCGGAAGAGCCAATCCCTGATGGCTCTGAAGATGGACATGCTGCTGGCCAAAGCTGGGCCAATTAGAGAGGTTGGTAATGCCTCTGTGATAACATATTTAAGAAGAAAATCAGAACAAAGGGGGCACAGGTTTTTTTCTAGCCAGAGAAGAGGAGGAGGTGAGAACATATGAGGGAAAACAACATGGAGACACCAAGGTCAGTGAAGAAGGAGGGGGAGGAGGCGCTCCAGGCGCCAGAGCCAAGATTCCTCTGCAGGCCGTGGTGATGACCATGGTGAAGCAGCTGTCCCCCTGCAGCCCATGGGGTCCATGGGGGATGCAGAGATCCACCCACAGCCCATGGGGCGGGTGCCCATGCTGGAGCGGGTGGATGCCTGGAGGAGGCTGTGGTCCAGTGGAAGACCCAGTGGAGAGAGGGGGCCCCTCCTTCCAAGCTGGAGCAGCCTGTCCTTGGAGGACTGCACCCCGTGGAAGAGTGACCCATGGCGCAGCAGTTTTGGGAGGACTGCTGCTCATGAGATTGGAGCCCCGTCAGAGAGGTTCATGGAGAACTGTCTCCTGTGGGAGGGACCCCACGGTGTAGCAGGGGAAGGACTCCTCTCCCTGAGCAGTGGAAGAAGATCTCAGGTGATGAACTGACCACAAACCCCCACCCCCTGTCTCCCTGCGCTGTCAGTGGGAAGGAGGGAGGGGTTGAGGGGAAAAAAGGGTTTTTAAGGGCTTATTTTACCTCTCATTATCCTCCTCTGATTTTGTTAGTAATAAATTCACTTTGTACCTCTAAGCTGAGCCTGTTTTGCCCTTGGAGTGTTTTCTCCCTGTCCTTATCTCAACTCATGCAGCCTTCATTAAATTTTTCTCTTCTCTGCCCAGCTGTGGCAGGGGAGGGTGAGTGAGTGACTTTCGTGGGTGCCTGGCATTTGGCCAGTGTCAAACCACGACAACAAGGAACATAGGTTTCTAGAAACTGAGTAGCAACAGCTAGGAATTACAGTAAAAAACTTATCTATGCTGTCTGCCACACAAGCCAAACTAAGGACTTATGCAGCCATGCTACTTATTTTTCAGCCACTGCACTACCAATTGGGAACCCTCCTGTTAGGAGCTGGTCACAGGCAGTAAAACAAGGGAGACACAGGTAACACTGATACAACTGTATTATGCATAGACCCAGTGTGCAACCCATCTGCAAAGTGTCTATAATCCTGTATGAGACAGTGAAGTCTGATACACCTATGCAAGCTGCCTCCCTGCCCAGTATCCTTCAGTTCACTGCATGAACCAGCACTATGTAAGAATACATTCACTAGTGAGAAATCTAAGCTTGAGACACAAAAGCAAATTTTCACATTATTGCATAATGATGTGTCTATCAGCTCCATTATCATAGTCCGCTTCAAAGAGATCAAGTTTAAAGTTTAAGCTAGTGAGGAGCTAAATTCAGGAAGCATCCAGCATTCTGTCATTGTCTGTCTTTTCACCCTTGCCTTGTGCTTTAGCTTATTTAG
The DNA here is from genome assembly GCA_014706295.1 of Lycocorax pyrrhopterus obiensis. Classification (NCBI taxonomy): domain Eukaryota; kingdom Metazoa; phylum Chordata; class Aves; order Passeriformes; family Paradisaeidae; genus Lycocorax; species Lycocorax pyrrhopterus. The sequence continues at coordinate 11,789,059 of JACSVZ010000030.1, forward strand.
AGCACACAGCATTACAATCACTGTAGCTTTATTCAAGAGCAGCAATGACTTGGTCGCCAGCAAACTGCACTGCAAGGGATGAGAATTAAAGAAAGATGAATCCTAGATCAGATGCCAGGTTTATTTTTTCAAAACAAGACAAAACCCCAAATTGCACAATATTATTGTACTGTTAGAGTCTCAATTAGAACTTTGGCCTGCTAAGGAAAGAGAGCCCAGTTCAAATGATATGTTTAATTCATTTAATGACTTCAAAACACAAACATCCACCTTAAGTCAAAAATCAAAACACAGAGGCACATCATTGAGGCCCACAGAGCATTAAGTTGCTACTTCTCACACTACAAAGTACTCTTGTCTTGGCTGGGGGACAAAAGCAGCAGCTGCCAGCCCAAATCTGCTACAGTACCAGCTCCTGCAAAGATATATTTATCAGCTGCATTACACCAGGCAGGCAACTAGCTCTTACACTAAACATCTGCTTAAAAGGAAGCAGATAAGACAGCACTGCTGCTGTAGTCATAAGGACAAGATATTCAACTGCCGTGGCCTTTAGTGGCTCCAAAGTACTACTGTTTGAATCACATCTCAGGTTGCCTTGTGTTAGGCACCATATATACCTTATGCTCCCAACGTGGATCTAAGGAAACAGCTACTGAAGAACATATCCCTTCACATAGAGTCCTCGTCTCCTGCAGACCACCAGAAAGTCACCTCCATGCTATAACAACCATGCTCCATTTAAAAAGCTAGTTACACATGGCTAGACAAAACCATCTACAAAATGGTTGTTCTTGATCCTTTAGGTCCTGCACCTGGGTCAGGGAAATCCCAAGCACAAGTATAGGCTGGGCAGAGAATGGATTGAGAGCAGCCCTGGGGAGAAGGATTTGGGGGTTTTGGTGGATGAGAAGCTCCACGTGCCTCAGCAATTTGCACTGGCAGCCCAGAAAGTCAATTGTGTCCTGGGCTGCTCCCTTGACCAGCAGGTCAAGGGAGGTGATTCTTCCCATCTACTCTGGTCTTGTGAGACCTCACCTGGAGTACTGCATCCAGCACTGGGGCCCACAACACAAGAAGGACATGGACATGTTGAAAGTTCAGAAGAGGCCATGGAGATGATCAGAAGGCTGGACCCCCTCTCCTATGAAGACAGGCTGAGAGAGTCAGGGCTGTTCAGCCTGGAGAAGGCTTAAGGAAGACCTTATAGCAGCCTTCCAGTACCTAAAGGGGGCCTACAAGAAGGATGGAGAAGGACTTTTTACAAGGGCGTGGAGTGATAGGACAAGGGGGAATGGCTTTAAAGTGAAAAAGGGTGGGTTTAGATTAGATATTAGGAAGAAATTCTTCCCTGTGAGGGTGGTGAGGCCCTGACACAGGTTGCCCAGAGAAGCTGTAGCTGCCCCATCCCTGGAAGTGTTCAAGGCCAGGTTGAATGGGGCCCTGAACAACCTGGTCTAGTGGAAGGTGTCCCTGCCAATGGCAGGGGGGTTGGAAATAGATGATATTTAAGGTTGTTTCCAATCTAAAACATTCTATGATCACTGTTGATATACTGATGCTTAAAAAGATATCTTTCAAGTCAGATGTATAAGAGAAAGTACAACACTAGTAAAAGCTAGCACTGGTATTTCTACCTATGTTCCAACTAGTTGCCATGTCAATGACTAATATGGTATCCAGATAAGGCCAGAATCCTCAGTTTGCTGAAATATCTCCTGAAAGAGCCAGAAAAAGGGTGCAAAGCAGGTTGATTCATCTGCAGAGAAGCATAATTTAAGGTACCCTTTATACTTCTGATAAAAGCAGAACCAGTGCAATTGAGCTAAGCTTGGTATATGAACGAACAACCTTGAAATTCAAGTTTGTATCTAAGTAATTGTACCCATTTACATTGTTTGAAGGTATACAAGGTAAGAGTAGCAGTCAGGAAGAACTACTTCAGACTACTACAGGTGATCAGGTGACCTGGTTTCAGCCAGGGCAGGGTTAATTTTTTGCAGTAGCCGGGAGGGGGCGTGGCTGAGGGGGCATGGCCAGGACCCAGATGTTATTTTATACCATGTCAAGTCATTGGTGGGGGTGGGTGGAAGGGCTTCTTGATTCTGAGAAGGGCATTCTTTCTGTTCAGGAAAATGGGGTGGGGGGAAGCTGTCTGCCATTGTTCATTGTCTTGGGCTCCTCGGTGAGCATTTTTGCATGTGAATTACTCGCTCTTTTGCACACTTTTGTTATTAATATTGTTGCTGTTACTGTTTGTTTTCTTATCTCATTGCTGTTTCCAGTAAATTGTTCTTATCTCAACCCATGATCTTTGCCTTTTGTTCCTCCAATTCTCAACTCCATCCTGCTGCAGGGGGATCTTGAAAGAAAGTCAGAGGAAACTTGTACAGTTGTGCAACTAAAAGCAACTCTTAAAGCTCTAACACTATGCAGTATTGCTTACCAGTACCAAGGAAAAATGAGGGAAAATTAAAACTAATTTAATTTTTTTCCTGTATTTAAGCATGTCATAAATTATATCCTTAATTTTAAGTGGCAGATCTGACCTAACTTTAGAAGAAATTTGTGTGACAGATAAGCAATCACCCATAAGTGGCATACCAGGGAAGAGAAGACAAGATGTATGGTAGATAGACAGTCTTCTTTTAGTGAGATCTTGTGGCAGACAAGAAAAGTCTCATAGAATAAGTAGAAGGCCTTTGCTCACTTTGTTCACTTTTGCTCTCTGAAAATTCACAAAAAGCACTTTGGGAAGTGTACAGACGGCATGAAGACAAAAACAAGTTATGTAACCTTCGCAGGAACAGCGCCTGATAGGAGTGCTAATTGGTCAAGGGGACGTGTGAACAGCAACACAGGAGGTGGCATGCGGCCAATGTGTGTTTGTTTTGGTTAACAAAAATGCTAACAAGTATAATTTTAGCCGGAGTATTTTTAGCATAGTATAAAAGCCTAGCATAGTCATACAGTATATAAGGCCTTGTATGCTGGTAATAAACTTGATTCTATTCAGAACAAGCAAGAGGGTCCATGTCTTCATTGCTACAAGAACTGGAGAGCAGATAAAGATACTTGAAGAAAAAGAAAGTAGAGAACTTCAAGACAAAGCAATTTTTCTACTGTGGGACATCACTTTCTACTTAGACCCTTCTAGTGTCTACCTTCTGGTGAATTATAAATAACTTATTTTTCAGCTTCACCCCTCCTTTTTAAGATCTTGAAGTTTAAGAATATTAACTGAATAGAGAAATGGATAATAAATAACCTTCCGATGGGTCCTCATGTGTATGCCAGTAGTCACACAGCACCTTCTTATTTTTAAGCCTACCCAAAAACAAGTCATGTTGCTTTTCTGCAAAAGCTCATCTAAAAGCTCCTCCACTTTCTAAATAATATGATCATCACATGCAAGTATCTGTGGCTACAGAGATCACTGATGTTTAATCTACAAAAATGCATGCTGTGTCTCCAATAGTTCCAGTACGGTGCTCCAGCATTCTGCCACACTCAAAAAATTGTAGCATCCACTTGGTCAGTTTGAGAACTGGATTATCTCTTACTCCATTTGGGGAAAAATAATACCCACACATCTGCAAAAACCTAAGACCTGAGCACGGGACTTGCTTGCATATGGAATAAGCTGAGGCTACCAAAACCCAGGAATGGCAGAGAGCAGAACTTTCATCCTTATTTGCATGCTAGCCATGATCCCATGATGAGATTCTTTCTTGTCTTATAAGATTAATTCTTGAAAACTTAATGTCGTTAGGCCATTTGATCAGAGCCTGTATTTCATACACACTGCACTGGATGCAAGATGCCTACAATCTAGCAAATTACAATACAGTAATAATTGGTTTGCAGCAAGTTGACAGTGTTTCAAAAATAAAGGCATAAGTACAGTCCTGTAATGGAAAACCTACCCCAGACATACATGGAAGTGTCTGATCCCTAAAATAATCTGTGTTGGTAATTATAACTTTATCTATGCTGGGATAAAATATGTTGATGTTAAAAGAAGATTATTTACCCACACTCATCATTACAAATATTTTCATGCTTGTTTTTTTCAGTTACTAGCAAGTAACACTACAAGCTTCTACTCAACATTGCTATAAAGTTCATCAGTCATTAGTGATCAGTAACTATTTCAGACTGATGATACAGGTTCAATCATACTATCAAGAGGATGACTGATTACTTTGATTAAAAAATTCACTGCTTGTAAAGAGGTGTTACACTCAAAGATTCAGACATCTGCATGCTACTTAAAACATGAGCTGCTTCCTGACACAGAAACATATCCAAAGCATGACTTTGGAGGAGCCTCTAGTGGTGATAAAGTAGATGAGCATCTGTTAATTCATAATCAGAAGTATAAGCTAACAGCCTTGCTAGTATTCACATTAGCCTACAGATGCATTACTCCTAGTAAGGTTACCAGCAATCAGCATCTGAAAGCCACATACTTGGTAACAAGTAGAATGATTTAAATAGTGCCCTACCCACAAGTTTTACTTTGCCTTGGTTCAAGTAAGGGAATAAACCAGCTTGTTTCTTGTCCTTTTCTGCTTGTAGGTAACATTTAGTACATAAACCAAATAAAGAGTTCTGAAAGCTTCCTAGAATAGGGAACAGTGTTCATACCCAATTTATGCACTAAGTTACATACTGACACAGGTAGACTGTTATTTTTTAAAAAACTGTGTCTATGTGTTGTCCCAAATATGGGTTCTTTCATCCAGTATGCAAGAAGCCAATCCACACACAGAGTTTAGATATTTGTTTATTCCATGTCTGCACAGAGATAGATGCTAGGTGGTGAATCCACAAAGCCAGCACACCCTCAGTATGCCAGCTACTCACTTTTATATACTTTGAACAATAAAAAAATCAGCATTTCCAGTATAAGTAACAACCTAAAGCTATAGTCATTGGCTTTTCATTCTCTCCTCTCTGTTTAAAGATACAGTGCACACTTATTTTACCACACATGCTCTATGAGAAAGGGGCCTATGTGAGTAAGGGGCAATCATAGCCTATGAGTGAGTATTTTATTATGTTAATGAGCACAAAGTTCAAGTAAAGTTGTTCTTTGGCTTTGTCGTTTGATTTATAGCGTCCTCCTGTTCTTACTTCTTGGATCATTGCTCTTGGTTCCTGCAGGTTTGGTTGTTCCCTCATTTTTCATAAGTTATTTTATTTGTCCTGTACTATATTTCAGTGAAATTTTAACCTTCTAATGTTACTTTTTTCAACATAAGCACACAGAAAGTAAGGATGTTTGAGATTTGCACAGCAGAAACACATCCTTTGAGTAATTTTACACAGACGTTAGAGCAGTATCTTCCATAGGTACCAAGACTGGAGAACATTTTGCTGCTGAAAAAGGACTTTTCCAGAGCATGAACTTTGTTTGACAGTATCAACTGGAAGCAATTCTGTTTGCACTCCATTTGGTATGCCTGAGAGCAGGTATCATTAACTATGCAGTTTCTCCAGTCTTGCAACCTGCTGCTGCCACACTGATGGAGCACATGAAAACTGGAAAGCTAGTTTCATGCTTTCAGGAAGCTCTGAAACATTAAATTTTTTGATAAGCATTAATAGTGGTGCAACGCTTTCTTTAGCCTAGAACAAAAGAAAACAAAAAATCCCTCACATTTGGTGATTTGCCTGCATCTACTCACATACCATTTAGGTTCCAATAACAGCCCTTAAAGAACTGGAGGATTTAAAGGCTTATCTGGCATCAGGTTCTGAACAAAACAGCAAACATTTGCTGATAGTTAAAAGAATCAGACATTATCCTAAGTTGGAAGCAACCCACAAGGATCGAGTCCAACTCCCGACCCTGCACAGGACAACCCCAAGAATCACACAATGTGCCTGAGAGCATTGTCCAAACACTTCTTGAATTCAGGATCATCCTTCTTGCCCTTCTTGAAAATTGGGACACCATTAGCCAGCTTCCAGTCAACTGGGACCTCTCCAGATTTCTAAGAGCATTCAAAAATCATTGAGAGGCCTCGTGATGACATCAGCCAGCTCTTCGAGTACTTTTGGATGAATCCCATCAGGCCCCATAGACTTAGGATCCAGCTGGAGCAGCAGCTCCCGCACAAGTTCAGGGTTGACTGGAAATTTATCATTGTCACAGCCATGGTCCCCCAGCTCAGGGCACTGGGACCCCCTTGGTCCGTCACCAGCGTTGAAGACAGAGGCAAAGAATGTGTTAAACACATCTGCCTTGTCCATGTCCCTGTTTGTGAGGTGACCATCCTCATCCTGTAATGGGATGATGTTATTTCTGGACTGCCTTTTGCTATGAATGTATTCAGGAAAACTGTTTTTATTGTCCCCCACAGTTCTGGCAGCTTCAACTCCAATTGTGCTTTTGAGCACAAATTTTCTCCCTACAGTGGCGAGCAGCATCTCTGTATTCCTCCTACATCACCTGTCCGTGCTTCCACTGACCATATACTTTCTTTTTTTGCCTTAGCTCCAGAAGATCATCCTTGCTCAGCCAAGTCAACCTTCTGCCTCGTTTGCTTGACTTCTGACATTTGGGAATTGCCCGTGCCCTTAGGAGGTGGTGCTTAAAAAGTGACCAGCACTAATGGACCCCAGCACCTTCCGAAGCGTTTTTCCAGGGAACCTTACTCACTAGTTCCCTGAGCAGCTTGAAGTCTCCTCTCCTCATGTCCAGGGTTGAAGTTTTGCTGGGACTTTTCCTCCTCTCACCAGAGATTTGAAACTCGATTGCTTCGTGATTGCTGTGGCCAAGGTGGTCGCTGTGGCCAAGATGGCCACCAATTGCCATTTCACTCTCAAGTCCCTCTCTGTTAACAAGCAACAAATCAATGAGGGGACCTTTCCTAATCATCTCTCTTAGTACCTGTACCATGAAGTTATCATCCAGGTGTTTTAGGAATCTTCTGGACCTGTTTGTACCAGCTGTGTGGCATTCTCAGTTAACATTTGGCAAGATGAAGCTCCCCATAAGGACAAGGGTGGTTGATTTAGAGTTGTCCCTTAGTTCAGACAATGAAAAAGTTAATGCTATTTCAGCACTTTGCAATTACAATTGCAGACTAGCTGCTGTCAAAGTACTTCAGAGGTTTGTTTTTTAGCAGCTGAAAGATTTGTCTGACAACTATAGGTCTCTATCTTCCTTAAGACTCCATCTGATACGCAAAGTAAATTTTCCCCAAAATCAAATCATTAACAGAACTGATGTTGGTAAAAAAGCCAATCCACCACAAAGTTCCCTTTGTTGTCATTTTCAAACATTCAGTGTTATTCACTAGAGCCACTGCTCAGTCCCTCTCACCCCACCTTGTCCCAGTTTTCATAGCCTCTAAGGAAAAGCATTTTCAGTCAAGCAAAATGATCTCCATCAGAGACTGTAACAGCAGTAACCTTCAGTGCCACTGAAGGCAGTCTGGGAAGTTGAGTATCAGATCCAAAAATCTCTCTTGCTGTGCCAAAAGGGTTATGCATTTCCAGATCAGTACAATTTGCCTCCATATCCCTCCAATCCTGAAGTGTTCCCTGTGAAGCAAAGGTCATGCACCTCTTAGGAACAGCCCCATCAATGCCTATAAAGTACATCAAGGCAGGATTTTGGGTTGTAAGTGCAAAATACACTTACATACCCATTACGAAAAAGGATCAACATCCAGGGACTTTGGCCATGCCACCACAATAATTTTCTGCATTGGACATGCAAACAGTTCAACCAACAGCAGTTTAACTCTCTAAAGACCTCTGCATATCTGACCCTTAAAATTACTCCTGCCTGCTCAGCATTATACTGATTTATATCTAACATTGTTAGTTCTGGTGCAATACAGAATTATTCTGAAGATATCCAAAACTACTTGGCCTTTAACTGTCCCACTGGAAACAGTTTACACTATGCTACTCAAAGGACAAGGCCAACAAGCTTGGTTTTTTTTAAATGCCAAACACCTCAAACTCAACAACTTTATCAGACTTTAAAGGACAGGTGGTTCAATGAAATGGCAGCATCTTTTCCTATGCACCAAACCCATGGACAAGGAACATCACTAGCATTCATTTTAACGTTCACACAAACACTACCATCTTAAACTTGTTAATTTTAAAGAAAATCTTCACAATGCTCTTATAAATGGAAATTTTTTTGGAAGTACAAAAAGAAAAATGCAATCCCTCACTTTTTGTTTAAACACTTTCGTGCATTTGAACACACCAAGATACAATGCTTTTATTTTAATACAAACATCTTACTACAGAGGTGCTTTACAGTAACAGAAGAGCTCTCCTCCCTTGCTAAGCAATCATACAAAGATAAGAGAATCCCTTTTAACTCCCACTTTGCACCCACTTACTAGTACAGTCCTGATCATCTACTCTAATAGGACTGCCTTCGGAGCTTTTTAGAAACATAATTATCAACTTTGGCATCAACTAGGTCAGCAGAAGTTGATGCTTTCTGAAACCTGCTGGAGAGCAAGACAGTACACTTACCACTGTTGTGAATTTAGGAAGGGAAAAATTAAAGCTCTTACTATCTCAGGAAGTAGCAGAATCCACATATCTACAACATTAATTATATGTGCTTTTAAATCAAATTTAGAATTGGAGGAAGTGAAAAAACATTTCTCAACAACGATTTCCACCTCCCAAACAGTGAGGTCCTCAAGGTGGAGAATCACAGCAAGGTAAGAGGAGAGGTTCCAGCTGACTGGAAGCTGGCAAAGGTTGTCCTAGTTTTCAAGATGGGCAAGAAGGATGACCCTGAAAACTATAGGCCTGTCAGTCTCACTTCAGTGCCTGGTAAAGTTATAGAGAAGATTATTTTGGGAGTTATTGAAAAACACTTGAAGGACAACAGTCATTGGTCACAGCCAGCACACTCATGAGGGGAAAGCCCTGCTTGACAAATTTAATTTCCTTTTATGACAAAGTAACCCACCTAGTTGACCAAGGAAAGCCAGTTGTGATCTTTTTGGATTTCAGTAAAGATTTTGATACTGTGCCTCACAGGATCCTTATGGACAAAATGATATGTTTATCCATCTGTGTGCTAGATAATCATGTCATGCAGTGGGTGAGCAACTGGCTGACAGGTCAGGCGCAAAGGATTATAGTGAAAGGGGTGACAGGCTGGTGACCTGTCACTAGTGGGGTTCTGCAGGACTCCATCTTAGGGCCAGTTCTCTTCAACATCTTCATAAATGACTTGGACACAGGGTTCAAAGGTATACTAAGTAACTTTGCCAACAACATTAAATTGGGAGGAGCTGTCAACTCCCTTGAAGGCGGGAAGGCCCTGCAGAGAGACCTTGACAAATGAGAAGGCTGGACAATCACCAACCATATGAAGCTTAACAAGGGCAAGTGCTGGATTCTGCACCTGGGACAGGGCAACCCTGGATGTACAGACTGGGGAATGAGAAGCTGGAGAGCAGCAATGCAGAAAGGGACCTGGGGGTCTTCATTGATGAAGAGTCAATTGTTGAATGAGTCAGCAGTGCCCTGGCAGCCAGGAGGGCCAACTGTGTCCTGGGGAGGCATAAGGCAAAGCAACGCCAGCCAGTCAAGAGAGGTGATTGTTCCGCTCTACTCTGCACTGGGGCAGCCTCACCTCGAGTCCTGGGGGCACTTTTGGTCACCCCAATAAAAAAGATGGCTATTAGAGTGATGCCTTTTCTTGGTCTTAAAATCAAGAATCAAACACGGTTAGAAGGGAAAAAGGGATTTTACCTTTGTATTTATTTTAAGGATCCTTAGGTGCACTACGTCCAGGTCGAATGCACCTCAATGCACACTGCAATGCACACCCACAATAGATCAAGTATGACATTGTAGGTCTTACTAATTAGCATATTGTTATAAATAAAATGGGGAATTCGTGCTCAAAATATGTAATGTCAAAAATAGAGTTTAAAAGTTAAGTTGTAACCGACTGAAACGAACAGAACTTGCCCAGGGAAAAATCCAACTTCGACCGGGAACTGATTTACATCCCAAAAACAGAAGCTACAGAGAATGGCGGCCCATCAGGAAAGAATGAAGCTGGTTCCTGATATTTGCATTTTCAAGGAGAACCTCTGGCAAAACTGATTAGCCATCTATGAAAATCCCCTCCCAGCTCAGGTGTTAACGGCCAGATCAGGAACCAAGATATGGAACATCATGAGCCATCAGATAACATCCCCTGAAGATGGGACATTAATCAAGAACAGGATACGTTTTGTCCACCTCAGTTTCATGAATGACATACTCCATAAATATGCTGAGTGGCCAACACAATACCCAAGCTTCAGACTTTATGGGAAAAACTGTATAAAAGTAGACTTTTGGAAGCAGTTGGGTGTGAACAGAGGGAGGTCTGATGCGCTAGAGGTCAGACCTGTGTTCACCCAGTTCCAATCCTGGGCTTGGCACTGTCTCTTTTTTTCGTTCGTGGCATTGCATGTTCGAGCTCTCGGACACAAAATAAATTTTATATTTGTTTTATTTTTAATTAGGCGTAGTTATTTATTACAATATCTATCAAAGATTCCCCAATGAGAGGCTCGAGTGAGCCCCCCTCCCCAAGGAACCTTCCTGTTGGAGTGAAAGCTTCTTTGGACCCAGGCCCAGAGGAAAGCCAAAGCACAGGAGTTGAATTAAAACCTTTGGACAAGCTGAGATACGTGAAGTCATACCAAAGTGAAATAGAAATATAGATTTTTTAACTATAAATACATGCTAAGTGCCTTAAACATTAAAAAGCTGCAGCAGAGACCTTGACCATAGTTCTTTTTACTGTAGCAGTGTTATCCTTTCATAGAGTTCTTTATTTTAGACAAAATATGGATAGAACTATATTGTTCACATTTTTTAGGTATATTATTTTAGACAAAATATAGATAGAATGAAATTGTTCACATTTTTAGATATAGTGTTCACATAAAAAGAGCTGATAGAAACTGTATATGCAAATCTGTGTAATACCTATGTAATGCTTACGATTGTTAGAATTAGACCAGGATAGGTTAAGAAAAGAAAAACTAGAATCATGTGTTAATTTCATTGGTTAATTAACAAATATAATCCACACTTGTGTAAGAAAAAAATTAATTAGAAAAAATTAGAAGAAACAGCTGTTTGCTGCCTGCTGTTTTGCTGCTGCTGCTGTTGCTGTTTGGCTTTACCGTGTAACCCCCTTCGAATTCTGCCTTCAAGAAGCTATGAGACTATGAAATAAAGAACTTAGCAGAACAGCAGCCTCCTCTGCTCTCTTTTGCTCTGGTCTGTGAAGGAAGGGCTTCCCATCAAAAGCTCAATACCTTCCCCTGGATGATTCTATCTTAGTTTACAAAATGTGTTCTGGAGAGGACCTTGGTGTCTGGGGCATTCTGATCCCTAACTACGAAACTTCTAAGATGTTTAGTCTCCTAGCTTGACAAACAAGTCCAAGAATGTAGGTTAAAAAACACTAAGAACACAGAAGTTGTAAAAAGGTATAAAGGGGTATAAAAGAAAAGGCAAAAAATCATGGCATCAAGAGAACATCCAAAGGAGGGCTACGAAGCTGGTGAAGGGTCTAGAGGGGAAGGCATATGAGGAGTGGGTGAGGTCACTTGGCTTGTTCAGCCTGGAGGAGACTGAGGAGATACCTCATCACAGTCTACAACTTCCTCACGAAGGGAAGCGGAGGGGCAGGCACTGATCTCTTCTCTCTGGTGATCAGTGACAGGACCCGAGGGAATGGCATGAAGCCGTGTCGGGAGGTTTAGGTTGGATATTAGGAAAAGGTTATTCACCCAGAGGGTGATTGGGCACTGGAACAGGCTCCCCAAGGAAGTGGTCACAACACCAAGCCTGACAGAGTTCAAGAAGGGTTTGAACAATACTCTCAGGCACAGGGTGGGATTCTTGGGGTTGTCCTGTGCAGGGCCAGGAGTTGGACTTTGATGATCCTTCCAACTCAGGATATTCTATGATAACAGCAGAATTACAAGAATATGCTAATGTCAACAAAGATGAATCACCTCTGGACCAGGGGGATGGGGAAGAAAGAGGTAAGGTTGCACAAAAGGTAACCTAAGACTAATTAGCATGGTAAAAAATCACACCCCTGGGAAGGGACCTTGTATGCTAATGTCACACCAACCTCATATATTGAACTAGTCACTAATTGGAGCATACACAGAAATGAGTTGGTTAAGTTGACCAATGAACAAGTTTTGCGCAACTTATTTGTTTTATCTTGTATAAAAGCCCACAAACTCTCCAAAGAGATGTGCTAGCTTTGCGAACTATCACCTAGCACCCCTTTCTGCATAGAACCGCATTAAAGGTTAGGAGGTGAATCTCAACTCTGTGCTCATTGTCTCTTGCACACCAGGCATGAACCTAAACCCCGACTGAGGGACTTCACAGGGTACCCTACAGATTTCTTGATGCTTGGTCTTCTCATCTCTTGGCCACACCACTACTGAAGGACTCTAAAGTGTATTAACTTTTAGCTTATTTTCATCATCATGAACATTAGATATATGCATTCAAACCAAATTAGGTTTTAGGAGTAGGGTAAGCATTTGTCTCAATCAGTCTGCAATTCAATATACTCAATACAGTTTCAAATTAGCATGCTATGCTTTGAAGTTTAGAAAACTTGTCCCCTCCACCCCTCCAATCACCACTACAAGCATCAAGAGAATTCCTGTTACTGAAAGTATGCAAGTTTTGTTCTGAAGGTTACTGTTCAGTATTCACTATGTGAAAAGAGAAGCTCTAAACAAAAAAAAAAAAATCACTTTTTTTCAAGGGGCCTTTTAATATTCACAACATTTGAAGTGCTCAGGTCAGAGGTTATTCCATTTCAGCATCAGTATTAAAAAACAGCATGCAACTCATCTGGGTATCAAACAAAATCAAAGTACTTGACAAATTATCCTGTGTCTCATTTTAAGACTGACAATATTGACACTAGTATACAGCATTGTGAGGAATTCTTAACCTTCCTAGCAGGATACTCGGAAGTTAAACAAGTAGATGTCACAGAATCACAGAATGGGTAAGGTTGGAACAGACCACAGTGGGTCATCTGGTCCAACCTCCCTACCCAAGCAGAGTCATCCCAGAGCACATGGCACAAGATTGTGTCCAGACAGTTCTTGAATATCTCCAGTGAGGGAGACTCCACAACCTCTCTGAGCAGCCTGTTGCAGTGCTCGGTCACCCAGCAAGTAAAGAGGTTGTTCCTCATATTCAGGTGGAACATCCTGTGCATCAGTTTCTGCCTGTTGCCTCTTGCCCCATTGCTTGGCACCACAGAGCAGAGCCTGGTCCATCCTCTGACCCCTCCTTGAAGATACTGACAGACATTGATGAGGTCCCCTCTCAGTCATCTCTTCTCAAGGCTGAACAGGCCCAACTCCCTCAGCCTTTCCTCATAAGAGATGCTCCAGTCCCCTCATCATCTCTGTAGCCTCCGTTGGATCGGCTCCAGGAGCTCCATGTCTCTCTTGTACTGAGAAGCCCAGGACTGGACACAGCACTCCAGATGTGCCTCAACAGGGCTGAGTAGAGGGGCAGGATTGTTAAGGAAATTTCCCAGTCTGACCATTCATGAGACACTTTGGCAGTCACTCCCAATGCCAGAGCCTTTAACTGCTGTGACCAAAGCCCCTTCACAAGGGGCGGCTCCAGTGAGCTGACAGGTGCCTCACTTGACTCCCTACACACCCCACCTCACACACAGACCAGGTTTCCTTACCGGCTCCACCCCAGGTTTCCCATAGCAGAGTCTCAGGTGTATTGTTCCATAAAGAAATTTAGTCACTGTGCAGTAACACAGAAACAGCCCAAGCTGGTGCCTTTGAGGAGGGACCCCCAACCAAGGCTTTTATACCCTCAAAGTCTGTGATAGTCTGGGGTCATTGGCTCCTGCTCTGTCCCTGAGTGTCCAGTCACCTGGCTGGGCCACAGGTCCTCATGTCCTTTGTTATGCAAAGGGTTGACAGTTCACAGCCTCTTGCCTCGAGCTCCCACCACCCAGAGCTCAGTCTGCAGCTGGCACTGCAGCCAAACACCGAGCTGCCTGCACTGAATGTATTCCTCAACAGGATCACCTACCTTGACCTGCTGGCAACGTTCTTCCCAATGCACCACAGAATCCCATTGGCCTTCTTGGCCACAGGGACACACTGCTGGCTCATGGACAGCTTGTTGTTCACCAGGACACCCAGGTCCTTCTCTGCAGGGCTGCTTTCCAGCAGGTTGGCCCCCAGCCTGTGCTGGTGCCCAGGGTTAGTCTTCCCCAGGTGCAGGACTTTGTTGCACTTGCCTTTGTTGAACTTCATACAGTTATGTCTGAAGTTATTCAGGTGTCCTGCATCTACCATAAAAAGCAGAGCACATCATGATGATGTCTGCCTTCGACCGCATCACCAGTTTTCAACTTCATGTGCTACAAAATAAGTTACATCATATTAATTTTGCTAATCCATTCCAAATATTGTACACTTTAAACAAACCTGCAATGTAAGCTAATTAGACAACATTGACAAGCTAGCCTGCGAGTCCAAGAGCAAAAGGAGAACAACATCTAAACCATTCATGGCTTCTGCTCTGGTATCCCAGGAAACTAGCTGCAGCTACTTGGTTCAAGTTGTGTGCTATGGCAGAAATGTCTGCAATCCCACCCTAATAACCAGCATTTCTACAACTACTAAGTAGCATCTAGAAAGGAGAGCAGCAGGTCTCCTATAGAATCTTGAGCATGAACTGCACATGCAAAAGCACAGTATGTCTGGGGAGTCAGGACACTCCCATCTCAGAAATGTTTTGGCTAGGTCAGACTACATATTTGCAGATATAGCAGTATAAAATCTAGCTCACTTGCACAGAGTAGCACAATGAAGTAAGTGAGCACATGATGCCAGGGTATCCCAAGTTAGATGGCCACTCAGTTTCTTTCCTCAGAACTGGCCCCATTGACCCCTTGGTCATGTAACTCAAGAAAGCCTCCTTAACTTCATTAAACACATTTAGACTTTCCCTAAAATGTAAGCACATTGTTTGGAAGGTTTTCTACATGGTAATATTTAGTTTGTAATTTTAATGTCCTAACTGAACTATTAGGTCATTACAATCGTTAAATAGTCTACATAGACTCTTTTAGGCTAAAATCTAAATTTATTTCAGGTACCATGTGTGCCATTTTAGTCTGCCAGTTCATAGCCTTGAAGCCTTTATCTGTTTGTACAGAGAAGATACCAAACCAACTACCCACACTCCAGAAGTCAGCATTTAGACTCCTGAATTCTTCTCAAAGGATGCTTTCAGAAAGCCATAATTAGTCCAACATTCCTTTTCAATGTGTTACAGAGTTTAAGTTGTCCCAAATATGGGTTCTACCCCATGTGCAAGAAGCCAATCCACACAGTTACTATTTCATGTCTGTGCAGAGATGGGTGCTAGGTGGTGAATCCACAAAGCCAGCACACCCTCAGTATGCCAGCTACCCGCTTTTATACACTACAAACAGTGAAAGATTAACATTTCCCCTATACCCACAATCTAAAGCTATAGCCATTGGCTGTACCTTCCTTGATCTCCATTTAAAGATACAGTACACAAGTATTTTACCAAGCACATTCTACGATAACATGTGAAGGGGTTTATGTGAGTAAGGGGCAATTACAGGCTATGGGCAGGTATTTTACTATGCTAATGACTAAAGGTTAGCACAAAGTTTAAGTGAAATTCCTCTTTGACTTTATCAGCAGTTAGTACCACTATGGCAATTAGTCCTATTATTCTCCTAAACCAATTCCCCAAGTCTGGTAAGCAAAATGTAAGCCACTCTCACATTTCAGCAATACCTAAGGATGCATTATCCCTTTGCACTTCATGTAATACTTTTACTTTCCTTATAGCATTTGTCATTATTATTTCTAGGCTTAAGCAAATTAGTATTTTTATAGATTACCACTATAACTATAGGTAACACTATCGCTAATACACAAAAGCAATGACAATAGTCCTTAAGGACAGTCTAATTCAAGGGGATTCAGATTCCCAGGTGCAATTCATTAAGGTTCTTTGTGTAGTTTTATTTTTCATGGCCCCAATGGTGTTGATGTCTACTGTGAACCAAAGCAGCTTTCTTTACTGTGCAATAGTGAATCCAAGAGTTAATTCCTTCTACCTTTACTGCTGTGTAGGTAGTTAAGAGTACCAAATGGGGTCCTTTCCACTTTTGTTTTAATGGTTCATCCTTCCAAGTTCAAATATAGACCAAGTCTCCAGGTTTGAAATCATGCACCAGAGAGCCCAGAGGAAGCAAAGTTCACTGGTTAAGATACCTGTGTGGGGAGGATAATACCCAAGAAAGAGACAACAAATAATTTCTCATCAATTTCTCCCCTTTTAAGTACATTCGGACAGTCCCATATCACTAACAGGATACAGTTTTCCATGGAATACTACAAATGGAGTTATCCTAATTTTCATCAACACAAAAGGTAAAACCTCTACCCATTTAAGCTGTGTTTCCTGACATAATTTTGTGATTTGCCTTGAGACTGATTCATTCTATCTTTCCACTTGATTGCAGTGTCCAAGGAGTGTGTAAATCCCATTTCATTTGGAGAAATTTTGATACTCCCTGAACTACCTCTGAAACAAAATGGGGTCAATTATCTAAGGATAGGCCTTTGGGAATCCCAAACCTAGGGATTATTTCCTTTAGTAAGACCAACAACTTCCCTAGCTCAATTGTTACGATATGGGAAAGCCTCTGGCCATCCTGCGAAGGTATTCACTAAAACAAAGAGATATTTAAAATGCTATCATTTCATAATGTTAACATTCAGTGTTTGTCTTGGGGTGACTCTATCATGTGTATCCCCTATCAAGCGCTAGGCCCAAAAAGCAATTTTGTGCTTTTTCTGTGCCTTTAAACTGAGCTTGGAAAAAAAAACACCAAACGAACTTTTCAAAGCAGTTTCTCAAGGACACAGATTACACTCCTCTGCGTTCTCTGGCTGCGGGTAGCAGAGAGAGAGCAGCCTGCTTGCTTTCCTTCAGCCAGCTGGTTTTCTTTTTCCCTTCTCCTTCCCGGCGTGAGACAGAGAGCTGAACTTTGTTTCCTGGGACTTTGGTTTTTTCCCTTCTCTTTTGGACTGTTTCAACAACATCAGAACACATCGGGAGAATTTCCTCCCCGAGGCCCGGGGGGGTGGGCCCTCACCGACCCAGCTCCGAGGAGGAGAGAGACCACACCTACAGAAGGACTCTGAAATTTTCCCAGGTTTCTCTCTATAGCGAGAGATTTCATTTCATTATTTTGCATCATTATCCTTTTCCTGTGTGTTTGTTAAAATAAATAGTTTTTATCTCTTTCACTTTCCTTCGAGGAAAAATTTCCTTTTTTCCCGAAGCTGGTGAGGGGAAGGGTGGTTGTAACCTAGTTTTCTCTCAGGGGATATATTACTAGATTTTGGCCAAACCGGCACAGTGTTATTTATAATGTTTTTGGTAACTCAGTAACTATTTGCCAATACTCCCCAAGAGCTATTCCTCTTTTTACCTCTTCCGCTGGGGGATTTCTTTGGATTTTAGGATTATTTACACAGCAGACAAGACATTTTGTCGTTATATCCCCAGGGAATTGCACTTTTGATCCTATAGCATGTCTTCTGATACTACTTATCATAGCATCTGCTCCCATATGGGTCTCTTCATATAACTTCTTGAGCAGTGCCTCCATCATTTTAGTATTAGTTAAAATCTGTTGGTTTGGAGTGGCCCACCGTCCTTCTGTATTTTTGGTGCACTTTAGTCCCACTAATTGAGCTTCCTTTTCTGAATATTCAGGGGGTTTCAACTCCATTCTTTTTTCAGGTATTAAAGCTCCAATTATTTGGTTTTGATTCACTGCCTTTTTTGCCACTAAATCTGCTTTTCTATTTCCCTGAATCTCTTTGCTCTGTCCTTTTTGATGTGCATTATAGCCACTTCTTTAGGTTCCAGTACTGCTTGAAGAAGCTTTAAAATTTCCTGTCTGTATTTTATACCACTTCCCTAAGAATTCAAGTCTTCGTTCTTTCCATATAGCCCCATGAGCATGTACTACCCCAAAGACACATTTTGAATCAGTAAATATATCGATCCTCAAGTCTTTTCCAATCTCAAGGGCTCCAGTGAGTGCAATAATCTTGGCCTTTTGGGCCAAGGTATTCAGAGTCAAAGGTTTCATTTCTGTTTCCTCCCCTAATGTCACTATTACATATCCTGCCCTTCTTACTCCATTTTGCACAAAGCTACTGCCATCAATGTAGAGTTCTTTATCCAGATTCTGTAAAGGTTCATCCCTTAAATCTGGTCAACTTGCATATACCTGCTCTATGGTATTGATGCCTTGATGGGGCTACCTAACAACAGAGGCTAGACAAAATTAAGAGAATAAAAGCAGTTATATTTATTGAAGGGCCTTCAAGGTACACTTTGGGCAGTCAAAACCCCAGGGGCTACACCCAAAATGGACAACGGGTCACGAGTTTTTCATCCTTTTATAAGTTTGGTCCATTTGCATATCGGGGGTTAATCCTCCAATTACAACTTTAGGTAATGAAGTAATTTACTCCAAGTTTGTTCCCCCTCAATCCACTTTTGTTTACATATTTCGGGGCCTGAGACAGTAAGGTGTCCTTGAGTTTCAGGCCTAGAGAGGGATTGTTTTGACTGACCAAGATGGGAGAACAGTAGCTAACAGGCTATATGGAGCTTTTAGAATTATACACTAAAGAATTACAGGACATGAAAAATATAAAAGCTAAAATCCGAAGGCATCAGTATGCGGATATGTTGTAGCCATGTGTGTGACATCAACTTTAAATCCAGCCACTTTGCTACCTACTGAAGAGCAAGAGCCTTTACATCTCCCTGTTCCATCAGCATAGCTTGGTTTTTGCCAGTTGGCTTGGAGAGATCCATGGTTCGATTGCTTTTATGCTTTTATTCTTATAGGATATCAGTTCACTCTTACTGGTTTAGCTCCTGGTTTCAATTTTATCTTACTTGGAGTCACTTTTACCTGTTTTTTCTGAAGCCCATACCAGTAGAATCACCACACTTGAAACAGCATCTGGAATGTTTTCTGATTTCTTCCAATGGCTTGTTCATTAGCAGGCAAATCTGAGCTTTCCATGATGTCTCAGGTGAAATGCGGAACTGCATGGAATTCTCAAAAAAGATTACTTGTGCATTTCACTTACATAATATATCTCATCTTGTGGTGGATTTAGGTTTCTCAGTGAATTTCTTCCCATTGTTATCAGGGAGATGCTAGAAGGGGGAGGCGGTGGCTTTTCTGGGTGAATAGTCAGCAATTAAGACCCAAAGGGAAGTGGCCAATGGCTCTGGCATTCCAATGGAGTCATTTTGGGGTTGGGGAGTTTTGGCTGGGGGGTGGGCTCTCCCAATTGAGGTTTCTTTCAGGAATTCCGGAGTAATGCCAAGAGAGGTGGTGGGGCTGACCTGAGACTTGGCTGGGGGGTGGGCTCTCCCAATTGAGGTTTCTTTCAGGAATTCCGGAGTAATGCCAAGAGAGGTGGTGGGGCTGACCTGAGACTTGGCTGGGAGGTGGGTCCTTCTTCCCTTCTGCTTGGGAATCCAGAGCCATCACGTGGTGTGTCGCCTGGAGTTGGGGCAGTCTCCACTGGATCTCTTTCTGCACAGTAGCTCAGCACCACAATCGAGTCCTGCCTACCTTCCCCAACTTGTGCCTGCTGCTGTTGGCAGTGCCAAGACTGGTCGCAGCTCGTGTGAGCGCTCAGGGGAAATCACCTTCTTCCTTCCTTTCATTTGAGCTACCATTACCCCCTGGGAAAATTCTGAGCTTGCATCGGAGCGCCCCTTACCGGCCGTGAGTAAGCTACTGTACCCTTCGCCTTGCCAGAGCTGCCAGCGCCCCCTAACAGTTGGGGTCATAACTATACCAAAAGGGAAAAATAGTGCTTAGCGGGTGGGAAACGTCTGTTATTGTTTTGTTGCTTGTTCTGTTCTATTTATATATATAGTAGTAAAGAACTGTTATTCCTTTTCCTACATTTTTGCTTGGAAGCCCCATAAATTTTCAAAGTTATAATAATCTGGAGGGAGGGGTCTTCTTTCCATTCCAGGAAGGTTCCTGCCTTCCTTGGCAGACACTTGTCTTTTAAACCAAGACACATCTCATCAAGGGAAGGGGGCATTCTGGCATACATAGAAACTCATTAGTTAGTGTCCCCAATTGTACATTCCATAGGTTGTAGGAGCAGTTGCAGAGTTCTCTTTCCTGTGGCCCCAACAATAGGTAGTTACTTTGCTTAAGGGTCCTTTACAACTTATTATTACCAAATGCATGGCTCTGCTATCTATTAAAGAGTCTACTGTTTCATTCTCTGGCTTTACTGAAACCAGAGGATCAGCAGGGGATGCCCTGATATTTTCCCCTGGTCCCCTTCATTCATTGTCAAAATCCTCTAGCATCATAACATTTACATCTGCTAATTGACTCTTCCTGCCTACAAATAGCACATTGATTCAGGCCAAAGGAGGGGGCTTCTCAGACCCCAAACCAACCCCCCCCCCAATTCCTCCTCTTTCAACTTCTCCCAATACCACTTTCTTTTCTTCCGCAGTTAAAAGGTATTCAATATAGCCTGCATAGTCTCTGTTATGGTTATGAGTCAGCAAGACAGTTTCCAAAAGCTGATACATTCCTTCAGGATTCTCTCAGTATGATCCAACAGATGGTTTTCAATTCAACAAACCCAAAGTAGTAAAAGGGACATGTACAAAAACTGGCAGACCCTCTGCCCCCACTGCTTCTCTTAAATGTGCCTGTATGACTGGGCAGGTATGTCTCTGAGACCAGCCCACAATGGGACTAAAATCATCCTTTCCCATATGTTTTTTATTTTGATCTGTATCCTCTTTATCAATCCCCACCTCAGTGTTATATGGGAGTGAAAAGGAGGGAACCGTTATAAAAATTCTGATCAAATAATTGATTTAATCATATAAAAGATTTAGTTATGATTACAAGTAGAAAATTGTGAAGTATAAGGTACAGGAATGTTAGGAGTGTTGTGTTTGAAATATGCAACCATAGAAACTTCACCAAGAAGTTACTGGACTTCTTATGTTTTGTTCAAGAAACTATGGAGACCATCATGCACACCAGTTATGCTGCTTGGAAACCCCTACCCTTCCCATCTTGATTCGACTATCAAGGATTCCAATCAGTAGAGCTCAGTAGAGATGACCAATGATTATTTTAGGATAAGAATATTGATGAAGTTATATAACCAGTGAACCGATTATTGTAACAGTTAAGAGCAAGCATATTATGCATAGTATGTAAAAGAACTTATGTAACGATGATTCAGCAGAAAAAGTATATAAAAATTGATGAATTTTGTCTGTTAAATGGAACACGTACGAAGGAGCAATCACCCGTGTTTCCTGGTGCCTGAATAAAGAAGTGTCTGCTTATTCACATCAAATTGGTGTTGGATAAGTTTCTTTCATCCTGTTTGGTGACAGAACTAACATTTGCACATCTTGCAATTCATCCTCTCTGCAACATACAATCCCTTGCTTTTTCTCCTTTTCCTAAATACATGGCATCAGCATATCCTCTCCCAATTTATACTTTTTCTGAGTATCTGGATCTCTATATCATGTCATTAAAGCATCAACATAAAAAACCCCAACTCATCTCATTTACCAAGTCAGCGAAAAAACAGTGGTACTTAAACTGCTATAATACAAAAAAAAAAGGCTCTGGGGGGAAATTAAATTTACAAGGTTAACTGAGAAATTCAGTGAATTATCTTCCTGATAACATGAAATATCAGGAGTACTAAATTGCACTGTGCCATATTCAACTAAAACACTCTGCAGATACCCCAGGCGAACCTCCAGCATCTATCTCTGGGGGACAGGCTGTCACATCAGCAGCACTGTGAGAGACTGGAAGGATTGCTGGCTCAAAACATTTCGGGCATGTGTGGGGGGGGAAGGGGCAGGTTGGGCCTTGCTCTGGCCAGGTGATGCCCTGCTCCACACACCCCACCCCCTAGAGAGCCTGTATCCCAGCCCTGCCATGGCCACCAATCACTGGTACACCAGAGGCAATGCTCCACTCCCCACCCCTGGAGCCCCAGTCTAGCCCCAGAGTGGCCAGATAATCGGAAGTCACACCTGGGGGAAGGGC
The DNA here is from genome assembly GCA_014706295.1 of Lycocorax pyrrhopterus obiensis. Taxonomy (NCBI): domain Eukaryota; kingdom Metazoa; phylum Chordata; class Aves; order Passeriformes; family Paradisaeidae; genus Lycocorax; species Lycocorax pyrrhopterus. Next base: position 11,811,314 of record JACSVZ010000030.1, read on the forward strand.
CCAGGAAAGCCAAAGGGTATTCAACCCAGAACATGAGGCAAGCAACCATCTTGACCCTACCTTTCCTTGGAATTTCTAGCAGCTGAATACCACTGGAACCAGGAGTGGTAGCTATACATGTTCTTTCTTTTCTTTCTCCTCCTTCTTCTAATTCTTTGTTCTTGGAGTTTTGAGTAACTTAAAATTGGATGGATTTGGAGTTTACTAAGTTGAATGGGCTAAGTTAATGCTTTGTGAAATATTTTATGTTGATTGAATGCTGGTCTAAACTTTTGCCAAAGTTCTCTGATTTTCTGAAGTTGCTGGTAAAGTTTTTTGTTGTTTTGACCTCTTGAGAAGATCTTGTCAGTATTTCTCCCATGCATCTAACTCAGAGTACATAAAAAAAACCATAAGCCTTTTAAAGAGGCTCTTCGAGCCAGGTTTTGGAGCCTTACAAGCACATACAGATGAGATGCTGAGAAGTCGTTGTTCATACAAATGCCTACGATAATTTACAAGAGGTGACCAAACCATATTTAAAGCCTTTATTTTGTTGCTCTGTTCCTCCCCACTAAAATAAGCCAGCTGAACTTGCATTGTGTAAGTTTATTAAAATATACCAGGCAGTATCAGAGACAAAAACAGTGGACTGAAGCAGATATAAACAATTGCGATGTAGTGCATAAATCAGTATTGGGAAGGACAACAAATTAGAAAATGACAGTTTGATTCAAATATCAAATGTTTGGAACTAACCATATATTAGTATCGAAACCGGATGTGGAGGTTCTTTCAAGCTGATTTTCCATGCAGTCAGCTTCACTGTGCTGTAGCGTGAAGAACCTATCCACAGTAAGAAGGCATTTAAAAAGTAACAGAAAATGTTACAGTGAATTCATTAAAGCACTAAAGAAGCTCAAGGGCTACTGGATGGTGAGCACAAATTAGTTTTTAAAGGAGATTAAATTTTGCCTTCTCAGATGAAGAGATTTCAATTCCAAGAAGGTATTGTAAAGAAGCAGCAGCATTCTTGTAAACTTTATTCTTGTAGTTGTACATGAGAAAGGATGGTAGAAAGTCTCCATACTACCATCTGATAAATTTATATGGAACTAAATTTAAAATATCTCTAGAAACATGAGCTTGTGTCTATATGTTTCCTTTAATGAAGGTACCCTCCTTCCCCCACTACCTTTGAAGATTGTCACGTTTTCTCGGTATCAAGCTTGCTCACGACCAACATGCCTTCTCTCTCCACCGTTACAAATGTTTCAAGTAGCAGCTATTACAATGCTCACGTGTACAGTTCTGCTTGTGCACAAATGGCTGCAGTGTACAAACTGCTAAGAGAAACAGAAAAGCAATGGAAGTTCACCGGCAAAAGAGACCCAGATCTTCTTTGTTTATAGCCTTTAAAAGCCAGGACTAACAGGTGCCATAAAAGCAGCTATACAGCTGGATACAGAGCAGGACAGCTCAGGGTCCTAATCCAGACACTGAGCACCACAATTAATGTGCTGTCACATTAGGACAGAAGCAGCAATCAGAATTATTATGTGAAACAGATCAATGATAGTCATTGTCATGGGAATTGAAACTCCCAAAAGTAAAAGTACATACTGTTGTTTCCTACTTCTTACACTCAACTATGGGTCTGATAAATCCTCAGCATTTATGCTTAAGAAATACCTTAGCATCCAAACACTATAGGCCCTAAGTGTGGAGTAAAGAACAAACCAGCACAAATCAAAGCATAGGTTCTTCCTCTCACCTCTCCTGGCACCACTGTTTCTGGTATCCATGCTAATATCCAAGCAATATCTTGGCAGCTGTAATGCAGGGGAATAGGAGTCCAATTTAGTAGTCCTGCTAAAACCATGCAACCGCTCACTCCCCATTCCCACCACCACCGATTGAAAGCACAAAAGGCAGAAATCACAGGTTGAGATAAGAACAATTTACTGTAAACAATGAGAAAAAACCAAACAGCAACACCAACAATATTAAAAACAAAAGGTATAAGACAAGAAGACAACAAACACATAAAACTACACCTGACCCTATTGCTCACCACGCTTTCTCCCACCAGAAGAAACGTCCTTCTAAGAAGTGAGGGAGGTAGTCCCTTTCCCCCCACCCCGGCAATGATGTGAGGTGGTATCAAAAAACATTAGGGTCTTGGCAATGGCCTCTCCCAGTGATACGGGCCTATACCAATATATGACCCACCTCTTACTCTATACCATCTCCCTCATGCCCAGATACTACACCTTCCCACTATATACATGTATATATAAACATGCACAAGCACAGCTATCATTTCCATAGTCAATGACGACCCCTCCAAGATGTCTGCTGACTTCATTTAGTCCATGACTGTGGGTTCTATCTGTCCTAGATGTCTTCCAAGGAAGGAGGGCTGGTGTGCTGTTGGCTGGTTGCTGCACCAGGAGCTCACGACTGGTGTATCTGGACCAGTCCATCCTCATTGTCCATGGGAGTTATGACATACAGTGGCAGTGTTATTCAGCAATCAATATTATACAACTCAATGTTACAGGCTGTTCTCAACCAAAAATCAAATCCCCTTGAGGCACACATCGTGTTTCCCTATGCCTCTGCGTTACCCACCAGGTGCACCTGGGTCCTTGAGCAAAAACAATCCCACAGATGGGTTTACCTTTCCTTGAGGCAGGACTACTCCAAACTGTCTTCCCTAACACATTCCTCATATGCACCAAAGGGACTTTATCCCCTTCTACGGCACGTGGATGTTTTCATTGGGTAGGGCCAGTTCGATGGGTAGAGCCTCTAGTGTTAACTAACCAGGTGGCCTTTGCTAAATGTAGATCCCAATGTTTGAAGGTCCCACCACACCTTGCTTTCAATGTGGTTTTTACCAGTCCATTGCACCATTCAGTTTTCCCAGAGGCTGGTGCATGATAGGGAATATGATACACCCACTCAATCCTGTGCTCTCTGGCCAAGGTGTTTATGAGGCTGTCTTTGAAATGAGTCCTGTTGTCGGACTCAATTCTTTCTGGGGTGCCATGTCACCACAGGACTTGCTTTTCAAGGCCCAAGATGGTGTTCCAGGCAGTGGTGTGAAGCACAGGGTACGTCTCCAGCCATCCAGGGGTTGTTCCCACCATCGTCAGCATGCAATGCTTGCCTTGGCGGGTTTGTGGCAGTGTGATGTAATTGATTAGCCAGGTCTCTCCATATTTATATTTCAACCATCGTCCCCCATACCACAGAGGCTTTACCCGCTTGGCCTGTTTGATTGCAACACGTTTCACACCTATGGAAAACCTGTGTGATAGTGTACACAGTAAAGTCCACCCCTTGATCACAAGCCCATCTATTTGTTGTGTCTCGTCCCTGATCACCTGAGGTGTCATGGGCCCACCGAGCCAGAAATAATTCACCCTTACGTTACCAGTCCAGATCCACTTTAATCCTGACAGCTTGATTCACCTGACCATTGTTTCCATCTTCTTCAGTAGCCTGACTCTTGGGTACGTGGGCATCTACATGAGGGACTTTTACAGTCAACTTCTCTACCCAGGCAGCGGTCTTGCCACAATTCAGCAGACCAGATGAGTTTCCCTCTGCGCTGCCAATTGGTCTTTTTCCATCAGTCCAGCCACCCCCACAGAGCATTTGCTACCATCCACAAGTCAATGTACAGGTGGAGCACTGGCCACTTCTCACATTCAGTGATACCTAAAGCCAGCTGGACGGCTTTCAGCTCTGCAACCTGACTTGATCCACCTCGTCCCTCAATAGCTTCTGTGACTTGCCACGTAGGACTCCATACAGCAGCTTTCCATTTTTTAATGCATCCCTACGATAGAGCAGAAACCTTCAGAAAAGAGAGTGTATTGCTTTTAATTTTCGGGTAGCTGATTATATGGTGGGGCCACCTCAACATGTGTCACCTTCTCCTCCTCCTCTTCTGATGATAGTCTGAAATTTTCAGCTTTGGGCTAGTTCCAGATGACTTCCAAGATCCCTGAGCAATTGGGGTTCCCTATTGGAGCTTGCTGTGTGATCAGAACAATCCACTTACTCCACGTAGCATCAGTGGAATGTTGTGTGGAAGGGACTTTCCCTTTGAACATCCAGCCCAGCACTGGCAGTTGGGGTGCCAGGAGGAGCTGTGCTTCGGTGCCAACCACTTCTGAAGCAGCTTGAACCCCTTCATAAGCTGCCAGTATCTCTTTTTCGGTTGGGGTGTAAAAGGCCTCGGATCATTTGTATCCCCGACTCCAGAACCCCAGGGGCTGTCTTCAAGTCTCCCCAGATACTTTTGCCAGAGACTGCAGAAATAACCATTCTCCCTGGCTGCAGTATAGAGCACATTTTTCACATCTTGTCCTGTCCTGACTGGCCCAAGGGCTACTGCATGAACAATCTCCTAGTTTAATTTGTTCAAAAGCTTGTTCTTTTTCAGGACCCCACTTGAAATCATTCTTTCAGGTCATGTGATAGAGAGGGTTTGCAATTAATATGACTGTAATCTGGAATATGCATCTTCCAAAAACCCACAGCGCCTAGGAAAGCCTGTGTTTCCTTCTTGCTGGTTGGTGGGGACACAGCTGCTATTTTGTTGACCATGTCCATTGGAATCTGACATCGGCTATCTTGCCACTTTACTCCTAAAAATTGAATTTCCTGGGCAAGTCCCTTGACCTTACTTGTTTTATGGCAAAAACAGCCTTCAGGAGGATCTCTATTATCTTCTCCCCTTTCTCAAAAATTTCCTCTGCGGTGTTGCCCCATACATAGATGTCATCAATGTATTGCAAGTGTTCTGGAGTCTCACCCTTTTCCAGTGCAATCTGGATCAGTCCATGCCAAATAGTGGGGCTGTGTTTCCACCCCTGGGGCAGGCAGTTCCAGGTGTACTGGTGCCCTTCCAGGTGAAAGCAAACTGTGGCCCGCACTCTGCTGCTAAAGGAATGCAGAAAAACACATTGGCAATGTCAATGGCAGCACCATTTTGCTGCCTTGGACTCCAGTTCATACTGAAGTTCCAGCATGTCTGGCACAGCAGCACTCAGTGGTGGTGTGACTTCGTTCAGGCCACGATTATCCACTGTCAGTCTCCATTCTCTCTTGGACTTACGCACTGGACATATGGGGCTATTAAAGGGTGAGTGGGTCTTGCTGTCCACTCCCTGGCTCTCCAGTTCACGAATCATCTCATGGATGGGGGTCACAGAATCCCGGTTGGTGCAGTATTGTCGACAGTGCACTGCTGTGATAGCGATCAGTACCTGTTGTTCTTTGACCCTCTGCAGTTCCACAGCAGAAGGGTCCTCTGAGAGACCAGGCAAGGTATTCAGCTGCCTAATTTCCTCTGTCTCCACAGTAGCTATTCCAAAAGCTCAACAATGCCCTTTTGGGTCCTTGAAATACCCTCTCCTGAGGTAATCTACGCCAAGGATATATGGGGCCTCTGGGCCAGTCACAATGGGGTGTTTCCACCATTCATTCCCAGCCAGGCTCAGTTCAGCTTCCAGTACCGTCAGCTGTTGAGATCCCCCTGTCACCCCAGAAAAAGAGGTGGATTCTGCCCCACTATATCTTGATGGCATCAGGGTACGTTGTGCACCGGTGTCAACTAAAGCCTTATACTCCTGTGGGTCTGATGTGCCAGGCCATTAGATCCACACAGTCCAATAGATCCGATTGTCCCTTTCCTCCACCTGGCTGGAGGCAGGGCCCCTCTAGTTCTGGTCGTGGTACTCGTTGCTCACTTGTTGTAAATATGATGAACCGCAGGTCCCTTCAAGGGGATAGGAAGTAACATCAGCACCTTCCATTCTGTCTGAGGACCTGCCCACTGGAAACTCAAGCAGCATTTATCCTTGAAGAATTTCCCATGATGGTTGTTCTTCCTCTCAACTCACATACCCATGGCTCCTAGGGCAGAGGTGGGTTTTCCATCCCACTTCCTCATGTCCTCTCCGTGGTCATGCAGGCAAAACCACAGATTACCTACCTCATGGTATGTTCCCTCTCTCTCTTGAGCAGGGGGTGCTTGCTCTTAATAGCAGAGACTCTGTCCTGTACTGGCAGGGCACAGGACATTTCCTCTTTAAATTGCTGGAAGTCCTTGGACAGTCTTTCTGCGGCTGAGATGCAGGCCCACAGGGAGGAAGAGAGACTTTCCTCATATTGCCAGAGTTGAGCAACCAAATTATCCACTGTTTGTTCTCCTTCTTTCCATGACATCACTGCCAATGAGTTGGCGTACTATGATGGCGTGCTCCATAGGAACTTCCGCCACATGGGTTGTGTGCCCTAGACTTCATCTGGATCTATAGGGGGACTGCTCGTTACTTGAATCCTTATAGAGTACCTCCAGCACAGCTAATTCTCTCAGGTACTGGATGCCTTGCTCCATGGTGTTCCACTTGTCTTGGTGCACTGATAGATCATCTTTGAAAAGATACCTTTCCCTCACGCTTGACAGGAATTGTCTCCAGAGGCTGAGAGTTTCTGTCTTTTTCCCAATCCCCTTGTCAATGCCTGCATCCCTGGACAGGGAGCCCAGCTGCTTGGCTTCACTACCCTCTAATTTCCAACTGTGGCTTGTGATGTCCCAGCATTGAAGCAGTCAGGTTACCACGGACTCGCCCTACTGGCAGCTGAAATCTTTTCACATATCTCGCAGCTCACCCAGGGATAGGGATCAGATGATTATCTCTGGCCATGCCTCTTCCTCCTGTTGTGAGGGCTCTACTTCCTCTTCATCCCTCACTAAGCAAACTGATTTGGTCTTGCATTTTTTCTTCTGTATAGGGGTGACTGCTACCAGCACGGGTCGTTCCTCTGGTTCAGCTGCAGTTTGAGTGGCCACAGTGGCAGTTGCTCTGCTTTCCTCCTCCTCCCCCTGAGGGTGCTGTCTAGTGAAGAGCAGTGTCCATTAAAGAGTAGCCAGGACCCAGCAAAATGAATTAATTTGTGCCTCTCTGGAATCACCACAGCATTTTCCTTTCAAATATTCTGCCAGTTGAACAGGGTTCTGTGGTTGTTCAGAGATGACCTTCCAAACCACTGGAGAAGTCCTTGAAATACTGGCCCATTTTCTGCCACATTCCATGCTACTCATGACTATCCCACCCTCGTGGCAAATCTCTGAATAACCTCCCTAAAAATCTATTTCTTGTCTCTTTCATGGTGTGGACTGCACTGAGGAGACCTGGCAAACCTAGCAACAAGAACATGCTTTCCTTAACATCCAAAAGAAATTCAAAATTCTCAAAAGCTGATGTAACGGGCCTGAAGGAGGAAAAGGGAGTGAAAAGCTGGGGAAAATCATCCTTCCCAGTTCCCCCCTCCCCCACTGGGTACTATTATTAATGGACTCCCAAAGCTAGCAACCAAGGTAAGGGTAGGAGAGCAACACTGAATACACATCCCAAGTGACCCTCATTGTCCCTGATGTTATCATGTCATAAACTGATATCTTACAGTGCAGCAACAAAGCAATTGTCGTGGTTTGACTTAAACTGACAGGCAGTTCTTCAGACCAATCACACTTCTCTCAATTCTACATATAAAAACCCCGTGGAAGGCGGGATTTCAGAGAAGTTTTTCTCCCCCGTTCCGGCTGAGTGCAGGAGGGGAGAGGGAGAGGGGGAGGGGTGGGCCCCGTTGCCCGGCCCGCGGGGCTGGGGACGGGCGCCCCTGCCTCTTGCCTTTCTGCCTCTTGCCCCTTCTCTTAACGCTGCAGCATGGACTCTAAACTGTAAAGAAAAAAAGCGATTTCTTTGAGCCGCGAGTGGCGATAGCTAGCCACAGGGCTGAAGTCATCTGACGCAGTATTCTGAGGAAGGGGGAGCCGGCGGAGCCTTCAGTGCAGCCAGCAGACTTCGCAACGAACAGAAGAAGACACCCTTTTCCTACATAGTGCACCCGGCAGCGCAGAAAGAGCAAGGGGAGGCTCTCTCTCCACCTTAGAGCCTGATAACACCCTACAACATGGCGACTTTCAGAACCAGAGAGAAAGAAAAACGGGGTCATGTGAGGCGAAGCTACAAGGGCGGCGCTGCGTGGTCCCGCGCGGAGCTTAAAAATCTCCTTTCCTCGCCGTGGTATGAATTGTAATATTGCAAACTGTTTGTCTCTTTAATCCATGTTAAAGTATGTGGGGGGATGAGCATTTTTTTTTCTTGAGTAGCTTGTAAAAAGTTATGTTCAAGCCAAAAAGAAAAAAATTATTCATTCTTAAACAAGTAGTAACCCCATGTGAGGGCCTGTGTCTTGCAGTTGAAAGAGCTGGGAGAGGGCTCATGGAAAAGACATGTGTTACACCCTAGCAGAGATTGTTAATTCAAACCTGCAAAATAGTAACAGTGTGCAAAACCAGGCAAGGAAAAAGAGAAACCCCTTTTTCCCTTCCTAGAATTGTAATACTGATTAGGAGAGAGAAAGGTGGGGGAAAAAAAAAGTTCTGAAAGTTTGTTCTGTTGTAGCCTTTCCATCTAAGTCTGTTAATAAATCTCTTATATTCTGTCAAGTAGTGTGCCTGCTTTGCTTGTTTCTTCTAATGCTTATCTCACAGAGAAAAAAAACATCAAAAGAGTAATGTATATAATTTAGCTTAAAAAACCCACTACACTAAATTGGTGTTTCCGCCCGGTTGCAAACCAAACCCGCTACAGCAATCCTGATCTCTCTCCCTGCTCTGAAAAAGAGCATCACGAGGAGCACATAGTGCACATATGCGAGTATATACAAGGTTAGGTACCACATGCATATGAACAGACCAAGCAACATTGTAACCAGTGGCTCCATACCTAATACAAATGCTTAGATCAAATTTGTTTCCAACCTGCTCTGGGCAGATCTGTTGTTATCTCAACCCTTTGTGCTCCACATTAGGTGCTAATTAATGTTGTCCTGGTTTAGGAATGGTATTCCCCAATTTAGTTGTCCCACTAATGTCACGGGGAGGCAGCTAGCTCCCCCTTCCCCCCCTCAAAGCACAAAAGGTAAAGATCATAGGTTGAGATAAGAACAATTTACTTGAAGCAGCAATGAGGTAAGACAAGGAACAGTAACAAAATAAAACGATACTGGACCATTTCACCTGCCATGCTTTCTCCTATCCTTTCCCCCCACCCCGGCAATGATGTGAGGTGGTGTCAAATAACATTAGAGTCTTGGCCATGCCCCCCCCCTCCCCCACTGATCTGGGCCAAACCCAGGACAGTGACCTACTTGCTTGTTTAGTGATAAAGAAAGCCAAGCCAACAATTTTTGACCAGACTGATCACCTGACTTAAAGTGTAGATTTTAAAATTACAGCTTCAGCAGCACATGTACATCTACAGAGCATATCATTAATATCCCATGTTTAACTCTTTGAGAGTGGAAAAAGACGGACTCACCAGAAGCCAGCTCTTATAGAGTCTAGTTACAGAAAAAAAAAAAGTCACCCATCATCACCCTTCAGAGTATGCCGGGCTTTCAGAGAGCTCTAATTTACTTATATTTGCATGCTGGAAGCTGTACAGTAACCATAATTTTTGCATCTCATTAGTAGCCAGATAATCCTTATTGCATTTGTGGTCTGGGTGAACTTTGCAGGTTTGAGAGCACCTAGCAAATCACAGCTTCATTGTACTGGACATTAGACAAGCAGTAACACACATCTTGCCCTTAAAATACGCCAACAGCACTGCTTGCCTCCTGCAAAAGGAGACAAGTTTCAAAATATGCTCCTTTACTCTTGTTATGCAAAGATTAGTCTCATTTGAGTAGATTGCTGCTCAAGTGTTTTCAGTTGGCCTTTTCCCAATAAAACATCATTCAAAGTATCCATGTGTGATCACAGAAAAAGGAAGAATCAGATGCTGAAATTAACACAGGAACACTAGTTAAAGTCAGTTCCAGGTGCTTTAAAAATAACAAACAACAAACCACACCTACACCCCCCCAAAAACAGCCAAACAAAAAACATTTGAGTCCATTTGGGTTTTATAGGAAGTAGTATTTTCTCCTGTTGGCAAGATGGCTCTTGTGCTAAAAGCAAATATACTGCCAGCTTTACTACAGATCCAGTACATTTTATGGCTCCAAAGTGTTTATCTCAAAACAAATCTCTGGAGTACATCTACATAATTATCTAATGTTTAGTGTTGCTCAGCAAAGTCACATCATCTTTTCAAGATAGAAAGCCTGCAGAGATACAAAGGTTGAATACAGTGGCTATTTATAGCCCATATTAACAGCAAGTGGTACAGTATTTCAGGCTCAACAGTCCCAATCTTAGAGGGAAAAATCGAGGAGTCAGATGCTGGGCAAGTGATCTTAGAAGTATCCAAGCAATGACATGCAGCAAACACAAAGGGGTTTGTGTTGTGTAATGCTGTCCAGTCTTTCAGGATAGCATGCCTGTTGACACCAGATTTCGTATTTCACATAGGGATATTTTACTGGCTGCAGCCATCAGGACTAAAATGCTGTCATTCTCCTGTCAGTATGGGAAAAAAAAATTTCCTCAGCAACTCCAAAGCAGGGTAACCCATACTGTGCACTAAGCCATATGTGCTGTGGAGCTCACGTTGAATGTACAATCACTTCCGCACTGGGCACTGCAGCCTGTACTGTAGAGGGTTTTTTAATGCTTCTGCTCTAATCTCCAAAATAAACATACAAGGCAGCATATCTAATTATAAGGTAACACATTGCTCATTTACTTTTTTTATTGTGAATGGTTAGCTTTAAACACAGCTAGTGCAATATCAGATTAATGATCATGGAAGTGTGCATCACTAATTCATTATTCTTACAGTTCAGTAGTTTAACACAAAAAGCCACATTAGCAAGATTTTCAAATTGCAAATTAAACACTGACTGATCTGACATTCTTGTATTATAAGACATTAAAGTTGCTTCCAATGTGAAATGGTGTCTTTAAAATCACAGCTTCATCAGAGACAATTGACTACAGCAAACTAATGAGAAAATTTCACCAGAAAAACGTAAGAATATGCAAAAAAAACCCCCCAAAAACCACCTCAGCCAATGATAAAGCGTTCATAAGCATGGATTTTAAAGTAATCCTTTTACAGAGAAAGATTTTCTCACATATTTCCCCCATAAATACATAGCACAGAACAGGAACTGGTTGAGACTACCTCCTTATCCTATATGTAACAGAAGTGTCCTCCAAAAAGATAAGCACAGAAGTTTACCCAGGTAAAAAGGATCCTGCGCTCTCCAGAAGAAACTTAATTACAAATAGCTCATCCTTTGATTTTCTGGACACTGGTAGAACAGGAGTGATACAATAAGCATTGCATGGGTGAGCATTACAAGTCTGATGCTTGTGAAGTGCATCTCAGGAGCCAGTGATGACCTGGGGACCCCACCCTGAGAAACTCCAGGTCTAAACCCAAAATTCTACATATATATCTTCTCAGTAATGCTTGGTGAGCTGCCCAAGAGAAGTGACAAGGAAGCAAATGCAGACACATCCTGAACACTGAACTCCAAGTTTAATACTAAACTCAAGGTTACAAGCAGGTGTCTGTACGAGGTTGACTCAGAGCCTGAAATCCTGTACATAACCACCTTTACCACTCATTTAGCTCAGATAATTGTCTTATTTTTATCAAAAAAACTAAAGTGGGATGTCTTATTCAGTCAGCTAGCACTGGGGCATTTAGCCCAAAGGCACTTTAACTTGCATCCTCCACCTTCTGGGTGGATGTCCTACTCTAAAAGCCGCTCCCCAAACAGAAATGCAAAAGTCCAAGCCAGAAGACAAAAGGAGCCTGACTGCTGTCCTGGTTAGGAATGGTATTCTCCAATTTAGTATTCCTGCTAAAACCACACGCTGCTTCCCTTCCCCCCCAGTTGGAGGCACAAAAGGCAAATATCACTGGTTGATATAAGAATAATTTACTGGAAACAGCAATGAGATAAGAAAATGAACAGTAACAGCAACAATATTAATAAAAAAGGTATAAGAAAAGAAAGGATTCACACGGAAAGCCCATGACAATAAATACCGAATAGCTCCTCCTAACATGTTTTCTCAACAGGAACCCCTTTTCCTCTGAAGCAAGAGTCCCTTTGCCCCCACCCCTGGCAATTACATGAGGTGGTATAGATTAACCTCAGTGTCTTAGCCATGCCCCCTCCCAGATACTGCAAAAATTATCCCTGTCCTAGCCAGAACCAGGACACTTCTCAGAACATAAAACTTAGAAAAAGCTGCCAGGATTATAAATATTTCACACTGTAAAGTGAGATGATAAACAGGACCAAGCCCTCCTTCCAGATGAGCACCTTAAGCTACCAGAAGCACATTCCCTTACTGCTGGCTGGGTTTTGGCCCTAGCCCACTATGCAGCCAAGAACCCAGGAGGCAAAAGTTTCAACAAGGGAATGAAGGATTCCCCAGTATAAACTCACAGCCTGATAACTGTTACTTCAAAAAACCCAGAAGATATGGGTTTAGTCTCTTCAAGATGAAGATGGAACTGAACCCATCTCCAAGCAATAAAGCCAAGGCTGGCCAGTACTTTTGGCTGAGCCACATATTACATTTTTTACAGAAGCCAAAGTTCTGAGGAGGGCAGTTGTCCCCAAACAAGAAATGGTAGAACCCCTTCAAGTCTCACTACAAAGCTGGGCACTTAATAAGTGGGGTAGCCCTTAACATCACTCTTCCGTACTGAAGTTATTGACACTTCAGGCACCTCTGCACAATTTTAATTCTTTACCCTGCTTACCACAGGCTGCTCCAAAACTGTGATAAAGTTACAGGACAAGATTATACGGGCTAAAAATAGTGCAACAAAAGCATAGCAGGGATTATTTAAGAAGCCTGTATTATTCCTTAACTTTAATTAGAACTTTGACCTTGGACAACCAAACTTGCCTAGAACAAATGCACCTAAGGAAGAACAAGGAATGAAAATCCGAGTGAAGTCCTTTCCATTATCCTAGCAGAGCTAAACAACATCCAGATCAAACATCCAAAATGTCTGAACACCAACAACATTCCTTTTTGTAGTAGGTTAATGCTGGCCAGATGCCAGGCACCCACCAAAGCCGCTCTCTCACTCCCCTACACAGCTGTACAGGGGAGAGAAAATATAACAAAGAGTTGAAGAGTTCAGAAAAGGACCAGGAGAGATCACTCCCCAAATAACGTTACAGGCAAAACAGACTTGAATCAGATATTAATTTAATTTATTGCTAACAAAATCAGAGCGGGATAATGAGAAGTAAAATAAAACCTTAAAAACACCTTCCCCCCACCCTTTCCTCCTCCCCAACTCTATCTCCTCCACCAGCAGCGCAGGGAGACAGGGAATGGGGGTTATGGTCAGTTCAGCACCTGTTGTTTCTCCCGCTGCTCAGGGAGAGGAGTTATTCCCCTGCTCCACTGTGGGGTCCCTCCCATGGGAGACAGTTCTCTGCAAACTTCTCCAACGTGAGTCCATCCCATGGGCAACAGTTCTCTGCGAACTGCTGCAACATGGGTCACTCTTCCACAGGGTGCAGTCCTTCAAGGATAGGCTGCTCCAGCAGGGACTCCTCCCTCCACAGGCCTCCCACAGGGTCACAGCCCCCTCTCAGGCATCCCCCTGCTCTGGTGTGGGGCTCCTCCAGGGGCTGCAGGTGGATCTCTGTATCCCCATGGATCTCCATGGGCTGCAGGGGGACAGCCTGCTTCACCATGGTCTTCACCACGGCTGGAATCCCAGCTCTGGTGCCTGGAGCACCTCCTCCCCCTCCTTCTCCACTGACCTTGGTGTCTGCAGAGTTGTTCTTCTCACATGTTCTCACCCTGCTCTTCTCTGGCTGCAATTACAACGGCACAATCGCTTTTTTTTCTTTCTTCTTAAATATGTTATCACAGAGGCCTTACCACCATTTCCAACTGGCCCATCCTTGACCAGCAGCACATCAGTCTTTGGAGCCACCAGAGACTGGCTCTGCCAGACATGGAGGAAGCTTCCAGCAGCTTCTCACAGAAGCCACCCCTGTAGCCCCCGCCTCCCCCCTTTCAAACCATGCCATTCGAACCCAATACACTTCTTTACCATGGCTACATGTAAGAGCAGCATGGTTAAACTGAAAGCAGAATGTGAGCTGGATTGCTGGATCCCAAATTTGCATTAAAAAGGACACAGATGCTCCGTTTTCTTTGTGAATGCAAAGCTTCTTACTAAATATTCCATACTCTTAAAATCCTGTCATGTCAAGTGGAAACACAACACAAGAGCTCTGAAGACAAGCTTTAAAAAGGATTTAAGCTCAGGGCTGGCAATCAGGCTGATGCAAGCATCAGTCTGAACAGGTTCCCATTCACCATTTAGCAGTGGAAGTACTACCAACATAAAAGCTTTACAGGTCACCATACACAAAATTTCAAAGGTTTGATCAAGAATTAAACAATACACAAACCACCTGTATTTTGCTAATTATTGCTAAGCAACATTAGGGCAAACAGTTTAGCCAAATTCAAAAGGGATTAGGCATTATCTGGGTAGTAAGAACAGCCACGATTACATTAACTAGGATAAAACAGTTTATAAAAGGATTAAAGAAGTACCAAGCCTTGTGGCATGAGTCAGCCACTACAGCATAGATAAATTGTTCTTTCCAATTGCTTTGCTTAGCATAAAGCAATTGTAACCATGCCCACTGTTCTATCAACTGATAGTTAAATTATACCAAGGATCAGCCTACAAAAACCAAAATCAAACTGGATTTCACTGGTTCAGGTTCAAGCTTCTCAAGTGAACTTGTTCAACTGTATATTACATTTATCTTGGAACAAAGGCAACTCACACCAAACTTTAGCTGATTTATATTCACAAATGCTTGCAACACATTAAACTAGAATTGAAAGGTTAACGTCACAGGAGTTGTTGTGATCTGGCTTTGAGGGTGTCACATGAATGAAACACCCAGACCATTACAATGAAACACCTAAGTAAGCAACTCTAGTGATTTCAGTAACCAGCTACTACCTGGAGCTAGAGGGGAAAAAAACCCCAACACAAAACAAACCAAATGTCTCCAACAGGTTTGCCTTGTCCTGTTCTAAAACAGATCAACCAGAGAATATAGATCCTTCTCCATTTAGAAGAATATTTGTCTCCAGTGGTAGGACTACTCATTAATTTTAGAAGAGTTTAACCACTTTAACCTCATACCTTGGACTGCAATCTTTGGGTCCAGTGAAAGCCTGATAGAATAATTAAAGATGTGCAGAAACCAAATATTTTTAGCAGCTTGCCTTCCTTGCATCCAAAGAGCAGCTTACTTTGCCATTAGCCCCATGAAATAGCAGAGGGATTTAGACAAAGGAGCTATAACTACCAAGTCATCTCCAACTGAAGTGCCAGCTTCCATATGCTCTCTTCAGAAAACCCAGATTGCTCATTTGCCTAGTTTATAAAGCTCTCTATATCAAACTTCATTTTGACAAGAGGGTGGTTTTGATTGTATCAGGCCTTGTTGTAACTTTTAGCTGTTAAAATAGTGAAAGTAGAAAGTAAAAAAAAAAAAAAAGGAAAAAAATAACAGTTCCAAACAACAGAGCAGCCCATTATTAGTACAGTATTCAAATAGTTCACATTAGGTGATCCAGGTTTCATCCCATACTCCCTCACTCTTTTTATTAAATTTTCTTTGCCCATTATAGGAAATATTTGGAAAATGTACCACTACTTTCAAAGGTGATTTATGAACCCTAATCTGTTGATCATAGTATCAGATGAAGTTTCAGAAGTCTTAAAAAGTCTCAAGTCTTGTATTTGAGAGTAGCCCTTTCAGTGTAATAACACCTTGAAGGTTCAGAGGGAGATGTGAGACAGGTTAAAAGCTTATAAACCAAAAAGGCAGTGGAAACCTAAACAGGAGTTTTTGCCATTGCTCCTTCAGCAAAAGCCATTAATAAATAAAAAAACCTACCATCAGTATCTGCATTACACCAGGGACTGTAATTTTTTTACTTTAACATTTCAGTGCTGCAGAAGCTAATGTCACTCACCAAGAAAAACTTCCTTCTAACTTACTAAGACTTTAGAAGTCCAATCAACTATTAACTATAACATTAGCTTACATTACTAGTAGAGAAAGTTAGAAGAGATTTTGCCACATTTTTTAGCACAGACAAAGTAGAAATAGCTGATATGATGGAAGCTTTGAATGAATTAGCCACAGCACCAGCTGAATCTGCATCACAGTTACATCATTACCTGCCTAGTAACTTGAATGTGACCAGTAGAGCCAAGTAGCTTTTAAACATGCAGGTTAAAAAAAAATATACAGAGATACTGTCCCTATTTCTAGATGTTTCCTAGTAAAAAGGTGATAGGAAATTGATCCTACCACCACCAGTTTTGTCTACTTCTGCTCTTTGCAGCAAGTAGTAGCTTATGAGTTTTCCACTTACATTTGAATGAAGCTTTGACCATGACTTTTCACAAGTCACTACATAAAGAGAAGCTCAGAAACTGGTTATTAGATGAGAGGCAGAAAGTGTACACTTAATCTTCTAAAGTTTCCCTGAGCACCATAAGGTTATTGGTTCTCTGACCAACCACCCCCCAGAGGGATTGGCTGAACCCAATAACAAGCACCTGGTGTTCTGTTTCAGTGCCTGTAGAAATACCTGTCATAGTTAACAGTTAAACAATTGGCTCAAAGCCTGCTTGTTTTATTCAGTCTTTCTCTGCCGTTTGCTTTTTGTACAAAAGTGAAAGAATTAAATGCTCCATAAAGAAACAAAAAGATTCAAACTTACCAGTTTTACCTACAGAACCACAAAACAGCATGTGCAATCATGATTAGCAAAACACACAGTCTGCAATTTAGCTCTGACATGGAATAAAATTCTCACACATATTTGTTTGCATGCAAGATTTATTTTGCACTGGGTTTTGCTGCAATATTTGTATGACTACATTGAACAGTGGGACTGCAAAATGAAGCACTCCAGTAGTACCAGAATTCCCATCACATCCATCTGCCACTTTTTTGGGGAATGAATACACTCTGAGAGGTAAGCATTTCTTCCCAAGGATCTTGCGTCATGCAACAAGAGGGCAGCCAGACACTATCATTACAAGACAAGAACCATCAAGGTTGCATCACTCAAGGATCCCACCACTGAAAACAGCAACTTTCTATTGTAGTCAAATCAATTCCTTGTACAAACCTCAAGCTGCTCATTGCTCTGGGTTCTTTTGTCAACCCATCACCATTTCTCAATCTTAACTTTTGCTTTTTATTTTCCTAGAGCTATTTGAGTGCAGTTGCCAAGACAACCATTTAATCAACACCACTACCTCAGCTCATCTATCCTGGGCTTCCCTTCCATTCACCATGACTTCTAGGAAATCAGCTGCCAGAAATAGTCATTTTGAACTCTGGCTTTTTTTTTTTTTAACTTTTAGTAGGCTTTGATACCTGTTTTAAGAATCTCAAGTTCCTGTCATTGGAACAGTTTCTTTAGTTATATCCTCAGAAATGAAGTTTCCTGCAAAGCTGGAAGAAGTCCAATAGCTTAAATTCCAGAGCACTGAGGCAATGAAGGGAAAGATGTGATCATAGAGATATACATCCAAACCAGGTTTATGCACACCTATGCTGTCACTTTCAGTAACTCACTGAAGTCTCCTTCTATTTTAATGTCTGTTACCAAGAGAAGCAGAAAGTGACTCAATATTTGTTATAATACTGATCGAACTCAACTAGGCCTTGAAATGCATGCTCATACAGGTGTCTTCTTAAAAAAAAAATAACACAACTTCTACAAAGAAATTAATAAGTGGATAATACCCATAGCTATATGCATGTTTTAATTGAGGCTTAAGTTGTCAAACTCCTGCCATGACAGCCATGAAACCTGGTGCCCAATTCAGCTGAGCTCTGCAAGCAGCTAAGTCCTCAGAAGATACAATACAGTTTCTAGGAGTTTCATAACAGTAAAAGTGGGGAAACAAGACCCTGCATAGCACTCCTCTTCTTCTGATTCATCTATGTTAGACCCAAAAAAAAAGAAGGCATCAGAACAAGAGATTTGATCAGAAATTACATTTTATAAAATAGGTGATAAACCAACAGAAACAGTCAAGCCAGGTTTAAGTTCTACCACTAAAACTGCCAGCAGCATTTGAAGCCATTTGAGAACAGCTTCCCAATTTTATGTCTATACGGCTCTCACTGCTGTGACTTACACACAGATTTACAGCTGCAACTGTACTAGCTTTGCATCTATTAGCACAGATACTGATATTGGTCTAACCATGGCAACATGGGATTAAGCATGGACTACTAAACCAACTCATAAACTGGGTCAATTCATAACTTGTGTTGAATATCATGCTGTCACTACCAGACCACTACCATACTTAAACACTATAAAATTATCTCAGTGGTTTAATACCGTGAACCTTGGTGGTTTCCCATGGTTGACAGTGTCACTGAAGAAAGCCCTGAGTATTCCTTTCACTGTACCTATTAAAAGAAGGTTAACAAGACTAGAGCAAGAATATATTCTGCCTGAAACTCGAATTCTACATGGCAGTCCCATTAAGCTGTGACCAAACATTATTTTAGTGATTAAGTATACAACAGCATTTATCAATGCATTCATAATTAAAGCAAAGAAGCATCTGGCAGTTAGAAACACCAGCTTTCTTTATAAAGGTACCTGCAGGTCAGTTGTGCTGTAGTTTTCTATTTAAAGTGCTTGTTTAGTGTAGAATTTGGCTTTCTGCCCACGTTTTAAGATCAGTGTTACAGCATGGCCTGGGTAATTGCACTTTGGATGACAAGCACAACAGAAATCAGAAGCATGTCAATAATATACATAAAACCTCAACTTACTAGAATCAAATCTTGCTACGTGAAGGTGCCAGCTCCACAAAGCACCATACCAGGCTGTTTCCACTTGCCATACTACAGAGCTGTGAGCCATTTCACACTTCCACACTTAACATCAAATCCTGAATGCCAGTTTTGCTACACTGAGAGGCTTTATTTTGAACCTAATCTTCAAAGCACAGGAGATAAGACCTGAGGTGGCTATAGTAGAAGAGCTCAGGAGCTGGAGCAATTAAGACAGTACAAGAATGAAATCGTAGAGGTGGGAGGTAAAAAAAAATGGGTAGCTCCAAAATCAATGTGGATCCCTCCAATATTTCAAATTATGAGGTAGCCAAGGCATAGCTTTGCCTCCTCCAACAAGTTTACCCAGATTCTCTCCAATACTCTAAAAATTATTTATGAAGCCTGCATAGCATACAGCAAGTCTACATACCCAGGCCTTGATGGCATTCTCTTCAACACCAGGAATGTTCCCCTTCTCCCCCAGGGTAAATTATACAACCCCAGCTTCATTTTTTGCACTTATAGAATTGCTGCAGTTGCCACATGGACAGTCTGCGCAGAGGAGTGTGACTTGTCAGTACATCGGGATCTGTGCTGGGGTGCTTCAGGAAACTGCTCAGGTTTTTATTTTTAAAAAACAGGAATAAGCAGAAGTTCTTATTAAAAAAACTCTGGTTTTGTGCTTAAGTAGCCTGGAAGCTATTCACTTGACAATTTCTTCAGCTATTCCAAATTTAAATACTGTACTTACAAACATACAAGTTGAATTTGTTTTGGAAGAAAGCTTTCCCATGCTCTATTTATAAGAAGCAAAATGCTTTCTACCTACAGATTGAGTCAACTATGCTATTATAAGATATACCCATTTTACATAAAAATGTTAACTTATTCAAGATCATGCATACAAATCCATTACAGATAGAATGCTTTTGATCCCTATCCTGCTCACTAAATTATACTCTCTTACTGTTGTCAACGAACATTTTGATGCTACCTTACATTCAAAGCTGTACAAACCCCCCATATGTCTACATGACTCCTCCAATCCTAGCCCTGTGTCCTTCAGATGATCACCTCTTACAGTCACCAACAGATCTAAAACAATGCATTGCACTGGCTCTCTCATCCTGTTTGTATAACATCTGCAGGCTATTCTCAACAAGTGCCATGCTTCACCCAAAGAGCCTAACAGATGATGAATTCCAAATTGTATATCCCTTTCACCCAGTCTAACATCAGATTGTAGGAATTCATGTTCAGAGTAAACATGACAAAGCAATATTCAATAGCTCTACCAAACAAAGCTCAACTAAATGTACTGAAGAAAGTTTGTTGACTGCTACCTAGCAGAAGACAGTATTTTGTTGACCATATGAGCATGTAGCAGCAGACACAACACCCTTTCTTGGAAAGAAGATACCAATTTCCCATAATACTCTTATTTCAAGTTGACATCATCTAGTTATTAATCTGCAAATTAAGGTCCAAATTCAACATGTCAACCAAGCATTATTAGTAGGTTTTAGGCTCAGCCTAAATTTTGTCATCCTCAGTTTTTCTGCATCACTACAGTTGCAGAAGTTATGTATCACATAAAAGTAGCCTAACAAAACAGAAGTCTCTTACAAGCACAGGGACTCTCCTTCCCAGTGTCATCATCGTGGTATTTTTCCATAACACACCTCCCTCGTAACATATACTTTTTAAATAAAGATATTTAAAATAGAGTTTAAATTATAACAATGCAAAAACAAGCAAACAAAAAATGCTATTCATACAGAGTTTGTTCCAGGAAGCATACTGCATATATTCTTTCCAGAGTACAGAAATCACTACTCTATACTTAAGAAAAGGGAAGAAAAATCCCTAAATTTGAAGAAAATGCTGAACAAAACAGCTAGGATATCACAAAGAAATTGGTGTATACAAAAGTTAAGGATATAGAACTGATGCAGCCTTCCAACACCTCAAGAGTTTCTTTCTATCCGCTAGCCTCTATCCAGAGCTTTGCTAGATTTGTTGAAGTATAACTCACAGGCTCTCCCCTAGCATCACCAGCAAGCCTACTTTTGTTTTAATAGCAGAAATTAGCCATTTTAGAAGCATTGGTAAAGAGTAGGCAGGTCAAAAATACTTCACTGTTCTCTTGAAAATAGGTGAAAGTCACCCACATGCTCAGCAAAGCTGATAACTGCAGAGGGAAAGATGAAACAGAACAAGGCTGAGACACCAGGAACTCTAATCAGGTCACATGGTGTCTTAGGGTGACTCTTATCATGTGTATCCCCTATCAAGCTCTATGCCCAAAAAGTAATTTTGCGCCTTTTCTGTGCCTTTAAACTGAACTTGAGGAAAAAAAACCAAACGAACTTTTCAAAGCAGTTTCTCAAGGACACAGAGATTACACTCCTCTTCGTTCTCTGGCTGCAGGTAGCACGGAGGGAGCACCCTGCTTGCTTTCTTCAGCCAGCTGGTTTTTTTTTCCTTCCCGGCGTGAGACGGAGAGCTGAACTTTGTTTCCTAGGACTTTGGTTTTTCCCTTCTTCTCTTTTGGACTATTTCAACAACATCAGAACACATCGGGAGAACTTCCTCCCCGAGGCCCGGGGGGTGGGCCCTCGCCGACCCAGCTCCGAGGAAGAGAGAGACCACACCTACAGAAGGACTCTGAAATCTTCCCAGGTTTCTCTCTATAGCGAGAGATTTCATTTCATTATTTTGCATCATTATCCTTTTCCTGTGTGTTTGTTAAAATAAATAGTTTTTATCTCTTTCACTTTCCTTCGAGGAAAAATGTCCTTTTTTCCCGAACCTGGTGGGGGGAAGGGTGGTTGTAACCTAGTTTTCTCTCAGGGGATATATTACCAGAT
Organism: Lycocorax pyrrhopterus obiensis; assembly: GCA_014706295.1. Lineage (NCBI taxonomy): Eukaryota > Metazoa > Chordata > Aves > Passeriformes > Paradisaeidae > Lycocorax > Lycocorax pyrrhopterus. The sequence continues at coordinate 11,833,051 of JACSVZ010000030.1, forward strand.
TTTGGCCAAACCGGCACACATGGTGACCTTATGTCAGCCCTCAGTCACACCCCTAAGTACAGTTGGTTCAGTATAGGAAGAGGGAGACACCCAAGATGGGCTTGGATTCCCAGAGACCCCAAGACAGATGAAGAGGCCTGGTAGCATCATGATGACAGGTCTTTTGTGGCCAAACATACTAGAGCCTTTCTCCATGCCTATGCCATTGCACAGACCTGACCCCACAGTATGCGGTGTTAGCTACTTGGACACCAGGCAAGATCAAGTATGGTGCACTTGCCAAAGATCACTGAAGATATGCCCATGAGGCATGGGAACAGGCAATGCCATGCTTTGGGATGGTTACTCACTACCCTTACCCCAACCTGACCTGATTTACCACTTAGCAATACCACCTACAACTTCAAGCAGGAAACTCTCTGGCTGAAGTAGGCAGCATGTACCTACAGCAACCAGCCCAGATGTGATCTCATGGACATTACCATTAAGCAGTACGGCTTTTCACAGCTTTTCTTGATTGGCAGCATGTTACTTAATTGCCTCTTGCAGGCAAAATATGGTCCCTGGTTGAAGAGCTCAAGCATAAGCATATCATTCACACCAGAGACATGGCTGGTGTTTCGCTCCTAATGAGTCTGCCCTAATGAGTCTGCTCCTAATCCTCTGGGGGTCAAAACAAACTTTAGTATTAACAAATTTTTAAAAATAATCCAGCCAGTTCAAAAGTGTAAAAGCCCAAATGTTCACAGCCTCAATAAAGTCTAGCCCACTTACCCAGCTTCCCCCAGTAGTGCCACTATTGCTGCATTTCAGGCCAAAGGCAGACGAGCTGCTTCTACACAAATTAAAGTTAAATCCCACAGAAAGAAGAAAGCATATTAGCCAAGTTTTAAAGCACATAAGTCTTCAGGTTTCTGGTACACATTGAGAAATGGAAATCATTTCATATGTTGGTCTCAAAACTCTAATTTTTATATGCTCCAGTGGAGATCACACAGTAACATAAAATGGCTAGTTTCATTTAGAAGTTCACTAGTGTACTGGTTCTGTCCAGGACAGGGTTAACTTTTGCAGCAGCCAGGAGGGGCACAGCCCCGAACCTGGGGTTATTAGATACCGCCACGCATGGCAGGGGGGGATGACACAAAGTGGGGTGATGTTCTTTCCTCTTTTGCTAGGGTGTACAGTCAAGTTGCACTGGGTTCCAAGTGGTGAGCAATCGCATGTGAATTATTTGCCTGTCTTAGACACACTGCTATTACTATTGTTGTTATGGTTCGCTTTCTTATTTCATTGCTGTTTCAAATAAATGGTTTGTATCTCAACCCGGGATCTTTACCTTTTTGTATCTCCAATTCTCTTCCCCATCCTGCCGTGGGGGAGGGGGGAAGTGAGTGAGCCATGCGTGGTCTGGGGGGTTTCAGAGGGAACACTAAATTGGGGAATACCATTCCTAAACCAGGACAACATTAATTAGCACCTAATGTGGAGCACAAAGGGTTGAGATAACAACAGATCTGCCCAGAGCAGGTTGGAAACAAATTTGATCTAAGCATTTGTATTAGGTATGGAGCCACTGGTTACAATGTTGCTTGGTCTGTTCATATGCATGTGGTACCTAACCTTGTATATACTCGCATATGTGCACTATGTGCTCCTCGTGATGCTCTTTTTCAGAGCAGGGAGAGAGATCAGGATTGCTGTAGCGGGTTTGGTTTGCAACCGGGCGGAAACACCAATTTAGTGTAGTGGGTTTTTTAAGCTAAATTATATACATTACTCTTTTGATGTTTTTTTTCTCTGTGAGATAAGCATTAGAAGAAACAAGCAAAGCAGGCACACTACTTGACAGAATATAAGAGATTTATTAACAGACTTAGATGGAAAGGCTACAACAGAACAAACTTTCAGAACTTTTTTTTTCCCCCACCTTTCTCTCTCCTAATCAGTATTACAATTCTAGGAAGGGAAAAAGGGGTTTCTCTTTTTCCTTGCCTGGTTTTGCACACTGTTACTATTTTGCAGGTTTGAATTAACAATCTCTGCTAGGGTGTAACACATGTCTTTTCCATGAGCCCTCTCCCAGCTCTTTCAACTGCAAGACACAGGCCCTCACATGGGGTTACTACTTGTTTAAGAATGAATAATTTTTTTCTTTTTGGCTTGAACATAACTTTTTACAAGCTACTCAAGAAAAAAAAATGCTCATCCCCCCACATACTTTAACATGGATTAAAGAGACAAACAGTTTGCAATATTACAATTCATACCACGGCGAGGAAAGGAGATTTTTAAGCTCCGCGCGGGACCACGCAGCGCCGCCCTTGTAGCTTCGCCTCACATGACCCCGTTTTTCTTTCTCTCTGGTTCTGAAAGTCGCCATGTTGTAGGGTGTTATCAGGCTCTAAGGTGGAGAGAGAGCCTCCCCTTGCTCTTTCTGCGCTGCCGGGTGCACTATGTAGGAAAAGGGTGTCTTCTTCTGTTCGTTGCGAAGTCTGCTGGCTGCACTGAAGGCTCCGCCGGCTCCCCCTTCCTCAGAATACTGCGTCAGATGACTTCAGCCCTGTGGCTAGCTATCGCCACTCGCGGCTCAAAGAAATCGCTTTTTTTCTTTACAGTTTAGAGTCCATGCTGCAGCGTTAAGAGAAGGGGCAAGAGGCAGAAAGGCAAGAGGCAGGGGCGCCCGTCCCCAGCCCCGCGGGCCGGGCAACGGGGCCCACCCCTCCCCCTCTCCCTCTCCCCTCCTGCACTCAGCCGGAACGGGGGAGAAAAACTTCTCTGAAATCCCGCCTTCCACGGGGTTTTTATATGTAGAATTGAGAGAAGTGTGATTGGTCTGAAGAACTGCCTGTCAGTTTAAGTCAAACCACGACAATTGCTTTGTTGCTGCACTGTAAGATATCAGTTTATGACATGATAACATCAGGGACAATGAGGGTCACTTGGGATGTGTATTCAGTGTTGCTCTCCTACCCTTACCTTGGTTGCTAGCTTTGGGAGTCCATTAATAATAGTACCCAGTGGGGGAGGGGGGAACTGGGAAGGATGATTTTCCCCAGCTTTTCACTCCCTTTTCCTCCTTCAGGCCCGTTACATCAGCTTTTGAGAATTTTGAATTTCTTTTGGATGTTAAGGAAAGCATGTTCTTGTTGCTAGGTTTGCCAGGTCTCCTCAGTGCAGTCCACACCATGAAAGAGACAAGAAATAGATTTTTAGGGAGGTTATTCAGAGATTTGCCACGAGGGTGGGATAGTCATGAGTAGCATGGAATGTGGCAGAAAATGGGCCAGTATTTCAAGGACTTCTCCAGTGGTTTGGAAGGTCATCTCTGAACAACCACAGAACCCTGTTCAACTGGCAGAATATTTGAAAGGAAAATGCTGTGGTGATTCCAGAGAGGCACAAATTAATTCATTTTGCTGGGTCCTGGCTACTCTTTAATGGACACTGCTCTTCACTAGACAGCACCCTCAGGGGGAGGAGGAGGAAAGCAGAGCAACTGCCACTGTGGCCACTCAAACTGCAGCTGAACCAGAGGAACGACCCGTGCTGGTAGCAGTCACCCCTATACAGAAGAAAAAATGCAAGACCAAATCAGTTTGCTTAGTGAGGGATGAAGAGGAAGTAGAGCCCTCACAACAGGAGGAAGAGGCATGGCCAGAGATAATCATCTGATCCCTATCCCTGGGTGAGCTGCGAGATATGTGAAAAGATTTCAGCTGCCAGTAGGGCGAGTCCGTGGTAACCTGACTGCTTCAATGCTGGGACATCACAAGCCACAGTTGGAAATTAGAGGGTAGTGAAGCCAAGCAGCTGGGCTCCCTGTCCAGGGATGCAGGCATTGACAAGGGGATTGGGAAAAAGACAGAAACTCTCAGCCTCTGGAGACAATTCCTGTCAAGCGTGAGGGAAAGGTATCTTTTCAAAGATGATCTATCAGTGCACCAAGACAAGTGGAACACCATGGAGCAAGGCATCCAGTACCTGAGAGAATTAGCTGTGCTGGAGGTACTCTATAAGGATTCAAGTAACGAGCAGTCCCCCTATAGATCCAGATGAAGTCTAGGGCACACAACCCATGTGGCGGAAGTTCCTATGGAGCACGCCATCATAGTACGCCAACTCATTGGCAGTGATGTCATGGAAAGAAGGAGAACAAACAGTGGATAATTTGGTTGCTCAACTCTGGCAATATGAGGAAAGTCTCTCTTCCTCCCTGTGGGCCTGCATCTCAGCCGCAGAAAGACTGTCCAAGGACTTCCAGCAATTTAAAGAGGAAATGTCCTGTGCCCTGCCAGTACAGGACAGAGTCTCTGCTATTAAGAGCAAGCACCCCCCTGCTCAAGAGAGAGAGGGAACATACCATGAGGTAGGTAATCTGTGGTTTTGCCTGCATGACCACGGAGAGGACATGAGGAAGTGGGATGGAAAACCCACCTCTGCCCTAGGAGCCATGGGTATGTGAGTTGAGAGGAAGAACAACCATCATGGGAAATTCTTCAAGGATAAATGCTGCTTGAGTTTCCAGTGGGCAGGTCCTCAGACAGAATGGAAGGTGCTGATGTTACTTCCTATCCCCTTGAAGGGACCTGCGGTTCATCATATTTACAACAAGTGAGCAACGAGTACCACGACCAGAACTAGAGGGGCCCTGCCTCCAGCCAGGTGGAGGAAAGGGACAATCGGATCTATTGGACTGTGTGGATCTAATGGCCTGGCACATCAGACCCACAGGAGTATAAGGCTTTAGTTGACACCGGTGCACAACGTACCCTGATGCCATCAAGATATAGTGGGGCAGAATCCACCTCTTTTTCTGGGGTGACAGGGGGATCTCAACAGCTGACGGTACTGGAAGCTGAACTGAGCCTGGCTGGGAATGAATGGTGGAAACACCCCATTGTGACTGGCCCAGAGGCCCCATATATCCTTGGCGTAGATTACCTCAGGAGAGGGTATTTCAAGGACCCAAAAGGGCATTGTTGAGCTTTTGGAATAGCTACTGTGGAGACAGAGGAAATTAGGCAGCTGAATACCTTGCCTGGTCTCTCAGAGGACCCTTCTGCTGTGGAACTGCAGAGGGTCAAAGAACAACAGGTACTGATCGCTATCACAGCAGTGCACTGTCGACAATACTGCACCAACCGGGATTCTGTGACCCCCATCCATGAGATGATTCGTGAACTGGAGAGCCAGGGAGTGGACAGCAAGACCCACTCACCCTTTAATAGCCCCATATGTCCAGTGCGTAAGTCCAAGAGAGAATGGAGACTGACAGTGGATAATCGTGGCCTGAACGAAGTCACACCACCACTGAGTGCTGCTGTGCCAGACATGCTGGAACTTCAGTATGAACTGGAGTCCAAGGCAGCAAAATGGTGCTGCCATTGACATTGCCAATGTGTTTTTCTGCATTCCTTTAGCAGCAGAGTGCGGGCCACAGTTTGCTTTCACCTGGAAGGGCACCAGTACACCTGGAACTGCCTGCCCCAGGGGTGGAAACACAGCCCCACTATTTGGCATGGACTGATCCAGATTGCACTGGAAAAGGGTGAGACTCCAGAACACTTGCAATACATTGATGACATCTATGTATGGGGCAACACCGCAGAGGAAATTTTTGAGAAAGGGGAGAAGATAATAGAGATCCTCCTGAAGGCTGTTTTTGCCATAAAACAAAGTAAGGTCAAGGGACTTGCCCAGGAAATTCAATTTTTAGGAGTAAAGTGGCAAGATAGCCGATGTCAGATTCCAATGGACATGGTCAACAAAATAGCAGCTGTGTCCCCACCAACCAGCAAGAAGGAAACACAGGCTTTCCTAGGCGCTGTGGGTTTTTGGAAGATGCATATTCCAGATTACAGTCATATTAATTGCAAACCCTCTCTATCACATGACCTGAAAGAATGATTTCAAGTGGGGTCCTGAAAAAGAACAAGCTTTTGAACAAATTAAACTAGGAGATTGTTCATGCAGTAGCCCTTGGGCCAGTCAGGACAGGACAAGATGTGAAAAATGTGCTCTATACTGCAGCCAGGGAGAATGGTTATTTCTGCAGTCTCTGGCAAAAGTATCTGGGGAGACTTGAAGACAGCCCCTGGGGTTCTGGAGTCGGGGATACAAATGATCCGAGGCCTTTTACACCCCAACCGAAAAAGAGATACTGGCAGCTTATGAAGGGGTTCAAGCTGCTTCAGAAGTGGTTGGCACCGAAGCACAGCTCCTCCTGGCACCCCAACTGCCAGTGCTGGGCTGGATGTTCAAAGGGAAAGTCCCTTCCACACAACATTCCACTGATGCTACGTGGAGTAAGTGGATTGTTCTGATCACACAGCAAGCTCCAATAGGGAACCCCAATTGCTCAGGGATCTTGGAAGTCATCTGGAACTAGCCCAAAGCTGAAAATTTCAGACTATCATCAGAAGAGGAGGAGGAGAAGGTGACACATGTTGAGGTGGCCCCACCATATAATCAGCTACCCGAAAATTAAAAGCAATACACTCTCTTTTCTGAAGGTTTCTGCTCTATCGTAGGGATGCATTAAAAAATGGAAAGCTGCTGTATGGAGTCCTACGTGGCAAGTCACAGAAGCTATTGAGGGACGAGGTGGATCAAGTCAGGTTGCAGAGCTGAAAGCCGTCCAGCTGGCTTTAGGTATCACTGAATGTGAGAAGTGGCCAGTGCTCCACCTGTACATTGACTTGTGGATGGTAGCAAATGCTCTGTGGGGGTGGCTGGACTGATGGAAAAAGACCAATTGGCAGCGCAGAGGGAAACTCATCTGGTCTGCTGAATTGTGGCAAGACCGCTGCCTGGGTAGAGAAGTTGACTGTAAAAGTCCCTCATGTAGATGCCCACGTACCCAAGAGTCAGGCTACTGAAGAAGATGGAAACAATGGTCAGGTGAATCAAGCTGTCAGGATTAAAGTGGATCTGGACTGGTAACGTAAGGGTGAATTATTTCTGGCTCGGTGGGCCCATGACACCTCAGGTGATCAGGGACGAGACACAACAAATAGATGGGCTTGTGATCAAGGGGTGGACTTTACTGTGTACACTATCACACAGGTTTTCCATAGGTGTGAAACGTGTTGCAATCAAACAGGCCAAGCGGGTAAAGCCTCTGTGGTATGGGGGACGATGGTTGAAATATAAATATGGAGAGACCTGGCTAATCAATTACATCACACTGCCACAAACCCGCCAAGGCAAGCATTGCATGCTGACGATGGTGGGAACAACCCCTGGATGGCTGGAGACGTACCCTGTGCTTCACACCACTGCCTGAAACACCATCTTGGGCCTTGAAAAGCAAGTCCTGTGGTGACATGGCACCCCAGAAAGAATTGAGTCCGACAACAGGACTCATTTCAAAGACAGCCTCATAAACACCTTGGCCAGAGAGCACAGGATTGAGTGGGTGTATCATATTCCCTATCATGCACCAGCCTCTGGGAAAATTGAATGGTGCAATGGACTGGTAAAAACCACATTGAAAGCAAGGTGTGGTGGGACCTTCAAACATTGGGATCTACATTTAGCAAAGGCCACCTGGTTAGTTAACACTAGAGGCTCTACCCATCGAACTGGCCCTACCCAATGAAAACATCCACGTGCCGTAGAAGGGGATAAAGTCCCTTTGGTGCATATGAGGAATGTGTTAGGGAAGACAGTTTGGAGTAGTCCTGCCTCAAGGAAAGGTAAACCCATCTGTGGGATTGTTTTTGCTCAAGGACCCAGGTGCACCTGGTGGGTAACGCAGAGGCATAGGGAAACACGATGTGTGCCTCAAGGGGATTTGATTTTTGGTTGAGAACAGCCTGTAACATTGAGTTGTATAATATTGATTGCTGAATAACACTGCCACTGTATGTCATAACTCCCATGGACAATGAGGATGGACTGGTCCAGATACACCAGTCGTGAGCTCCTGGTGCAGCAACCAGCCAACAGCACACCAGCCCTCCTTCCTTGGAAGACATCTAGGACAGATAGAACCCACAGTCATGGACTAAATGAAGTCAGCAGACATCTTGGAAGGACAGCCATTGACGAAGGGAATGATATCCATGCTTGTGCATGTATATATACATGTATAAATATATATATATTTGGAAGTTGCAGGATCTGGACATGATATAGATGGTATAGAATAAGGGGTAGATAATGTCCTGGTTCCAGCCAGGACAAGGTTAATTTTCGCAGCAGCCAGGAGGGGCATAGCCAGGACCCTGAGTTTATTAGATACCACCTCATGCCATGTGTGGGAGAGATGGAGGGCAGTGGCATTTTTCTCTCTGCTATTAGTATTGCTGTTGTTACTGTTCATTTTCTTATTTTATTGCTGTTTCTAGTAAATTGTTCATTTCACAACCCATGATTTTTTTGTGCCTTCAGTTCTCCTCTCCATCCCACCACAGGAGGAGGGAGCAAGCAGCGCATGGTCTGAGGTGTTTCAGTGGGAACAATAAATTGGGGAATACCATTCCTAAATGACGACAACTGGTCTTTCAAAAAAGTGACAAATAATTCTCTATAGAGGACTTGTTAACATGACTAGTTGCCTCAAGAAACAGCCATTTGACACTTACTGTTCAAATTCAATAGATGATGGTAATGTTTCTTCTGTTGTATAAATCCAAATTTTTAACAAAAGTTGAGCTTCAATGCCTTTTCTGCTTAGCATTTCGAATAACTTATGGTGACAAAAAACCCCATAACACATGAGAGATTAGGCAGAGATCTCACTGAAGTAGCTATATCATTAAGAACTGACAAAGCCTTCATCAAACATTTGTGTATGGGCATTTTGTTACCACATTAATGACAAATTAGAAGGGATTTAGATAATAGCTACAAGACACTCGAAAGGTACAAAAGAAGCCTTAACCTCTCAAGCTTAACGCATCACTGAAAGGCATTCAGCTATGGTGGCACAAGTATTGGCACAGTTAATATTCTGCATGAGAAGTAATTGGGAGCACAGAGATGAAATTCAGTTTTCGTCAATACATTTTAACATGCCCATTCTTTTCATAAAGGTGAGTGCTTTCACAGATAGTTATTCTAGCCAAGTTCAGCAAACATTTGCACACCAGTGTAGTTTATACTCATGAATTAGAGGGTTATACAAGCAGACTTTATGCAAGACCAAATGCATATTCACAGAATGCATTTTAAGTCAAAGCTACTCCATTGCATGGCTTTTGTTTTGACAAGGTCAAAGAGGGTGCTGCAAAAGAGACTATTATTCACAGCCTTTGCCTAGGTCTGACAGCAAAAGGTTTCTAGCTGTAGAGATGCCTAAGGATTAATTTAAAACCAAACATTTTTGCACAATGTCTATCACACAAGAATTGACCCAAGTGGCACAATTGACTAAACATTGGTCCTTACACTGTTCCAATACTCTGGCAAAGAGTTTTGCATCTTAGCACCTCCAAATATTTTGCTACAATGTATATGAAAACATATGCCTTAAATACTTTAACTAGGATACGTATCTTAACTTGGAGAAGAGTCATAGCTATTGCAAACATGTCCCTACTGCTATCAACTTAAGTTTCTTCTCCCAAGCAAAAGCCTTTTACCCAAATTTCTCAATTACTTGTATCATTTTAAGAGAACAAAACAGCCCAATGGAAACTCATCATGTCATGTTTTAGTACTAAAACCTTAAGGAGTAAGACACAGCCTGCTTGCCAGGCAGCCTTCTCTGGGATTAACAAATACTACAGTATCTGAAAGCGTCACCCACTTAAGACAGCCCTTTTACATTCCCCTTGTTCTCCATGTGATGGCCTCATTAAAAAAATCCCAAACATCCAGAAAGTCTGAAGATCACATTTCTTCAAATCAAGCAAGATTCCAAAATATCATACATGCATTCCAATTCAGTAGTTTTATCATTTTTCTCCTATTTGTAGGCCACTTGAGATCGATATTTATGCATTTAAAATATTTCAGAAAGTATGGAGATTGGCAATCAATTTGGCTCATCTTGGCTACTAGTGCTTTGGGGGAAGGTACACAGTGCCAAATTACTATTAAACTGATCTGGTGAGATGAGACATTCTCATTCAGTCACTACCACAAAAGCTTAGTAATTGCAATTCTAACTCAAAATTCTGGATAAAACACTAAAGTTTGAAAAAATGAAGTAGCACTCTGGAAATAGGAAGCTAATTTTGTGTACGTGCATGTATATGCACACATCTGATGACACACAGCCCAAATTATAAGAGGACATGCTATATTATGAGTCACATGACCTCTAGTCCAGCCACACTGCAGTCCATCTGTAACTGCTACATTTCCAACTAACTCAGTTACACTTCAGTTCAAGATAAAATCTTCACTGTTTAGCCTATATGTTTTGGGGTGATTTTATGATAATACTGTATTTCCCTATCATTTGCTTATTGCCCAGAAATGGGCCCCACGGCTTTAAGCTGGGTCTAGAAGAGCAGGGAGAGAAGCCGGGCAAATTCTTCAGCACGGTTTGTGTTCAAGGACTCACACACACTCCCCCACGTTCTCACCGCTGCAGAGCCGAGGGAGCGCCTTCCTGCTTTTAGCTAGCCTGTTAGCTGAGGCAAGAAATTTCCCCAGGACTGCATACCGAAATCCTCCGGAACGTCTTCTTCTTCTGGAACTGTTCGGCCTAGCTGTTGTCCTAGGGTGACTGTATGATACTGTATTCTCTATCGCCTGCTCTATGCCAGACATGAGTTCTGTACCTTTAAGAGGGGGGGAGGGAAGCCGGTGGAATTCTTTCGGCAGTCTGTGCTCAAAAACACAGATAACTCACTTGCTCTTCTCCCCACCTCTCAGCTCTCTGCAGCAGGGAAGAGAGTTGCATTCTCTTGTTTTTTAGCTAGCTTCTTGTTCGTTAGCTGAAGCAAGGAGTTTTCCTGGTGTGGTGACCAATTGACCTGTGGTACAAGAGACAGAGAGTGTTCTTGATAAGACAGTCTCTGGTGCCAAGGATGTATCGGTTATGGTGAGGGAAAGAAGCCTCTCCCAGGATGCCTGCTCGGTTATGGTAATATATCCCAGTTCTAATTCCCTGGTTGGCTTTGGTGTTAGCCACTCCTCTGTACTTAAGATCGACCTGTCACGTGTTCGGGGTCATTTGCCTATGGAAACCTTCACGAGCTGTAGCAATAAACTGCTGTTTGTGGGACTCTATGCAAGGACCCTTCTCACTCCTTGCCGTCGCATTAATGTTACTGAAGTCATCTTTGTGCCTGTGCGTTCATGCATATGAGCCCACAGAGCCAGAAGGGACTCGGTAACAGTTGGCGCCCAACGTGGACTCCCTCAGACCTCCACGACAGCGTCTCCAGGATTTCTGGAATCAAGCCGCATTTGGAGCTGCCACTTCCCCGAAGATGCCTCTGAGTTTTATCAGGAGCTTCAGAAAGGGAGACCGATAATTTCCTTAGAAGAGGAGACCGGTCAGCAGCCGACTGGACCACCCCGAGAACATTATTTCACCCACTGGTGAGATACGGGTCACCTTTTATCCTTTTATTTTTCTCTTTTGTCTCGGGGCTGGGAGGAGAGGGAGATGGACGGTGAAATAATCCGTCTCCTACGAGAAGTCTTTCCCCAAGTTCTAAAAACCCTTATTTGTAGAAATTTTCATTTTTCAAGGGAAGATTTAATGCGTTTTCTTACTTCCTTGCTCAACAACTTTAGAGGGAATTTAAAACGCCTTGTCCCTTGGCTATTTCTGTTAGAAAAAATTTATTTGTTCTACCAGCTAGTTAAAAAGCTCCTAAAAATGTTAGAAAGAGTTCAAAAACCCCCACCCTGTTTGCTCTCCTCTCCCTGTATCCCTGTTCCCTCTGCCCAGCTACAAGGGAAACCACGACTTAGATTCTGTCCGACAGACCAAGGCTGCTACCGTCTCCTTCCTAGCTCGTGGTCCCCCTTAACCCCTGCCCGGAGTGGTGAAGGCCAAGCCATCCCGGGTCTTACCCAAGACCTCTCTCCCTTACTTAATTCCACGGGTTTTTCCACTTTAAATTTGCTCCAAGACGAGAGCAGCGTGGCTGAGCTTACAAAGCCAGCTGATACTTTCACTTTCGATTCTGCTGCTTCTCCCCTACAATACCAAAATGGCGGGGACCATGTGCTGCAACTCGCGGGCTTTTTGCCCGCGCCCAACCCCCCCTCCACGTCTGCCCCCCCGCCTCTCCTGCCGGAGCCTGCTCGTGTTACAGGGTCCGGCTCTCCCCCCCCCGTCCCCTGCCCCTCCTCTCTCCCGCCTGATCACGTTACAGTGTCCAGCCCCCACCATCCCCCTCCCCCTCCGGCGCTGGCTCTGGCTCACGTGTTCGCATCGGGTTCACCTCTCTCCGCCGGCACCCCCCTGCTATCCCCTGCTTTGGCAGCTTCCTCCCATGTCCCTGTCTCCTCCATCGCTAGCCACGCCTGTGAAACCCGACCTGCCCCAGACTCACAGGCTGCCGAACCCAGGAGTGGGGGGAAGGGATGCAAGAGAGATGCCGTCCCAGCTGCACTTCACCGGGCAGCCCCGCTCCGTCAGAAACCCCGCATCCCTGCCAGGCTCTCTGCCTCCAGTTCAGAAGAAGAGAGCAGCAATTCCTCAGATTCAGATGCTGAATCTAGGGATTATTGGGTTAAAGTGAAAAAACAGGCTGCCAAAGATGGCAATTGGGACATAGCAAATAAGGTTATGCCATATGCTGCCCCAGTCTCTTATACAAGAGGGGGCAGGAACTCTAATTGGGAACCTATCCCTTATAAGCTACTGAGGGAGTTATGCAAAGCCAGCAAGGACTATGGGCGGGGGTCACCCTGCTTTAAAAACCTGCTCCAGGTTTCTCTCTCCACTGTCACCCTAGTGCCTCACGATATCAAAAATACTGTATCATGCCTGCTCTCCCCCGCAGAAAATATGCTGTGGGAAAGAACATGGAAAAAACATTTAAAAGGGCTCCTACAAACATATTAAGGAGGCCGCACTAAAGCTCATTTAACTATTGAACATCTATGTGGAGAGGGTAACTTTGAGCGGCCCCAAGACCAAGCCCAAGACATCCCTGAGGCTGTCCTCGGAGATATTAAAAAGGCAGCAGAGGCAGCCCTGCTTCAAACCCCAGATGATGCCACCCCCACTTTGAACTTTTCGGATGTTAGACAAGGCACAGAGGAGTCTTTTATTAAATTTATAGATCGTTTAAAGAGCTCTATTGAACGGCAGGTCGAGAATGCAGAAGCCCGCAAAGAGATTTTACGCAGTTTGGCAATGGCCAATTCGAATGCAGGGTGTAAAAAAATTCTAAGGGCCCTGCCTCTCGACCCAGAGCCCACAATAGATCAGATGATTGAGGCCTGTACGAAACTAACATCCACAGAACACACTACAGCAATAGCAGTTTCAAAAGGGGTGGCTGAAGCCTTGGTGGCATCACCCAAGGAACAGCAAAGATGCTTTAATTGTGGGGAGTTTGGACATTTTCTTAAAGACTGCCAGGAATATCGGGTAGCCAAGGACTTTCATCGACCGGTGGGATGCCCACCATTAGACTGTCCAACCTGTCAATTCCACCACCAACGCCACTCGGGAAATGGGAATCCAAGCGCCGTGCAGCGAGGCGCTACGATACCAAATGCCAAGCTGCCTCGCCCTGCCTTGCCTGCCATCCCGAGACTTCGGAAGTGATTCCTGACTACGCTTATGCAGACCACGAGCTCCAAGTCTCCGAGGCATCCCAACAGGTCCAGGTGGGCATCCGACAACAGCTGGTGAGTGCCCTGTCTATTCAGTTTGATAATGAGGGCATGTATAAAATCCCCACAGGACAATTTGGACCCCCGGAGGGCCCAAGAGACATTCTAATTACAGGAAATGGACTTTATGGGCCAGACGAACTTTATGTTACTCCAGAAGTCCAAACCGTTGGCCCTCAAGACGAAGTTTTTGTGACTGTTTCATGCAATAAGCTCCCTTGGTTCTTATACAAAGGAACGGCTATTGCACAATTCTTTCTGCTACCACATCATAGAGACTGGATCCCGGAGAACCCGATGGCATGTTGGGTTGAAGTTGTGGGCCCAGATAAACCAATGATAAGAGTGTGGTCTGCTTAACAGAGGTTCTAAGTTATATCTTCCAGGTATGGCAGACACCGGAGCTGATGTCACCATTATAGCCCGCTCTGAGTGGCCACGGGACTGGGAACTGACTCCAGCCAACGGAGTCATCTCGGAGATTGGAGGTGCTGCAGTCTCCATGCACAGCAAAAATAATATCATCGTGGAGGGACCCGAAGGTCAGGTAGCCACCATCAGGCCCTTCGTGGTCAGGTCAGGTATTACCTTGTGGGGCAGGGGCCTGTTGTCTCAGTGGGGAGCTAGACTAGAAATCCCCAAGCCACCTCAGGATTTTTAGTTGGGGCCACTGAAGAGCGCGCCACCCCACCGTTGACATGGAAAACCAATACCCCTCTGTGGGTGGATCAGTGGTCCCTATCAGCTGAAAAGCTGCATGCTTTCGAGTTCCTTGTGGAAGAGCAACTTTCCAAGGGCAATATAATACCGACCAACAGCCCTTGGAACTCTCCTGTCTTTGTTATTAAGAAACCTGGCAAAGACAAATGGAAATTGCTCCACGATCTTCAGAAACTAAACGAAGTTATCGAAGAGATAGGCCCCCTGCAGCCCGGCCTGCCCTCACCCTCCATGCTGCCACGCGAATGGAGACTCACAGTCATCGATATCAAAGACTGCTTTTTTAACATCCCCCTCCATCCTCGAGATGCACCCCGGTTTGCCTTCTCAGTCCCATCCCTAAATAGGCAGGCCCCTCTGAAAAGGTACCACTGGCGAGTCCTCCCTCAGGGGATGAAAAACTCGCCTTCCATCTGCCAGTGGTACGTGGCCCACATCCTCTCACCTATCAGAAAGACTTTTCCAGATGCCATCATCCCGCATTACATGGACGATATACTAGTTTGTTCCCGAGATCAGTCCTATTTGGACGCTGTTCTAGCTAGGACAATAAAGGCTATTGAAGACGCCGGATTTGAAATCCGCGAAGACAAGATCCAGCGAACCTGCCCTTGGACCTACCTGGGACTCCGGATCGGTGAGCGGACCGTTGTACCCCAGCATCTCACCATCAAAGATAACCCAAAGACCCTGCGCGACCTCCACTAGCTCTGCGGGTCCATCAACTGGGTGCGTCCACTGCTGGGGATCATGACAGAGGACCTCGGACCGCTCTTCAATCTCCTCCAAGGCAGTGATGACCTCGACTCACCCCGTGCCATCACTCCTGAGGCCCAGGAATCCATCATAAAAGTCCAGGAAGCGTTATCTTCCCAGCAGGCGCATAGGACTGACCCCACTCTCATTCCAGCTCATCATACTGGGTAAGTCACCCAGGTTCAATGCATTAATTTTTCAGTGGGACACTGCGCAGAAAGATCCACTCCTTATCATCGAGTGGGTCTTCTTACACCATCAGCTTATTAAAACCATCACAACACCTCAAGAGCTGATGGCTCAGCTCATTATAAAAGCCAGGGCACGCCTCCGCACCCTTGTGGGGTGTAATTTCACATGCATCTACCTCCCATTGACCACTGGGGTTCTGGACCACTTGCTCCGGAACAATGAACACCTCCAGTTCGCCCTTGACAGCTACACAGGCCAAATTTCCATTCACCAACCCAGTCATAAGCTGTTCAATTCGGCTTTCCATTTGGCCCCAAAATCACTCCAAAGTCAAACACCTCTAAAAGCCCTGACCATTTTTACAGACTGCACGGGGGGATCGCGCAAGTCCGTAATGACATGGAAAGACGCAGAAGTGGGAGTCTGATGTCCAGATTGTTGAAGGGTCCCCTCAGATCGCAGAACTATCAGCTGCTGTCAGGGCTTTTGAGAGATTCAAAGAGCCAATTAATCTGGTCACTGATTCGGCATATGTAGCCGGCATAGTTGCTAGAGCTGAACATTCCTTGCTAAAAGAGGTGTCAAACCCAAATTTACACAGGTTGCTTTCGAAGTTAATCTACCTCCTCTCCCACCGAAAGCAGCCATTCCATATAATGCATGTGAGGTCACACACCGACCTCCCAGGGCCCATTGCAGAGGGCAACAGAAGAGCAGATGCCCTGGCCATGCCTGTGCAGACTGCTAACATACCTGACATCTTTGCACAGGCTTAAATGAGCCACAGCTTTTACCATCAGAATGTGCCAGCCCTCATGCGCATGTTCCACCTACCGCGCGACCAGGCGAGGGCGATAGTGGCCACATGCCCCAACTGCCAGCAGCACCAAGTTCCATCGTTGGGCTCCGGGGTTAACCCCCGAGGACTCAACAGCTGCCAGTTGTGGCAAACAGATGTGACCCACTATCCAGCATTCGGCAGGCAGAAATACATACACGTGTCCATTGATACATTCTCAGGAGCAGTGTTTGCTTTGGCTCACGCAGGAGAAAAGGCCAAAGATGTCACCAGGCACTTTCTCCTGGCATTTGCCACCTTAGGCATCCCAGAACAAATTAAAACTGATAATGGCCCTGCCTACACCTCCCACAAACTCAGGGATTTTTTCAACCAGTGGGTGGTGAAGCACAGCACAGGCATACCACACTCCCCTACAGGATAGTCAATTGTTGAAAGGGCCCATGGCATCATTAAGTGGGTCCTCGATCAGCAGCGAGGAGGGACAGAGACCAGTTCTCCTATTGAAAGGCTCTGTAAAGCCCTTTTCACAATAAATTTCCTAAACTGCTCATCCACAGAGCCAAACACCCCTGTATTCCGGCACTTCTCCAATTCGGCCCGAGCTAAGCTCGATGAGAAGCTGCCAGTGCTGATCAAAGATCCTGAAAGCCAACAAATACTGGGCCCTTTTCCTTTAATAACATGGGGGAGGGTGTATGCCTGTGTGTCAACACCGTCAGGCCCGAGGTGGCTTCCAGGCAAGAACATAAAGCCTTACATCGGCCCAGCCAACACTGCTCCCAAAGACACAGCCGTGCCTGGAGGTGATGCAGAACAACCCAAAGACCAAAGGAGCGCAGCCTGGAGACGGAGACGATGTAAACCTCCACCGCAGACACTGACCTGCTGTCCCACAACCAGAGCTGCGACCGGATAAGTTTACACCACTGACGTGTTCCCATACCCCTGTTACTATTCCCTTTTTTTTTCCAGCTTCTTAGTTAATAAAAGAAAGGGGAATGTAAAGAGGGAGGGAATGGAAGGTTCCCCCTGAAAATTGCAAATTCTTAACTCTGTTTAAAACTCTAGCAGAAACATCTGCCAACCGACACTCCATCAGGAAACCCAGCATTTGTCCCACCACCACCCTCTGGATGTTCCTGATACCACTGGCAGCGGAGGCTTGAACTGTTACTGCAGCCAAAAAGAGACCCTGGCAAAGACTACCCCCCTCCGCGAGAGCATCCATACCAGTGTCCAGAGAAAATCCCCTGAAGGATTTGAGGACTTGCTGGGATGATGGGTTGTGGGTGTTTCTGATTGTTTTTGTTGTTTTATGTATATTTGGTTGTTTAGAGCGTTTAGTTCTGGGATCTCTGGGAGAGGCCTCTTTAATTAATACAGAAAAGAGGAGTTGCGGTGACCAATTGACCTGTGGTACAAGAGACAGAGAGTGTTCTTGATAAGACAGTCTCTGGTGCCAAGGATGTATCGGTTATGGTGAGGGAAAGAAGCCTCTCCCAGGATGCCTGCTCGGTTATGGTAATATATCCCAGTTCTAATTCCCTGGTTGGCTTTGGTGTTAGCCACTCCTCTGTACTTAAGATCGACCTGTCACATGTTCGGGGTCATTTGCCTATGGAAACCTTCACGAGCTGTAGCAATAAACTGCTGTTTGTGGGACTCTATGCAAGGACCCTTCTCACTCCTTGCCGTCGCATTAATGTTACTGAAGTCATCTTTGCGCCTGTGCGTTCATGCATATGAGCCCACAGAGCCAGAAGGGACTCAGTAACATCCTGGGACTTTGGCTTCTTCTTTTTCCTTCTGGAACTGTTCAGCAACACCAGAACATCACCGGGAGGCCCTACACCGCGGCCCAGAGGGGCCCACGCCGCACCCCAGCTCCGGAGAGAGCAGAACCACACCTACAGAAAGGACTCAGGTTTTCTCCACAGTGAGAGGTTTTATTATTTAACATTATTCATTCTTTTTGGTGCCTGCGTGCACCCTGCTTGTTAAATAAACAGGTTTTTTTCACTTTCCTCCGAGAAAAATTGTTTCCAAACCTGGTGGGGGAGGGGCTGCTGAAACCTGCCTTCTATCAGAGGAAGTTCATTTCGGACGTTTCCTCCAAATTTGTCTCAAACTGGGACAGCTGTGATCCGAGAACCAGATCATCGGACGTCATGAACTGGCAGGAAGACTGCAGGGACACCGCATCCCAGCCTTGGGAAGGGGCCGAGCCAGCTACAGACAGAACTCTAAAACCACCAGCTTTCTCCGCATCTAGGAGGTTTATTATCTAACATTACTCATTTTTTTTCTTTGCCCTGCCGGCACTCTGCTTGTTAAATAAATAGTTTTTTTCACTTTCATCCAAGAAATTCCTTTTGTATCGGTGGGGGAGGGAGTGCTGAAACCTGCCTTCTTACAAGAAGATGTTCATTACAGGACGTTTCCTCCTAAAATTGTCTTAAACCGAGACAAAATTTGGCATCCTTCTAACATGGGGCCTAAGAAAGTGAAAAAACAGTAATAATTATGTTCTGGTTTTAAACACTGTATTGGGGTACAGTGGTCAGTAGTCACCATGCTGTTTGATGTAATAATGTCTCTCTGGTCCCTAGGCATGTTTGCCTACCCACAGACAGGGGCAATTTTGTCCCTGGCATATAACTTTTACAGAGCAGGGATACAAATCAGGATTGCTATATTGATGTGTTCGGTAGTGATGATTTATAGAAGGTTAACAGAGGTACTGAGAGCTGTTGAAAATGTGTATGCTCTGTTGTTTCTCTGTCCTAGTCTCGGTAGCCTGCTTTGGGAGTTTATTAGTAATTACACCCAGCCTGTTAGGGGAAAAGTAGGGGATGCTATTTCCCAGCCCTTCATCTCCTTCTTCCCCTTCAGATCTGGCACGTCACCTTTTGAGAATGTTCAGCTTCCCCTGGATGTTAAAGATACCACCTTCCTGGTGTTTTATCTGGTAGGTTTCCTCTATATGGTCTGCAGTTTGTCTAGAATGAGGGCTGAGATTTCCAGAGGGGCTGTCCAGACACCTGCCCCAGGCGTGGAAAATTCTGAGTGGTGTGGGATATGGGAGGACATAGGCCAAACCCTGAAGGAATTCTCTGCCCCTATAGCTTGGAACTTTTCCCCGGAACAAATTCAGAACCCAGGTGAGGTGGGGAAATATCTGAAAGAGAAGTGCAATGACAACTCTAATGAGAAGAAACTCATTGCAATATGCTGGGCCCTGGCTAATGCTTATCGCACACTGCTAGATACTGTAGGGCAGCAGGCACAGCCAGAGGGGCAGGAGGATGAATCAGCAGACATCCCAGTCCCTCAGGCTGCAGCTAAACCAGACAGGGAGCCTAAGCCAATGGCAATTGCTCCTGTCCAGAAAAGGAAACACAAAACCAAATCCATTCACCCAGTGGATGGTGATGGGGAACCAGGATCCTCACAGCCAGCAGAGGAATCAGAACCAGAAACTATTATCAAGTCTCTGTCCATAGAAAACCTTTGCGGCCTAAAAAAGGATTACACCCAATGGTCTGATGAATCTATATTAAGTTGGTTGGTCCACATCTGAGACGCCGCAGGCGATAATACAATTCTGGATGGTACTGAAGCAAGGCATTTGGGATTCCTGTCGCGTGATGTGGGTATCGACCAAGGGATGGCAAGGGGGCCCGAAGCTCTCAGTCTCTGGATGCAGCTCTTGAGAAGTGTGAAGGAAAGATACCCATGCCCAGAAGATCTCCAGGTGCAGCAAATCCCGTGGAAGACCATAGAACAAGGGATTCAATGCTTGAGAGAACTGGCGGTGGTAGAGATCGTTTTCTCAGATGATCAAACAATTAAGAGTCCAGACATGGTAAAACGTACACCAGTGATGTGGCTAAAACTCGTACGACTTGGGCCACAAGAATATGCCTCTGCTCTAGTAATGATGAAGTGGAATGAGGGGGATGAGACCGTGATTGCTATGGCGAGGAAGCTTTGGGCATATGCAGATACCGTGCATGGCCCAACACATGCAAGAATCACAGCTGTGGAAACAAGTCTGTCAGAGTGCATACAGAAAATGGAAGATAGGATTGAGGAGACTCACCAGAAACTCAGGAAGGAGTCTAAAGAGGACCTTCTCCAAATCTCGTCAGTACAGATCAGAGGCCCTGTTACCAGACGCAGACATCCCCCAGCTAAGGAGAGAAGGTACACCCCACAAGCTGAGCTGTGGTTCTTCCTGTGTGATTGTGGGGAAGACATGAGGAGGTGGGATGGAAAACCCACGTCTGTCCTGGCAACATGGGTGCGTGAATTGAAGGAGCGCAAGACTCAGAGAGGAAGTTCCACCAGAATGGAAGTAGCTCCAGTTGCCCGTAGCTGAGCTGCCAGGCACAATGGAAGGGAAGATGACATGTCCAATCCCCTTGACAGAACCTCTAGAACGTATGCCCAGGGAGGGAATGATAACCAGGGCTAGAGGGGCCCTGCCTCTAGCCAGGTAGAGGCCAGGGAAAACCGCATCTTTTGGACTGCGTGGATTCGTTGGCCTGGCACATCAGAACCACAAAAATACGAGGCCTTGGTCGACACAGATGTGCAGTGTACCCTAATGCCATCGGGACATGTGGGGGAAGAACCTGTTTCTATTGCTGGGGTGAGAGGGTGTTGGGGGTTTGATGAGTTCTCCTGTTTTTTTTTTTCTCTTAAAGAATTTTCCCCATATCTGTTTTCCAAGGGGACGAATCACTGGGTGCTTAAGAAGAACAAAAGGGCCAGCCACAGAGGGCGGGGGTACGAACTAGCTACTTGTTTTTCACCTGGGGGGTGGGGGAGCAGGGTTTGCTGGTACCCGCAGAGTGAGGAAGGTGTGGGTCAGAGCTGGAGGTTTCTTCTTTTCGGCGGTTTTTTTTTTCCTTCCACCTGAGAAACCCGGATTCCGAAGCCCACCTTTTCCCTGCCCTGCTGCGAGCCGGGCCGCAGCCGCTTTGCTCCTGCTGCCTCTTGGACCCCTTCGCTACACTGTAGCCCGCACACCCTCGCCAGCTGAGACCTCCCGGCGCTCCCACTCAGCCCCGCAGTTTGCTACATCTCGTCTGCCACCCGGGATCTCTGCTCGTCTCTGCTGCTCCAGTCTGCTGCTCCCGAGGGTCCGGCCGGACACCGGGATCAGCCACCCAGAGGGTTTGTGAAGCTTTTCGTCCATCCTTTCCCGGGACCCTGAGCCGCTCCTGCCAGCTGTGACTGGAACTGCACCGAAGGGGGGGGAGGGGTGCCCGACAGCCGAGAGGGGCTGGCACTGGGTTTGTGGTTGTGTTTGCTGTTACTGCCAGAGTTATTGTTGTTTGTTTGCCTTGTCTTACATATATATATATTAGTAAAGAACTGTTATTCCTACCCCTCATATCTTTGCCTGAAAGCCCCTTAATTTCAAAATTATAATAATTCGGAGGGAAGGGGGTTGCATTTTCCATTTCAGGGGAGGCTTCTGCCTTCCTTGACAGACACCTGTCTTTCAAACCAGGACAGAGGGGGATCTTAGGACTTGACCCTGGTGGAAGCTGAGGTGAGCCTGACTGGAAATGAGTGGAAGAAACACCCCATTGTGACTGGCCTAGAGGCCCCATGTATCCCGGGCATACATTTCCTCCGAAGTGGGTATTTCAGAAACCCAAAGGGACTCAGGTGGGCGTTTGGGATAGCTGCTGTGGAGACAGAGGGTATTAAGCAATTGAACACCTTGCCTGGACTATCAGAGAACCCATCTGCAGTAGGCCTTCTGAAGGGGGAAGAACAAGTGCCAATTGCCACCTCGACAGTGCACCGCTGGCAGTATCGGATGAATCGAGATGCTGTGATTCCCATCCACAAGTTGATCCGTGAGCTGGAGAGCCAAGGGGTAGTCAGTAAAACCCACGCACCCTTCAACAGTCCCATCTGGCCTGTGCGCAAATCTGAAGGGGAATGGAGATTGACTGTGGACTATGGTGCCTTGAATGAAGTGACTCCTCCGCCGAGTGCTTCTGTGCCGGACATGCTGAAGCTCCAGTATGAGCTGGAGTCCAAGGCAGCAAAGTGGTATGCCACTATTGACATTGCTAATGCATTTTTCTCCATTCCTTTGGCACCAGAGTGCAGGCCTCAGTTTGCCTTCACCTGGAGGGGTGTGCAGTACACCTGGAACTGACTGCCCCAGGGGTGGAAGCACAGTCCTACCATCTGCCATGGACTGATCCAGACTGCACTGGAAAAGGGTGAGGCTCCAGAACATCTGCAGTACATTGATGACATCATTGTGTGAGGGAACATGGCAGCAGAAGTATTTGAGAAAGGAGAGAAAATCATCCAGATTCTCCTGGAAGTTGGCTTTGCCATCAACAAGAGCAAAGTCAAGGGACCTGCTCAAGAGATCCAGTTCCTGGGAGTGAAATGGCAAGATGGACGGCATCAGATTCCCACCGAGGTCATCAGTAAGATCACCGCAACGTCTCCACTGACCAACAAAAAGGAAACGCAAGCTTTCCTAGGTGCCATAGGCTTTTGGAGAATGCATATTCCTGAGTACAGCCAGATTGTGAGTCCTCTCTACCTGGTTACCTGCAAAAAAACCAATTTCCATTGGGGCCCTGAACAGCAGCAAGCCTTCACCCAGATCAAGCAGGAAATTGCTCATGCAGTAGCCCTTGGCCCAGTCAGGACAGGACCCAAGGTGAAGAACGTGCTCTACTCTGCAGCCAGGAGCCATGGTCCGTCCTGGAGCCTTTGGCAGAAGGTGCCTGGTGAGACTCAGGGTCGACCACTGGGTTTGTGGAGCCGAAGCTACAGAGGATCTGAAGCCAACTACACCCCAACAGAGAAGGAAATCCAGGAAGCCTATGAAGTAATCCAAGCCGCCTCAGAGGTAATCGGCACTGAAGCACAACTCCTCCTGGCACCCCGACTACCGGTGCTGGGGTGGATGTTCAAAGTAAAGGTTCCCTCTACCCACCATGCCACATGGAGCAAGTGGATTGCTCTCATCACACAGCGCGCCTGTATTGGAAACCCAAACCGCCCTGGGATCTTGGAAATAATCACAAATTGGCCCGAAGGTAAAAACTTTGGTCTCACTGATGAAGAGGAGCAAGAACAAGTGACACGGGCTGAGGAAGCTCCACTGTACAACCAACTGCCAGCAGAAGAAACATGCTACGCTCTTTTCACTGACGGTTCCTGTCACATTGTAGGGATGAAACGAAAGTGGAAAGCAGCCGTATGGAGCCCCACACGACAGGTTGCAGAAGCTACTGAAGGAGAAGTTGGATCAAGCCAACTCACTGAACTCAAAGCCGTTCAGCTGGCCCTGGACATTGCTGAAAGAGAGAAGCGGCCAAAGCTCTACCTTTACACTGATTCATGGATGGTAGCCAATGCTCTGTGGGGATGGCTGGAAAAGTGGGAAAAGGCTAATTGACAGCGTAGGGGAAAACCAATCTGGGCTGCTGAAGAGTATAAAGACATTGCTGCCTGGGTAGAAAAGCTACTTGTGAAAGTCCACCATGTAGATGCCCATGTCCCCAAGAGTAGGGCTAATGAGGAACACCGAAACAATGAGCAGGTAGGTCGGCCTGCAAAGCTAGGTGTCCCAGATAGACTTGGATTGGCAACACAAGCGGGAGTTGTTCCTAACTCGATGGGCCCATGATGCCTCAGGCCATCAGGGCAGAGATGCCACCTATAAGTGGGCACGAGACCGAGGGGTGGATCTAACCATGGACAGTATCTCCCAGGTGATCCATGACTGTGAGACGTGTGCTGCGATCAAGCAGGCCAAGCGAGTGAAACCCTTGTGGTATGGTGGGCGGTGGTCCAAATACAAGTATGGGCAGATCGATTACATCACACTGCCTTCAAACCCGCCAAGGCAAGCGCTACGTGCTCACAATGGTAGAAGCCACCATGGGATGGTTGGAGACCTACCCTGTGCCTCATGCTATGGCCCGGAACACCATCCTGGGCCTTGAAAAGCAAGTCCTTTGGAGGCATGGTACCCCCGAGAGAATTGAGTCTGACAACAGGACTAATTTCAAGAACAGCCTTATCAACACCTGGGCTAGGGAACATGGCATTGAGTGGTTGTACCATATCCCTTACCATGCACCAGCGGCAGGCAAAGTGGAGCGGTGCAATGGATTGTTAAAAAACACCTTGAAGGCACTGGGTGGGGGAACTTTTAAAAATTGGGAGCTGCATCTAGCAAAGGCCACCTGGTTAGTTAACACCCAAGGCTCCACCAACCGAGCAGGCCCAGCCCAATCTGAGCCCCTGCATACAGTAGACGGAGACAAGGTCCCAGCAGTGCATATCAGAGGTCTGTTAGGGAAGACTGTTTGGATTAATTCTGCCTCGAGTAATGACAAACCCATCCGTGGGGTTGTCTTTACTCAGGGACCAGGTTGCACATGGTAGGTAATGCAGAGGGATGGAGAAACACGTGTACCGCAGGGAGATTTGATGTTGGGTGAGAACCATCTTTAATGTTGGAATGCCTATATACCACTGCTTGCTGAATGTCACTGCCACTCTTTGTACATAGCTGTATATATGTATATATGTATAAATGTGTGTGTTTAGAGTTGGATTATATTAGTTTGGGCATTAAGCCGACGATATGGAATAAGGGGTGGAATGTCTTGGGGTGATTTTATGATAATACTGTATTCCCCTATCGTCTGCTTATTGCCCAGAAATGGGCCCCACAGCTTTAAGCTGGGTCCAGAAGAGCAGGGAGAGAAGCCGGGCAAATTCTTCAGCACGGTTTGTGTTCAAGGACTCACACACACTCCCCCACGTTCTCACCGCTGCAGAGCCGAGGGAGCGCCTTCCTGCTTTTAGCTAGCCTGTTAGCTGAGGCAAGAAATTTCCCCAGGACTGCATACTGAAATCCTCCGGAACTTCTTCTGGAACTGTTCAGCTTAGCTGTGATCCAAGAACCATATCATCGGACCCCGTGGACCAGCAGGGAGGCTGCAGGAACGCCGCATCCCAGCCTTGGGAGGGGCCGAGCCAGCTACAGACAGAACTCTAAAACCACCAGCTTTCTCCGCATCGAGGAGGTTTATTATCTAACATTACTCATTTTTTTCTTTGCCCTGCCAGCACTCTGCTTGTTAAATAAATAGTTTTTTTCACTTTCATCCAAGAAATTCCTTTTGTATCAGTGGGGGAGGGAGTGCTGAAACCTGCCTTCTTACAAGAAGATGTTCATTACAGGACGTTTCCTCCTAAACTTGTCTCAAACCGAGACACTATACTACTCATTACTATGAATATCTGATGATGGCCATAAACTACACAGCCAAGCTGGATTTCAAAGAACAGAATTAAAGTTCTGCAAGCATTTTTTTCTGGCATTTCCTACCCCCTAGATGTAAAATGAGCATCATGGATTACAACTAAAGTATTATTAAAAAGAAAACACTCAGTGTGAATATATCACTATGTAAAATAACAGGCAGTGTAAACATGACTTCAGAAACAGCAAGGTAAAAACATGTTTGAGCTTTTGAGAAGTTACAGATGTGGTCCCACACTCAGGCACTGGCAGAACATCACTGCAATAGCAGAGATCTTAAGGATTTACCAGGCAAACAAAATATTAAGAACACCCTTCTAACACTAGAGAGTTAAAAGCTCCATTAATTTCCATAATATCAAACAGATCTAAAGCTATGCACATGCTTTTAGTTATTATCTCTTGAACAGACTTGCAAGAAATTTCAAGAGGCACAAATCTTCACATTGCTCTCCAACAAAAAGTCATGTTTTATTTTACCTTATACAAGGATCACTCTGTGCAGACTCATGGAAATAGAGCCAAACAATGAATTATGTAAACTGACAGTGCTCAATCTTTCCAAATGGAAAGCTTTCTATTTTTATCCTCATGGCAGAGGCAAGGTCTCCTCTTGCCATACAACAGGACTTAATTGCACACAATCTTCTATTCTCAGGCAGTATTAGAAGTGGAAACCATTCTCTGTGCTTCTTAGCATATACAATATCCCTGCTTGGATCAGAGGAGTCCTAGGGGAAGAGCTGGAAGCTGGCTACCGTCATTACCTTGCCTGTTGCCTCCTGAAGCTAGGCAGATGTCCAAAAGAGTCGACAGTCTAGGGGGTTCTGTGGGTCCCACAGACCCAACCATCCAAAAACCTACATGCAACAGCAGAGTGGGGGTCAATCAGGTATTCCCCAGGCCTGAGAGTTAGAGATCATAAAGTATGCTTATGATCCGTGAACCAACATCAGATGTTTCTTGCCTTCCTGCCTACAGCTTCATATCTCTTTCACTTTGGAGATAGTCAACAATAGGTGATCCTATACTACAGATAGGCAGGTTGCTTACTAGCATCAACAATACCTCAAGAAAACAAAAATAGAAGCTTAAGTACACTGAGAGAGAAGCTTTGTAGCACCTTGCAATGCAGAGGCCTGCAGAAGGCAGCTTTTATGCTCAGAGTACCACACATTTGTTCCTTGGCACCAAGAAATATTTTTGTGGAGTTAAGTGTTCTACCAGTTACAACTTCTGTTTGCTTAATTTTAAGCTCTCTAGAAAGCATCCTATAACACCAAAACTTTTAAACATGGTGCTCATACTTGCTGTCAGTTATCTGTAAGTTCCATATCAATTCACTGCTCTGAAAAAAAATTATTCTCACATATTGCAAGTTGCTTTGAAATCAAAACAAATCACTTGGAAGAAACTGAGATCCAACAATACAGAACTCTAAGCAGCACACAGTTAACAAGTTACAAAAAGCAGGAAAAACAATGCCTTAACAAGTATTTAGCCCCCAAATTACTTGAAAAAACTAAGCATAATGCTTGGGTTCCTCCCTCCCCCATTTGTTTCAAGACTTGCTCCTTCATGTAGCAAAAATACCTTATGAAATAAATTGTCCGAAGAACTACTAAACTTTAACAGTGCAGTTAATTCTTCTTGTTTCCTTGACACAGCAAACTTGGTTAAACTGTGCTTCTGGGCAGCACTACACATCTAATAATGAAGTTTCTGTTTATATAATTTCTCACTTGCACCTTCCCTGAAATATTGGCTTCCAGCACAAGAATGGGAGGTCACCAGTGTATGAAATAACTCCTTCCTTGAGAGTGGTGATCTGGAACCTGAGCAAAGGGTTGCCCAAAACATTATTCCCAGTCATAATAAATAGCTACATAAAGTCACCAGATAAGGCAAAGATTAACAGGGATAAAGACAGCCATACAGAAACATCTGGGCTTGTGACAATCTTCACTGCAGATGTACACTTTTAGCTGATTGCATGAGGGGGGCTTGCAGTTCAGGACTGCTCCTATCCCTCACTGATATAAGCTGCTCTCCACAAAGTGGTTGCTTCCCTTGGACTGCTGCCCTTTCCATCTAGCTAGGAGGTCCTAAACTATGAAGTACTGCAGTAAACCTGAGCATGCTATATTAGTTTATAAAATGTGCTTAGATGCTGTGCTTGAATTTTGAACAAGTCCCCAACCTTTATTGTAGACAGCACTAAGGTAGTGATAATCTACCATTTAAACAAACATTCAGGGGGACAGGTTTTCTGCTTCAATTTATCAAATACTGGTTACAGGATTAGCAGCTGAAAGCAGAATCTGTTGACATGTTGAACCAGCCTTTAACAACAGTAGCTCCTGTCAAAAAGGTACAGAGAACACTTTCCTCATTTCAGTTTATTCAGCTAGTTCAACAACCCAGAGATAAAGGTCATATTTATTCAAGAAAAAACAATGTGTCAAAAGGTCCAAGTGTTTCATGAGCACAAATCAAGCATTTGTATTCCCAACCAACTAGCACTAACACTTTATTAAGGTCACATTAAACACAGGCTTTTCTCAAAATATTTATACTTTAGCTTAACTAGAAGCCTTTGTACTTCTCTTCCAGTTCCTACCCTCAAACCACACCTCAAATGGAAGAAAATTCTCAAACTCTCATTGCCACAAAGTTTAAAAAAAGTTACAGATTGTGTATTTCTAATCCTGCTTACCTAATCTTAGGAAACTAAAAAGACAAAACAAGATTAAGCTAAATATTTCATCAAGTCAAGAAATCTGAAAAACAAATCAGATGCTGATCTGAACTAGTGCTCACCTTGCATATACTATGAACATATCATAGAAGTCACCCCAGAAGATTAATACCCAACTTTATTTTATTTCTAAATGATTCAGCAAGCCAAGTCTAACACATCTAAAAGTTTGCCTGAAGGCCCAATACAAAGAAAGTCAACATCATCACTTCTTGGGACCACAGGACTCCTTCTCCCTAGTGACAGAACAAGGGTCTAAAAATCACTTTTCCAGTGGCTCAGAATCTAAGATGCATAACCAAAGATCAAACACTACCAAAACAAAACCCACCATGCGCAGCTCCTCATGGAGGGAAGGTGAGACAGAAACAACATATGAGAGACTTCAGCCATAATGCTTGAAGAGAACTCCTCTGCTGTGGAGGGGTGAAGGCATCACAAGACCTGCATCTCCCACTCTCAAAATAAGCATCACAGGATTGGTCAGAAGGATTTACAAGAAAGATACAACATTTCGAGGACATAAAATACCAAAAGAGATATCACATTCATAATACTGAGGTAAGGCAACTGGCAACCTTGCCTAAAGTCTACACTTGTTAATGCACATCCCTGGATTATTTCATAGGTTGTTTCAGCTTCTTTCCAAGAACAATTACAAACACATAGTCCCCAAGCAAAAATATTTTGATCCATTGTGATTTCGTTGAAAAAAAAAAAATGGATGAGTAATGTAAGTGCAGGAAGAGGCTGTCAAACCATTCAGATGTAAAAATGGCCCAATTACCAACCCGAGACTAGAGCAACTTCCTGAATAAGTAATAATGGAAGCAAGTCTAAGAATATACCTATCACACCTACACAAGCATGTCCACCAACTCATTACAAAAAGCAAGCCTTGTGCCAAAGCCTTCCCTTCCTTCTAAATAATGAAGCCAAACTGAACACAAATCTATTATTCCACATGCTACAAGTTAATTTTGGGTTTGTGGAACAAAGATCTTAAACCTTGACCCAGCATCGTGGTTTAAGCCCAGCTGAAAATTAAGCACCATGCAGCCACTTGCTCAATCCCCCCCTCCTATCCCACCGTGGTGGAATGGGGAGGAGAATCAAAGCAAAACTTGTATGTTGAGATAAGAACAGTTTAATAATTGAAAATAAAGTAAAATACAGTAATCATAGTAAATGATGATTATAATAATAATAATAAAAAGGGAAAAAACAAGTGGTGCACAATACAGTTGCTCACCACCCGCTGACCGATGCCAGACCTCCCCCCCCTTCCTGAACCCAGATTGGCCGCCCTTCCGGGTAACTCCCCACAGTTTATATACTGGGCATGATGTTCTAAGGTGTGGTATATGCCTTTGGTCAGTTCGGGTCACCTGTCCTAGCTGTGCTCCCTCCCAGTTTCTTTTGCAAAGCTCCTCACTGGCAGAGCATGAGACAAGGAAAAAAAGTCCTCGACTTAGGATAAACACAACTTAGCAAAAAACTAACACACTGGTGTGTTAACACCATTCTCATTCTGAATCCAAAACACAGCACTGTAACAGCTACTGAGAAGAAATTAACTCCATCCCAGTTGAATCCAGGACACCCAGAGAGGCCAAGATGCATGTCAGCCAAGCAAAGGAATCATCCAAAAATTTATTTCGGTTTGACAGAAATCAAAGGGCATGAAATGAGAGACACAGGAGCCACTACTAAAACAATAACTCCTGGGAGAAGGGAGCTGAAGGGGACATTATTTTGCTAGAGACCAAGCAGACATCAAGTGCAAAGGGGTCTGCCCGATGCAACATTTCTTCTGCAGGCACTATGGCTTTTCAATTGCTTCCTTTAAGAAAAAACATGCACTTCCTCCTCCAATTGTTTTAAGTTTCCCCCTGTTTCTGGGGCAGCAGTGCCAGATTTCTTGCTTACTGTATTTACAAGAGAACCACAAACAGATTTTTGGATTAACAGGAAGACTCAGAGATAAATGCTTTTAATTTATCTACCTTCACCAATTACGTGTTGCTGCAGCCCTTTGAAGGCTGCCCTCTAGAAGTTTGGAGAGGAAGAAAAGGAAACCAGAGGAGAAAAAAATCATGAAAAACAGTCCTGAACTCCATGAAGTTTTGAAAAAAAAAAAACCTCTCAGCTTTTATCTTGAGTTAGTCATCCTACACAGGATGCTCCTACATGACAAACAAAGCTATCAAGGGAAGCCCCTTTGAAATAAATATACACAGACTAGAGCCAAGAGAACAAACTTGGGGGTGAAAGAGAAGAATTTTCTCCCTGCCAGGAGGTACCTGCGTTTCTTTGGGGTTAAAACAGAGAAATAACAGAATAGAGACAGCTATAACACGGCCTCCTTCCCAGAGGGCATCCTGAGAGAAGAGGCCCTGCAGGCCCCCAGCCAGCTTGCCCTGCAGATCGTCCCCCCACCGCCGGCAGCGGGCGGGGAAGGGCAGCTCGCAGGGAACTATCTACGAGCGCCGAGCTGCCCTGCCTTCCCTCCTTCCGCAGGCCCCGGCCCCCTCCCGCGGAGGGTGGAGGAGCTGACAGCGGCCGCAGGCCCGCCGCGGCCCCTCCGAACCCGACAAAGAGGCCCGGCAGGCGGCGAGGGGAGTGGTGCAGGCCTCGGCGGCAGCTCGCCGGGACATCCGCGGCGGCGGGAGGCCCGGTCCGCCGGCGGAGCGGGGAAAAGCCGTACCTTGAAGTAACCGCCCTCGTAGAGAGTGTTGGGGGGCCCGAAGATCGCCACCTCCCAGTTGTAGAGGTCGGACTCGTCGACCAGGGTGATGCGGAAGCCCTCCACCGGCTCCTCCTGCAGCGATTTCAGCTCCAGCATCAGCGCCTTCTGTGAGCTGCTCATCTGCTGCTGGGCCATGGCGCGGCGCGGCCCCCGCCGCCCAGGCTGCTGCTGCCGCTGCCCCGCCGCCGTCGCGCTGCCCCACAGGCCCCCCCGCCCCGCGCTGACAGCCGTCGCCGCCGCCACTTCCTTTTGTGACGGCGCCCACTCGCATCTGACCTCAGCGCGGCGCGCTGCGCCACACCACGCCGCGCCCCGCCGCACGGCAAACCCCGCCCCGCCTCATACCCCGCCCTTACTGGCGCACTTAAAGGGGCAGCGCTCTCCGCCACACCGTTTGTGGAGTGCGTGGGTGTGGTTCCTGGCGTTGCATCAGCCCTTACGGGCCAGGTCCACATCTCTCCTGAGGCGGAAGAGAAGTTGCGTGCAGAGCCATGAGTGGGATGGAGGGGGCGGTGTTCTGTGGGGGGTCACGGGTGGGGCACGGCCAGTCCGTGCTGCTGCACTGACAGATATTCACGGTCAAAAAAAGAGCAGCTTTTGTACAAAGGATGGGTTTTGAGGAGCGACCTTGCATGACCCAGGGTCCCCTAAAAATCCTGCAGCAACCCCCAAGCAGCAGTAGCAGAAGAACAGGCAGTTATCTCTCCCACTGGTGTTGTTTTCACGTGGCTCCATGGATGTGTGAGGCACTACAGGCAGAAAATGCAGTTTCAATCCTTCCTCCCATTTTTGGATATGGTTAAGGGAGAAAAATGTTTTTGGAGGTGGCAAGGTACATCGACCTGTGAATGTGAGCAAGCACGTCAGACCATGCTTGTGATCTCTTATTCCTTAGAATATGTTTTGGAATAGAATATAATAGAATATAATAGAATAGCATATACTAGCATAGTTCAGTTGGAAGGGACCTACAATGATCGTCTAGTCCAACTGCCTGACCACTTCAGGGCTGACCCAAAGTTAAAGCATTTTAATACCCAAATGCCTCTTAAACACTGACAGACATGGAGCATCAACCACCTCTCTAGGAAACCTGTTCCGATGTCTGTCCACTTTCTCTGCAAGTAAATGCTTCCAAATGTCAAGTCTAAACCTCCCCTGATGCAGTTTTGAACCTTTCCCACAGATCCTGCTGTATATCAGGGAGAAGAGCTCATCACCTCCCTTTCCACTTCCCCTCCTCAGGAAGCTGCAGAGAGCCACAAGGTCACAGAATCACAGAATGAACTAGGTTGGAAAAGACCTTTGAGATTAAGTCCAATCTATGACCTAACCTAACACCTTCTCATCAACTAAACCATGGCACTGAGTGCCACGTCCAGTCTTTTTTTAAACACGTCCAGGGACAGTGACTCCACCACCTCCCTGGGCGGACGACTCCATTGCCCAATCACTCTTTCAGTGAAGAATTTTTTTCTGATGTTGTCATGGTTTGACAATGGCCAAAGCCAGGCACTCACGAAAACCATTCACTCATTCTCCTCTGCTATAGTTGAGCAGAGGAGGGGGGAAAAAACAAAGGGCTCATGAGTTAAGGATTAGGAGAAAAGCACTCTAAGGGCAAAACAGGTTCAAACTTAAACGGGATAAAGTAAATTTATTATTAACAGAGTCAGAGGAGGATAATGAGGAATAAAATAAGCCTTTAAAACACCTTTCCCCCCCCAGCCCCTCCCTCCTTCCCACTGACAGCGCAGGGAGACAGGGCATGAGGGTTCTGGTAAGTTTCTCACTCGAAAAATCTTTCTTCCGTTCACTTAGGGAAAGGAGTTTCTTTTTTTCTGCTGTGCCGTGGGGTCCTTCCCATGGGAGACAGTTCTCTGTGAACTTCTCCAACGTGGTTCTAATTTTCACGAGTCGCAGTCCCGCCCAACCTGCTATGAGTCCCTCCCACGGGCAAAAGAGTCTTCCCAAAACTGCATGACGTGGGTCATTTTAGTTCATGGGGTGTAGTCTTTTAAGGATAAGCTGCTCTAGTTTGGAAGCAAAGTCTCTCTATCTCTGGAAGCAAGGGTCTCTCTCTGTTCGAGTTTCCCAGTAGATTACAGCTTTTTAGTATCCACCCGCTCTGGCATGAGCACTTTTTCTTATGGGATGCAAGTGGATCTCTGCATCCCCCCATGCACTTCATGGATTGTAGGAAAACAATTTGTTGTATTATAGTCCTCACCACGGCTTGCAGAGAGATCTCGACTCCGAGGCTTGGGGCACCTCCTCCCCCTCTTCCTTTTCACTGACTTTGGTGTTGCCATGTTGGTTTTCTCCCCATGTCCTCACTTTCTCCTCTTTCTCCGGCTAAGAAGAAAAAACTGCTGCTCATAAGTACCATTGTCAACAAATTCCACCAGTTCAAAGGTTTCTGTAGGATTTTGTAGCACCGAGAAGTTGATCTCATCTGGATTCCGTGTCGGGGAATTGCTCGCCATGTTTTTGCCGCTGGCCACGTGGTCCCCGCCGCCACCGCACAGGCGGTGCCGGCTGCCGTGGTGCCAGCACCATTCAGTGCCTCACTTCATGTGGGGCACCGAAAAGGAGAAGCTGCTGATGCCGCTTCTGCCCTTCTGCTCGCAGCATGGCTGGCTAAAAGCGGCTAAGCAGGCAAAGTTCACTGCGAGTCGTGCCAAGATGGCAGCAGCCGCATGGCCTCGGCTGCACCGAGATGGCCCCCAGCGGCCGCCTCGCCACCCCTGGGAAGAAAAACTGCGTGCGGTTTCTTTCCTCTTAAATATGTCATCACAGAGGCATTACCAACTTCTCTAATTGGGCTAGCAGCATGTCCATCTTCAGAGCTGTCTGGGATTGGCTCTGCTAGACACAATAGAAGCTTTGAGCAGGTTTCTCAGAAGCTGCCTCTGTGGCTTCCCCTGCCCCCACCAAAAAACCAGGCTGTGTTAAACCAACACAGATGTCTAACCTAAACTTCCCCTGGCATAGCTTAAGACTGTGTCTTCTCGTTCTGTCAGTGGTTGCCTGGGAGAAGAGATCGACCCCCACCTGACTACAACCACCTTTCAGATAGTTGTAGAGAGTGATAAGGTCTCCCCTGAGCTTCCTTTTTTCCAGGCTAAACAACCCCAGTTCCCTCAATCATTCCTCATAGAGCTTGTGTTCCAAGCCCTTCATCAGCCTTGTTGCCCTCCTCTGGATGCTTTCGAACATCTCAATGTCCTTCCTAAACTGAGGGGCCCAGAACTGGACACAGTACTCAAGGTGCGGCCTCACCAGTGCCGAGTACAGGGGAAGAATCACTTCCCTGGTCCTGCTGGCCACACTATTGCTGATACAGGCCAGGATGCCATTGACCTTCTTGGCCACTTGGGCACACTGCTGGCTCATGTTCAGTCAGCTGTTGACCAGCACCCCTAGGTCCCTTTCTGCCTGGCCACTGTCCAGCCACTCTGCCCCCAGCCTGTAGTGCTGCAGGGGGTTGTTGTGGCCAAAGTGCAGGACTCAGCACCTGGACTTATTAAACTTCATGTTGTTGGACTTGGCCCCTCTATCCAGCCTAAGTCCCTTTGCAGAGCCCTCCTACCCTCCAACAGATTGCCACATGCTCCCAGCTTGGTGTCATCTGCAAATTTACTGATGGTGGACTCAATCCCCTCATCCAGACCATCAATGAAGATATTAAACAGGACTGGCCCCAGCACAGACCCCTGGGGGACACCACTGGTGACTGGCCACCAACTGAATGCAGCACCGTTCACTACCACTCTCTGGGCCCGGCCATGCGGCCAGTTCTTAACCCAGCAAAGAGTGCACCTGTCCAAGCTGTGGTCTGACAGCTTTTCCAGGAGTATGCTGTGGGAGAGAGTGTCAAAGGCCTTGCTGAAATCCAGGTAGACAACATCCACAGCCTTTCCTGCATCCACCAGGAGGGTCACCTGGTCATAAAAGGAGGCCAGGTTGGTCAAGCATGACCTACCCCTCCTAAACCCATGCTGGCTGGGTCTGATCTCCTGTCCATCCTGTAGTTGCCATGTGATGGCACTCAAAATGATCTGTTAGATAATCTTGCTGGGCACCGAGGTCAGGCTGACTGGCCTGTAGTTACCTGGATCCTCCTTCCGGCCCTTCTTGTGGATGAGCGTCACATTGGCCAGCTTCCAGTCACTTGGGACCTCCCCGCTGAGCCAGGACTGATGGTAAATGATGGAGTGGCTTCGCAAGCTCGTCGGCCAGCTCCCTCATCACCCTGGGATGGATCCCATCTGGTCCCATAGATTTTTGAGCATCTAAGTGGCTCAGCAGGTCTCTGTTTCCTCCTGGATAACAGGGGGGCTATTCTGCTCCCTGACACCGTCTACCAGCCCAGGAGGACAGTTGTCCTGAGGACAACCTGTCTTTCTGTTGAAAACTGAGGCAAAGAAGGTGTTAAGCACCTCTGTCTTTTCCTCATCTTTAGTTACTAAATTCCCTCCTGCATCTACTAGAGAATGGAGGTTGTCCTTGCCCTTCCTTTTGCCATTAATGTATTTATAAAAATATTTTTTATTTTCCTTCACAGAAGTGGCCAGATTGAGTTCTAACTGGGCTTTTGCCTCTCATTTTTTTCCTACATGACCTAGCAACTCCCTTAAGCATTTCCTGAGGGTCCTGCCTGCAATTCTGCCTGCGCTCCAGGAGAGGCTCAGCTGCTCTGTCTGGTGTCCCCTTCCCCATGACCAGGCTGCCCTGTGGCTGACAACTTTTTGACTTATTTGACATTTCCCCCTCCTAATCAGCACCGATATATCTCAATGAAAGGATGAAGCCTTGTCCTCCTCCTTTAGCTGGCCTCCCACAGATGGTCACTGCCCACCTGCAAGCAGGGTTCTTTGGTGAGGTGTGTTCTGCATCAAAATGTAGAGTTGTTCTCTCTTCATTTCCTTTTTTTTTTTCACCTGAAGGAATCAGTTTGTTATTTGGGCTCAGAGATCAAGAAATAGTGTCTGGTGTAGGAACAGGTGGCTCCAGGAAGGGGAAGTCTCATTGGGAGAGTAGGAGGCCACATGTGCCAGTAACCCCATCCTGGCAGCAGAACTTGTCACTATAAACTGGACCTCAAGATGTCACCGGTGCCTGATGTAAATCTGAGATGAAAATGTCTCTTCAATTTCTTTCTGCTTTGTTCTTATAATCTATTTTTAATTTTTTTTTCTTCTCTTTCCTCCTTCCTGCAAGCCATGTTCATGAAGGATGACAAACTGAGAGTTAACTCCTCTGCTTATCAACAGCAGAAGCTTTGAAAATGTAAACACTGTCTTGGTGTCATGTTAGAGGGTTACTGCCCCATGAGCGGGCAGAGAGAGAGGACAAAAGGTGGGAAGATGGGACAGGTCCCACCTGCGCAACTCTGTTCTTGGGGCAGGATCACCTCACACAATATTCTTCAGTACTTTAGCCAATTTCTTTCCTGAGTGGCTCAAAGGATGAAATATCTGCTCCTTCCTCTAGGAAACTGGACTTGCCTGGGCTAAAAGACAATACCATCTCTCCTGCTGCCTCCTCCCTGCTCCTCTGCTCTGCTGAGGCATCAGTAGGGATCTCAGGGACTCTGAGTTGGATTTTAACACCATCTCACCCCTGGGACATCAGATGGATGCTCCTGTGATGGAAAAGATTAGGCAGGGGGTAGGAGCTCTGCTCATCTCCCTTGTGAACTGCTTACAGCCCCCTCCAGAGCCCCTTGTAACTCAAACCACAGACAGCTATTCCTTGGGCTGTACTGAAGCAGAGCAGGACACCTGGAGGTCTACCTCATTACCCTCCTGCCCCAAGGCAGTATCAGCTTGTCCCAAACAGCCCAAGACATATTTGCCCAACCCATTCTTTAATATTTGTCCTTCAAACTGCCCAAAGTGGAAATTCGCTTGCTCCTGGGTCAATGTGTCTCTGGGCTCAGCTCACCTCCCTGTTAGAGAGCTATGTGTGTCCCCCGTGAAGCTCATACTGTTTCTTCTTGTCCAGACCACTATGGGGATATGGAAGATAGAGAGAGGGGCCAGGATTATTTCCTCCATCTCCTTCCTGAAGTGCCATTGTCCAGACTGGATGCAAATCTCCAGCCAATGCCATACCAGTGTTGGCAGCATATTGTTCCCACCACAGCAGCACACATTGCCTGTGGGCCAAGGGGAAACAGCACTTGGGGCTTTTCAGGCTGGTTTCTCAGCCCCAGAGGAACTGGTGATAGAAGAATCTGGGGTTGCTTCAATTATTTACACTAGATACCTCGGTCTCAGACCAAAGGGCAGACAAGCACCACAGTGATAGATCTCAGCCCAGGCACTAATGCCCTGTTGCCGAGGAAAGATTTCCTCCTAAAAATCCCTGAGCATTTAACAAAGGAAATCAAAGTGCAATTCTCTGCTCTGCTGCCCACATGAGCAATGCTTGCTTCATGGGGTGATTCTTACCTCCAGAAAAAGAGAACAGGTGTACAAGAGTCCTCACCTTTACATTGGCACCTAGATAGGTTTCTATATTTGGGGAAGAGAGCATCTGAGTACTCAAAGGAAGCAACTATGAATCTTTGAGAATAAAGATATGTCCAGAATTCGCCTTTTGGCTCTCTTTCACCTAAAAATAGGGCAAGTTGATCCTCAGGCAGAATTCATCACAGGGATGACAAGATGCTTTTGAGCATCGGTCAGCAGCATCTGGGTTAATGGGAAACCTGGGTCACACCAACCCCCTGCAGTGCTGCAGACTGGAGGCAGAGTGGCTGGAAAGCTGTCCAAGAGAAAAGGACCTGAGGGTGCTGGTCAACAGCTGGCTGAACAAAAGCCAGTAGGTGCCCAGGTGGCCAAGAAGGCCAGTGGCATCCTGGCTTGTATCAGCAATAGTGGGCCAGCAGGACCAGGGAAGTGATTGTCCCTCTGTACTTGGCATTGGTGAGGCTGCACCTTGAGTACTGTGTCCAGTTCTTGGCCTCTCACTACAAGACAGACATTGAGGAGCTGGAGCATGTCCAGAAAAGAGCAACGAAGCTGGTGAAGGGTCTAGAGAGCAAGTCCTATGAGGAGCCACT
The DNA here is from genome assembly GCA_014706295.1 of Lycocorax pyrrhopterus obiensis. Lineage (NCBI taxonomy): Eukaryota > Metazoa > Chordata > Aves > Passeriformes > Paradisaeidae > Lycocorax > Lycocorax pyrrhopterus. The sequence continues at coordinate 11,871,195 of JACSVZ010000030.1, forward strand.
GTGGGAGCTGGGGTTGTTTAGCCTGGAGAAAAGGAGGCTCAGGGAACACCTTAAAGAAGTTTGTAGCAAGGTGGGGGTTGGCCTCTTCTCCCAGACAAGTAGTGACAGGACAAGGACATGGCCTCAAGCTGTGCCAGGGGAGGTTTAGGTTGAACGTCAGGAGGAATTTCTTCACAGAAAGGGTTGTCAGGCATTGGAAGGGGCTGCCCAGGGAGGTGGTGGAGTCACCATCCATGGAGGTGTTAGAGAAACGACTGGACGTGGCACTCAGTGCTCTGGTCTAATTGACAAGGTGGTGATAGGTCACAGGTTGGACTTGATGATCTTGGAGGTGTTTTCCAACCGAAATGATTCTGTGATTCTGTAAAGTAGCCACCAGCAGAGAAATGCAAAGTTTGGAAGATTCAGAACAAAACATAAGAAAAATGAAGAGAAACAAAAGATCTTTAGTGGGTGTTTTTAAACCTTATTTTGATTTACTCTTTTTCCTGCTTGTTTAAATTTGAATGGAATAAAGTTGTCTTTTTCTTTTTTTTGCCTTTTATTCTACTTTGCTCTTTTAAAATGAAGTCCATCACAAGGGCTTGATAAAAGAGTGTCATCAAGATGCCTGCTGCTGCTCTCATTCTGCTGATGAATAAATTATAATCACATTACAATGCTATTTCAGCTGTGATTCCAGGACCTGGGGAGGATGACGGCTGTGACCTTATGCCTGTCAGACAGTGGTCTGCATTTCCAAAGAGTTTGTGTAACCGACTGTTCAGGTCATCTTACACCTCCTTTTCTAGGCTCAGTGTGCAGAAATATCTGAGCCTGTTCAACCTGCCAGCTATAGGGACAGTCCTCCATCTGCACAAAGTGGTGGTGGTACATGCTGTTGTCCTCAGAGGCTTCTGATCTGATTTGTCTTGAAGCTTGAAGTGACCACTGTCACCCTCCAAAGCAGAAATCTGGGGGACATCTCCCTTTATTGATGAGGATGTAACTGAGATATCTATATGGTTCAGTCCCAACAATAGTTTCTGTGTTGGGGACTGGTGTTTTAGGTTATTCTTGTTGCACAAGACATCCCTGTCTCAAGCATTACAGTGTGGCTGAGATGGTGTGGTATATTGGTTTTGCATGGCCTGGTTTTTTGGTAGTGGGGAAGCCACAGAGGTGGCTTCTGTGAGAAGCTGATAGAAGCTTCCACCATGTCTGGCAGAGCCAATCCCTGATGGCTGCAAAGTTGGACCTGCCGCAGGCCAAGACTGGACCAATTAGAAATGGTGGTAACACCTCTGTGATAACATATTTAAGAAGAAAGAAAAACAAAGGTTGTTGTGCAATTTTAATTCCAGCCACAGAAGAGTGGAGTGAGAACACGTGAGATGAACAACTATACAGACACCAAGGTCAGTGAAGAAGGAGGGAGAGGAGGTGCTCCAGGCGCCGGAACCAAGATTCCTCTGCAGGTCGTGGTGATGACCATGGTGAAGCAGGTTGTCCCCCTGCAGCCCATAGAGATCCATGGGGATGCATAAAAGCTAAAACCTAAGGCATCAGCAGAGATCCACCTGCAGCCCATGGATGAGCCCCATGCTGGAGTGGATGGATGCCTAGAAGAGCCTGTGGGAGACCTGTGGAGAGAGGGGCCCTGCTCCCAGGCTGGAGCAGCCTGTCCTTGAAGGACTGCACCCTGTGGGAGAGTGAGCCATGCTACAGCAGTCTGGGGAGGACCGTTGCCCATGGAATGGACTCACATTGCAGCAGTTCGCAGAGAGCTGTTGCTTGTGAGATGGACTCATGTTGGAGAAGTTCACAGAGAACCGTCTCCCATGGGAGGGACCCCACAGTGCAGCAGGGGAATGACTCCTCTCCCTGACAAGCAGGAGAAGCTATGGGTGATGAACTGACCAAAACCCCCATTCCCTGTCTATTTGCACGGCTGGGGTAGGAGGGAGAACTGGGAAGGAGGGAGGGGGGGGGGGGGGAAGGTGTTTTTAAGGTCTTATTTTACTTCTCATTATCCTGCTCTGGTTTTGTTAGTAATAAATTCAGTTCATATCCCTAAGTTGAGCCTGTTTTGCCCATGACAGTATTTGATGAGCAATCTCTCCTGGTCCTTATCTCAACCCATGAACCCTTTGTTATATTTTCTCTCCTCTGTCCAGCTGCAGAGGGGAGTGAGCGAGTGGCTTTCGTGGGTGCCTGGCATCCGGCCAGCGTGAACCCATGACACGTGGCTATCAGCATCAAGGGCACAAGCTGGCGTAGGACCCTGGGTGCACTCTGGGAGAGGCACCAGCCTAAGACAACATCCCCGTTGCTTCACCTTCACCTCTGCTGCAAGGTCAGCTCTGCAGGCCCTTCCCTTGAAAGTAGGTAACCATCAAGCAAGGACTCCCAGCTGTCCCCATTCCTGGGAATGAGCCATCTGGGTTAGGCAGGCTCTGGCAGTGGAGTGAAGGACCTGGAGCCTACAGAGCAGCTGCTTGGTAGACTCCTGAGTGGGTCCATCAGACCCTGGTTTTACCTTCAGAGCAGCTAGCTCCTTGTATTTGGACAGAAGCCATGGTGTGAAGGGACAGCATTTTGCAGAAGGGGAGTGAGGGGAAGGAGGAAGCTCTTCTTGGTCTCATATCTTTCTTAGTTCAGGAGCTGGATGCACATCACCACCATGAACCACGCTGGGTTGAGACCTTTCACTTCCAGCACATTATCGGCTGCTATCAGCTGAGCTTATGAGCACTCTCACTAACTCACTGCCATACCTCCAGTAGTCTCTGTGGACTGGTCTCCAGCAGCGATGCAATCATCTGCCAGTAGCTCCATTAAAATTCAGGGCCAGCTAGTCTTAGCTGAAGTTGGACAGCTCAGGTCCTGCCCAGGGCCTTGAAAACTGACCACAAAGAAGAGTTTCCATTAGGAAACAGAGGGAGGTCCAAGTGAGTTGAGCTGGACCTTGTTTTGCCAAGGCTGAATTTGGCCTTTTCATGACCTGTCCCACAACAAATATGAACAGATTCAGAGGAAGGAAACCAAACTGAAGTGTAAGCACCAAGTCCCAGGAAGAGGCAATAGGCTTGGGTGGCTGAATGGCAGACTCCCTTGGGTGAGAAGGTCCAGAGGGGATGGGGCAGGATATGTTCCCTTAGAGCCTCCAGCTTCCTATAAAAATGAGATGTTCCTCTGAAAAAATGCTTGCAGGGTTCATGGGGCCTCATTCCTCAGTATGCATGGATAGGGTATGAGCTCTGAAAACCACACTGGTGGGCATGAAGCCCTTCTCAGCAGCACTGGAAAGGGGAAGACCATTGCACTGGCCCTGCAAACTGCCTGTGTGGCAAGGAAGAGGCTGAACTTTCTTGTTGGAACCTGAATCACAAGGAGAATAACTAATGCAGATTTCCTAGAGTGGCAAACAAGTCTGGAGAAGCCTTGCTGCCTGGCCTGAACTGCTGAGTGGTGCTGTCAGCTCCACCCCAGGGCTTGTCATCCCGTGGAAATTTGGGAAGATCTTCTAAGGGTTCTGGGAAAAAACAACCAGAAAACCACTGCTCTGATCCCACAAGGCTGAAACCCTACAGCATTGTCCATGTAGAAGAGCAGTGCTCACTCACCCTCCTGGAGAAAGAAGGCCTGTGGAGAGATGGGAGCCTCAATGCCAGCTTGAAAGGACAAGGGCTCAGGAAGAGATAGCTGGAGGTTGAACGTCTGCCCCTTGGCCCCATAAGTTCCACTGCACCCATGTTCCCTCCAGACACTCCTTGATGGTTCCCCTTATTTCATTGGCACCCTGTTGCAGACCTTAGGGCAACCCCAGTTATGTCCCTGCTCTTTTTTTTGTGTCTGTGACTGGAGAGCTCAGCCTGGCAAGAGGGTCCCTGGGGGAGCTTCGGGCAGGACAGACAATGACTGTTCCCTGTAGGTGCTGTGCCTCAATGCTTTGCTGTGCCACTATCTCATTCCCCATCTACAGCTGCCTGGAGGGCCAGGCAAGTCTCTTCCAGACTTGTTTACCTGCCAGGAGATTTCCATTAATTGCCCTCATGTTTCTTCATCCTGCAGGAAACCCCTTGGCCGAACCAACTTGAAGCTCTCAATGCAAGATGGGCTTAGCACATCCCATGTCCTTGTGCCATCTAGCACATCTCAGCATCCTCTGCCTGGCCTGTAGGATAGATTGGTCCTCTTCTCTGAACCTTGGCTGTCAATTCAAGGGCTGGCAGAGTACAAAGGGAGCCAGCACTGGGCTGCACACTTTCATCTGGGTGTGCATCAGGGCTGGTCTCCTCTGCAGGAGCATCCCAGTTTTAAAGGTGGAGAAGGCTTTGACACTGCCCAAACGATCTGATGCCAGCTGCGGATTTTACCTCAAATGAGTTTGTTTTGTGTTCATGTGGATGTCCCAAGGGTCTAGAAGAGTAGGAAGGAGGGAGTTTAAGAGTCAACCCAAGCCTTTGTATTGAGACCCTAATATGTGCAGTGTTAGGGTGGTTGAGTCCACCACGGGATCTATCAAGGAGCCACAGGGCCCCAAAACAGTGGAGGTCTGCTGGTGGGCAGGCTCAGAGGTCTAAGGCCACCCTTCAGGTCATGGCGAGATCCCACAAGACCGTGCTTCTCTATGTTAATTACCCTCATTCAGTTGGCTTGTTGGCTTACCACCCCCTTTACCCCTTTTAAGTCCATATTCTAGATAGTTCTCCTTTCCTTGATACCCCACTGGTTCCCGGTTCCCTTGTTCCACCCCTCGCCTTCCCCATTGGTCACTGTTCTGTCACCCCACGTCCTCTCCACCCCTTGGCCCTCAGATGATTGGTCTCTGATGTTCTGCCCGCCCCTGGTACCACCCCATATAAAACCCTGGACCCCTCAGTGTTCTGGGTTCTTTGTCCCTGGATCCGTCCGAGCGTGGACCTCAATAAACCCCTTGGAACTCTATACAAAGGACCCCTCCCGCCTCTTTGTCCCCGGCGATGCTGCAGAAGCTATTCGGCTCTGTGTGTGTGAGTGGCTGCGAGTATCCACCAACTCCGGTGTGTCAGAGTGTGTCCTAGTGCGTTTGCGTGGCACCCCCCAAGCTGCTCTGACAAGGGACGCTTTCAGGACGGACGTGGCACTCTTTCCACCGGCCCCCGCACTGTGTCAGTGCAGTGCTTTAAATTAAAATGCTCTTGTTCTTGTCTCTGGTGAGGCATTCACTGGTGCTTCAGGGGAGGCATTCAGCCAGTGAGCTGACTGCAGCTAGGTCCTGTCTGGTCTGTGGTCCCTTTATCTCCAAGATAATCAAAGGACCTTTCCTTGCTCTTGCCCTGGGGAAGGAAAAAAAGCTGAATATACTTGCAGGCTGTTGGGAAGGACCAAAAAAGGGCAAGTTTTAACTATTTCCCTCTTCCTGCTGCCCCTCTGGTGTGAGAAGGAGGTGAGTGGGGCAAAGCAGGGAAGCCCCATGGAGTGGAGGTCTGAAAGCATCTCCCTCCACAGGGAAAACAGGCAGCAGGGGGTGCAAAATGAGAATCAGTGAGCACCTTACAGGGAGCAAATCCTTCCCTTTGCAAAGAAGCCAAAATACCACGAAGGCCACATAACTTGGATAAAAGCTTTTCTCCACCTCAAGCATGTTCTTCTCTCAGAAGAACACTAGAATATATTTTCAATATATTTCTCTTTTTATTAAGTGCAGCACTGGTGAGCATTGCCAGGGCACTCAGATCCTTCTCTCAGCATCAGAACACATACTCAGCTTCAGAAATGCAGTTTTTCCCTAGAGTGAGACGTATTTTCATTTACCTGATTGCTTATGAGCAAAAGAAAATAGAAGTGAGGGTTTAGTAACACTGTGCCTAGCTTGTCCTCTAACAGTATAAGGCTATTCCTTCCAGAGCTGTTTCCAGTTCAGCTTGACTTGCTCATAGTGCATTTTTCAGGTTTTGCTTTTATATATGTGAAAATATTGTCCCATTGATTCTGCTGCCCTACTCTCCTTTTTGTTTACGCTCATCACCATCACATCTTTCACATATAGATGAAATATATATTCCTATATGCTTCTTTTACATCTACTTGCTGTCTAAAAATTCTAAAAAGCTGCTGAAGTATGGATGCTGAAAAAGCTCCAGCAGAGAATTTCTTCAGCTCTCTGCAGCATTTTTGTGAGAGCTCTGTCTTTCCCATGCAAGTAACTCAAAACAATGTTACAGTTTTTTAAACTTCTTGCAGCTGCAGGTTGTTTTGCAGAATTGTTATGGTTCTAACTAGAAAAACATTCAGAGATGGATATCTTAGAACTTGACCAATCCCCTTAAGGGGTGGATGGCAAAAAACCAATTACCTTATGCCGTTTAATACACTTTTGCAAACTAACATATAAAAGCCTTCTGAGAGAAATCATTAAAGCGCGTCCATTTATCCCTGAGCCTGGACTTTGTGTCGTTTCTCTACTCGTCCATGGGGAAAACAGCGACACTGAAGGATCTGGGATCTGATAAAAGAGCACAATGAAAATACCCTGCTCTTACTCTTAATATTCTGATGATTAATAATTAATAAAAACCATTCAAGTAATATTTTATCTGGAGCTCTCAGAACACAGGTTGTATTGTGAGGCTCCCAACTGTTCTCATCCTTGGAGGTATTTCCAAAGGCTTGGCAAAGCAGAAGAAAAGAGGCTTTTCACTTATTAAATCATAGAATCATGGAATAATTTGGGCTGGAAGGGACTTTAAAGGTCATCTAGTCCAACCCCTCAGCAACGAGCAGGGACATCTTCAACTAGATCAGGTTACTCAGAGCACCGTCCAACCTGGCCTATAATGTTTCCAGGGATGGGACATCCACCACCTCTCTCGGCAACCTGTGCCAGGGTTTGACCTCATCATAAAAAATTTCTTCCTTATATCTAGTCTAAATCTATCCTCTTTTAGTTTAAAACCATTACCCCGGTCTTATTGAAACAGGCCCTATTGAAAAGTCTGTCCTCATCTTTCTTATAATCCCCCTTCAGGTGCTGAAAGGCCACAACAAGGTCTCTGTCCTGGGGTGACTGTATGATACTGTATTCCCTATCATCTGCCCTCTGCCAGACATGAATCCTGTGCCTTCCTGTGTCTTTAAGCTGTTTCTCAGGAGAGGGGGGAGAGAAGCCAGGCGAATTCTTCAGAGCAGTTTTGTGTTCAAGGACACATACACTCCCCTGCGTTCCTGCTGCTACAGAGCCAAGGAAAGCACCTTCCTGCTTTTAGCCAGCTTTTGGCTCTGTTTCTCAGGAGAGAGACGGAGAGTTAAAATTCTTTGCTTTTTAGCTAGCCTGCTAGCTGAGGCAAGAAAGTTTTTTTTTCCCCGGGACTGTGGGTTTTTCCTCTTCCTCTGGAACTGTTCAGCAACACCAGAACATCACCAGGAGGCCCTACACCATGGCCCGGGGGGGCCCATGCCGAATCCCATCTCTGGAGAGGGCAGAGCCACACCCACAGAAAGGACTCTGAAATCTACCCAGGTTCCTTCTCCACAGCGAGAGGTTTTATTATTTAACATTATTCATTCCTTTTTTTCTGTGCCTGCATGCACTTTGCTTGTTAAATAAATAGGTTTTTTTCACTTTCCTCTGAGGAATTTCTTTCTGAACCTGGTGGGGGAGGGGCTGCTGAAATCTGCCTTCTAACAGAGGGGCGTTCATTTCAGATGTTTTCCTTCAAATTTATCTCAAACCAAGACAGTCTCCCTGGAGCCTTCTCTTCTCCAGGCTGAGCAACCCCAACTCTCTCAGTCTTTCCTCATAGGAGAGGTACTCCAGCCCTCTGATAATTTCTGAGGCCCTCCTCTGGACCCACTCCAACAGGCTCATGTCTTTCTTGTACTGAGGACTCCAGAGCTGGACACAGTACTCCAGGTGGGTGTCAGAGACTGGAAAAGATTGATGTCTTGAGACATTTTGGAATGCCTGTGTGTGGGAGGGGGTGGGTCAGGCCTTGCTTTTGGCAGGACAGTGCCCCGCCCCCATACCCCCTGTTGCGATCCAGTTTAAACCCAAAAGAGCAAAGAAAATTAAGTCTCTGTGTATAAACCAGAAAGAACTTTTAGAAGGTTTAAAATATACCCAAAAACGTGATTAAAACCAAATGAGGTTAGATGTTGGTGCCCAAAAATTGATATATTTTATTTAATAGTAAAAGAGGCAAAGAGAAAGAAAGAGGAAGGAAGGAAGGAAGGAAGGAAGGAAGGAAGGAAGGAAGGAAGGAAGGAAGCGTGGGGGGTGGGGGAGACAGGGAGAGGTGACAGGGGTTAGGTAGATGCATATCACCCTTCCGAGGGTCCCAACGACATCTCGTTGCTCCCCTCCATCTGGTCTTCTTGGCGGTGAGGGTCCCCCACCGCCTCCACACGCCATGCCATGCCGCCCCACGTCGAAGAGTATAGAATCCAGTGGATTAATATATGTTTTGGGCCAGGTGGGAATGCCCACATGCCTCCCTTGCAGGGGGCCAGTTTGACACTGTCCCTTGCAACACTGAGGGTCTGTTGCATCATCTCTGGTGTAGGGTCTGAGGACCCCTTTGGGGAAGCCTTTGATGGGCCATGACACCCCCTCTGCTGTCCTTCACATGGATGCGGCTTTTTCCCCGGGGTGAAGGGCCCCTCAGCTGAGCTGGTCTGCACAGTGGAGGATGGGCAGTGTCGCGGGTTCAGTTCATAACCGGGCAGAAACACCAATTTAGTGTAGTGGTTGTAAGCCAAATTATACATTACTCCCCTGATGTCTTTTCTATGAGATAAGCATTAGGAGAAAAAGCAAAGCAGGCACACAACTTGACAGAATATAAAGAGGTTTATTGACAGACTTAGATGAAATGAAGAAGGCAACAGCAGAACAAACTTTCAGAACTCTTTCTCTCCCCCACTTTTCCCCTCTCCCAATCAGTATCACAGTTCTAGGAAAGGGAAAAAAAGGGTTTTCCCTCCTGCTCTACGTGGTTTTACAAACTGCCACCATTTGCAGGTTTGCTTAGAATTAAACAATCTCTGCTAAGGTGTAGCACATCTCTTTTCCATGAGCCCTCTCACAGCTTTTTCAACTGTAAAGCACAGGCCCTCACATGGGGTTATTTAAGGATGAATCATTTTCCTTTTTGGCTTGAACATAAGGCTTTTTCCTTGCCACCAGGCTTTAAAAGCCTCTCCCTGCTTTATATACATAGCCTGGCATCGGCACTCTTCAACCTTTTTACAAGTCACTCGAAAAAAATGTCCATTCCCCCATGTACTTTAACATGGATTAAAGAGACAAACAGTTTGCAATATTACAGTTCATACCACGGCGAGGAAAGGAGATTTTTAAGCTCCGCATGGGACCACGCAGCACTGCACCTCTCACCAGAGGTTTTTCTAACACACACCCAAAGCCTATCTCCCCCCACCCTTTGGTTCGAGGATCTGTTTGAGCCTGGCAGCTGATAGCCCTGGGGCCGTGATCTCCACCCTGAAGGTTTTAAGCTTGTGCTTTGTGAATGTCCCCAGCCCTGAGTTACTTTATCTTATCTTCATCAGTGAGCTGTGTAAGGCCTCAGTCCAGGCCCCATTCAGAGTGTGGTGGTCTTCTCTGCAGCTTTTGTAATACAGTTTTGAAGGTCCTTCATGAAAATGTTTAAGTCATAAACTATAATATTTCAGTCTCTGACACCCCCCAGCCTGGCAGAGCTGTCAATCAATCACACACCAGAGGCAGTGCTATCAGATTTCCTGGAGTTTCTACCTCATCCACTCTGGAACCCTAGGACTTGGTAGCTATATGTGTGGTTTTCTATATCTTTTCTGTCTTTCTTTCTCCCTTTCTTCTCCTTCTAATTCTCTTTTCATGGAGCATTTTGGGTAGCTTAACATCTTATGAGTTTAAAGGTTTCTAAGTTAAATGGGCTAAGTTAATGCTATGATAAGTGTTTTATGTTGAATTGGATGTTGTATTAAATTCTTTGCCAAAGTTCCTTGATTTTCTACATTTTGCCAGTAAACTTTTGTGTATTTTTGACCCCTTGGGAATATCTGGTCGGTATTTCTCCTGTGTGCACACACAGAGTAAAGGAACCTTGGTTTACCCCTTTATATTTAAATGTTCTGGGGTGTTACATTTTAAATTGGCATAGTTGTGCTGGATACTCTGGTTTTGGCAAAGAGGTGTTTTGTTTGGAGATAACTGCTAGCTGCAGAATAAAGGAGATGGAGTTTTTTGTTAAAACCAATGTTTTCTCTGGCAAAAAGGTTATGGAATGCTGGGTCTATGGTAGCCTAACCTAAGTTTGCTCACCAAGTGTAGAGTTATTGGACCCAGAGTAAAGGAACCTTGTTTTACCCCTATACAATTAAATGTTCTGGGGTGTTACAGTGGGATCTCCTGAGAGTGGAGTAGAGATGGAGAATCACCTCCCTCAACCTGCTGGTCACACTGCTTTTGGTGCAGCCCAGGACATTATTGGCTTTCTGGACTGCCAGTGCACATTGTTGGCTCATGTCCAGTTGTCTTGGCTTGAAAGACAGGTCTCTGCCACGGAAGGCAGGAGCCTTCCTCAAATGGAAAATGCAACCCCCTTCCCTCTGAATTATTATAATTTTGAAATTAAGGGGCTTTCGGGCAAAGATATGAGGAATAGGAATAACGGTTCTTTACTAGTATATATATATATGTATGACAAGGCAAACAAGCAACAATAACAATGGCAGTAACAACAAACAGAACCAGTAACCAAGTGACAGCTTTCTCAGCTGTCAGGCACTTTCCCCCCTAGTGCAGTTACGGTCGCAGCCAGCTCGGGGCGCTGGCGGCTCCCGGTGAGCAGGGCAGGTGCGATGGCTCCCCCGCGGCTGCAGGGGGCGCTCCAGAGCACAAGGTAATGGCAGCTTGGGATCCTGGGAAGAGATGGAAGAAAGGCTTCACAAACCCCCTGGGCAGCCGATCCCGATGCCCGGCCGGACCCTTGGGAACAGCAGACTGGAACAGTAGGGATTAGCACAAATCCCGGGTGGCAGACGAGATGTATCAAACTCCGGAGCTGCAGTGGGAACCCCAGGACATCCCGGCAGGCAGGGCATGCAGAGCTACAGTGTAGCGAAGGCTCGAAGCAACGGCAAAGGAATGGCGGGGGCAGGGCAGCCACGGCCCGGCTCCCAGCGGGGCAGGGAAAGGCGGGCTTGGGATCCAGGGGTTTTCCCTGAGGCACCCGAGCAGATGGTGAAAAGGTCCCTCTTTTAGTGAGGTAGGGTAATACTGTCCCTGCCTGGCTCCATAAATGCACAGGCAGGTTCAGTATTTGTCGTGGTTTGACTTGAACTGACAGGCAGTTCTTCAGACTAATCACGCTTCTTTCAATTTTTACTTATAAAAACCCCGTGGAAGGCGAGATTTAAGAGGTTTTTTTCCCCGTTCTGGCTTAGTGCAAGGACGGGAGAGGCAGAGGGAGAGGGGGAGGGGTGGGCCCCCGTGGCCCGGCCCGCGGGGCTGGGGACGGGCGCCCCTGCCCCCTCTGCCTCCTGCCCCTTCTCCTAACGCTGCAGCACGGACTCTAAATTGTAAAAAAAGAAACTATTCCCTGAGCCGCAAGTATGCTATAGCTGGCCACAAGGCTAAAGTCATCCAACGCGGTATCCTAAAGGAGAGGGAGCCGGCGGAGCCTTCAGTGCAGCCAGCATACTTCGCGATGAACAGAAGAAGACACCCCTTTTCCACATTGTGCACCCGGTAGCGCAGAAGGAGCAAGGGGAGGCTCTCTCTCCACCTTAGAGCCTGATAACACCCTACAACACGGCGACTTTCAGAGCCAGAGAGAAAGAAAAACGGGGTCACGTGAGACGAAGCTACAAGGGCGGTGCTGCGTGGGCCCGCGCGGAGCTTAAAAATCTCCTTTCCTCGCCGTAGTATGAACTGTAATATTGCACACTGTTTGTCTCTTTAATCCATGTTAAAGTACGTGGGGGGATGGACATTTTTTTTCTCAAGTAGCTTGTAAAAAGTTAAAAAGTGCCAATGCCAGGCTATGTATATAAAGCAAAAAAAGCTTTTAAAGCCTAGTAGCAAAAAAAAAGCCTTATGTTCAAGCAAAAAAAAAAAAATTCATCCTTAAACGAGTAATAACCCCATGTGAGGGCCTGTGTCTTACAGTTAAAAGAGCTGGGAGAGAGCTCATTAAAAAAAGATGTGTTACACCTTGGCAAAGATTGTTAATTCTAAGCAAACCTGCAAATAGTAGCAGTTTGTAAAACCACGTAAAGCAAAAAAAAAACCCCTTTTTTTTCCCTTTCATAAAACTGTACTACTAATTAAAAGAAAAGAAAAGTAAAGAAAAAAGAGTTCTAAAAGTTTGTTCTAACTTTCTTTACTCCATCTAAGTCTGTTAATAAATCTCTTTATATTCTGTCAAGTTGTGTGCCTGCTTTGCTTTTTCTCCTAATGCTTATCTCACAAAAAAAACATCAAAAAAGTATGTATATAATTTAACTTAAAAACCTCTACATGATCAGTAGATCAGTAACAAAGAGACAGGAAGGGAATTTGCTTTTCCTTCATTCCGAGAGGCGAGCTTATTACATCTTCACCCTCGAAGGGCAGGCAAGCAAATCCGAGGACAATGGGTCACTCAGGGTTTTTCCCGGGGCCGGGGGAAAGGCGGGATCAGGGATCCGGGACCAGGGACCAATGGGAGATCCCCGGGGGAGTGGCGAGGGGCCAAGGCCAGAAGCCAACCGGGAAACTCAAACTGGAACACACCAACCCAACAGAACCACACACCCCGGGAGAAGCCCTTTGATCATTTTGACCTCAGCTACCACAATTCCTCCTTTCTGTATTAAACAAAGAGGCTTCCCCCAGGGATCCCAACACCCAATATCCCAAACAACTAAGCATACACAAAACAGCAAAAATGATCAGAAGCACACAAAGCCTAATGTCCCAACAAACTAAATATACATAAAACAACAACAGCAATCAGAAACACCCTCAACCCAGTGTCCCAACAAGTCCTTAAATCTTTCAGAGGATTTTCTCTCTGGATGCTGGAATGGATGCTCTCACAGGCAGAGGTGAAGTTGAAGCAGCACAGTTTTCTTCTGGGCTGCGGCAAAGTTCAAGTGTTCACTGCTGATGGTACCAGGAGCATCCAGAGGACAGGAGGGTGATAGATGTTGGGTGCTGGACATCATCGTGGTGAATGCAGGCACAGGCTCTGGCATTTGCTTCTGTTGGGGTTTCAAACAAAGTTAAAATTTTGCAATTTCAAATGGAGGGGGCCTTTCCCTTCTCCCCCCTTCTCTTACTTTAAGTCTGGGGAAAGGGGAATGGATATGAGATAGTAAATAAAGAGAGGGATGCAAGTTAACAGAAAACATCTTAATAGGAATATTGGGGAGTGTGGTTGTGGGAAAGGCAAAACAAAGGGGTGGTAATAGGGAACATTACGATTTGGGGAGTAACAGAATGGGGTAGGATCTGGGGAGACACCACAGGTGTTTTGACTTATCCATTTGAAGTTTTGCCTGCAGTTCTGTTGCCTGGGATGTTGTGTCTGTTTCTATACTGGACATCTCTGCTGGTTTGCGTTGTCTTCTTTTCCAGGAAATGGTGGTTTCATCTTTTAACTGCAACCTGTTCATCTTAGTTGGTGTTGTGTCTGCAGGAAGAGGTTTGCTGGATTGGAGCAGGATCTGTTTTTCTTTGGCAGCTTCCAGGTGTTATCTGTGGCCCTTGGTTTCTTTTCTGCTTGCTCTGGCTGTCCCCGGTCCTCACACTCAGCACCACAACTCGAGAAGTCACTGCTCTGTCCCTCCGGCTGCTTCTGCGGGCTGCTTACATCTACTGCTTCTTTCACCATGTTTTCGCAGCTTTCTTGGGGTTTTGAAGCTTCACTCTTGCTGTCTTCCCCCTTTTTCTGCTTTTCATGCAGCACGGGGGCAGGGGATGCAGGCAGGGCTGTGGTGAGAGGCAGCACTTGGGCGGAGTTTTTGCAGCTGGGTTCCCAGAGCAGCGGCAGCAGTTGAGACTTCGGAGCCCCAGGGCATTCACGAAGCTGGCGGGGCCTGGGCGCAGCGCAGCTGTGCCACGATAGTCAAACAGTGGCTGGGGTGAGCAGAGGCAAAGCGTTTTCACAGGAGCTGCTTCCAGCTCACTGCTACAGCGGGGGGGGCAAGTTTACTAGGTTGAAAACAAGGATGGTCTGTCTCTTTAAGTCCCGTGCCACGTGGCCGGCCAGGGCAGGCTGCAACAAGCGGCCCCGTGGGTTTTGGTTTCGGGCTGGCCGCGTGGCTGGTTTGGGCATGTCTTTGTTTTGGTGGGGGAGGGCAGCCAGGCATGGGCTGGCGGGGGGTCACGGGCGGGCTCGGCAGCAGCGGCGATGGGGACTCAGCTCTAGGATGCCCTTGGGCAGTGACTCTGGCATGCTTTTTTGAGCTCAGCTCTTGCGCCGCTCTGGGACCTCAGCTTGGGGCTCGCTCAGCTGCTGCCGGAACCCACCGGGGTCGTGAGGCTGAGGTGACCCCACTGGTGGCTCACTGCTCCCCCGCCCGAGGCTCGGGCTGGGGCTGCTGACGGGGAAGACGGGGGTACAGAAGGGAGAGGCAGCGTCTGCTGCTGGCAGAGGATTCCCGACAGGAGGAGAGGGACCCGACGCAACTCCCATCGACGTGTGGGAGGGGGCCCGGGACGGAGGTGCTGCGCGCGGTGACGTGGGCAGAAGTGGATGGGGGAAGGGGGGCGTGCAGGGGTGAAAAGCGTGCTGGTCCCGCCATGTGGCCACCGCCATTTTGAGGAGTGGACACTGGAGAATCGAAAATAAAGGGAACAGCTGATACTGCGGGTCGGACCATGCTGCTATTGCTTTGGGACAAATTTAAAGTGGGGAAAACCGAGGAATTACGTATAAGGAAGGGGTTTGGGATAGAACTCGGAGTAGCCTGGCCATCGCTACTCCAGGCAGGGAACAAAGGAGACAGAGAGAGAGCAGGCAGATGACGGTGGCAAGCCTGTACACTTTTGCAGGGTCTTTCTATCAGTTTCCCTTGATTTAGGGTAGAGGGAACAGGAATACAGGGGTAGGGAGACGGTAAAGAGTTTTTTAAACTGGGGTTAACATTTTTAGACCGTTTCACAAAACTATCAATAGCTTTTGCTAGCTTATAAAGTAAATACCCTTTTCCCGACAAAAACAACCATCGTACAAAGCGTTTTAAATACTCAACTAACCACTGCTTAAATAACCACTGAACAAAGTGTTTTAAACCTTCCCTGGTATAACGAAAATTTTCCCGAACAAGGACTTTTAGAACTGGGAGAAAGGCTTCCCATAGGAGACGAGAGAATTTTGCCCCCATCTCCCTCTCTTCCCAACCCTCGAGATAAAAGGAAATTAACAGAAAAGGATACAAAAGTGACCCATATTACCTTAGAGGGTCAAATAAAAGCCTCGAGGGCGGTCTACTGACTTAGACCAGTCTTCTCTTTATCTAGAAGATTGTTGGTCTTCCCCGCCGAGATCCCTGATAGAACTCAGAGGTTTCTTTGGGGTAATGGCTGCTCAGAAAGGCGACTTTTCATTCCAGCGACGAAGCTGTGCTGGAGACGCTCTTCATGGTCAGTTCGAGGCTGCTCCACGTTCTGGTGCCATTTAATACAGTCCCTGCCTGGCTCCATAAATGCACAGGCAGGTTCAGTATTGTAGATCAGTAACAAAGAGACAGGAAGGGAATTTGCTTTTCCTTCATTCCGAGAGGCGAGCTTATTACATCTTCACCCTCGAAGGGCAGGCAAGCAAATCCGAGGACAATGGGTCACTCAGGGTTTTTCCCGGGGCCGGGGGAAAGGCGGGATCAGGGACCAGGGACCAATGGGAGATCCCCAGGGGAGTAGCGAGGGGCCAAGGCCAGAAGCCAACCGGGAAACTCAAACCGGAACACACCAACCCAACAGAACCATGCACCCCAGGAGAAGCCCTTTGATCATTTTGACCTCAGCTACCACAATAGGGTGTTAGGGTCCCAGTGTAACAGCCGCTCCAGCGAGCAAGCTCCACTCACGGTAGAAGGAAGGCAGCAGAAAACAGAAACCTGCAGCAGCGACGAATTCTCTCCACAACAACGGCAGCCTTTTTTTCCCCTCAGAATGCTGGGAGAACAAGAGCCTTAGGGGCTGTACCCAACCCCTTTTTCCCAGTTCAAATCTTGAGGCATCCCTGCCCTACACGAGAAAACCCCAGGTGAAAGAGAGTAGCCAGTTGGACCCCTCCCCCTGTGGCCAGGTCTTTTTGTCTCTCTTAAGTACTCAGTAATTTGTCTCCTGGCAACACATATGAGGAAAATTCTTCAAGAGTAAAAGAAAAACAAAAGGAGAACTCCTAAAACCCCAACACCAGTTTTTCATCCACCAGCACCCCCAAGTCCTTCTCTGTTGCAGATAGGTAAAACTTTACAAAATGAAGGCCTTGTTGCCCCTGTAAAAGCATGGCTTACTCCTGTTACTTCGGCTAAGTAGAAAAGGATTCTGGGTAATGACTCAGCTGGAATAGAGGTAGAAAACAAGTTATGTAACCATAGAAAATAAGTTCTATAACCATCACGTGTTCATATCATGGTTTATGGTGGTTGGTTGAATTATGGTTGTTGTGCTTTAAAGGAATGTTACTGATAAAAGCCTAATTGCTTAAAAAGGCCTGGTTTTTGCAATAAAGGAGCTTCCTTCTGCACCTGCCTGGAGACTCCATGTCGTTTCGTATCGTAATACTAGGCGCCCAAACCACGGGATTATTGGATTACAGCAAAGAAGTGGACTACGGCCAGCAGTGAGACCCTGTGGATCCAGGCAGCAGACCCAGGCAGCGAATCCAGGGAGCGGATTGATCCTCAACTTCAAGCAACAGACTCTAAACGCACACGCATTCATCGCCTTAAGGTGAGCAACGGGGTTAATCATGGGAGCAAAAATGTCACTTGAGCAAAAACAGAGCCTAGAGAATTTACGACGGCTCTTACATTGGCAGAACACATTTCTGATGCCAAGTTAATTGCCTTGCTGGACTGGATGTCCACGCATGTAAAAGACTTCCCCACAGCTAGCACTTTTCAGCTGGACGCCTAGCGCGTATTAGGACAGAAACTTTTCGATGTTGCGAGCAGTGGCAATGCTGATGCTTCTAGGCACCTCGTGACTTGGGGGATTATTATGGCAACTCTTAAAAAAACTCACAGACTTGCGCTCTCAGTTGCCTTTACAAACTGACTCCCCCTGGCCGTCGGCCCCTCCGGCGCCGCCTTCCCCCGAAGCGGCCTCTGCCCCCCCCGCCTCCCCCGCAGCGCCCACTCCGCAGGGTGCCTCTCCTGCCGCGGCTACTTCACTGCCTGCCTCTCCTGCTGCGGCTTCTCCGGCGCCAGCTCCTACGCAAATGGCTCCTCTGTTGCCCGGTCCCCCTGCAGTAGCTGCTTTGCTGGCTACCCCCCGACGCCAGCCTCCCCCACAGCTGCTTCACCAGCGGCGGCCGCCTCTGCCGCCTTAGCCACTTCGGTCCCCCTGGCCCTGACGGGCAGCCCGGCTCCTCTGGGGCCCCCGCCTCCTCTGAGCCCCCCGGACCCTGCAGGCTCCACGGGCCCCCCTTGCCCAGAGACAGCTCATGGCATATCAGCTGACTCTATGGTCAGGCCACCTCCTGAGGAGATATTACCCTTTGATAGCTATCCCGGCTCGGCCTCCCCTTCCGACCCTGGCCCATAAATCACGGAGAGATGACAGATTTATACCCTACGTGGAATGGTGATACTGCGGCACTTCGCTGTCAGAATTGCCAGGAGGCTGAGTTGAAACACAAAAATCTACCAGTTATTACTACGTGTCTGGTGGTTTACAAACAAGGTCGGCAACCCTCTTACAAAGACTTCGACTATATTATTGTCAGAGAACTGCGCAGATTGGTACAGGAGAGTGGTGTGTCTTCCCATCATGTTATAGCTTACTTAGAGTCCATAAGTTCTACGTATGTTCTTACACCTAATGATTGGAAAAACCTAATGAAAATGATGTTAACCATGACACAATATACTGTTTGGCTCTCAGATTACCGTAAGTCTTTCATGGCTCAGGCCGGAGCTCTGCAGCAACAGCAACCCCCTATCCTTGTTGTTCAGTTAACAGGTGACGGTGCGTACTCAAACTCCAGAACGCAGATGGGCTATCCTCACAATATTTATGATGTCATTACCCGGATCTCTGTTACAACTAACTTTGTGTTTTCAGTAAGCTGCAGATTTTGACAGGACTGTTTATTGGAGAGATTCTAGGTTATCTGTGTGAATGTAGTGTGTTTCTGCATGCAAGTAGCATTATGTAATCCCTTGCTTTGAGGCTGCTTAGCAAGGTCTAAATTCTTCAACAGAAATGCTGATATATTGCATGATTGGTAAAACTTGTCATATAAGATGTATACTGCCTTTTCAAGAATTTTGATTTGAAAGTCTGATTGGACTGAATTAATGCTGATTCTTTGCTCAGTTATAATGATGTTAGCTGATACCACAAAAATGAAAAACCTGTATACCTGGAAAAATATTTGCAAGTCAGTACACTCAGAGCATCATCTATCACTATGTGGATGATATTTTAGTTTGCAGACAGGAAGATTCATATTTGTAAGATACTGTGACCCCTTAGAAAATTCAGTAGATCCCTCCTTGGAAACAGCAATTAACTCTAAAGCCTGATGTCAAAACATTGAATGATTTACAAGAGTTACTGGGAGCAATTAGCTGGGTGAGGCCCATGGTAGGTTTAGCCACTCATCAATTAAAGCATTCCTTTGGTCCCTTCCCCATTAACATTATCTGCAGAAGCTATTCAAGGTTTAGATATAATTAGCTCACGATTCTGCACTGCAAAAGCAGACGGAATTGTGCTAGCTTTACCTGTTTGCTTGCTTTTTTACCCTATAGCTTTAATAAGGTAATTTTATTGTGAATCTTTGGCCATGAAGAAACATGTGACAGCATTTCAAATAGGTACAGCTGTTTAGTGATTTAAGTGTAGTAATTTTTCCTTACCACTTATAAATTGAAATTGGACTTGATATCAAAACAGTTTAAGTACATTGATGGACCACAATGGAGTAAACATTAGCACACTCCTTTAGAATCATCTGAAACCATTACTTTGTAGCTGTTTATATACATGTGTCGGTCTTACACACCCACTGACCTAACAGAGTTACATGTGCAAAACTCATGGCAGTATTATATAACTACATCCTTGATGTTTTATCCTTAAATATTTATATCCCATTAGCTTTAATAGTCCAAGGCCAAATCTATTGTACAGGCAATCTCAAAAATTATCTTAGCATCTGCAAACTAAGCAGGTTTTAAGTGCAATTTGCCAAAATATACACTTGTCATTTTTTCTCAGTAAAGCTGCACTTTAAAAAAACCCTGGCAAACTTATGCTTATACCAGAAAAGTACTGACCGTGACCAGGCATTTTCAATAATGTTCACAGTTACCATGAGCTATTCTCACAACTAAATTATGTAAAATCACAATGTATTTGCCACACCTTTATAATCTCTCCAGTAAATCCATGTTGCTGCTATTTCATTTACGAATCAGTTGTTTGCTTGCATATTGTTCATTGATGTTTAACTGTTGTATGACAAATTTTCAGTAGCTTTCTTGTAACGATGGAGTCAAGATGAGTTAAATTCTGTTGTATCTGAAACTTTTAAAGGAACACTCAACTCTGACTTTAGTTTTGTTAAATTTAAGTGATGTTAATTTGAAGTTCTGTTAATTTGAAGTTCTGTTACATTTAAGCTCTGTTAAGGTTAAATTTAAGTTCTGTTAAGTTTAATTTCTGTCAAGTTTAAGTGTTGTTAAGTTTAAGCAAAGTTAAGTTTAAGTGTTGTTCAGTTTAAGTTCTGTTATTATAAGTTAAGTTCAAGTTCTATTAAGATTAATTTCTGTTCAGTTTCAGTAATGCTAACTTTAACTTCTGTTAGGTGTACTTTCTGTTACGTTTAAGTGACGTTAAGTTTGAGTGAAGTTCTGTTGAAATATGCTCATTTAAATTAAAATATACAGTTCTTTTGTTATAGAGATAAGATGGAACCGACTGCAACAATTATGATGGAGAATTGGTAAGCAACTGATTAAGAATATAAGATAATAGGTTGTGTAAAAATATGTGAAGATGCAGTTTATTAGATCCTTAATTTCATTGACAATTCTATGGGTATAAATGTTCTACATTGGTCAATTAAGATAATTATTCATAACAATCTTTTCTGTTTTATCTTCCATAGGTAGCACAGAAAAATGAGTAACAGTTCCAAGTTGTGGATATTATTGATTGTAAGCTGTTCAGTGCTTGCTTTCTTGCTTTTATTTTGCTTTATTGTCATGTATGCATAGATGTGTGGAAAAATATAATCTCGACTTCGTAGAACAGTTACTGTTGCTGTATTAACGATTCTGAACATGTTGTTAATGTCATAGCATGATTTCACTGACCTTTTGTAGGGGGCATTACCCATAAGATATTACTTCATGTTACACATGTGCATTCCTTTGGTTGTTTGCAGTTTGTTCATTGTCACTGCCCTGGGAGATGGGTCGGCCTCGGGGGGTACTCATCCCGCCTAGGAGGCTACAGTGACCTTTCCCGCAGACAGGCACTGAAAAGTGTCGAGTCTCGGCGGCCGCTTGAAATGGGCTGCACTGGCTCTGTTGCAGCAGGCGCACCCAAATGCGAGGGGACCCGAAGGTCTCAGTCTCTCAGGAATCCCGGGGGCGAAAGAGGCAAGGGAGAGGACCACTCTGTGAAATCTTCCAAGGGTTTATTTCCCCGAAAGCAAAGGGGAGGAACTGGCTGACGAGAGCCAGGGTCTCCGTAGTTTTCTACAGGGGTGGTACAGAACAAACAACCAATAGAAGGTAAGCCCGGAGGGGGATCCCGGGGACACAGAACCAATGGCTAGGTTACAGAGGAGGGAATTTACAGAACAAACCTATTAACAACCGAACTTAACAGAACTTTCTGGAGAAGTGGTACGGGCTCAGAACCGGGTCTCGCCCATGGACTGGTCCTCGCTCTCCGAGTCATCTGCCCATTGGGTAGGCATGCCGTGATGGACAGTGGGCGGACCCCAAGTGGTCCGAGGCACCCCAACAGTTCATGGGATGGTTGACAACTTAGCTAAAGATAAATGACAAAGCCAGCTGCTTTACAAACTTTCACGTACTGTTATGTAGCTATCTGCAAGACATGTATCATTTTAAGAAACTTTCCCAACTGCTATTAACAGAGGTGTGTTTGTAGGATGTTAGGGAAACCCTTCCAGTTAAGGCCTTGGCCCTGGCCAAGCCCTGGCCCTACCTGGTCGGAAGTATACCATCAGACCCAGGTGTTTCTGCACTGAAAATGTAGTCAAGTCACTTTTACTTGCCGATTTGGGCTTATAACAGCTGGATCCCCTTTCGAGGTAAACTTGGAAACTTTGTCCGGGAAGGTTCTACAGGTCCTCATTATGAAACAGGGCTCACCAGCTACTGCAGACTCTGGGTGATGGTACAGTATTTAGGCAATTGAGGGTGCATTGTTCTAAATCACTATCCCTTTGTCATGTGCTACTGATTACATGTATTAAATGTGAGTTTATTGCTTTATTACATACATTGTCTTACTTTTATGTGGCTTTCATGTTCATAGTAAGAGACGTGTATGTTATCAAAAAAACAAAGAAGAGGGAATATGGATCCTCAGGAACATTTAGATAATGAAATATTTACATTAAAATTTTGGCAGGCAGATCATTAATTTTGATCCCCAGCAGAGCAATACTGGTCTGAAGATTTGCGTGTGCGAAACCAATTTCTAAAAGTTTTACTTAAGGATCCACAATTGGGTGTGCAATGGCAAGGCCTAGCTGATTTACTAACCTAGGGGAGAAGGTATGCGTGTGTTTTATTGCCAACAGGTCTAAAGTGGTTACCTGCTCGACTGGACAAACATCGACGGCCTCCGAGAAGATGAGGCCCAGTGAAAGGAAAAATGACCTTATCACCATCCAGCCCTCGTGGCTAAAGCAGGAACAGGGGTAGGGCTGCCAGGAACATGGCTGTGCCTGGAAGCTTACAGAGGCAGCCTGCCAACAGAGGCCTTGTGTCTCACTGTACCCACCATCGTGTTGTTGTGTTCCTGCTGACCTTCTTTAGTTATTCCCTGTTCCATGCTTCCAGAAAGACATTCAGTAATGTCAGTCAGCATTTCCAGCTAATGGACTCCCTCCTGTCTAAACAGCATGGCCCCTGAGCTTCAGCCATATGAGCTTTGGAACAGTAGTGTGCCAGTTTGGCCAAAATCTAGTAATATATCCTCTGAGAGAAAACCAGGTTACAACCACCCTTCCCCCCACCAAGTTCGGGAAAAAAAGGAAATTTTTCCTCGAAGGAAAGTGAATGAGATAAAAACTATTTATTTTAACAAACACACAGGAAAAGGATAATGATGCTAAACAATGAAATGAAATCTCTCACTACAGAGAGAAACCTGGGAAGATTTCAGTCCTTCTGTAGGTGTGGTCTCTCTCCTCCTCGGAGCTGGGTCGGCGAGGGCCCACCCCCGGGCCTCGTGGGAGGAAATTCTCCCGACGTGTTCTGATGTTGTTGAAATACTCCAGAAGAGAAAAAGGGAAAAACCAAAGTCCCAGGAAACAAAGTTCAGCTCTCTGTCTTACGCCAGGAAGGAATAAAAAAACAAACCAGCTGGCTGAAGGAAAGCGAGTAGGGTGCTCCCTCCATGCTACCCGCAGCCAGAGAACACCGAAGAGTGTATCTCGGTGTCCTTGAGAAACTGTTTTGAAAAGTTCGTTTGGTTTTTTTTTTCTCAAGCTCAGTTTAAAGGCACAGAAAAGGCACAATATTACTTTTTGGGCATAGAGCATGATAGGGGATACACATGATAAGAGTCACCCCAAGACATTCCACCCCTTATCCCATATCATTGGCTCAATGCCCAAATTAATATATTCTAACTGTACACACACACATTAATACATATATACAGCTATGTACAAACAGTGACAGTGACACTCAGCAAGCAGTGGTGTACAGGCATTTCACATTACATGTGGTTTTTACCCAACAATCAGATCTCCCTGCGGTACACAACGTGTTGTTCAATCTCTCTGCATTACCCACCATGTGCAACCAGGTCCCTGAGCAAAGACAACCCCACGGATGGGTTTGTCTGTACTCAAGGCAGAATTAACCCAAACAGTCTTCCCTAACAGTCCCCTGACATGCACTACTGGAACCTTATCTCCATCTACTGTATGCAGGGATTCAGATGGGGCTGGACCAGCCCTATTGGTGGAACCCCGAGTGTTGACTAACCAGGTGGCTTTTGCTAGATGCTGTTCCCAATTTTTGAAAGTTCCCCCACCTAGTGCCTTCAAGGTGTTTTTCAACAATCCATTGCACTGTTTCACTTTCCCAGCTGCTGGTGCATGGTAAGAGATATGGTACACCCACTCAATGCCATGTTCCCTAGCCCAGGTGTTGATAAGGCTATTCTTGAAATGAGTCTCATTGTCAGATTCAATTCACGCGGGGGTACCATGTCTCCAAAGGACTTGTTTTCCAAGACCCAAGATGGTGTTAAGGGCCGTAGCATGAGGCACAGGGTAGGTCTCCAGCCATCCAGTGGTGGCTTCTACCATTGTGAGCACGTAACGCTTGCCTTGGCGTGTTTGAGGCAGTGTGATGTAATCAATCTGCCAGGCCTCCCCATACTTGTATTTGGACCATCGCCCACCATACCATAGGGGTTTCACTCGCTTGGCCTGCTTGATTGCAGCGCATGTCTCACAATCATGGATAACTTGGGAGATACTGTCCATGGTTAGATCCACCCCTTGGTCTCGTGCCAACTTATAGGTGGCATCTCTGCCTTGATGACCTGAGGCATCATGGGCCCATCAAGCTAGGAACAACTCTCCCTTGTGTTTCCAGTCTAAGTCTATCTGTGACACCTCTATCTTTGCAGCCTGATCTACCTGTTCGTTGTTTCGGTGTTCTTCATTAGCCCTACTCTTGGGGACATGAGCATCTACATGGTGGACTTCCACAAGTAGCTTTTTCACTTGGGCAGCAATGTCTTTCCACTCTTCAGCAGCCCAGATTGGTTTTCCCCTATGCTGCCAATTAGCCTTCTCCCAGTTTTCCAGCCATCGCCACAGAGCATTAGCTACCACACATGAATCAGTGTAGAGGTAGAGCTTTGGCCACTTCTCTCTTTCAGCAATGTCCAGGGCCAGCTGAATGGCTTTGAGTTCGGCAAGTTGGCTCGATCCACCTTCTCCTTCAATAGCTTCTGCAACCCATCGTGTGGGACTCCATACGGCTGCTTTCCACTTTTGTTTCATTCTTACAATGCGACAAGAACCATCAGTGAAAAGAGCACAGCGTGTGTCTTCTGCTGGCAGTTGGTTGTACAGTGGAGCTTCCTCAGCCCGTGTCACTTGTTCTTGTTCTTCCTTGTCACTGAGACCAAAGTTTTCACTTTCGGGCCAATTTGTGATTACTTCTAAAATTTCAGGGCGATTTAGTTTTCCGATACGGGCGCGCTGTGTGATGAGAGCAATCCATTTGCTCGATGTGGCATTGGTGGCATGGTGGGTAGAGGGAACCTTTACTTTGAACATCCACCCCAGCACTGGCAGTCGGGGTGCCAGGAGGAGCTGTGCTTCAGTGCCAATTACCTCTGAGGCAGCTTGGATTCCTTCATAGGCTGCCAAGATTTCCTTCTCTGTTGGACTGTAGTTGGCCTCAGACCCTCTGTAACTTCGACTCCAAAATCCCAGTGGTCGGTCTCGAGTCTCACCAGGCACCTTTTGCCAAAGGCTCCAGGACAGACCATGGCTCCCGGCTGCAGAGTAGAGCATGTTCTTCACTTCTGGTCTTGTCCTGACTGGGCCTAGGGCATGAGCGATCTCCTGCTTGATCTGGGCAAAGGCTTGTTGCTATTCAGGGCCCCAATGGAAATTGTTCTTCTTGCGGGTAACCACGTAGAGAGGACTCACAATCTGGCTGTATTCAGGAATATGCATTCTCCAAAAGCCTATGACACCTAGGAAAGCTTGCGTTTCCTTCTTGTTGGTTGGTGGAGACATTGCTATGATCTTATTGACGACCTCAGTGGGAATCTGACGCCGTCCATCTTGCCATTTCACTCCCAGGAACTGGATCTCTCGAGCAGGTCCCTTGACTTTGCTCTTCTTGATGGCAAAACCAGCTTCTAAGAGAATCTGGATGATTTTTTCTCCTTTCTCGAACACTTCTGCTGTGGTGTTCCCCCACACAATGATGTCATCACTGTACTGCAGATGTTCTGGAGCCTCACCCTTTTCTAGCGCAGTCTGGATTAGTCCATGGCAGATCGTGGGACTGTGTTTCCACCCCTGGGGCAGTCGGTTCCAGGTGTACTGCACACCCCTCCAGGTGAAGGCAAACTGAGGCCTGCACTCTGGTGCCAAAGGAATGGAGAAAAACGCATTAGCAATGTCAATAGTGGCATATCACTTTGCTGCTGTGGACTCCAGCTCGTACTGAAGTTCCAACATGTCTGGCACGGCAGTGCTCAGCGGTGGAGTCACTTCATTCAAGGCACGATAGTCTACAGTCAATCTCCATTCTCCTTCAGATTTGCGCACAGGCCAGATGGGACTGTTGAAGAGTGAGTGGGTTTTGCTAATCACCCCTTGGGTCTCCAAGTCACGGATTATCTTGTGGATGGGAATCACAGCATCTCGAGTTGTCCGATACTGTCGGCGACGCACTGTCGAGGTAGCAATTGGTACTCTTTGTTCCTCCTCCTTCAGAAGGCCTACTGCAGATGGGTTCTCTGATAGTCCGGGCAAGGTATTCAATTGCTTCATGCCCTCTGTCTCCACAGCAGCTATTCCAAAAGCCCACTTGAGTCCCTTTGGGTCTCTGAAATGCCTGCCTTGGAGGAAGTCTATGCCCACAATGCACGGGGCCTCTGGGCCAGTCACAATGAGATGTTTCTTCCGCTAATTTCCAGTCAGGCTCACCTCAGCTTCCACCAGGGTCAAATTTTGTGATCCACTTGTTACACCAGTGTAGCGGGTTCGGTTCGTAACCGGGCAGAAACACCAATTTAGTGTAGTGGTTTTTAAGCTAAAAGATATACATACGCCCCTGATGTTTTTTCTGTGAGATAAGCATTAGAAGAAAAAGCAAAGCAGGCACACTACTTGACAGAATATAAAGAGATTTATTAACAGACTTAACAGACTTAGAGTGAAGAAGGCTACAACAGAACAGACTTTCACAACTTTTTCTTTCCCCCACTTCTCCCCCCTCCCAATCAGTATTACAGTTTTAGGAAAGGGAAAAAAAAAGGGTTTCTCCTCTCGCTCTACATGGTTTTACAAACTGCCACCATTTACAGGTTTGCTTAGAATTAACAATCTCTGCTAAGGTGTAACACATCTCTTTTCCATGAGCCCTCTCACAGCTCTTTTAACTGTAAGACACAGGCCCTCATATGGGGTTATTACTCGTTTAAGGATGAATAATTTTCCATTTTGGCTTGAACATAAGGCTTCTTCTTTGCCACCAGGCTTTAAAAGCTTCTCCCTGCTTTATATACATAGCCTGGCATTGGCACTCTTCAACCTTTTACAAGCCAGTCGAGAAAAAATGTCCATCCCCCTACGTACTAAAACATGGATTAAAGAGACAAACAGTTTGCAATATTACAGTTCATACCACGCAAGGAAAGGAGATTTTTAAGCTCCGCGCGGGACCACGCAGCACCGCCCTTGTAGCTTCGTCTCACGTGACCCCGTTTTTCTTTCTCTCTGGCTCTGAAAGTCGCCATGTTGTAGGGTGTTATCAGGCTCTAAGGTGGAGAGAGAGCCTCCCCTTGCTCCTTCTGCGCTGCCGGGTGCACAATGTAGAAAAGGGGTGTCTTCCTCTGTTTGTCGCGAAGTATGCTGGCTGCACTGAAGGCTCCGCCGGCTCCCTCTCCTTCAGGATACCGCGTCGGACGACTTCAGCCCTGTGGCCAGCTATAGCTACTCGCGGCTCAGGGAATAGTTTCCCTTTTCACAATCTAGAGTCCGTGCTGCAGTGTTAGGAGAAGGGGCAGGAGGCAGAGAGGCAGGGGGCAGGGGCGCCCGTCCCCAGCCCTGCGGGCCGGGCCACGGGGGCCCACCCCTCCCCCTCCCTCTCCCCTTGCACTAAGCCGGAACGGAAAAAAACCTCTGAAATCCCGCCTTCCACGGGGTTTTTATAGGTAGAAATTGAGAGAAGCGTGATTGGTCTGAAGAACTGCCTGTCAGTTCAAGTCAAACCACGACAACCCGTAATAGAAACAGATTCTACCCCCACATGTTGCAATGGGATTATTGTACACTGCGCACCAGTGTCAACCAAAGCATCATATTTTTGTGGTTCTGATGTACCAGGCCAACGAATCCACACAGTCCAAAAAATACAGTTTTCCCTGGCCTCTACCTGGTTAGAGACAGGGCCCCTCTAATTCTGGTTATCCGTCTTTCCCTGGGCATCCATCTGTCGTACTTGGACATGAAAGAACCACACAGACCCAGCGTAGTTCGGGACAGAAAGAAGCCAGGAAAAGCCCGAGGCTGTTTATTTTACTTCATATATATATGTTCTTAGGAATGACCGTGGATTGGAGGATGAGGTTACCACCTCTCCAACCACACCGGTCAGACGAAAAGTCCATCAAACTTCTCCGCCTCAGGAGAAGGAATGAAAACAAAAAGGAACAGTTAACCAAACATAACTATGTTTACAGAAAGTGCGTGAGAAACTCCATCACAGAAATGAAAACATCAAAAGACTGCAAATCTCAGGGCGACATCCATCGTAGAGGTTCCTTCAAGGGGATCAGACATGTCATCGTCTTTTCCATCATTTCCAGCAGATTGGCTACAGGCAACTGAAGCTACTTTCTTTTCAGTAAAATTTCCTTTCTGAGACTTGCGGTCCTTCAATTCACGCACTCGTGCTGCCAGAGCAGAAGGGGATTGTCCACCCCACCTCTTCATGTCTTCCCCACTGTCACACAGGAATTTCCACAGCTCACTTCGTGGGAAGTACCTTCTCTCTAGGGAACGTCCTTGTTGGGTATCAGAATCTCTGATCTGTACTGCTGAGATTTGGAGAAAGCCCTCTTTGATCTCCTTCTTGAGTTCCTCGAAATTCTTCTCCATCCTACCTTCCAAATTCTGCACATGTGTTTCCACAGCTGCGATTTTCGCATGTGTTGGGCCATGCACGGAGTCTGCATATGCTCGGAGCTTTGTTGCCATATCCTGCACGGTCTCATTTGCACCGTAATCTGGTTTCATCAGTGCTAAAGCAGACATATTCTGATGGCCCAAGCTGTATGAGCTTTCGCCACATGAATGGACCAACTCTGGCCCGGTCTGGACTTCTCAATCCTGGGTCATCTGTGAAGACAATCTCTACCACCCCTAGTTCTCTCAGGCATTGGATCCCTTGTTCTATAGTCTTCCACAGGGTTTGCTGCATATAGAGATCATCTCTGTTGGAGTCCAAAGTGCAGGGAATATTTCTCTGCCTGTTTTGGGGGGGTTCAACCCCCCTGGACAACCCTTTCTTTGACCTTCATCCATGGAGAAAATTACCTACCCTCTGGGAAGAAGCAGAATCTACACTGGTGTGAATTAGGTGATAGAACATTATATAAGATTGTCACAGGGTGAAAATTTAGAGGTGTTGGGTTTGTTAATATAGTAAACAGATAAGAAGCAAAAACTCCAAAATGGAGGATTGCTGTTGTTTTCTAAGCCTTCTTCTTTCTTCTTTCTTTACTCCATGTTTGCGGCAAAAGTGGATTGAGAGGATTGGGTGAAAAATGCTGCAGATCCTTTCATGTGACAGAAAGATTTATTGAACATTGGTAGAAAAGCAAAAATATCTTTTGTTTCGGGCTTTCACGGGGTAATTTACCTTTAAAAGAACGGTGTTATCTTGATAACTCAGCTTTTCCTTCGCGTTTCCTAAGGGGAGTCACTCTGTGGCTCAGTCCTTTTCTGATAAGACATAATAAACAACTATCTGAGAGCAAAAGCTTGGAAAAGTCCCGTTCATCTGCAGAGCCCAGGCAAGGGCTCGGGGAATTCTCCCCTATCAGGGGAGGCATAATTAAGGCACGGTAAAGGGTCAATCTCCGCACAGATATCTTTCCCTCACACAAATCAAGAGCCGTCTCCAGACACTGGCAGAGTCAGCCCCCCTTATCACCCTTTGGTCGATAGCTGGATCACGTGACAGGGATCCTAAATGTCTCGCTTCAGCACCGTCCAGCATTACATCATCACCTGCGGCATCCCAAATACAGAACATCCAACTTATTATGGATTCATTAAACCGTCAGGTGTAGTCCTTTCTTAGGCTGTGAAGGTCCTTTATGGACAGGGACTCAGTAATGGTTTCTGTGCCTGAGTCAGTTGGTGGCTTTGAGGTTCCTTCCCCTGCATCATCATCATCTTTCACTGGGCGATCGGTTTTGGTTGTGTGTTTTTTCCTCGTGACAGGAGCAACTGTCAATGGCTTAGATTCTCCCTCTGGTTTGGCTGCAGCCTGAGTGACTGGGGTGTCTGCTGATTTATCTTCCTGCCCCTCTACCTTTATCTGCTGCTCCACAGTACCTAGCAGTGTGCGATAGGCGTATGCCAAGGCCCAGCATATTGCAATGACATTTTCCTCCTTAGAATTGTCATTGAATTTCTCTTTCAGATATTTCCCCACCTCAGCTGGGTTCTGAATTTGTTTGGGGGGAAATTCCAAGCTATTGGGTCAGGGAATTCCTTCAGGGCTTAGCCCATATCCTCCCATTCTCCGCCCCACTCAGGCCTTTCCACCTCTGGGTCAGGTGTCTCATCAGTCACCCTGGAAATCTGAGTGCTTATTCTAGACAATCTGCAAACTACATAAAGGAAGCTTACCAGATAAACTACCAAGAAGATGGTTTCTTTAACATCCAGGGGAAACTGAACCTTCTCAAAAGATAATGTATCAAATTGAAAGGGGAGGGAGATGAAAGGCTGGGAAACCCCGTCTCCTCCTCTTCTAACAAGCTGAGTGCAATTACCAATAAACTCCCAAAACAGGCCACTGAAACTAGGACTGGGGTTAGGATGGAGAAACGACCTATCATACACACTTTGAACAACTGCCTGTACCTCTGTTGACTTCTTATAAATCATTATCACCGAGCACAGCAAAATAGAAATCCGGATTCGTGCCCCTGCTCTGTAAAAGTGTCTTATCAGCGATAGGATCGGACCAAGCTGTGGATAGGCAAACAGGCCTAGGGACCAAAAAACCACCAGTACCTCAAGCAAGCCTAGGGACCAAAAAAACATGAGTATATCCAGCCAGAGAGACATTATGAATTCAACCAACATGGTGACTACTTTACCCCAACACAAAGTAGTTAAATTCAAACCAAGATGTAATTAGTACAGGTTTTTTCACTTTCCTTCAACTCCTGCCGACTACGCCAATAAGTATTTGTGCCGGTTTGGCCAAAATCTAGTAATATATCCCCTGAGAGAAAACCAGGTTACAACCACCCTTCCCCCGACCAGGTTTGGGAAAAAAAGGAAATTTTTCCTCGAAGGAAAGTGAAAGAAATAAAAACTATTTATTTTAACAAACACACAGGAAAAGGATAATGATGCTAAACAATGAAATGAAATCTCTCACTATAGAAAGAAACCTGGGAAGATTTCAGAGTCCTTCTGTAGGTGTGGTCTCTCTCCTCCTCGGAGCTGGGTCGGCGAGGGGCCCACCCCCGGGCCTCGGGGAGGAAATTCTCCCGACGTGTTCTGATGTTGTTGAAATACTCCAGAAGAGAAAAAGGGAAAAACCAAAGTCCCAGGAAACAAAGTTCAGCTCTCCGTCTCATGCTGGGAAGGAAAATAAAAAACAAACAGCTGGCTGAAGAAAGCAAGCAGGGTGCTCCCTCTGTGTTCCTGCAGCCAGAGAACACTGAAGAGTGTATCTCGGTGTCCTTGAGAAACTGCTTTGAAAAGTTCGTTTGTTTTTTTTTTTCCTCAAGCTCAGTTTAAAGGCACAGAAAAGGCACAAAATTACTTTTTGGGCATAGAGCTTGATAGGGGATACACATAAGAGTTACCCCAAGACAAGTAGCCATGTACTTCCAAGTGCAGAAGAAGAGGAAGCTCTCTTCCTGGGGACATTTGACACCATCTTTTGTTTTCCTATGCTGTGGGTCTCTTTGTCAGTGGCATGGTTGTTTTTGATGGGTTTTTATTGACTGTGATCTGTATTCCATGTATCTTATCCTGTGTCTAGCAGATGACCAGTAATAGTCTTAATAAGATAATGGCTTTACAGGTACAGACTTTTTTGGCATTAGGGTACATGAACCCTTTTCACAAAAAACAAAGGAAGGGGGAGATGTTGCCGATAGGTAAAACTTTACAAAATGAAGGCCTTGTTGCCCCTGTAAAATCATGGCTTACTCCTGTTACTTCAGCTAAGTAGAAAAGTATTCTGGGTAATGACTCAGCTGGAATAGAGGTAGAAAACAAGTTATATAACCATCACGTGTTCATCACAGAATCACCAGGTGTCGTGGTTTGACTTGAACTGACAGGCAGTTCTTCAGACCAATCGCGCTTCTCTCAATTCTACATATAAAAAACCCCGTGAAAGGCGGGATTTAGAGAAGTTTTTTCCCCCGTTCCGGCTTAGTGCAGGACGGGAGAGGGAGAGGGGGAGGGGTGGGCCCCCGTTGCCTGGCCCGCGGGGCTGGGGACGGGTGCCCCGGCCCTTGCCTCTCTGCCTTCTGCCCCTTCTCCTAACGCCGCAGCACGGACTGTAGATTGTGAAAAGGGAAACTATTCCCTGAGCCATGAATAGCTATAGCTGGCCACAGGGCTGAGGTCATCCGACGCAGTATCCTGAAGGAGAGGGAGCCGGCGGAGCCTTCAGTGCAGCCAGCATACTTCGCGACAAACAGAGGAAGACACCCCTTTTCCACATTGTGCACCCGGCAGCGCAGAAGGAGCAAGGGGAGGCTCTCTCTCCACCTTAGAGCCCGAGAACACCCTACAACATGGCGACTTTCAGAACCAGAGAGAAAGAAAACGGAGTCACGTGAGGCGAAGCTGGAAGGGCGGTGCTGCGTGGTCCCGTGCGGAGCTTAAAAATCTCCTTTCCTTGCCGTGGTATGAACTGTAATATTGCAAACTGTCTCTTTAATCCATGTTAAAGTACGTGGGGGGATGGACATTTTTTCTCGAGTAGCTTGTAAAAAGTTGAAGAATGCCGATGCCAGGCTATGTATATAAAGCAAAGAGAGAGGCTTATACAGCCTGGTGACAGAAAAAAAAGCCTTATGTTCAAGCCAAAAAGAAAAAATGATTCATCCTTAAACGAGTAGTAACCCCATGTGAGGGCCTGTGTCTTACAGTTAAAAGAGCTGGGAGAGGGCTCATGGAAAAGAGATGTGTTACACCTTAGCAGAGATTGTTAATTCTAAGCAAACCTGCAAAATGGTAGCAGTTTGTAAAACCAGGCAAGGCAGGAGGGAAAACCCTTTTTTTCCTTTCCTAGAACCGTAATACTGATTAGGAGAGGGAAAAGTGGGGGAGAGAAAGAGTTCTGAAAGCTTGTTCTGTTGTAGCCTTCTTCTATCTAACTCTGTTAATAAATCTCTTTATATTCTGTCAAGTAGTGTGCCTGCTTTGCTTTTTCTCCTAATGCTTATCTCACAGAAAAAACATCAGGGGAGTATGTATATCTTTTAGCTGTAAAAACCACTACACTAAATTGGTGTTTCTGCCTGGTTGCGAACCAAACCCGCTACACCAGGTTGGAAGAGACCTCTAAGATCATCGAGTCCAACCCATGCCCTAACACCTCAACTAAACCATGGCACCGAGTGTTACATCCAATCTTTTTTTAAACACATCCAGGGATGGTGATTCCACCACCTCCCCGGGCAGACAATTCCAGTACTTTGTTGCTGTTATACCGCGGCTGGAGAGAAATCACGACATGAAAGTTCAAGTCCAGGAAGAAAATGGAATCGCATGGGCCCTTATTATTATACAGACCCGTTTATATACCCTAGTTCTCCTGAATGATATAAGATCATTGGTCATTGATCATCCGCCTCCCGTACCAGTTGGCTAAAACCCACAACACTCATTTCAAAATATTTTTCTAGCGGCATGCCTCAGGAAACTGCTCACGGACTCCGGACAAAGCTCGAGCGACATACCATTGACAGATAGTCGGGCTGTTCTTCATGCCCTGAGGCAGAACCTTCCATTGATATCTCTTCACAGGTTCGGCATT
Organism: Lycocorax pyrrhopterus obiensis; assembly: GCA_014706295.1. Classification (NCBI taxonomy): domain Eukaryota; kingdom Metazoa; phylum Chordata; class Aves; order Passeriformes; family Paradisaeidae; genus Lycocorax; species Lycocorax pyrrhopterus. Next base: position 11,904,606 of record JACSVZ010000030.1, read on the forward strand.
ATTTACTGCAGGCACAGTAAAAGCAAATTTAGGTTTATCATTAGGATGCAAAGGAATTGTGAAAAAACAATCCTTCAAATCAATGACCAGGATATCCCACCCAGTTGGGATCATGGTGGGTGAGGGCATACCAGGTTGCAATGCCCCCATACTTTCCATCACTGCATTAACTTTTCGGAGATCCTGCAACAATCTCCATTTCCCTGATTTTTTCTTAATTACGAAAACAGGGGTATTCCAGGGACTAGTAGAAGGCTCAATGTGTCCCTGTTGTAATTGTTCCTGAACCAACTGATGAAGGGCAACTAATTTCTCTTTTGGCAGGGGCCACTGAGGATCCCAGATAAGTTTGTTTACTAGCCATTGCAAAGGCAATGTAGGATACTGGGTGCCCTTCAGCACAGTGACCCCCATCAAAAATGTGTCCCGATCCGTACCCCCCAAGCTGCCAATACATCCCGCCCCCAGAGGTTAATCTGAGCTGCAGTGACATAGGGCCGAACTGTAGCTGTTCGACCCTCTGCATTTTTTACCACTACAGGTCATTTGTTCGAATAGCTCTGTGTGGTTCCTCCTACCCCTTGTAAGAGACGGTCCAAAGATCCCTCATCTGCCTCACGATCATCGACTAGGACAGAGACTGAAAAACCCTAAAAACCCCAGAAAGAAAAGAGGACTTTTGCACAGGAGTCCTGGCCTGGCTGAGGTGAGATATTTGCCAAGTGTTGCCTGCAGGTGTGCCCGCAGAGGACTGGTATGCATTCCTGAGGAACAGGTCGTGCTGGTGCCGTTCTTGCTGCCTAGGTGGGAAGGACTGCACTGAAGCGAGAAGGAAGGACCTGTCCTGTACACCTGCTCCCGTATCCCAACACAATGGGCCTCACGACACAATGGTTGTAGATTTCCTCACCTGTTGGCCGGCTGCCCCTCGCTTTCAAAAAGACTATAAAAGGACTCTCTGAGAAGACCCCAGTTGAGATCTCCCCACGGAAGACGATGGATCAAGAGGACTCCGTCTGGCCGTTGGTAGCTATAACCCCCCTTTCTCTCCCTCTATCCTTTGTTTCCTTACATCTCTCTCCCTCTCTATCGCAATTACACCGCGTTGGTACGCAATAAAATACACTGTGCTGATTAAAATTTACACTTCTCCCCGTTGGTGTTTCTTTTGCACTCTGAGATTCGGTTAACGAACCATCACGACCCCCGCTCGTCTCGAGCGGATCGTGACACCCCTGCGATGGCCGACCCCACAGGGGCTAAAGGCCATGTAGGAGGCCACGCAGAGAAAGAGATGATTGTCACATCAGCGCTCGTGTCAATCAAACCTCGGAGCTGGATCTGGGGCAGACGGGCGTTTGGCAGGATTAGGGTACACGTTATCTGTGGCTTTTGGCTGGAGATGTCTGCAGTCCAGAAGATCTGTGGAAGTCCCGTAGATCCAAAGCAGCCATCCCCACGACTTTGTCGTTCGGCCCTGGGGACACATGACTTGAAAGGCACTAATTGAGCAATGCGAGTCTTTTCAGGGATAGTGACGGGGGGTTGGGTGTAGAAAGCATAGCACAAATCTGGCCTATAAAGTCAGCATCAATGACTCCTGGGTGTACAAAGATTCCTTGAATGGTGACACTAGATCTTCCCACTAAGATTCCAAGCAGGCACTGAATCCCTGACCTAGGGGTCCAAATGCATCCAAGGGAACCTTATAAACACGACAGGATTCTAAGACGACTGTTACTGAGGTGTGCACATCCACCCCGGCTGATCCCTGGGTGCTGCCTCTAAGTTGGCTGAGTAGGCCTGTGTCGGTGCCATGCCCTGGGGGAACATTTGTGTTGGAGAGCAATTCCCCGCTCTTGCACTCCTGCTCAAGTTTCCCGAGTTAATCAAAAGCTGACCGTTGGCATGGTGCACAGATCTACAGTAATCTGAACAATGACCTGGCCAACCACATCTCTTGCATTGAGAACTTCCCTTGTCCTCTTTTTGCTTCTGTTTCTTGCTCTCAACCGTAGGACTTCTTTGTCCATGATCAGAATATCCTGGAATAGGCCGCAGAACTGCCACCAGAGCAGAGCTATAGCCCCCAGACCCCGCCTTAGAGCAGGCTTCGACCATTTCTGTGAGTGTAGGATCCCCTGGTAGGGCAGCTATGATCTTTCTACACTCATCATTAGCATTATCTCTTGCTAATTGTTTGCACAGCATCTGCCTTAACACATCGTCTTCAACCTGCTTCTCGAGGGCTGCAGCAATTTTCTCCACGAAGGATAAAAATTGTTCATTCTGCCCCTGAGATATCTTTACATATCGTGTTTTAGGAGCAGCCATGGCTATGCTCTTTAATAGGGCTGCCATACCGACCTTTTGAGCTTGTTCAAGGACCTGAGGGTGTCAGGTAGCTTGGAGATCGGGATTAGAAAATTGATTAGTCCCCATAAGGGCATCTACTCCAGCTGCATGTCTGGGATCATTTGGAGGCAGTTGTATATTCTCTACAGTGGTTCTTTCTGACAGCTTTCTCCAGTTGCTCTCAAAAATTTTATATTGCACAGGTTGAAATAACACCTGACCTAAATGCTTAATATCAAATGGAGCAAGCAGATCAGTATTTATCACTCTAATAACTTGCATGACTTCAGGAGAGCCAAGCCCATATTGTGCTACTTTGGATTGTATATCCTGCACAACTTTCCATGTGATAACAGCATGCTTGTCAAGTTGACCTGTATTCGGGAGAGCCTTTTCCACAGGATAGGCTTGGATAACCTCCTGCGAGGTCTCCCTATCGCCTTGATCTACCAATACACCTTCTAGAGGTGCTGTAGCAACCGTCTGATCCTGCACAAGTACCTCTACATCTTTTTTAGGCATCCCTACTTTCTCTAGTAAATCCCAGTCCCCTGCCTGCAGAGCCCGCAGTTTGACTGCTTCCCAGAAACGCCTAGGGTTGCATGGATGCACAGTCACCTTACAGTCTGGAAGTGTCCAAGGATAATTCTGAGGTGTTGGGGTGCACTATGTGCTGGAAGAGAGATAGGCCCTGAGGGCCGGAGAGAGAGCTTCTTTCCTGAACCCAGAGGTGACCCTGGGAGTGCATTCAGGTCACCGGGGATGGGCTGAGAGAGGATTGTGAGTTTGTGGACAGTGTTGGACCTATAAGAAGTGATAATTGTAGTTTGTGACCTTACAGGGTATTGTTTACCTGTTACCATAATAGGTAATATCTGTGCAATACCCCAGGTGATTGGGGGACACTGAGGTGAACATCTTTCCTGTTTATATGATGTTATATCCTGTTAGGTGCTAGTATTTAGGGAATCCTGGGTGCACAATAAAGGCTTTGCACTTTTTCCATCTTGTGTGTGGAGTCCATGCCCTTGCGTGATTACTGCACTGAGGCAGCCGTTTTACCGGTTGCCAACTTCCGGCCACCCCCACAGCCTCCCGTTGTGGAGTAGGTGTTTCCTCTGTAACGCTGCCTGCGCCGTCAGGTGGGGGTGCGGACGATGAGGAAGACGAGCAGAATACGGGCGCCGGGCCAGTAGCGGAGGAAGTTGCAGCCGATTGCGCGGGGACCGCTGCAGCTGCCGGAACCGCCGGGACCACTGGAACCGGGACCGCTGCAGCTGCCGGGACCGCTGCAGCCGCCGCCGGAACCGCCGGGGCAGCCGCCGCCTGCGTGAGTCCGGCAGCGGTTGCCTGCATCAACCTCTCCGGCAGTATCGTTATCTGCTGATACATCGCTCGCAGCACGGGCAGTATTTGTGCTAAAAGCTCCGCCATCGGCAGCTGCGCTGTCTGTGCATGTGCAGGAAGACGCCCGGATGTAGGCGCCTGTCGTTCCGAGCGGCGCCGCCATGGTGCCTCCCGCCGCTCCCGGCTGCGGCGAGAGGAGCAGTGCAGCCATCTGCAGTAAAGTCTCGGCTGCCGTGCCTGATTGCAGCAATGGAAGGGCTGTAGGGATGACCGATCCCGCTCCTGCTACTGAAGGCAGCGGGGCGGAGGACGGAGGGGCCGCCAGAGTGAAAGGAGGGGGTCGCTCCAGCTCCTTCTGTTGTTCGGTTGCCTTTGCCAGCGATTCCGCGGGCGAGGGATATTCCGGCATGACAAAATCGCGTGGAGATGGATAGGTAGGAGGCACATAATCACGCGGTGAGGGGTAAGAGCTCTGAACAGTCTCTACGACTCCCACCAGCTCGGGCTGCGCCGGAGACAGCCCGCCTGTGCCGCCTTCCAAATCTCCACCCTCCGACCACGCAGTCCCCTCAGAAACATCTCCTCCCGCTCTAAACTGATGTAATATGTCAAATAAAATTCTCCAGGTGCAGATCAGAGACCGAACATAGCGCCTTGTCCGTAGACCACCGTGACCCCCTAATTCCTTGCCCAA
>JACSVZ010000030.1:11909026-12106548 GCA_014706295.1 Lycocorax pyrrhopterus obiensis
CACAGTCCCACGATCTGCCATGGACTAATCCAGACTGCACTGGAAAAGGGTGAGGATCCAGAACATCTGCAGTACATTGATGGCATCATTGTGTGGGGGAACACTGCAGCAGAAGTGTTCGAGAAAGGAGAGGACATCATCCAGATTCTCCTAGAAGCCGGTTTTGCCATCAAGAGCAAAGTCAAGAGACCTGCTCGAGAGATCCAGTTCCTGGGAGTGAAATGGCAAGATGGACGGCATCAGATTCCTAGTGAGGTCGTCAATAATATCACTGCGATGTCTCCCCTGACCAACAAAAAGGAAACACAAGCTTCCTAGGTGTCATAGGCTTTTGGAGAATGCATATTCCTGAATACAGCCAGATTGTGAGCCCTCTCTACATAGTTACCCGCAAGAAGAACAATTTCCATTGGGGCCCTGAACAGCAACAAGCCTTTACCCAAATCAAGCAGGAGATTGCCCATGCAGTAGCCCTAGGCCCAGTCAGGACAAGACCAGAAGTAAAGAACATGCTCTACTCTGCAGCTGGGAGCCATGGCCTGTCCTGGAGCCTTTGGCAGAAGGTGTCTGGTGAGACTCGAGGTCGACCACTGGGATTCTGGAGTCGAAGCTACAGAGGGTCTGAAGCCAACTACACCCCAACAGAGAAAGAAATCTTGGCAGCCTATGAAAGAATCCAAGCTGCCTCAGAAGTCATTGACACTGCAGCACAACTCCTCCTGGCACCCCGGCTACCAGTGCTGTGGTGGATGTTCAAAGCAAAGGTTCCCTCTACCCACCATGCCACCAATGCCACATCGAGCAAATGGAATGCTCTCATCACACAGCGCGCCCTTATCGGAAAACTGAATCGCCCTGGGATTTTAGAAATAATCACAAATTGGCCCGAAAGTGAAAACTTTGGTCTCAGTGACGAGGAAGAACAAGAGCAAGTGTCACGTGCTGAAGAAGCTCCACCATACAACCAACTGCCAGCCGAAGACACGTGCTATGCTCTTTTCACCGATGGTTCTTGTCGCATTGTAGGGATGAAACGAAAGTGGAAAGCAGCCGTATGGAGTCCCACATGACGGGTTGCAGAAGCTATTGAAGGAGAAGGTGGATCAAGCCAATTTGCCGAACTCAAAGCTGTTCAGCTAGCCCCGGACATTGCTGAAAGAGAGATGTGGCCAAAGCTCTACCTCTACACTGATTCGTGGATGGTAGCCAATGCTCTGTGAAGATAGCTAGAAAAGTAGGAGAAGGCTAATTGGCAGCGTAAGAGAAAACCCATCTGGGCTGCTGAAGAGTGGAAAGACGTTGCTGCCCGAGTAAAAAAGCTACTTGTGAAAGTTCGCCATGTAGATGCTCATGTTCCCAAGAGTAAGGCTAATGAAGAACACCAAAACAATGAACAGGTAGATCAGGCTGCAAAGATAAAGGTGTCGCAAATAGACTTAGATTGGAAACACAAGGGACAGTTGTTCCTAGCCTGATGAGCCCATGATGCCTCAGGTCATCAAGGCAAAGATGCCACCTATAAGTGAGCACGAGACCGAGGGGTGGATCTAACCATGGACAGTATCTCCCAGGTGATCCATGACTGTGAAACGTGCGCTGCGATCAAGCAGGCCAAGCGAGTAAAACCTCTATGGTATGGTGAGCAATAGTCCAAATACAAGTATAAAGAAACCTGGCAGATTGATTACATCACACTGCCTCAAACACGCCAAAGCAAGCGCTACGTGCTCACAATGGTAAAAGCCACCACTGGATGGCTGGAGACCTACCCTGTGCCTCATGCTACTGCCCGGAACACCATTCTGGGTCTTAAAAAGCAAGTCCTGTGGAGGCACGGTACCCCTGAGAGAATTAAATCCGACAATGAGACTCATTTCAAGAACAGCCTTATAAACACCTGGGCTAGGGAACATGGCATTGAGTGGGTGTACCATATCCCTTACCATGCACCAGCAGCTGGGAAAGTAGAGCGACAACGGATTGCTGAAAACCACCTTGAAGGCCCTAGGTGAGGGAACTTTCAATAATTGGTAACAGCATCTAGCAAAGGCCACCTGGTTAGTCAACACTCGGAGTTCCACCAATAGAGCTGCTCCAGCCCAATCTGAATCCCTGGATACTGTAGATGGAGATAAAGTTCCAGTAGTGCATGCCAGGGGACTGTTAAGAAAAACTGTTTAGGTTAATTCTGCCTCGAGTACAGACAAACCCATCCGTGGGGTTGTCTTTGCTCAGGGACCTGGTTGCACATGGTAAGTAATGCAGAGAGACAGAACAACACGTTGTGTACTGCAGGGAGATCTGATTGTTGGGTGAAAACCACATGTAATGTGAAATGCCTGTACACCACTGCTTGCTGAGTGTCACTGTCACTGTTTGTACATAGCTGTATATATGTATTAATGTGTGTGTGTGTAGAGTTAAAATATATTAATTTAGGCATTGAGCCAATGATATGTGATAAGGGGTGGAATGTCTTGGGGTGACTCTATCATGTGTATCCCCTATCATGCTCTATGCCCAAAAAGTAATATTGTGCCTTTTCTGTGCCTTTAAACTGAGCTTGGAAAAAAAAACCAAACGAACTTTTCAAAACAGTTTCTCAAGGACACGGAGATACACTCCTCTGCGTTCTCTGGCTGCAGGAGCAGGAGGGAGCACCCTGCTTGCTTGCTTCAGCCAGCGGTTTCAGTTTTTTTTCCTTCTCTTCCTGGCGTGAGACGGAAAGCTGAATTTTGTTTCCTGGGAATTTGGTTTTTTCCCTTCTTCTCTTCTGGACTGTTCAACAACATCAGAACACATCGGGAGAATTTTTCCCCGAGGCCGACCCAGCTCCGAGGAGGAGAAAGACCACACCTACAGAAGGACTCTGAAAATCTTCCCAGGTTTCTCTCTATAGCGAGAGATTTCATTTCATTATTTAGCATTATTATCCTTTTCCTGTGTGTTTGTTAAATAAATAGTTCTTATCTCATTCACTTTCCTTCGAAGAAAATATTTTTTTTTTCCCCGAACCCTGTGGGAGGAAGAGTAGTTGTAACCTAGGTTCCTCTCAGAGGATATATTGCTAGATTTTGGCCAAACCGGCACACTATGTTACCAGTGGATTGGAAATCTCTTTTTAAGACAATTTTGACAGGAGGACAATACTCTGTCTGGTGGATGGAATTTGTAGCTTTGGCTCAAACTCAGGCATTGAATAACAGTAATCAACAACCACCCATTAATATCACTGCATCACAGCTCTCTGGCACAGACACGTACGCTACTGTTCGGGTACAATTAAGACTCGTAGTTGTTGAAGATCCCTTTCACCCCCCCAAGCGTGGGATCAGTCTACTGTTACTGCCATGCGTGCGCTACGAAAAGTACCTGATACAAAAAAAATTAGAGTCTGGTTTTGCTGCTGTGCGGCAGGGGCCTCGGGAGTCATACATTGCCTTTATTGATTGATTACAATCTGCTGTTAGGCAGCAAATTGATATGCAGGAAGCAGCTGATGCTGTCTTAAAATCCCTTCCTTATGAAAATGCTGACAATGACTGTAAAAAAGCCCTGGACCCAATACATAACCGTTCTGATATTGAACTTTCTGATTATTTCAAGGCATGTGCTAATATTGGCTGAGAACAATTTAAAGCAGAACTAATTGCTACTGCAATAGCCCAACAACTGCAAGTGGCCAGAGCAGCTATTAAGTGCTTTGAATGCGGGGAGCTAGGACATAGTAGGAAGCAATGTCCAAAGGGACAAAAAGGCAATAAAAAGCCCAGTAAACCTTCTCTTCCCTGCCAACAAGGGTTTCATTGGAGCAATCAATGCTGGTCTAAATATGACAAACACAGTAACTTTCTTCCACAGCAGGGAAACTCGAAAGCGGGCACTGGATCCGGTGCCCCCCAATCCAACGGGACCATAGTTAATTAGACACCAATACAAGCATAAGCCTTGCAAGGGGCACCCCCCGGGAGTGCCTGTCTGGACGTGGCTGTCAGCGCTACCACAACCCTGAATGATACCTCGGTTCATCTGCTGCCCACCTCTGTGTGTGGACCATTGCCATTTCAAACACATGCTTTACTCCTGGGACGCTCCTCTACCACCCACACAGGACTATTTATATTACCAGGAATCATTGATGCCGACTATAAAGGGGAAATTAAAATCATGGCTTGGACACCTAATCCTCCCTGTACTGTGGCACAGGGAAGCTGACTGGCACAATTAATACCACTGCCAGCAATTCCCTGTTCAGCACTGATCTTACAGCAACAACGAGATGCAGGAGGATTTGGGAGCACAGGCACCCTGCAAATATTTTGGTCAAAACTCATAGGGGTACAGCAACCATTACTTATTTGTCAAATAGAATCTAAGTCTTTTACAGGTTTAGTCAACACTGGCGCAAATGTTTCCATCATATCCCAAAAGGAGTGGCCTCCCAAGTGGCCTCTGGCACCTTCAATTGCAATAGATCGTAGCAGGCGTTGGAGGTCAGCAGATTCCCTGGCAGTCCACAAAGGAACTGAAAAATCATCAGACTGGAGGGCAAGACTGCCACCTTGCGACCATACGTACTCCCGATCCTGGGCACTCTGTGGGGGCGAGACCTGATGGCGCAATGAGGTTTGATCATTTCAACACATTTTTGATAGGGGCCATTGATGAAAAGCCGCTTCTTAAGTTGACTTGGCTTTCAAACAGGCCGATCTGGATAAATCAATGGCCCCTGAAAAATGAGCGGCTATCAGGCCCGAATCCTTGTACAAGAACAATTATGTTTGGGTCACATAGTCCCTTCCACCAGCCCATGGAATACACCTATTTTCGTTATTCCTAAGAAATCAGGAAAGTGGAGGATTTTACAGGATCTCAGGGCAGTCAACGCAGTCATTTCACCTATGGGGGCATTACAGCTGGGAATACCTAACCCCACAATGATTGCAGAACATTGGGAATTAGTGATAATTGACTTAAAAGACTGCTTTTTTACAATTCCTTTGCATCCTGACAATGCACCTAAATTTGCCTTTTCTTTACCATCTGTCAATCATGAGACCCCCATGGAGCAATACCACTGGGTTGTGCTACCTCAGGGTATGAAAAACAGTCCTGCTATCTGTCGATTCGTCGTTCACTCAGCGATACAACCAATACGGCAAAAATATCCATCTGTTTTGCTGTATCACTACATGGACGATATTTTAATTGCTTCTGACAATTCTCCATTATTGCGTTGACGGCGATTGAGAGAGTACTCAGCTTGATGCAAGCAAAAGCTGATTTATTGTTTCTACAGCATGGATTATATACTCTTTCTACTACCCTAGTAAAAACCGCAATATTCATGTTTCCTAGCAACGTTGATTAACCACTGTCTTGCATGATTTCCTTTAAACAAGACACAATGTAATACATAACGTTCATTCTACTACCTCCTTCAAATTCTTGTTTGCTGTTCCCAGGGCTTCTGGCCCACTAAGGTCAAGATGTCCACATCGCTTACCAACTCTGCAGAACTTTCTGCTCGACTTCCCAACTGCCTCTCCATATTGCGTGACTGTCTTGCTGCTTTAAAGGTAATGCTTGCCAGCAGAGGCTTGTGCGTAGCCACAGAAAAAATCCAAACAGAACCTCCCTGGAAATACCTGGGTTTCAAATTATTAGAGACAACAGTCACCCCACAGCCAGTAGCCCTGAAAACCAACATACAGACATTGAACAATTTGCCAAAGCTATAAGGTACTATTAATTGGATTCACTCTTTGTTGGGAATCACCACAGAAGAATTAGCCCCCTTATTTCAATCATTAAAAGGGGACCCAGACCTCTCTTCCCCTAGGCAGTTGACAAAAACTGCCCAAAAGGCGTTAGAGACTGTAAGTGATAAAATCAATAAGTCCTTTGCCACACATCAAAACCTAGATTTGCCTTTGTGGCTGTTCTTGATTTTGCAATCTTTCCAACCCTATGCTCTTATGTCAATGTGATGTGCAAGAACGTCGTCTCTGGTTATTAGAATGGGTTTTTCTGCCATGCACCTTTTCAAAAACTATAACCACTCAGCTTGAGATGCTTATTCGACTGCTGTCGATGGGACGACTCTGATGCCAGAGCCTGACAGGATATGATCTGGCAGTAATGCATCTCCCTATAACTGCAGCAGAATTAGACAATCTATTCAGGGATTCACTGTCATTTCAAATTGCTCTTGCGGACTACAATGGACAATTTTTTCACACAATGCCTCGACATGCCCTGCTACAATCCTTCAAAGAACTTCCCTTCCAACAGCGACGATTACAGACGAAAATGCCTCTCCCTGATGCAAAGACTGTTTTCACTGACGGATCAGGGAAAACACACAAAACTGTCACCCTGTGGAAAAATGATAAGGGACAGTGGGAACATTCTATAACCTTTCAACCTGGATCTACCCAGCTAGTCGAACTAGTGGCCGTGGTAGAAGCATTTCACCTTTTTTCACTGGAACTTGTTAACACTGTTTGTGATTCTCTTTATGTTACAGGAATCATTGAGACAATTGAGCATTCATTCCTGAAGGAAGTCTCTAACAGAGATCTTTTTGTGTTATTAACCACTCTGTACAACTTTTTACTTCACAGGTCTCATAAATATTACATTCTGCATCTTAGGTCACATACCACTCTGCCTGGACCCATAGTGGAAGGTAATGCAAGGGTGGATGCCCTTGCCATGACAGTCACTATACAACAAAAGTTAGGGCAGGCAAAACTTTCTCATGATTTCTACCATCAAAATGCCCTAGCACTAGCCAAACAATTCAGTCTAACTTTGCCACAAACACGGGATGTAGTAAATACTTGCTCACAGTGTCAACAGACTCTTTCTTTGCCACAAACATTAGATACAAACCCACAAGGATTGAAACCTAATGACATTTGGCAAACAGATGTAACACACTGTGTTGGTTTAACAAAACCTGGTTTGTGGGAGCAGGGAAAAAAAAGCTGTTTGAAACTTCTATGTCCTGCACAGAGCCAATTGCTGAAGGCTCTGATGATGGGCAGGTTACTTGCCCAATTGGAGGAGTTGGAAATGCCTCTGTGATGACGTATTTAAGAAAGGAAAAACTGGGAGAAGCTCTCTTTCTTGCCCCCCTCCAAGGGGTGGCAAGGGGGCCCCAGGGCTGTGCTTCTGGGGGGGGAGGGGGGCCACCAGGGGCCGTGCAGCCGGAGCCCTCCCGAGGCCGGAGCCACCCATGCAGTGCTGGCAGGGACCACAAAGCCAGCAGCGAGAGACATGACGAGCAATTCCCCAATGCGGAGCCCGGACAAGATCAACCTCTCAACTGCAACTTACAGACACCAACTTTCTTCCAAGTCAGAGGAAAAGGAAAAGTGCGGACACATGAGGAAAACTAACATGGCGGCACCGAGGTCAGTGACAAAAAGGAGAAGGAGGAGGTGCTCCAAGTGCCGGAGCTGAAATTCTCCTGCAAGCCATGGTGAGGACTATAATACAACAAACTGTTTCCCTATAATTCATGAGGTGCATGGGGAGGGTGCAGCCCATGAAGAAGAGTACTCACGCTGGAGTGTGTGGATGCTGAAAAGCTGTAATCTAGTGAGGAACTTGGACAGAGAGAGATGACCCTTGCTTTTAGAGATCGAGAAAGAGAGCCTTCGCTTCCAAACTAGAACAGCTCATCCTTAAAAGACTAAACCCCATGAACTAAAATGACCCAGGCTAGACAGTTGTGGGAAGACTGCTTGACCCATGGGAGGGATTTCACATTGCAGCAGGTTCGGGCAGGCTGTTGCTTGTAAAAGTTAAAACCACGCTAGAAAAGTTCGCAGAGAACTATCTCCAGTGGGAAGGATCCTACGGCACAGCAGAAGAAACTCTTTTCCTTAAACATAAAGACTTCTAAGAAGTGAAATACTGACCAAAACCCCATGTTTGTTTCCTTGCGCAGTCGGTAGAAAGAGGGAGGAACCAGGGAAGAAAGGTGTTCTGAAAGTTTGGTTTGGTTCTCATTACCCTTTTTACTTTTAATTCTGTCAATAATAAATCTTCTTTATACTGTTTAAGTTTTGAACCTTTTTTGCCTTAAAATTTTTTCAATAATCCTTATCTCAACTCATAAAAATTATTTCCCCTCCTCTGCTTAGCTATAGCAGAGGAAAATGAGTGAATAGTGTTTCGTGGGTGCCTGGTGCTTAACCAGCGTCAAACCCCGACACACACATATCGAGCTTTGGAACTTTTAAATATGTCCATGTTTCTATTGATATCTTTTTCAGGATTCATAGTAGCAAAAGCACACAAAGATGAGAAATCAAGAGATGCCACCCGACATTGGCTCTGTGCCTTCAGCACGATGGGCATCTCTCAACAGATAAAATCAGATAATGGACCCCCATATACATCTCATAAAACACAAGAATTTTTCCACACTTGGGGTATCAAACAGGTTACAGGTATTGCCCATTCTCCAACAGGCCAAGCCATAGTGGAAAGGGCACACTATACATTGAAAAACATGCTACAAAAACAAAAAAAGGGGAATCCAATAGGTATGCTCCCTCAAGAGCAGCTTGACAAAGCAACCTATGTTTTAAATTTTTTTAATCTCTCCACGAGAGATGACTTAACAGCACGTAACAGACGTCTCGGTCAGACTGCTGATGGAGAAAGTTTACCCAGAAGTTACATACAAAGATGCAAATAGCAGTCAGTGGAAAGGCCCAGTTCCACTGTTAGCTTGGGGGAGATGTTATGGATGTGTTTCTTTGCCTACAGGACCATATTGTCTCCCGGCGAGATACATCAAACCCAGCCAAGGACGACAACAATGAATCTTGTCGTCTTTCTACCGCTATACTGTCATCAAGTGGCAGAAGGAAGAATCTACTGGGCACACATCATTCAAACTCCGCTGTTTCGGCCTCTGACCTGGTGGGATCCAGAGCCTCCCCTCAGCAACAATGGAACAGAATGGGTAGGAGGAACTTGGCTTCCTCCCCTAGATCAGGATATTGTAGATACATATAGTATTAATACTACTTTTGTTACTGATTTACCGCTTATATGCTTAACATGGAATCAAACAAGTACCTCTTTACCTTTACCTTTACCTTTACCTTGTGCTAACTTTTCTATGCAATTGCATTTAATATATGTACACTCAGAGAATGCAAGAAAATTGACTGCTATTACGTTGCCAGCCATTCTGTCTATCTCCAACAAATCTGTGGATGCCACTCCACCTCATTCCCCCAAATGTTGTTTTACATCCATCTCCAATATACGACGTTTGGAATGGACATCATGTATAGGACAACGACCACAACAACAATTCTTACAGTACAGGAGGGTAATTGGGGACCACATGGTATCCTTAAAGAAAGTGGGACCAATGCAACCATTCTCCTGTCCCAAAAGGCAAACCGCAGTATTGTTTGGCATGATGGTGGGATGGCTGGACCATTAATTCAATATTATTTAGGTAATAATCAGTCCCGTGTGCACAAACAGTTGTGGAAAATGTTGTTACCTGCTTTTGGCAATAGGATATGCCAAGTAAAATTACATAAGAATGCTACAATTGCTAATTTAACACTTCTGGAGGAACAATTACTAATGACTTGTACTTCACACCCATATGTTTTTGCTTTAGCTAATGATTTTTCAATAGATTATAGAAATGGTTTGTATTTTTTATCCGCTGAGTCTTTTGTTTTCAAATTGCGTGTAACTTATGAGGATATGTGTTACTATTCTGTCCTTCTTTCATTTAAAAGAAGATCTGAAATTTGGATACCTGTAAATGTGACTCGGACTTGGGAAGGACAAGATGGTCTTTTTCAATTGGCTCGAATAGTCCAAGAGGAAATCCAAACGAGTTAGGAACGAGTTCACAAATTTTTGGGTTGGTTTATCTTTGCTATTGTTTCTGCCTTAATAATATTAACCACAGTGTTGGGGGTTTTAGGAGTTCTCCTGTTTTCTTTTTCTCTTAAAGAATTTTCCCCATATATGCTGCCAGGGGGACAAATTGCTAGGTGCTTAAGAAAAACAAAAGAGCTAGCCACAGAGGGCGGGGGGTACAACTAGCTACTTGTCTTTCACCTGGGGGGTTGGGTGCAGCCGGGGCTGCTGGTGCTCTCAGTGTTCAGAAGGAGCTGGTCAGAGCTGGAGGTTCCTGTTTTTCGGCTGCTTTCTTTCTACCTGAGAAACCCGGGATTCCCAAGCCCACCTTTTTCCTGCCCTGCTGGGAGCCGGGCCACAGCCGCTCTGCCCTCCACAGCCGCTTCAACCCTTTGCTACACGGTAGCCCCGCACACACTTGCCGGCTGAGACCTCCCGGAGCTCCCACTGCAGCTCCGGAGTTTGATACATCTCGTCTGCCACCCGGGATCTGTGCTCAGCCCTACTGTTCCAGCCTGCTGTTCCCGAGGGTCCGGCCGGGCACTGGGATCAGCTGCCCAGAGGGTTTGTGAAGCTTTTCATCCATCCCTTCCCGGGACCCCGAGCCACCATCACCGCGTGCTCCCCGAGCTCGCTCCAGAGCGCCCCCTGCAGCTGCAGGGGAACCATCGCATCTGCCCTGCTCACCGGGAGCCACCAGCCCCCCTGCCGGCTGTGACTGGAACTGTACCAAAGGGGAAAGTGCCTGACAGCCGAGAGAGGCTGTCACTGGGTTTGTGGTTCTGTTTGCTGTTACTGCCATAGTTATTGTTGCTTGTTTGCCTTGTCATACATATATATATATATATTAGTAAAGAACTGTTATTCCTATTTCTCGTATCTTTGCCTGAAAGCCCCTTAATTTCAAAATTCTAATAATTCGGAGGGAAGGGGGTTGCATTTTCCATTTCAGGGGAGGCTCCTGCCTTCCTTGACAGACACCTGTCTTTCAAACCAAGACATACAGCTTCTGTGGCTGTCGCTACCTTAACTCATTCCATTGTCATGGTTTAGTATAGCTGGGAGTTGTAGTTAAGGAGAGCTCCATCCGCCACGAAAGTGATTCTTTGCAAAAGAGGTGCTTACAACTTCCTCTAGACATAACAGAACCAATCAACTAGCTAGTTTGAATATTGGCAATTTTTTAAGCCACTTAAAGAGCTTGACACGCCTCTGTGACCCACATTTTAAGAATGAACAAACCCCGGGAAACTCTCTCTTGCTTCCAGCTTTTGAACAGGTAACTGGGTGGGGGGGGCCCCAGCCTGGCCCAGCAGGGCTGGGCCCTGCTCAGCTGGGCCTGGCCAGGAGACAGCCACCCTGGAGCTACGTGGCCCTGTTCCATCTGCGGCTCTGTACGGGTCGGCCGCCCCAGCCCTGCTCCGTGCAGGCAGCCTGCGGCGCGGCCAGCCAGACCAACTCTTACTTGCTGCGGCTGAAATTCATCTAAAGCTGCTGCCCTGCGAAGATCATGTTACCAACAGAGATAAGCGAATTCCAGCTGGAAGGCCCAGGTTAGATTAACTCTTTTAGTGCTGTTTCTTCCAGAACAGATGAAGCCTGCCGACATCAATCCTCTCCCAAGTCAAAGGAAAAGGAAAAGTGAAGGCATGTAAAGAAAACACCGTAAAGAAAACACCATAAAGACACCAAAGTCAGTAAGAAAGAAGAGGTGAAACCCTGAAAGAAAGGAGGATGAGGAGATGCTTCAATCCTAAAAGCTGAAATTCTATTGTAAAGCTATGGTGATGGACTATGGTACATCAGAATACTTGTAATTTCATGAAGGCATGGGGAGGGTGGAGCATTCAAACTGTAATCATGAGCACAAGTACCTGTGCTGAAAATAAGTTAATGTTGAAGTAGCTGTGATTTAGTGAAAAACTTGAACAGAGATCTCAGAGAAGAAGACCTCTGTTCTTAGAGCTAAAATGCTCCCGAAGATAGTGTTCTTACCTTTCTCAAGCACTTTGATAAGTGAAGAGAACCTTTTGCTTCTGAACAGCTCATCCTTAAAATGATACCCCATTAGCTAAGATTGAACCCTCGAAAGCAGTTGTGGGGAAAGCTGTAAGTCAAGGGAAAAGACTTTCACATGAAAGCAGAGAACCATCCCAGGCGGCTGTTTTGCTGTGACATTAAAGCCACGAGAGACTGAGAAACTGTTTCTTGTGGAAATGTCTCCATAGCATGAGCAAGAGAAGCTCCTCTCCCTAAGTGAACTAAAAAAGATTATTATAGAGGTGGTAAACTGACTGAAAATCTCAAGAGTTGTTTTGTTTACGTTGCCAGTGGGAGAAGAGAGAAAGGTGGGGGGGGAAATGTGTTCTAAAGTTTTAATCTGACTCTTTTTTTCCCTTTCTTTTAAGTCTGTTAATAAACTTCTTTATATTCTTTTAAGTTTTGTGCCTGCTTTGCCTTCTCCTAATTCTTATCTCACAGAAAGTAAATAAGTAAATAATAGATATTTTGAACCAAACCACTACACCATTCAAACTGCCCATACCGTGGGATAGGCTTTAACCAATATCACAAAAGAATTACAAACACAATAAAACATTGCTAAAGAAATAATGACTAGATTAGATGCCTTGAAAAGTACTTTTTTATGGTGTGGTGGTTTAGCAGTTTAGAAAAACTTCTGTGACCGGCACAGAGCCCATAGTTGATAGACAGGTTGCTAGACCAATTAAACAAGCTGGTAACGCCTCTGCAATGACATATTTAAAGAAGGAGGAAGCACAGGAAGTTCCTTTTTCCTGCTTCCCCGCCGAGGGGGGGGGGCCCAGGCCTCCTCCCAGAGTGGGCTGCCAGGGCCCTCCCAGCAGCCGAGGCTGGGCCGCCGGGAGAAAGCCACCCTGGAGCCCCGAGCAGCCACATGGCTGGAAAACCCCCCACAGTTGAGGCCGGCGCAGCTCAGCCTGAACCAAGGGAAAAAAAACACCACGCAGCTGGCAATGAAAGACAGGGCGAGTCTTTCCCCGATGCAGAGCCCAAACAAGATCAACTTCTCAGCTGAAAACTTACAGATGCCAACTTTCTTCCAAGTCAGAGAAAAGGGAAAAGTGATGTCATGTGAGGAGGCTAACATGGCGGCGCCAGGGTCAGTGGAGGAAGGGAGAGAGAGGAGGTGCTCTCAGTGCCGGAGCTGAAATTCTCCTGCAAGCCATGGTGAGGACTATAATACAGCAAATTGTTTTCCCTATAATTCATGAGATGAGGTACATGGAGGGGTGCAGAAATCCACTCGCAGCCCATGAAAAAAGCACTCACGCCAGAGCCCATAGATGCTGTGAAAGGCTTTTAGAGATTGAAGAAGAGAGTCTTTGCTTTCAGGCTGGAATAGCTCATCCTTAAAAGACTAAAACCCCATGACTATTATGACCCATGATGGCAGTTGTGGGAAGACTGCAAAATTTGTGGGAGGGATTTTTCACTGCAGCAGATTTCGGGCGGACTGTTGTTTGTGAAGTTTGAAACCACGTTAGAGAAGTTTGCAGAGAACTATCTTCCATGGGAAGAATCCCACGGCACAGCAGAAGAAACTCTTTTCCTTAAACATAAAGAAAGACTCTTAAGAAATGAAACACTGACCAAAACCCCATGTTTGTTTCCCTTGCACGGTTTGGTGGAAAGAGGGAGGTACTGGAAGAGAAAGGTGTTCTGAAAGTTTGCTTTGGTTTCTCATTATTCTTTTTACTTTTAATTCTGTTAGTAATAAATCTTCTTTATACTGTTAAGTTTGGACCTGTTTTGCCTTGAAGTTTTTCCGTTTTCCTCAATAATCCTTATTTTACCTCATGAAAATGAAGTTTTAATTTCCCCTTCTTTGCTCAGCTATAGCAGAGGCAAGTAAGTAAATAGTTTTTCCGTGGTGCTTGGCGCCTAACCAGAGTCAAACCGCGACATATGGGTAGGCGAGAGAGTTGAGGCCCAAAAAACTCATCTGTCCCTGCACTGTGATTGGGAACATATCCATAATTCTTTATGTGTCACTCCTCTTCCATGGAATGACATGGAACAGAATTGGGAGACAGTTAAAAACCACCTCCAAGGGGCCTTTGATAAAACCTTACAACAGGATATTCAATCACTTCACACTCTATCCAAAGATCAACTCAGACCTTTACAAACTCTGGAGGAACAGAAGGTGTTGACAGGTCTGAAAAATGATCTTTCTTGGCTATATCCGAAAAATTGGTTTTCGGGAGCAAATTTACGAGTTTGGGTTTTCATTGGACTGGGTTGTATGGCAATGATATCCTTTTTAATCTTCTGTCTTGTCCTTTTTAACATAATCAGAGCTGTTAAAAACACCCAAAACCAAGTCATGGTTACCTTAGCTTTATCTATGATCCCAATAAAAACAAAAAGGCGGAGATGGGAAGTTACAGGAAGCGCTTCAAAAAAACCCTGAGAAAAATAACAGTCAGGCCGACAGATTTATTACAAGCCTGCAACAGGGTTGCGTGCAAAGAACTGAACAGAGATTCTCACACTGAGTATAAGTACTGTCTTCACTCTGCAATAAACAGATTCATTTTGCTCTTAGCTTGTGAGTCTCGCATTCATATGCCACAAGTCTCCGCTCTCGATTAGACTTGATGCACTGGCCTTATAGGACTATTAAAGGGAGACCAAGTCTTGCTGACCACTTCCTGGCTCTCCAGTTCATGAATCATCTCATGGGTGGGAGTTTCGGAGTCCCGGTTAGTGCAGTATTGTTGACAGTGCACTGTTGTGTTAGCTAATTGTGATGACCAAGGCACGGACTCAGACCGGCAGGGAATCTGAGACATTTATTCAAAGAAACAAGCTGGTTTTATACACTTCTTCAAGACACAGTATTTCCTTATATGGTATTTTTCACTAAGTGACCCATCACACATTGCCATGTCAGCAGCACACTGTCTTAATGTCCTTATATGGGGGTGATCACATGCTGTTCAGGTGTCTGTCAGCTTCCAGCAGTCTACTCTCCACAGGGCTCTGCTGTGTGGCATCTCCTCCCCCCAGGTCAGGCAGAGACAAGCTTCTTTGTGCTGTCATGGCGTTCTGCAGACGCATCCCACAGCCTGTAGCTCAATTCTACCTTATCTTTCCCCACAGCTAATCAGTACTTGTTGTTCTTAAACCCTCAGCAGTCCCACAGCAGAAGGGTCCTCTGAGAGTTCAGTCAAGGTATTCAGCTGTTTAATTTACTCTCTCCACAGCAGCTATCCCAAAAGCCCAACAATGTCCTTTTGGGCCCTTGAAATACCCACTCCTGAGGTAATCTAAGCCAAGGATGCACAGGGTCTTTGGGCCAGTCACAATGGGGCGCTTCCACCATTCATTCCCAGTCAGGCTCAGTTCAGCTTCCAGTACAGTCAGCTGTTGAGATTCCCCTGTCACCCCAGAAAAAGAGGTGGATTCTGCCCCACTATATCTTGATGGCATCAGGGTACGTTGTGCACCGGTGTCAACTAAAGCCTTATACTCCTGTGGGTCTGATGTGCCAGGCGATTAGATCCACACAGTCCAATAGATCCGATTGTCCCTTTCCTCCACCTGGCTGGAGGCAGGGCCCCTCTAGTTCTGGTCGTGGTACTCGTTGCTCACTTGTAAATATGATGAACCGCAGGTCCCTTCAAGAGGATAGGAAGTAACATCAGCACCTTCCATTCTGTCTGAGGACCTGCCCACTGGAAACTCAAGCAGCATTTATCCTTGAAGAATTTCCCATGATGGTTGTTCTTCCTCTCAACTCACATACCCATGGCTCCTAGGGCAGAGGTGGGTTTTCCATCCCACTTCCTCATGTCCTCTCCATGGTCATGCAGGTGAAACCACAGGTTACCTACCTTGTGGTAGGGGGGTTCTTGCTCTTAATAGCAGAGACTCTGGTTCCTAATGGTGGGGCATGGGACATTTCCTCTTTAAATTGCTGGAAGTCCTTGGACAGTCTTTCGGCTGAGATGCAGGCCCACAGGGAGGAAGAGAGACTTTCCTCATATTGCCAGAGTTGAGCAACCAAATTATCCACTGTTTGTTCTCCTTCTTTCCATGACATCACTGCCAATGAGTTGGCGTACTATGATGGCGTGCTCCATAGGAACTTCTGCGACATGGGTTGTGTGCCCTAGACTTCATCTGGATCTATGGGGGTATGGATGCTGAAAAAGCTTCAGCAGAGAATTTCTTCAGCTCTCTGCAGCATTTTTGTGGGAGTTCAGTCTTTCCCATGCAAGTAAGTCAAAACAATGTTACAGTTTTGTAAACTTCTTCCAGCTGCAGGTTGTTTTGCAGAATTGTTATAGTTCTATCTAAAAAAACATTCAGAGATGGGTGTCTTAGAACTTAACCAATCCCCTTAAGGGGTGAATGGCAAAAAACCAATTACCTTATGCCATTTAATACACTTTTGCGAACTAACATATAAAAGCCTTCTGAAAAATCATTAAAGCACTTCCATTTATCCCTGAGCCTAGACTTCGTGTCGTTTCTCTACTCATCCGTGGGGAAAACAGCGACATAGGGGGACTGCTCGTTACTTGAATCCTTATAGAGTGCCTCCAGCACAGCTAATTCTCTTAGGTACTGGATACCTTGCTCCATGGTGTTCCACTTGTCTTGGTGCACTGATATCTTTGAAAAGATACCTTTCCCTCATGCTTGACAGGAGCTGTCTCCAGAGGCTGAGAATTTCTGTCCTTTTCCCAATCCCGCTGTCAGTGCCTACATCCCAGGACAGGGATCCCATCTTCTTGGCTTCACTACCATCTAGTTCCATATCTTGGGCCGTGATATCCCAGCATTGGAGCAGTCAGGTTACCATGGGCTCACCCGACTGGCGGCTGAAATAGTTTCACATATCTTGCAACTCACCCAAGGATACGGATAGGGTGATTATCTCTGGCCCTGTGTGGCATTCAAGTAAAACCTTATAAAATGAAGGCCTTGTTGCCTTTGTAAAATTATGGCTCAGGCCTGTTACTTTGGCTAGAGAAGGACTGTGAGAAAAATCCGTTAGAAGAAAAACAATTAGTTTTTACCCGTGAAAACGTAGTATCAACAGAAGCATGA
Organism: Lycocorax pyrrhopterus obiensis; assembly: GCA_014706295.1. Taxonomy (NCBI): domain Eukaryota; kingdom Metazoa; phylum Chordata; class Aves; order Passeriformes; family Paradisaeidae; genus Lycocorax; species Lycocorax pyrrhopterus. Next base: position 11,926,046 of record JACSVZ010000030.1, read on the forward strand.
AAGTTAAACAGTAGAAGAAGAAAAACAGCAACATATCCACACCTGTTATTTTTCTGTATGCTTGAATGCTTATGCTATAGGTAGACAATGGTATTATACTGAAGTTAATAATAGCCAATGAGTCTATTGTAGTAGTTTAGCAGCCAATGAATATGCAACACGAATGATAACATACAAAAGGTGTATAAAAGACGCTGCTTTGTTTAATAAACCGCTTTTTGGCCCTTGAAAGAGGCACTGTCTGTGTGTTGTGGCCGCCCCAACAGCGACATCTGGTGCCCTGTGTGAGGAACTGTAAGATAATTGGCCACCGGGAAACCGGAGGGGGCCGAGCTCTGCAGCCAAGAGCACCGGGGAGAGGTGCCAAAAGTCCAGAGACGACAAAATATTAAAAGGTAGGCTGCAGGGGACCATGGGAACTCAAATATCCCAAGAAGAGAAGGCTATAGTAAATATGGACGCTTATGCCAAACAAGTGTGATATTAAGTGACAAACATTCTTTAAAAACTTTATTACTGTGGTGTAAGAGCCACAGACTTGAAGCCACTTGTTCGAGTGCTTTTAAGGTGATAACCTGGGAAAAATCTGGACTGTGAATTCTTGATTTCACTTCCTGGGGTGATGAGACTGGTAAATCTTTGCTGACTACCTGAAGGGTGATGCTGGAGACCTTAAAATTGGTGAAAAAGGAGCGGGACTTAGAACTGCAAACCTCTGTGGATGCGGGGGGGTGAGGGCATGGGAGGGTAAAACTGGCGAAGAGCTGCATGATGGAGCGCCAACCAAGCCCGCTTGTGAGCCTTGTGTTGAACCACCTTATATTTTCAGTAAGCTGTGGATTCTGATGGGATTGTTTACTGGACAGTTTCAAGATTATCTGTACTGGTACCCTCAGATCCCTCCTTGAAAAGAGTAATTAACTTTAAGGTCTGATATTAAAACCTTGAATGATTTATAGGGTTTCTGAGAGCAATTAGCTGGCTGAATTCCTTTCTTTACTCCCTTATTAACGTTATCTGCAGAAACTATTCGAGGTTTACATATAATTGGCTCATGATTCTCCACTGCAAAAGTGGAGGGACCTGTGCCAGTTTTACCATTTTGCTTGCTCTTTTATCCCACAGCTTTACTAAGGTAACTTTACCGTGAATGTTTTGCCATAAATGAACATGCAACAGCTTTTCAAATTGGTACAGCTATTTCGTGGTTCAAGTGTAGATTCTTTTCCTTGCCACTTCAAAATTAACATTGGACTTGATATCAAAAAAGTTTAAGTACTGTGATAGGCCAGTAAAGTGACTAGGAGTGATACTACCTGTCTTGGGGTGACTCTATCATGTGTATCCCCTATCATGCTCTATGCCCAAAAAGTAATATTGTGCCTTTTCTGTGCCTTTAAACTGAGCTTGAGGAAAAAAAAACCAAACGAACTTTTCAAAGCAGCTTCTCAAGGACACAGAGATTACACTCCTCTGCGTTCTCTGGCTGCGGGTAGCAGAGAGAGAGCACCCTGCTCGCTTTCCTTCAGCCAGCTGGTTTTTTCCCTCTTGGCGTGAGACGGAGAGTTGAACTTTGTTTCCTGGGACTTTGGTTTTTTTCCCTTCTTCTCTTCTGGACTGTTTCAACAACATCAGAACACATTCAGGAGAATTTTCTCCCTGAGGCCCGGGGGGTGGGCCCATGCCCTCACCGACCCAGCTCCGAGGAGGAGAGACCACACCTACAGAAGGACTCTGAAATCTTCCCAGGTTTCTCTCTATAGCGAGAGATTTCATTTCATTATTTAGCATCATTATCCTTTTCCTGTGTGTTTGTTAAAACAAATAGTTTTTATTTCTTTCACTTTCCTTAGAGGAAAAATTTCCTTTTTTCCCGAAGCTGGTGGGGGGAAGGGTGGTTGTAACCTAGTTTTCTCTCAGGGGATATATTGCTAGATTTTGGCCAAACCGGCACACTGCCTTTCAAAACAGACTTGCTCTCTGAGTACGTGTTATCTGCTCAGTGGCTGAGTTTCTAATATTTGCTATTCTTATGAGGACAGGAAAACAGTAAACAGCAGTATACTCCTTTGGAATCATCTGAAACCATGGCTTTGTAGCTGTTTATATGCACTTGTCAGTTCTATGCACCCACTGACCTACCAGAGTTACATGTGCAAAACTCAGGGCAGTATTATATGACTAGGCCCTTGGTATTTATCGTTGCCTTTAATAGTCCAAGGTCAAATCTATTGTACTGATAATCACAGAAGGCTGTCTTGCTGTCTGCTAACTGAGCAAGTTTTAAGTGCGATTTGCCAATATATACACTGTTGTCACTTTTCTGACTAAAAACATTCATGGTATTCTTCGGCACATCTTGAAGATTGCCAGAGATTTAATAATTGTAATATGCCTTGTAAAGCTGTATCTTAAAAAACTCTAGTAAAATTATGTTTATACCAGGAAAGTACTGAGGGAATTATGATGAAGAATTGGTAAGCAACTGTTTAAGAACATGAGATAATAAGTTGTAAAACTATGTGAAGATTCGGTTTGCTAAATCCTTGAATTCATTGAAGGTTCCGTGGGTGTAGGTGTTCTGTGTTGATCAATTGGGATGGTTATTCATAACAATCTTTGCTGTTCCATCTTTCACAGGTAACACAGAAGAATGACTAACAGTTCTAAGTTATGGATATTATTGATTGTAAGCTGTTCAGTCCTTTCTTTCTTGCTTCTATTTTGCTTTATTGTCTTATATGCATAGATGTATGAAGAAGTATACTCTCAATTTTTTAAAATAAGTTATTGTACATGTATTATTAATTCTGAATATATTCTTAATATCATTGCATGAATTCACCGACTTTTTATAAAAAGCATTATCCATAAAGTTATTTGATGTTATGCATATGCATTTCTTGGATTGTTTGCAGTTTGTTTATGGTACCATTGACTATTTAGCTAAGGATGAATGATAAAGGCGGCAGTTTTACAGACTTTCACATGCTGTTATGTAGCTATCTGCAAGACGTGTCATTTTAAGAAATTTTCCCAACTGCTTTTGATAGAGGCGTGTTTCTAGGATATGTTAAGGAAACCCTTCCAGTTAAGGCCTTGGCTCTGGCCAAGCCCTGGCCCTACCTGGTTGGAAGTATACCTTCAGACCCGGGTGTTTCTGCACTGAAAATGTAGTCAAGTCACTTTTACTTGCCAATTTGGGCTTATAACAGCTGGACCCCCTTTCGAGGTACACTTGGAGGCCTTGTCCAGGAAGGTTCTCCAGGTCCTCATTGTGACATGGGGCTTGCCAGCTACTGCAGACTCTGGGTGATGGTACATTATTTAGGCAATTGAGGGTGTATTGTTCTAAATCACTATCCCTTTGTCATGTGCTACTGATTACATGTATTATCCTGCCTTTTTTTGCTCGGTGTGAGTTTATTGCTTTATTACATACATTGTCTTACTTTTACGTGGCTTTCATGTTCATAGTAAGAGATGTGTATGTTATCAAAAAAACAAAGAAGGGAGAATATGGATCCTCAGGAACATTCAGATAATGCAATATTTACATTAAAGTTTTTGCAGGCAGATCATTAATTTTGATCCCCAGCAGAGCGATACTGGTCTGAAGATTTGTGTGTGCGAAACCAATTTCTAAAAGTTTTACTTAAGGATCCACAATTGGGTGTGCAATGGCAAGGCCTAGCTGATTTACTAACCTAGGGGAGAAGGTATGCGTGTGTTTTATTGCCAACAGGTCTAAAGTGGTTACCTGCTCGACTGGACAAACATCGACGGCCTCCGAGAAGATGAGGCCCAGTGAAAGGAAAAATGACCTTATCACCATCCAGCCCTCGTGGCCAAAGCAGGAACAGGGGTAGGGCTGCCAGGAACATGGCTGTGCCTGGAGGCTTACAGAAGCAGCCTGCCAACTGCCTTGTGTCCCACTGCACCCACCATTGTATTATTGTGTTCCTGCTGACCTTCTTCAGTTATTCCCTGTTCCATGCTTCCAGAAAGTCATTCAGTAATGTCAAAGTCAGCATTTCCAGCTAATGGACTCCCTCCTGTCTAAACAGCATGGCCCCTGAGCTTCAGCCATATGAGCTTTGGAACAGTAGCCATTTACTTCCAAGTGCAGAAGAAGAAGAAGCTCTCTCTGGGAACATTGGACGCTATCTTTTTGTTTTCCTATGCTGCAGGTCTCCTTGTCAGTAGCATGGTTGTTTTTGATGGGTTTTTATTGATTGTGATCTGTATTCCATGTATCTTATCCTGTGTCCAGCAGATGACCAGTAATAGTCTTAATGGCTTTACAGGTACAGACTGTTTTGGCATTAGGGTACATGAACCTTTGTCACAAAAAACAAAGAAATGGGGAGATGTTGCATGTAGGTAAAACCTTATAAAATGAAGGCCTTGTTGCCTTTGTAAAATCATGGGTGAGGCCTGTTACTTCGGCTAAATAGAAAAGGACTGTGGGAAAGAGACACAGCTGAATTAGGGGCAGAAAAACATGCTGCATGACTGTCATGTGCTCACATCGTGGTGTATGATGGTTGGTTGAATTATGTTTGTTATGCCTTAAAACTATGTAAACTGATAACCGGCTAACTGCTTTAAAAGGCCGGGTTTTTGCAATAAAGCGGCTCTCCTTTGCACCTGCCTGGGGAATCTGCGTCGGTCCTTATCGCAACAGCCAGCAACATGTGGCTTCCTGAAACAAATTAGAAAATGGAGGATGCTACTACAGCTGGAGCCACATGGCTTCCCAAGACAAAGGAGAAAATGGCAGGCACCAACGCAGCCAGTGTATTTTTTCCCCCAAGCCCAAGCCAACAAAAAACAATGACGGAGAAACCCCTCAAGCTGGACCATCCGTGCCACAGCACATCAACCACTCCGCTCTGCCCTGAACCTCATCGACTGCACCTGGATTGCACCGACCACTCAGCTCTGCCTGGACCACACTGACCGCACTTGGACTGCATCAACTGTTCTGCTCTGTTCACTGCTTTGTGGCCCCAGAAGAAAAGGGAACAAAAATCTGCGCATTTGCCTTTACTTCCACCCTAAGCCACGCCACTCAATGATGATGTGAGTGGTTGTGCCGGTTTGGCCAAAATCTAGTAATATATCCCCTGAGAGAAAACCAGGTTACAACCACCCTTCCCCCCACAGGGTTCGGGAAAAAAAAAGGAAATTTTCCTTGAAGAAAAGTGAAAGAGAGAAGAACTATTTATTTAAAAAACACACAGGAAAAGGATAATGATGCTAAATAATGAAATGAAATCTCTCGCTATAGAGAGAAACCTAGGAAGATTTCAGAGTCCTTCTGTAGGTGTGGTGTCTCTCCTCCTCGGAGCTGGGTCGGCGAGGGCCCACCCCCGGGCCTCGGGGAAAAATTCTCCCGATGTGTTCTGATGTTGTTGAACAGTCCAGAAGAGAAGAAGGGAAAAAAACCAAAGTCCCAGGAAACAAAGTTCAACTTTCCGTCTCACGCCGGGAAGAGAAGAGAAAAAACCGAAACCGCTGGCTGAAGAGAGCAAGCAGGGTGCTCCCTCCTGCTCCTGCAGCCAGAGAACGCAGAGGAGTGTATCTCTGTGTCCTTGAGAAACTGTTTTGAAAAGTTCGTTTGGGTTTTTTTTCCTCAGGCTCAGTTTAAAGGCACAGAAAAGGCACAAAATTACTTTTTGGGCATAGAGCATGATAGGGGATACACATGATAGAGTCACCCCAAGACAGTGGTATAGAATAAACAACCTAGACATGCCCGCAAAGCTCTAGGCTCTGCCCCCTCACTCTGTACTAGCCAAAACTAGGACACCACGTGAGAAGCCCAAGCTGGAGCAGGTTTGCTGGCAGGATTTGTGAGCCCATGAGGGACCCACACTGGAGCAGTTTGTGACGAACTGCAGCTCATGGGAAGGACCCACATTTGAGAAGTTCGTGGAGGACTGTCTCCCATGGGAGGGACCCTACGCTGGAGCAGGGGAAACAAGGATTCCTTGCAGTCTGTGGTGCAGACCATGGTGAGGAAGCTGTCCCCCTGCAGCCATGGAGGACTATGATGGGGACTCTACTAATGGTGGACTAGCAGGAAACCCCTTGTTGCAGCCAGGCTGGGAACAAGGGGAGTTCATTGCCATGTTAAACACTATAACCTGGCCCAAAAGGATCAGGGGTGGAGATTGTAATGGATATACCTTTAAATTGTTGTCAGCCATGACTTGAGTTGTATGTTACAGGAATTACTATAACAGTGTCATGGTTTAAGCCCAGCTGGAAATTAAACACCATGCAGCCACTTGCTCAAGCCCCATCTCTCCCATCCCACTGTGGTGGAATGGGGAGGAGAATCAAAGCAAAACTTGTATGTTGAGATAACAGTTTAATAATTGAAAATAAAGTAAAATACAGTAATCATGGTAAATGATGATAATAATGATAATAAAAAGGGAAAAAACAAGTGATGCACAATGCAATTGCTCACCACCTGCTGACCGATGCCAGACCCCCCTTCCCGAACCCAGATGGACTGCCCTTCTGGGTAACTCCCCTACAGTTTATATACTGGGCATGACATTCTAAGGTATGGAATATGCCTTTGGTCAGTTTGGGTCACCTGTCCCAGCTGTGCTCCCTCCCGGTTTCTTTTGCGAACCTCCACACTGGCAGAGCACAAGACAAGGAAAAAAGTCCTTGACTTAGGATAAACATGACTTAGCAAGAAACTAAAACATTGGTGTGTTATTAACACCATTCTCATTCTGAATCCAAAACACAGCACTGTAACAGCTACTGAGAAGAAATTAACTCCATCCCAGCTGAAACCAGGAGTGGACATCCCCCACGTGACCTGCAGAGAGCACAAGGCAAAGCCACAGCAACCTGTGATAGATAGATGCTATAATATTGGCTTTCTGCAAATGTTAAAATGAATGATGTTAAAGTAGCTTTTGTAATAGATATTATAAGAGTGGCTTTCTACAAATAGATGCTATATGTAAGAGTAGCTTTGTTTACAAATAGATGCTATATGTATAATGTAGCTTTGTTATGAAGATGTAGTTTTGTAACAATAACTAATGACTATTTCTGTCATTTAACTTAGACATAATAGTGAAATAGCTAATATAGTAATGCTTGTGAACTGTCTGCTTGGTTGAATAACATCCAACCAACGTGTGTTGAGGACCCCTGCTACTGACATGCCAACTATCAGCAACTACCGTCTGCAGAAACCATGGACCAAAGCCCACTCTGGGGGTGATAATAAAAACTGACTAAAACCACAGCCAAGAAATGCGCATGCTCTAAAAAGGCGGACCCAAGGAGGAGCCATGCTAAACAGTTCCTGGAACATGTAAACTAGTTTGGGGAACAGTTTGAATATGCATAATTGTAAGGGACGGTCCGAAGACCCTTCCCCGAGGACCCTTCATCTGCTTCACGATCATCTGCCGAAAGCGAGACGCTGAGCCTGGGCCTGGCCGAGGTGGAAAGCTAGCCAAACACAGCTGTGTTGGTCCTGCTGCCATCACAATAGGAACAGCACGGGACATGTCGGAGCCAGTGTACGTGACGTGCCGACCCTGCTGTTACCAGACCAAGGACCATGCTGTTACCTGTTCTGTGCCGTTAACCCGAAACAATGGGACTTGCTCCCCCACTTCTCGGCTAGCTGCCCCTCGCTTCGAAAAGGCTTGCCTCACCTGTTGGCCGGCTGCCACTCGCTTCCAAAAAGACTATTAAAGGACTCTCTGAGAAGACCCCAGTTGAGATCTCCCCACAGAAGATGACGGATCAAGAGGACTCCGTCTGGCCGTTGGTAGCTATAACCCCCCTTTTCTCTCCCTCTATCCTTTGTTTCCTTACATCTCTCTCCCTCTCTATCGCAATTACACCGCGTTGGTACGCAATAAAATACACTGTGCTGATTGAAATTTACACTTCTCCCCGTTGGTGTTTCTTTTGCACTCTGAGATTCTGGTAACGAACCATCACGACCCCCGCTCGTCTCGAGCGGATCGTGACAATAATTGATTATGAATATGTAATAGGCTGATGTGTATGTAAAGGGTGTCTCCAAAGTAGCAGGTGTGCTCTTGGCTGAGCACCAAAGCACCCAGCACTGTGAATTTTGCTTTATTATCTTTGTCCCTTATTGTCATTTATTAAACTTTTCAATCCTAACAGGAGAGTGAACCTCGTTTTTCACAATTGGGCGCTTCATCCGGGATTAACACCTCGCCTCCGAGACCCTAGGAGATCCCGAGCGGGGGAGGCACACCCAGTCGAGTTCGGCGGCCCGCTCCGTTTCTTCTGGTGTGAATTGGTGGTTGCAGGTTGACAGCCCGTGGACAAGAAAGGGACAAATAAAGCAAAAGAAAGGGAAAAAGAGGTTCCCTAAGAAACTGCGGCAGCTAGCCCCACAATTCTCGTGCACGAAGACCCGGACAAGAAAAGGGGTTGTAAGTATTTCCGGGGGGCAGATACAGGGGTGACTGGTGTGTGAATGAGACGCGGGCTGGTTACCCCAGACCTGCGAAGCGAGTGCGGAGTCTCTGAGAGCTGCGGTTCTGACTTTTCGCGAGAAAAGCGGCCCGCGAGGAGACAAAGAGAACGATAAAAGGAGCAAAAGATCCCCCCGGGGTGACTGGGACTGGGTCTCAGGGAGGGGTGGGACCCCTAGGAAAAGGGAGCAAAGGGTTTCCTGGCACAATCCACTAGGAAACAGGGGACGAAAGTGAGGGTCCCCGATCCCAGAAAAGTTCCCGGATTGAGGGTTGGAACACACAGAGGCTAGAAAAATTACTCTAGGCGGGAAGTGTGGGATACTATACCCAAGACAATCTGGGGTTGGCCAACAACATTTGGGATTTTACCATTTTATTTGAAAATAATACCCGTGGGTGAATACTAACAAGTGATTTTAAAATCAAGATACCTTATCATTGTGTTGTCTTGTTGTGAGTGAGAATGAGTGAGACATAGTAAAGAAATAAAAGTGAGTGAGTAAGAGTGAATGGAAGTATATGTAATATAGATTGTTGATTTAAAATTTGACTTTAATATCTGGAGGGAGGTGGATTATATTATATTAGTATATTATTAAAGGGGAAAGGTTTTCTGTGCTGTGAGGGGAGGGTGGTGTTTAAGCTGCCAGAGGGGTGGGTTAGATCAAAAAAAAAAAAAACGGGGCCCAGGGACCATTTTAAAATAAAATCTTGGGAAGATGGGACAAAGAACCAGTAAGTTGGGTTCAAGGGAAAAAGGGAGTAAAAAGGTGCCAGCAGATATACCACGAGAGAGTCCTCTGGGAATTAAGTTAGCAAACTGGGAGAGTGATCCTTGTACAAAGGAAAAGGATAAAGTAAAGATGATTAGGTATTGTATGATAGAATGGACAGAAAAAGAAATAAGACCCGATCACGTCTATTGGCCTAGGTACGGGTCCTCTGAAGCTTGAATTTGTCAAGCCTTAAATGCATTTGTAGATTCAAAGGAACCGTTCGATTCGGAAGAAAAGGAATATGCCTCTTGTTGGACAGGAGACATAGAACCTCTAGGATTAAAAGTTTTTAAGATATCAGAGACCCCAGAGACAGAGAGAGCAAAGGAAAAGAAAGAAAAGGGCTGGGACCCCCTGGAAGTATTGCCACCCCCATACAATACTGCACTGGCTGTGGCCCCTGCCCCTGCCCCTGCCCCGCATGTGCCAGCTGTGCCCACACCGGCCGTGGCTCCAGACAGCCCGGGTGCCTCCGCCCCTGCCCCTGCCCTGCATGCGCCGGCTGTGCCCGCACCGGCTTCATCCCTGCTCCACGCACGCCAACTGTCCTTCCCTCATTGGCGGTTCCGGCCTCGCTGCCGACTTCCGCCCTTCCCTCGTTGGCGGTTCCGGCTTCACCGCCGGCTTCAGTGGTTCCAGTGTGTTCCCCTCTCAGCGAAGGAGCACCATACCAAAATACTAGGAGTAACTCAGTTAAAACTCAAAGACAGTTCGATAATTCCTGTCCTGCCACTACTCCAAAACAAAGAAAAAGGGCCTCTTCTAAAGTTATGATGGTTAAGGAACAGAAAGGTTGGAATCAAGAGATCAATTTATTCCCATTACAAGAAGTGCCGATGGGAGGGGTCCAAGGGGGGACGGGATTTGTGAATGTTCTTTGACTTCTTCAGAAGTCAGGAATTTTAAAAAGGAAATTAAAGGGTTGTTAGAAGATCCCATAGGTACAGCTGAACAATTAATCCAATTCTTAGGTCCCAATATTTTTACTTGGGAAGAAATGCAGTCTATAATGAATATTATATTTTCCCAAGAGGAGTGGCAGATGATTAGAGCTTCTGGAATGAGGATTTGGGAAAGAGACAATCAACAAGGTCCATCTGGGGACCAGAAAATGCCAATAGCACCTCCTAACTGGAACCACAATGAAGAGGCGGGACGGGCACATATGAGTGATTATCATAATCTGATAATCAAAGGAATAAAAGAGGCAGCACCCCGAGAGCAGAATGCCAGCAAGGCTTTTGATGGGCAACAAGGGAAAGAGGAGACTCCAAGTGATTGGTTAGAGAGGCTCCGAAAGAATATGAAACAATACTCCGGAATTGACCCTGAGAGCATAGCTGGGCAAGCTCTATTGAGAGTTAACTTTGTCACCCATGCCTGGCCAGATATTAGAAAGAAGCTGGAAAAGATAGATGATTGGCACGAGCAGTCATTAAATGAATTACTAAGGGAAGCTCAAAAGGTTTATGTACGGAGAGATGAAGAAAAAGCCAAGATAAAAGCAAAAATTATGATAGCCACTATGCAGGAAAACAACTCCCAGAGGAACCCGAAGCCCCCAAATACCACACCCAGAAATCCGGGTTTCAGAGATAGGGAAAAGGGAAAAACCAGAATTCCAGCACAATTCAAATCCCAGGAGCAAATGACAAATGCCTGTTTTTATTGTGGGGAAGAAGGACACTATAAGAGGGAATGTCCTCATCTAAGAAGGAACCTGAAAATATTTCAAGAGATACACCCAGAAGAAGAATGGGGAGGTCATGGGCTCTATTTTCTGGGGGATAAATACCATCTACAGCCCTTGATAACTTTAAAAGTTAGCCCCCGAGAGGAGGTATTTAAATTTATAGTTGATACAGGAGCAGAGAGAACTTGTGTAGTAAATATTCCAAGAGGGTTTGATGTGAGTAATGACTGTGAAGGTAACAGGAGCAAAAGGGGAAGGGGGGAAGGGTTTCAAGTTCCTGTCATTAAAAATGTGGTGATTGAAGGGGAAACCAGAATAGGGATGGGAGATGTCTTATTAGTTCCTAGGGCAGGTTGCAACTTATTGGGGAGGGACTTGCAGGTGCAATTAGGAATAGGGGTCATACCAGAAGAAGGGAAGATGACAGCTAAAGTGTTAAAACTTGGCCAAGAAGATGAGGGAAAAATTCACAAAGGTTTGGGCTGGGGAAGGAAATAGGGGAGGATTTAACATTGACTCCATAAGGGTCACAGTTGAGAGAGAAGAATGTCCCATACGTGTGTGTCAGTACCCTATATCCTTAGAAGGAAGGGAAGGCTTAAAGCCAGTAATAGAAGAGTTGATAAAAGATGGGACATTGGAACTTTGCATGTCTCCTCATAACACCCCTATTCTCCCAGTAAAAAAATCTGATGGGACATATAGATTGGTACAAGACTTAAGGGAAGTTAACAAGAGAACCCGGACTCGTTACCCAGTGGTACCCAACCCCTATACCCTGTTAAGTAAAGTCCCACCTCAGCATCAGTGGTTTAGTGTTGTGGATCTTAAAGATGCCTTTTGGGCTTGCCCGTTGGCAGAAGATAGTAGAAATATTTTTGCTTTTGAATGGGAGGATCCGAGTACTGGGGGAAAGCAGCAATTAAGATGGACAAAATTACCACAGGGATTTACTGAGTCTCCAAATCTATTTGGGCAAGCTTTAGAAAGAATATTGCAGACCTTCCCCACTCCTCCTGGAATACAAATTATCCAATACGTGGATGACCTTTTATTATCAGGAGAAGCTGAAGTTGAAGTTAGGGAGGCTACTATAAAACTATTGAACTTTCTTGGGGAAAAAGGATTAAGGGTATCAAAAGGGAAACTACAGTTTACAGAATCAGAAATAAAGTGTCTTGGTCACTTGATAAGTAAAGGTAGCCGAAAACTTAATCCTGAAAGGATTGCAGGGATTCTATCCCTTCCCCCTCCTTCTTCAAAGAAGGAAGTTAGAAGACTGCTTGGATTGTTGGGATATTGCAGACTATGGATTGAAGGGTATTCACAGACAGTAAAATTTCTATATGAAAAATTGACAGAGGGGGACAATATGAAGTGGACCAGAGAAGATGATAATAAATTAGAAGAATTGAAGTTAAAATTAGCCTTGGTACCAGCTTTAAGATTATCCTCATTAGAAAAACCTTTTCATCTGTATGTGAATGTGGAAAATGGAGTTGCTCATGGAGTTTTGGTCCAGGAATGGGCAGGAGTGAAAAGGCCGGTGGCTTATTTGTCTAAATTGCTGGATCCAGTGAGCCATGGCTGGCCAGTATGTATTCAAGCTATAGCAGCTACGGCTATTCTGGTAGAAGAGAGCCATAAACTTACTTTTGGCAGTAAACTAATTGTGTGTACACCTCATGCAGTCGGAAATGTGCTAAATCAAAAAGCTGAAAAATGGTTAACAGATTCTAGGATGCTAAAATATGAAGCAATTCTGATAGATAGTGATGACTTGACACTAGAAGTAAATAAAAGTTTGAATCCAGCTCAATTTTTATATGGAGAACCAGAGAGTGACTTAACACATAATTGTTTAGAAATCATACAATACCAAACTAAAATTCAGGAAGACCTAGCAGAACAGGCCCTCCCAGAAGGGGAAAAAATATATGTTGATGGTCCATCTAGATGCTTACAAGGAAAAAGGATGTCAGGATATGCTTTAATTGATGGGGAAAATATGCAGACCATCAAAAAAGGGAAATTACCATCAAATTGGTCAGCTCAATCTTGTGAATTATATGCTCTAAAAAGAGTGTTGGAATATTTAGCACACAAGAAAGGAACCATATATACTAATTCAAAGCATGCCTTTGGGGTAGTACACACCTTTGGAAAAATCTGGGAAGAAAGGGGGTTACTTAATTCAAAGGGAAAGGGACTGGTACATGAGGGACTCAGAGGCATTAAAATTGCCTGAAGAAATAGCTGTAGTACATATTAAAGGACACCAAGGGGGAATGACCACAGAAATAAGAGGGAATAACTTGGCAGATCAAGAGGCTAAAGATGCAGCAGAAAATGGGACCAAAAGGGTTATGTTAATTTTAACCCCAGATAAGGAAGAATTAGAAGTTCCAAAATTTAGTAAAGAAGAGGAGAAAGAATTAAGCAAGATAGGGGGAGAGCAAGATCAGTCTGGAAAATGGAAACTCCCTGATGGGAGGCAGTTACTTAATAAACCACTTACTAGAAAAATATTAGAAGACATGCATCAGAAAACTCATTGGGGTACTCAAGCTCTGTGTGATCACTTTTTAAGGAATTATGGATGCATTGGGATCTTTGGATTGGCAAAGCAAGTAACTGATAAATGTATAACTTGCCAAAAGTTAAATAAAAAGGTAATGAGAAAAACAACACTAGGAGGCTGCGAGTTAGCTCTGCGACCGTTTCAGAGTATCCAAGTGGACTTTACTGAACTTCTCCAAGTGCAGAGGTGGAAGTTTTTATTAGTAATAATAGACCATTTAACTCATTGGGTAGAAGCTGTTCCCACTGTCAGAGCTACAGCTAATGTGGTATGTAAAACCCTTTTAGAACAGATTATTCCCAGGTATGGAATGGTTAATAGAATAGACTCAGATAGGGGGACACATTTTACATCAAAAGTTTTACATCAAATAACTGAAGCCTTGGGAATAAAATGGGAACTACATACCCCATGGCATCCACAAAGTTCGGGCCGGGTAGAAAGGATGAACCAGACTTTAAAAAGGACTTTAACGAAACTAATGTTTGAAACACAAATGTCATGGGTAAAATGTTTACCTTTGGCCCTGTTGAGAGTCCGAACAAAACCCAGGTCAGACCTGGGAGTGTCACCCTATGAGATGATGTTTGGATTACCCTTCCTGACCACCCAACATGAAACTGCTACTTATGAAGTAGGGGGAATGAGTGTTAAAAAATATGTCACCACAATTGCAAAAACACTTGAAATTTTGAGGTTGAGAGGGATAATCCCTCAAATCACACCTTTAGAACTTAAAATCCATAATATCCATCCAGGGGAATGGGTACTAGTAAAAACATGGAAAGAGCAAACTTACTCCACAATGGGAAGGTCCTTTTCAGGTACTACTGACGACTGAGGCAGCGATCCAAACCAGGGAAAGAGGGTGGATCCACGCCAGCAGAACTAAAGGACCAGTGGAAGAACCGAAGGAATGGACTATAACATCTAAGCCAGGTGATATCAAGTTGACTCTTAAACGAGGACTGGGTGGTAGTGAATGATCCAAAGAATGTACCAGGAATCATACCTAACTGGGAAATAAGACCAAGCTTATACCAAGTGCCGTCTAGACAAATTTTGAGAAACCTCCAACACCCCCTTGGGAAAGAATGCTTCCACTCCAAGCTGGAGGATCAGGACTGTTTCTGTAAAAAAGTCCTCATGTTTTAACCTTAGCCTGTGACTTGTATAAAAAAGAGGATAGACTGTATCCTAATCTCGAGATACCACAACCTCTATCATGCTAGCTGGGTTAAATGTAAATGCATAAATTGTAAAAATTGGTACTGCAGTTCACAAAAACGGCACCCTCATTGTATGGGGTGTTAAATGAAAAATTTATTCCCTACCCAAATAGAGCTAGGAATAGCCAAGATAATAACTTTGCCCTGTGGATGGGAATTACTAGTGCCTGTTGAGTGGGAGGTACCTGAGGAACAGTGGGAAAATTACAGTGCCAAAAAACGATTTGCCTGGAAAATAGCAAAAGAGGTAACAAGGAAATAGAGGGCAAGACTGGATTGGCCACTATAACTCGCCACCGAGAAGATCATATACACCTGCTGTGGATAGCAACCCCATAGGCATGGGAGGTGGGGGTATAAGCCATACTGGACCTCTATTATTCCTCCTTCTCATTTTTTGTCTCTCCCCTTTCGGGATACCAACAAAATCATGTCGCAAGTGCTACCGAAAGCTTTACATGGAAAGAAACCGAGGTTCCTTTTTTATTACACACACCCACGTCAACAGTCACTGTTATAACCCATCCAAACTAGGTACCTGTACACAAAACGGGAAAAAATACTGGATTGCAGAAAACTTAGGAAGAAATGATAATAGGTGGGGAAATGAATGTCCAAAAGGGGAAAGATGGGTTCGTTTCACATTTGCCTTTAAGGGTAGGGTCCAAGATACAGTAAAAGAACAAGTAGTAAATGAAAAGGCAAAGCCAACGCAGCAATCTAATTCTGTGTTAACCCCACATCAAGATTTGTAAACGAAACTTAAACAGCAATTAGAAAATGAAATAGATATCTCAAGATTTGGAAAAAACCTGTTTGTGGAATTGGGAGAAGGAATAAGTAAGGAACTAAACGTAACCAACTGTTGGGTCTGGGGAGGGGCCTTGATGACAAAGGAATGGCCATGGAAAGGCAGTAGCTTAGGCCCGGTTGAACTCCTTAAATGGAACCGGACAAATATAAGAGGGTAAAGCCGACCAGAAGGGTGGATTGTAAGTTCAGCAGGAATAAGAAAAGAATGTCTCTGGCGCACTGGAAAGAATTTTCTTAGCGAAGTAGGAAATACTCCCTGTAAGAGATATAAAGCTAGTAATGGAACTTCTACATGGTGGATCCCAGAAAAACCAACTCTGTATTGGACCCAGAGAAAAACAGAAGGGAGAAATTGTAAGTATAATAATGAAAACAGACTTTTTCAATGCAATGATACAGGCAAGAATCCTTATTTTGGGATCCCAGAAATATCAAAATTTTGGGAGAATATAAATGAACAGAGAAATGATTATTGAAAAGCACCAGATGGCTTATTTTGGATATGTGGGAAAAGAGCATACCCAAAATTTCCCCCCCCCGATGGAAAGGGAGTTGTACTCTAGGGATCATAGAGCCAGGATTTTTCCTTTCACCAGGACCAGATGGAGATCAATTAGGAGTACCAGTTTATGAGGACCTAAAAAGAAAAAAAAGGGAATTGATTGGGGGATATCAAAAATGGGGAGATGAAGAATGGCCCCCTGAACGCATACTGGAAACATATGGGCCAGCCACCTGGGCACAGGATGGGAGTTGGGAATATCGAACCCCGATTTATATGCTGAATCGTATTATAAGACTCCAAGCAGTTGTGGAGATAATAACAAACAAAACTGCCCGGGCACTGGAATTGATATCGAGTCAACAAAGTCAAACCAGAGCTGCAGTGTATCAGAACAGGTTGGCTTTAGACTATTTATTAGCTGAAGAAGGGGGTGTCTGTGGAAAATTTAATACATCAGATTGTTGTTTGAAAATAGATGACAACGGGGATGCCGTCCTGGATATAGCCAAGAATATCAGAAAAATAGCCCATGTACCGGTCCAAAAATGGGAATCAATGTTAAAAGCTAGCTGGTGGGATAATGTATTGGGAATAGAATGGTGGAAGAAACTAGGCTTCTTCCTCTTATGCGCTACAGCTGGTTTGATATTTCTTCCTTGTTTGATCCCCTGTTTTATTCGACTAATCACCAGCGTAGTCCAAGGTATGCAAGTAGTCACAATGCCTATGGACCCCAAATTGGCTACATCTGGAACGGCACAAAAGATAATGGTGTTAAAGAAACAAAATAATATGGAAGATCCCTTTGAAGAAGCAAAATTAACTTGTGAAAAAAATGATTTGTAAAAATAAAAGAGGGGGGATTGTGATAGATAGATGCTATAATGTTGGCTTTCTGCAAATGTTAAAATGAATGATGTTAAAGTAGCTTTTGTAATAGATATTATAAGAGTGGCTTTCTACAAATAGATGCTATATGTAAGAGTAGCTTTGTTTACAAATAGATGCTATATGTATAATGTAGCTTTGTTATGAAGATGTAGATTTGTAACAATAACTAATGACTTTATTTCTGTCATTTAACTTAAAACTTAGACATAATAGTGAAATAGCTAATATAGTAATGCTTGTGAACTGTCTGCTTGGTTGAATAACATCCAACCAACATGTGTTGAGGACCCCTGCTACTGACATGCCAACTATCAGCAACTACCGTCTGCAGAAACCATGGACCAAAGCCCACTCTGGGGGTGATAATAAAAACTGACTAAAACCACAGCCAAGAAATGCGCATGCTCTAAAAAGGCGGACCCAAGGAGGAGCCATGCTAAACAGTTCCTGGAACATGTAAACTAGTTTGGGGAACAGTTTGAATATGCATAATTGTAAGGGACGGTCCGAAGACCCTTCCCCGAGGACCCTTCATCTGCTTCACGATCATCTGCCGAAAGCGAGACGCTGAGCCTGGGCCTGGCCGAGGTGGAAAGCTAGCCAAACACAGCTGTGTTGGTCCTGCTGCCATCACAATAGGAACAGCACGGGACATGTCGGAGCCAGTGTACGTGACGTGCCGACCCTGCTGTTACCAGACCAAGGACCATGCTGTTACCTGTTCTGTGCCGTTAACCCGAAACAATGGGACTTGCTCCCCCACTTCTCGGCTAGCTGCCCCTCGCTTCGAAAAGGCTTGCCTCACCTGTTGGCCGGCTGCCACTCGCTTCCAAAAAGACTATTAAAGGACTCTCTGAGAAGACCCCTGTTGGGATCCCCCCACGGAAGACGACGGATCAAGAGGACTCCGTCTGGCCGTTGGTAGCTATAACCCCCCTTTTCTCTCCCTCTATCCTTTGTTTCCTTACATCTCTCTCCCTCTCTATCGCAATTACACCGTGTTGGTACGCAATAAAATACACTGCGCTGATTGAAATTTACACTTCTCCCGTTGGTGTTTCTTTTGCACTCTGAGATTCTGGTAACGAACCATCACGACCCCCGCTCGTCTCGAGCGGATCGTGACAATAATTGATTATGAATATGTAATAGGCTGATGTGTATGTAAAGGGTGTCTCCGAAGTAGCAGGTGTGCTCTTGGCTGAGCGCCAAAGCACCCAGCACTGTGAATTTTGCTTTATTATCTTTGTCCCTTATTGTCCTTTATTAAACTTTTCAATCCTAAAAGGTGAGTGAACCTCGTTTTTCACAAACCTGTCCCAGCTTGGCCAACTCCCACAGTGGCTGGAACATGCACCAGGACACAGAGCTGGGCTGGCAGCAGCGTACATGCAGATTACTGTAGTGGGAGAAATATCCCCTTTATATATGCATTTACATATATATGCCTTTACAGAAGTGTCTTGGTTTGAAAGACAAGTGTCTGCTAAGGAAGGCAGGAGCCTCCCTTGGAATGGAAAATGTAACCCCCTTCCCTCTGAATTATTATAATTCTGAAATTAAGGGGCTTTCAGGCAAAGATACGAGAAATAGGAATAACAGTTCTTTACTAATATTTATAAAATAAGGCAAGCAAACAACAACAACTATGGTGGTAACAGCAAACAGAACCAGAAACCCAGTGACAGCCTTCTCAGCTGCGGGCACTTTCCCCTTTGGTGTAGTGATGGTCACAGCCGGCAGGGGCGCTGGCGGCTCCCGGTGGGCAGGGCAGGTGTGATTATTCCACTGCGGCTGCAGGAGGTGCTCCGACGCAGGCTCGGGGAGCACGCGGTAATGGTGGCTTGGCCGAGCCGGGAAGGGATGGAATAAAGGCTTGCTTCACAAACCCCCAGGGGCAGCCGATCCCTGTGCCCCAGCAGGACCCTCGGGAGCAGCAAACTGGAATGGCAGGAATGAGCACAAAATCACGGGTGATAAACAAGATGTATAAAACTCCACAGCTGTAGTGGGAACCCCGGGAGGTCTCGGCAGGCAGGGCATGCAGAGCTACAGTGTAGTGAAGACTCGGAGCAGTGGCAAAAGAACGGTGGGGGTGGGGCAGCGGCAGCCTGGCTCCCAGCAGGGCAGGGAAAGCGGGCTCGGGATCCCAGGGTTTTTCCCCTGAGGCACTCGAGCAGATGGTGTAAAGTCCCTCTTCTAGTGAGGTAGGGTGTCAACAATCTCCCAGTGCAACGGCCGCTCCAGCGAGCAAGCTCCACTCACGGTAGAAGAAACGTGGTAGAAGAAAGGCAGTAGAAGGCAGAACCCCGCAGTGGTGATGAATTCTCCCCACAGCGACCACAGCCTGTTTCACCTCCCAATGCCAAGAGAACAAGAGAGAGTTAGGGGCTGCCCAACCCCGTTTTCCCAGTCCAAGTCTCACGGTATCTCTGCCCTCCAAGAAACCCCCAGGTAAAAGGGACAGTAGCCAGCTGCACCCTATGGATGCTGAAAAAGCTTCAGCGGAGAATTTCTTCAGCTCTCTGCAGCATTTTTGTGAGAGTTCTGTCTTTCCCATGCAAGTAACTCAAAACAATGTTACAGTTTTGTAAACTTCTTGCAACTGCAGGTTGTTTTGCAGAATTGTTACGGTTCTAACTAGAAAAACATTCAGAGATGGGTGCCTTAGAACTTGACCAATCCCCTTAAGGGGTGGATGGCAAAAAACCAATTACCTTATGCCATTTGATACACTTTTGCGAACTAACATATAAAAGCCTTCTGAGAGTTCATTAAAGCGCTTCCATTTACCCCTGAGCCTGGACTTCGTGTAGTTTCTCTACTCATCCGTGGGGAAAACAGCGACAGCACCCCTCCCCTGAGCTGTGACTTTTTTTGTCTCTCTTAAGTATCCAGTCATTATTGTCTCCTAGCAACACGTATGGGGGAAAATTCCTTAAGAGAAAAAACCAAAAGGAGAGCTCCTAAAACCCCAACAAGAAGCAACTCCAAATCCTCCAGTCCGACTGGATTTGAGTTGCCAGGGTATTTAAAAGCCAACCCCATGTGTGTCCCTAAACAGGAGGTCACAGATTTGGGTCCCAGACAATTTTAGTTATTTTTTTAGCTATTCAGCTGTCTTTTACATAATTTTATACAGTTTAGTTCATTTCTCTGTGCCATGCCATGCACCACTATGAAGCAGGGATGTTGTGACTCCAGTGGAACTGACCTTTTTCAAAAGGACTCTCCTCTGGGATAGCATCCCAGCCTGGAGTGTCATCTCCACGTCAGGTCCAAATTCTTCTCCCTGAACCCCAGCCATCCTCAGTTCAGGTTTTTTCTTGCATTGTGGGAACACTATAAGTAGGATCTCTTCAAGAGCAAATGTGCAGGCATGTTAAGACAGAGAGTAGAAGAATATTTATCCATCCTGAAAGTAAATATAAGTGTTCAGAGAACTCCCCAATGAATTGGACTGAGCTCTGTCCCCAACACAGGACCCCTAAGCCAAATCATCCCACTCTGCTTGTGGGCTATGCTCATAGGAAACACAAGCAAGCTGGGTGTTGGAGGGGAAAAAAACCCAAGCTGGGTGTTCAGATGATGTTTGCAATCAATTTTCTGTCTGCCTTGCAGGACTTTGCTGCATCTGGCTTGCAATGAAGCAGGGCAGGCTCTTACCCTTACCTCTGCTAGGGAAAGCAGAGGAATGCTGCATCTGCTGGCTCCTGCAGCTGCCAGCTTTCACCCTGCAGAGCTCATTTCCTCACACTGCCACTGCATAGCATCTCTGCCTGGGAAATCCTGGTGCTGAGCTCCTGCTTGGGGACAGGTACAATTTCTGTTCACAAAAAAGGCTGGCATCGCCCCATGTGTCACCTGACCTGCTGTCTAGCTGGGCACGGTTGCCAGCATCATTGCTAAGAGCCCCTCAAGCTTCACATCCCTGGTATTTAACAACTCCCATGCAAGAAAATGTGCTGAAAGCTGTGTCTGAGCCTTTTTTCAACCAAGTGACCAGGACTCCTGCAGGTGGGCATTTGGCTCCTAATTTCCAAGGAAAGTCTCCTGAGAGCCAAGCTGACCTGTTGTATTTGGGGATCACCTCCTGCATGCAAATGCTTATGGCGGGGATGCAGGTGACGGCTGTAGGTATGAGATGAGGCTTCTGGTCCCTGTTACTGTTCATTGCAGCTCCTGCCCAGTCACGGCCTCTCTCAATCCCAGTCACCAGCAGCAACATCTCCAACTCTCTCTAGAGCATCCCAGGAGAGGATTTTTGCCCATTGTAACCTCTTAATCTCTGCTTCCTCCATCCCAGCAGCCTGTGTTGGATCTCACAGGCTTACCTCTGCCCCTTGAGATGGGGAGATGAACCCCCTTCATCCATCCATGCCCATGCACACATGATGCTTTTTCAACCTAGAAATGAAACAACACACACTTTTGAGATAATATTAATATAGAAGGTAATATAAAAGTGGATCTTTACTGAAGGCCTCCAGGGGCAGTTATGGAAAAATGTCCACAAAAGCCCACCCCCCATGGGGGTGCATACAGTTTTACAAGTTTGGTAAATTAGCATAATTGGCAAAAAAGCATCAATTAGGAGCACAAGTAATGATGCAAATTCCCCCAGTCCAAGCCCCTTCTAAATTCTCCCCCATTAGATGGGACCGAACCTTGTTGATGAAAATGTGTCCCAAATAGCTGTTTTTCGGCCTTGGTTGCCAGGGAGAACCAAGATAGCATAGGGGTCTGTAGTGGGTTGACCTGAATTGACAGGCAGCCTTTTAGACCAATAACACTTCTCTCAATTTACATATTTAAACCACGGGGAAAGGCGGGAATTGCCCTTCCTTTCCAGCCTCGCCCGCAGGAAGGTGGGGGGGCCTCGGAACCTATGCCGGTTTGGCCAAAATCTAGTAATGTATCCCCTGAGAGAAAACCAGGTTACAACCACCCTTCTCTCACCAGGTTCGGGAAAAAAAAAGGAAATTTTTCCTCGAAGGAAAGTGAAAGAAATAAAAACTATTTATTTTAACAAACACACAGGAAAAGGATAATGATGCTAAATAATGAAATGAAATCTCTCGCTATAGAGAGAAACTTGGGAAGATTGCAGAGTCCTTCTGCAGGTGTGATGTCTCTCCTCCTCGGAGCTGGTCGGCGAAAAGCCCACCCCCCGGGCCTCGGGGAGGAAATTCTCCTGAATGTGTTCTGATGTTGTTGAAATACTCCAGAAGAGAAAAAGGGAAAAACCAAAGTCCCAGGAAACAAAAGTTCAACTCTCTGTCTCACGCCACGAGGGGAAAAGGAAAAAAAAACCAGCTGGCTGAAGGAAAGCGAGCAGGGTGCTCCCTCTGTGTTCCTGCAGCCAGAGAACACAGAGGAGTGTATCTCCGTGTCCTTGAGAAACTGTTTTGAAAAGTTCGTTTGGTTTTTTTTTTCTCAAGCTCAGTTTAAAGGCACAGAAAAGGCACAATATTACTTTTTGGGCATAGAGCATGATAGGGGATACACATGATAGAGTCACCCCAAGACATTCCACCCCTTATCACATTATCGGCTCAATGCCCAAATTAATATATTCTAACTGTACACACACACATTAAAACATATATACAGCTATGTACAAACAGTGACAGTGACACTCAGCAAGCAGTGGTGTACAGGCATTTCACATTACATGTGGTTTTCACCCAACAATCAGATCTCTCTGCGGTACACAACGCGTTGTTCAATCTCTCTGCATTACTCACCATGTGCAACCAGGTCCCTGAGCAAAGAAAACCCCACAGATGGGTTTGTCTGTACTCGAGGCAGAATTAACCCGGTCTTTCTTAACAGTCCCCCGGCATGCACTACTGGAACCTTATCTCCATCTACTGTATGCAGGGATTCAGATGGGGCTGGACCAGCTCTATTGATGGAACCCCGAGTGCTGACTAACCAGGTTGCCTCAGCTAGATGCTGTCACCAATTTTTGAAAGTTCCCCCACCTAGTGCCTTCAAGGTGGTTTTCAACAATTCATTGCACCGTTCCACTTTCCCAGCTGCTGGTGCATGGTAAGGGATATGGTACACCCATTCAATGCCATGTTCCCTAGCCCAGGTGTTGATAAGGCTATTTTTGAAATGAGTCTCATTGTCAGATTCAATTCTCTCGGGGGTACCATGTCTCCAAAGGACTTGCTTTTCAAGGCCCAGGATGGTATTCTGGGCAGTAGCATGAGGCACAGGGTAGGTCTCCAGCCATCCAGTGGTGGCTTCTGCCATTGTGAGCACGTAGCGCTTGCCTTGGCATGTTTGCGGCAGTGTGATGTAATCAATCTGCCAGGACTCCCCATACTTGTATTTGGACTACCGCCCACTATACTGTAGGGGTTTCACTCGCTTGGCTTGCTTCATCACAGCGCATGTCTCACAATCATGGATAACTTGAGAGATACTGTCCATGGTTAGATCCACCCCTTGGTCTCGTGCCCACTTATAGGTGGCATCTCTGCCTTGATGACCTGAGGCATCATGGGCCCATCGAGCTAGGAACAACTCTCCCTTGTGTTTCCAATCTAAGTCTATCTGTGACACCTCTATCTTTGCAGCCTGATCTACTTGTTTGTTGTTTCGGTGTTCTTCATTAGCCCTACTCTTGGGGACATGAGCATTTACATGGCAGACTTTCACAAGTAGCTTTTTCACTCGGGCAGCGATGTCTTTCCACTCTTCAGCAGCCCCGATAGGTTTTCTCTTACGCTGCCAATTAGCCTTCTCCCACTTTTCCAGCCATCGCCACAGAGCATTGGCTACCATCCATGAATCAGTGTAGAGGTAGAGCTTTGGCCACTTCTCTCTTTCAGCAATGTCCAGGGCCAGTTGAACGGCTTTGAGTTCGGCAAGTTGGCTCGATCCACCTTCTCCTTCAATAGCTTCTGCAACCCCTCATGTGGGACTCCATACGGCTGCTTTCCACTTTTGTTTCATTCTTACAATGCGACAAGAACCATCAGTGAAAAGAGCGCAGCATGTGTCTTCTGCTGGCAGTTGGTTGTACGGTGGAGCTTCGTCATCACATCACTTGTTCTTGCTCTTCTTCGTCACTGAGACTAAAGTTTTCACTTTCGGGCCAATTTGTGATTATTTCTAAAATCTCAGGGCGATTCAGTTTTCCGATACGGGCACGCTATGTGATGAGAGCAATCCATTTGCTCCATGTGGCATTGGTGGCATGGTGGGTAGAGGGAACCTTTGCTTTGAACATCCACCCCAGCACTGGTAGCCGGGGTGCCAGGAGGAGTTGTGCTGCAGTGTCAATGACTTCTGAGGCAGCTTGGATTCCTTCATAGGCGGCCAAGATTTCCTTCTCTGTTGGAGTGTAGTTGGCTTCAGATCCTCTGTAGCTTCGACTCCAGAATCCCAGTGGTCGGTCTCGAGTCTCACCAGACACCTTCTGCCAAAGGCTCCAGGACAGGCCATGGCTCCCGGCTGCAGAGTAGAGCATGTTCTTTATTTCTGGTCTTGTCCTGACTGGGCCTAGGGCTACTGCATGGGCAATCTCCTGCTTGATTTGGGTAAAGGCTTGTTGCTGTTCAGGGCCCCAATGGAAATTGTTCTTCTTGCGGGTAACTATGTAGAGAGGGCTCACAATCTGGCTGTATTCAGGAATATGCATTCTCCAAAAGCCTATGACACCTAGGAAAGCTTGTGTTTCCTTTTTGTTGGTCAGGGGAGACATTGCTATGATATTATTGACGACCTCACTAGGAATCTGATGCCGTCCATCTTGCCATTTCACTCCCAGGAACTGGATCTCTTGAGCAGGTCTCTTGACTTTGCTCTTGATGGCAAAACCGGCTTCTAGGAGAATCTGGATGATGTCCTCTCCTTTCTCGAACACTTCTGCTGCAGTGTTCCCCCACACAATGATGTCATCAGTGTACTGCAGATGTTCTGGAGCCTCACCCTTTTCTAGCGCAGTCTGGATTAGTCCATGGCAAATTGTAGGACTGTGCTTCCACCCCTGGGGCAGTCAGTTCCCGGTGTACTGCACACCCCTCCAGGTGAAGGCAAAGTGAGGCCTGCACTCTGGGGCCAAAGGAATGGAGAAAAATGCATTAGCAATGTCAATAGTGGCATACCTCTGCGCTGCTGTGGACTCCAGCTCGTACTGAAGCTCCAACATGTCTGGCATGGCAGTGCTCAGTGGTGGAGTCACTTCATTCAAGGCACGATCGTCTACAGTCAATCTCCATTCTCCTTCAGATTTGCGCACAGGCCAGATGGGACTGTTGAAGAGTGAGTGGGTTTTGCTAATCACCCCTTGGCTCTCCAAGTCACGGATCATCTTGTGGATGGGAATCACAGCATCTCGAGTTGTCTGGTACTGTTGGCGATGCACGGTCGAGGTAGCAATTGGTACTCTTTGTTCCTCCTCTTTTAGAAGGCCTACTGCAGATGGGTTTTCTGATAGTCCAGGCAAGGTATTCAATTGCTTGATGCCCTCTGTCTCCACAGCAGCTCTTCCAAAAGCCCACTTGAGTCCCTTTGGGTCTCTGAAATGCCCTCCTTGGAGGAAGTCTATGCCCAAAATGCACGGGGCCTCTGGGCCAGTCACAATGAGATGTTTCTTCTACTCATTTCCAGTCAGGCTCACCTCAGCTTCCACTAGGGTCAAATTTTGTGATCCACTTGTTACACCAGTAATAGAAACAGATTCTCCCCCCACATGTTGGGTTGGGATTATTGTACACTGCGCACCAGTGTCAACCAAAGCATCATATTTTTGTGGTTCTGATGTACCAGGCCAATGAATCCACACAGTCCAAAAAATACAGTTTTCTCTGCCCTCTACCTGGTTAGAGGCAGGGCCCCTCTAATTCTGGTTTTCCTTTTTTCCCTGGGCATCCATCTGTCGTACTTGGACACGAAAGAACCACGCAGACCCAGCGTAGTTCAGGACAGAAAGAAGCCAGGAAAAGCCCGAGGCTGTTTATTTTACTTTATATATATATGTTCTTAGGAATGACCGTGGATTGGAGGATGAGGTTACCACCTCTCCAACCACACTGGTCAGACGAAAAGTCCATCAAACCTCTCCACCTCAGGAGAAGGAATGAAAACAAAAAGGAACAGTTAACCAAACATAACTATGTTTACAGAAAGTGCGTGAGAAACTCCATCACAGAAATGAAAACATCAAAAGACTGCAAATCTCAGGGCGACATCCATCGTAGAGGTTCCTTCAAGGGGATCAGACATGTCATCATCTTTTTTATTTTTTCTGGCAGATTGGCTACGGGCAACTGAAGCGACTTTCTTTTTAGCAAAGTTTCCTTTCTGAGACTTGTGCTCCTTCAATTCACACACTTGTGCTGCCAGAGCAGAAGTGGGCTGTCCACCCCACTTCTTCATGTCTTCCTCACTGTCACACAGGAATTTCCACAGCTCACTTCGTGGGATGTACTTTCTCTCTAGGGAACGTCCTCGTTGGGTATCAGAATCTCGGATCTGTACTGCTGAGGTTTGGAGAAAGTCCTCTTTAATCTCCTTCTTGAGTTCCTGGAAATTCTTCTCCATCTTATCTTCCAATTTCTGCACACGTGTTTCCACAGCTGCGATTTTCGCATGTGTTGGGCCATGCACGGAGTCTGCATATGCTCGAAGCTTCGTTGCCATATCTTGCACGGTCTCATTTGCACCGTAATCTGGTTTCATCAGTGCTAAAGCAGACTTATATTCTGATGGCCCAAGCTGTATGAGCTTTCGCCACATGAATGGACCAACTCTGGTCGGGTCTGGACTTCCTCAATCCTGGGTCATCTGTGAAGACAACCTCTACCACCCCTAGTTCTCTCAGGCATTGAATCCCTTGTTCAATGGTCTTCCACTGGGTTTGCTGCATATAGAGATCATCTCCGCACACAGATATCTATCCCTCACACCACTCAAGAGCCATCTCCAGATACTGGCAGAGTCAGCCCCCCTTATCATCCTTTGGTCAATAGCTGGATCACGTGACAGGGATCCCAAATGCCTCGCTTCAGCACCGTCCAGCATTACATCATCACCTGCAGCATCCCAAATACGGACCATCCAACTTATTATGGATTCATTAGACCATCAGGTCTAGTCCTTTCTTAGGCTGTGAAGGTCCTTTATGGACGGGGACTCAGTAATGGTTTCTGTGCCTGAATCAGGTGGTGGTTTTGAGGTTCCTTCCCCTGCATCATTATCATCTTTCACTGGGCGATCAGTTTTGGTTGTGTGCTTTTTCCTCGTGACAGGAGCAACTGTCAATGGCTTAGTGTCTGCCACTGGTTTGGCTGCAGCCTGAGTGACTGGGGTGTCAGCTGATTTATCTTGCTGCCCCTCTGCCTTTATCTGCTGCTCTACAGTACCTAGCAGTGTGTGATAGGCATATGCCAAGGCCCAGCATATTGCAATGAGCTTTTCCTCTTTAGAATTGTCATTGAATTTCTCTTTCAGATATTTCCCCACCTCAGCTGGGTTCTGAATTTGTTCAGGGGGGAAATTCCAAGCTATTGGGTCAGAGAATTCCTTCAGGGTTTGGCCCATATCCTCCCATTCTCCACCCCACTCAGGCCTTTCCACCTCTGGGTCAGGTATCTTATCAGTCACCCTGGAAATCTGAGTGCTTATTCTAGACAATCTGCAAACTACATAGAGGAAGCTTACCAGATAAACTACCAGGAAGATGGTGTCTTTAACATCCAAGGGAAACTGAACATTCTCAAAAGATGATGTATCAAATTTAAAGGGGAGGGAGATGAAAGTCTGGGAAATTCCGTCTCCTCCTCTTCTAACAAGCTGAGTGCAATTACCAATAAACTCCCAAAACAGGCCACTGAAACTAGGACTGGGGTTAGGATGGAGAAACGACCTATTATACACGCTTTGAACAACTGCCTGTACCTCTGTTAACTTCTTATAAATCATTATCACCAAGCACAGCAAAATAGAAATCCGGATTCGTGCCCCTGCTCTGTAAAAGTGTCTTATCAGCGATAGGATAGGACCAAGCTGTGGATAGGCAAACAGGCCTAGGGACTAAAAAACCACCAGTACCTCAAGCAAGCCTAGGGACCAAAAAAACGTGAGTACATCCAGCCAGAGAGACATTATGAACTCAACCAAGATGGTAACTACTTTACCCCAACACAAAGTAGTTAAATTCAAACCAAGATGTAATTAGTACAGGTTTTTTCACTTTCTTTCGAATCCTGCTGACTACGCCAATAAGTATTTGTGCCGTTTTGGCTAAAATCTAGTAATATATTCCCCTGCGAGAAACCCAGGTTACAACCACCCTTCTCCCCACCAGGTTCGGGAAAAAAAAAGGAAATTTTTCTTCGAAGGAAAGTGAAAGAAATAAAAACTATTCATTTTAACAAACACACAGGAAAAGGATAATGATGCTAAATAATGAAATGACATCTCTTGCTGTAGAGAGAAACCTGGGAAGATGTCAGAGTCCTTCTGTAGGTGTGGTCTCTCTCCTCCTCGGAGCTGGTTGGCGAGGGGCCCACCCCCCAGGCCTTGGGGAGGAAATTCTCCTGAATGTGTTCTGATGTAGTTGAAACAGTCCAGAAGAAAAGAAGGGAAAAACCAAAGTCTCAGGAAACAAAAGTTCAACTCTCCGTCTCACGCCGAGAGGGGAAAAGGGAAAAAAAACCAGCTGGCTGCTCCCTCTGTGTTCCTGCAGCCAGAGAACGCAGAGGAGTGTATCTCTGTGTCCTTGAGAAACTGTTTTGAAAAGTTTGTTTGGGTTTTTTTTTCTCAAGCTCAGTTTGAAGGCACAGAAAAGGCACAAAATTACTTTTTGGGCATAGAGCATGACAGGGGATACACATGATAGAGTCACCCCAAGACAACTCCATAGAAAAGAGTTATCAAGTCGTCACCTTGGTGCATACCACATGCCTGAGATACCAAACACTGATGGAGTCTGCCAAGAAATACTGGGGATGGATTTTATTGCAAAGTATCATTTCAGGTGCCTTCCTGTAATTGTTCCTGCATCTTCCCTCTGCTTACCATCAGCAGGTAGAGTGTTTCCAAGCCAAAGCCTTTGGGATCATCCTCTAAAATGAGGGAGTGCTGCACATGTAATGTGATGCCTGCGGCCAGATGGTGTTTGCTGTGTGTTGTGGACTGACACAGCAGTTTTCTCCAGCCTGGCTATTATTTTACACAATGCCTTTTTTTATCCCTATTACAGTGGACAGCGGATTGTAGTGAGCAGCTTGATGGCAGCTGTTCCCTATCCCAAGGGAAGGGCTCGTCGTCTCATGAACACAGTCAGGTAGGGGTTGTGTTTATCTCTTCCTCACCAAACCTTTGCTTTTGTTCTTGTACTGTCTCATCCATCAGCACGGAGCCTGCCCGTGCTGCCAACTTTCCCTCTCCCATGGAAGGGGAGATGTGTCCCTCTGTTTGGCATCTGAAAGCTCATTCCCACCCAAACCATGGAAGATGGGCAACATCCCAGTGTGAGGATGGATGCTTTGACCGGGAGCTTATTGCTCTGTGATAAAGGGGAAAAAATATGGAGTGTCTCATTTATTGCTGAAGAGCTTCTTGTGGCCACCTGTGAAAGCAATCTATTTGGAGCATCGAAGCTGACTTGAAAGTATGAGATGTAGCTGGGATGAGGGATTTTTGTGTAGCTGGGCTTCTTGGTTATGCCACAGCACAAGGACGGTGTTGTAGGGAAGAGGATTAAATAGCTGAGGGAATGAATTGGGAGAAGCAAAATTGCATGTGCCAAGAACCAGTGTTGGGTGAGCAATGACAGAAGCCAGGTGTATGTTGGTTTGGGTGGTTGTACGTGGTGTGAACATCAGTGAACAGTATTTACCAAGTGCTGCTGGAGGTGGCTGTCCCTCCTCTGCATGAGCACTAGCGTGGGAGAGGGTTGGGTAGGGTGGAGGAATGGGTCTGACTATTGTCACCTGGTTAAGGAGCTACTGTGCCACCATGAGGCCATCAATTCTATAAGAATTTATAGAATTTGCCTGAGGAGATGAGACTGAGGCGGCTGAGGAAAGGGTGAAGTGGCATTTGCAGTAGCCGTGGCTGATGCATGTGCCACCTGGAGAAGGGGCTTCAGGCTGGTGATTTTGGTGCTCTTGCCATGCTTGATGTCCTCCAGGCTTCAGTCCCACGTGTGGGATCCATGAGAAGAAGCCTGGGAGCCTCTTGCAGGATGTACAAGAGGCTGTGTCAGTTGGAGCAGTGCCTATTGCAACTTTAATTTTGGGTACAATTTCTTCCTGCACAGACCCGTGATGGAAACTGCTTGGCTGTGGGATGGGGGCTCACGCATCCCCTCCCTGCCATGGGTCTGGATGCAAGGATGCTAGGAATATCTATACCAACACCTGTACCCAACAAAGACAAGATCTTGTTGTGTAGGAAGGTGCATGCTGTATGGAAATGCTGCTTCAGATGAACCTCTGAAGGTGCCAGATGGAATTGTGGACTTAATAAATTATAGTTTTGGTCTGCTCAGAAATATTCATCATCAAAACCTCATCCAGGTTCCAGCCAGCTGCCTGATATTCAGCTGGGAAGCTGGCCATTTCCATCGAGCCTCCTTGGGTTGCTAAGGGTGATAACAGGACCAGGTGCTTACCCTGGGGAAGATCCCTTGCTCTTCACCCAAAGGCTCAGCTAATATGCTGAGCTGGTGTGTACTACAGGAGGATACAAGAGTAATACATGAGTGATGCTTACCTGACTCAAATCAACATAGCCCTGACACCTTCCATCTGCCTGATGCTGTGCACTCTTTTGTTTCAATTTATGTGGAAGGGGGATGGTGTTTTGTTTTTTTTTTTCCTGTGAATTAAACCCATTTGATCTCCTCAAACAGGGAGCTTGCTTTCTACATACAAATACCATTCACCGATGCCCAAGCTGTTTTCTCTGTGTTTGGGCTCTCTCTCAGCCTGCAGCAGAGCTAGTAATTCTCTCTCTCCATGTTTGGCTTCCTTTAACAGTGAGTAACAAATTTTCCTTGGCACCAAAGAGGAGCTGCAAGATATTGTTCCTCTGTCCAGGCAAGCATTTCTCTTGCTGTGGCTGATATATGAGTGAAATGCTGCTGGTGAGGACTAGGTGCAGTTTATTACCATTCCTGGCTGTTGATTTTTCACTGTGTGTAGGGTTTAGTTCGAAACCGGGCAGAAACACCAATTAAATGTAGTGGTTTCGGTTTGAACTATCTATTGCTTACTTATTTTTTTTCTGTGAGATAAGAATTAAGAGAAAAAAAACAAAGCAGGCACAAACTTTAAACACCTGTAATACAAAGAGTTTTATTACTAATAGAATTAAAAGGAAAAAAAAACAGCAAGAAATTTAAAGCAAACCTCCCCCCTCCTCCAGCACTTTTCTCTTTCTACTCAACTCACACAAAGGATAACAGAACATGGGATTTCCGTCAGAGTTGCAGTTCTTGAAAAGTCTCTTTCTTATGCTTAAGGAAAAAAGGGTTTTCTTTTGCTTCACCTGGTTCCCAAACTGCTACCACTAGCAGAGAGCCGCCCAGAAAGAAACAAATCTGCTGTGGTGTAAAACATCTCTTCCATGAAAAATCTCACAGTTCTTTCACACTGCCAAACACGGGCCATCACATGGGGCTATTAATCTTTTAAGGATGAGTTATTTTGGCCTGAACACAAAGGCTTTCTCCGTCACAAGTCTCTAAAAGCCTTTCACTGCTTCTATATAGCCTGGCATAGGCACTCTTCACAATCTTCACGGGCCACACATGAATTCTCCATCCCCCCATGTACTTCAAATGGATTAAAGAGACAAACAGTTTGTGATATTACAGTTTCTTACCATGGCATGCAAAAAGTATTTTTAAGCTATGTGCGAGAAACGCGGCACTGCCCCTTTTCTCCCGCTGCCATCTTCAGCTCCGTCTCACGTGACTCACTTTCTCTTTCTCTCTGACTCTGAAGCCGCCACGTTGCAGAGTGTTTTTGTTCAGGCTTTACGAGAAAAAGCCTCGCTCGCTTTGTGCTGCTGGCTGCATGGTGTCTTCTTCAGTTCGGCACGAAGTGTACTGGCTGCAGACAGGAGGCTCCGCCGGCTCCCTCTGGCTCCGCGTGGTAAAGGCAGGGACCCGCCGGTCCCACGAAGCCGCGCCGATTGAGTTTAGCTATGAGGCAGTCCATGGCTGGCTTTAGCTGCCTGCAGCTCTGAGACAGTTCCCCCTCCCAGCGACCCGGGGTCTGTGCCGGGGCATTGAGAAAAGGGGAGGGAGGCAGGGGCCCCGGCCCGGCCCGGCGGGGCCCGGAGGCTCGGAGGCCCCCCCACCTTCAGGCCGGCCGGCTGGAACGAGAGGGGCATTCCTACCTTTCTGCGTGGTTTAAATAGGTAAATTGCGAGAAACGTCATTAGTCTAAAAAACTGTCCATCAACTCAGGGTCAACCCACTACACACTGCTTGGTGAAACATCTGCTATTAGCAGCTGTGGGAGATTGGCACTTGTGCATCCCATACAAAGCAGTGGCTTACAAATGGAGAAAATTCCCTCTAGAACCCTTTTACTCTGGTCTTTCCAGTTCTCTGGGCAGGTCACTGCAAGAGGGTGGTCTGCTGATGGAGGATCTCATGAGATACATTTTGTGAACTCCCGGTGTGCTGAGAAAATTCTGGCCTCAAAACTACATTCAGCTCATCTATAATTCTTGTTTCCTACAGTGAACACTTTTGTTTGCTGCAGGGCATGGCTGTGCTCTGCTAAGCCCTGCTGTGTTTGAGCAATACTCACCAGAAGGTCTGCTAGCACCGTGTGGGCCTCTGGGGTGAAGACTACTCCATTGAGGTATGCAAGATAATATCTGAGCACTGTATTACCTCCATAAATGAGGAAAGTTTAGATAATGGAATAATTTAAAATATTTTTATGTTTGGATTTTTTTTCCCAAAAAGACCCAATGGGAAGATTTTATATAATACTTTTTGCATTTGCATTCCCCTTGTGAGGCTGTTGCAAGTAGGAAGCTCTTTGATATAATTTGGAGAGCAATTAATTAAGTAAAAGACTTCTGGTATGGTACGTATTTAGACAGCCAGCGGAGCTCTTGGTACATGACAGGCCTGGCAGCAGTTCTATCCCAGGCTCCCCTTATGTAAAGGGCATTAACAAAAAACAGCAACTCAGCGGGTTTGTCCCATTTCTCCAGGTGATGGGAGAGGGAGAGCTAAAAATCCTACTTCCTGGCCAAGTCCATCCCTTCCCCCATGGTGGCTGGCTGTCATCCATCATCACCAAGCAAAAACCTGTGTTGTTGGCAGTAAATAGGACTGCCTTTATTTTACTGCTTATTTGCATGTATGCCCATGTCCCACCAGGTGCAGCACGGACTTGGTGCATGATTGTGGACATCAGAGGTTTCTCCAATTGATGGTCATGTTGACTATCTACTGAGCAGTGAAGGAGGGTGTGTGGATCACATCTGGATTATCCTACACCGTGCTCATAGCAACCTTCTGTCCTCCCTGAGGAGCTGGTGGTGATGATGACTCGGCTTGCCTTCCCATGAAGCCAGTAGAAACAGCAGCATGCCTGTCGCAGGCAGAGGTGGTGGGCTATCAAGTTAACAGCATAAGACTTTTTATAAGGGTATGTAGTGACAGGACAAGGGAGAATGGCTTCAAACTGACAGAAGGCAGGTTTAGATTAGATATTCTGAAGACACTTTCCTGTGAGGATGATAAGGCACTGGCACAGTGTCACTTGGGGTCAGCCTCAGGAGTGTTTCTCCTGTTTTGGAGGCTTCAGTGACCTTCCTACAGACACGACTACAAAAGTGTGTCCAGTTCTCGGCAGCCGATAAGCGGACTGTACCGGCTCCAGGCACACCTCGAGGAGACTAGGTGTAGCAATCCCAAGCTCCCGGGAACAAAGGAGGCAGGAGAGGACCTTCTCGTATGAATTCCAGGAGTTTATTCCCGAAGGGGTCAGGGACGAAAATGGCCGAGGAACAGGGTCTGGCAAGCGCTTTAAGTATCAAAGGGAAAAGGAGAGGAGCGAACAAAACGGACCAATGGGTAACAGTGTAGGGGGAGGAACCCGGTAACAGCAAACCAATCCGGTGAGCACAGAGGAGGGAACAACCAACCTAGACCAATAAACAATCGAATAACAGGGAACTTTCGAGAATGGGGGAGTAGCTTTAGACTTTGGCCTCGCCCACGGACAGCCCCTCAGACTCAGACTCATCTGCCCATTGGATGGACATAAGCTGACGGGCAGTGGGCTGTCCCGAGGTGGGCCAAGGCACCACAACAGCACAGGTTGCCCAGAGAAGCTGTGGCTGCCCCATCCCTGGAAGTGTTCAAGGCCAGGTTGGATGGGGCTCTGAGAAACCTGGTCTAGTGGAAGGTGTCCCTGACCATGGCAGGAGGTTGCAACTAGATGATCTTTATGTTTCCTTCCAACCCAAACTATTCTGTGATTATAAGATATTGAGTATCCTGTGCTGTTTAGTAGTGTGGAGATGTAGAGGGCTTTGCAGGTATTGTGTACCACTG
This sequence comes from Lycocorax pyrrhopterus obiensis, assembly GCA_014706295.1. Taxonomy (NCBI): domain Eukaryota; kingdom Metazoa; phylum Chordata; class Aves; order Passeriformes; family Paradisaeidae; genus Lycocorax; species Lycocorax pyrrhopterus. The sequence continues at coordinate 11,960,598 of JACSVZ010000030.1, forward strand.
TTACTGAATCTGGCATGTTCTGCCAAAGGATGTCTGAACTGAAGCCCAAGCCTTACTGATAAGGAAAGCATAAGAAATTCCCACAAAGTCAAATGTATCACAAGAAACTATCTCAAATATCTCAGTGACTCAAAGAAGTGCAATGCTGTGCTAGTACCAAAACATTTCAAGGCAGGACATGCTTTGTGTCATGTGAGGACATCTGACCTGCCTGCATCTGAGGAGGTATCTTTGACTGCTGTGTGTGGGGTGAGAGCAGAGCAGATCCACTTAAATCTTTCAGGTCTCTCTTTCACGTGTCTTGCCTGAACCCCAAAACCCCCTTTGATGATGAGCACTTGGCTTCCAACTATATCACAGAATTGCAGAATATTCTGAGTTGGAAGGGTCCCACAAGGATCATCAAGTCGAACTCTTAAGAGAATAGCACATACAGGGATTGAATACACGACCTTGAATGTTATTAGCAGCATGCTCTAACCTCGGGGTCAAACAACTTCCTTTCATGAAGTTTTTAATAGAATCCTAGAATGGCTTGGGTTGAAAGGGACCTTAAGACCATCTCGTTCCAACCCCCCTGTCATGAGCAGGGACACCTTCAACTAGACCAGGTTGCTCAAAGCCCCATCCAACATGGCCTTGAACACTTCCAGGGATGGGGCATCTATGACCTCTCTGGACAACCTGTTCCAGTGCCTCACCACCCTCACAATGAATAATTTCTTCCTAATATCTAATCTAAACCTGCCCTCTTTCAGTGAGAAGCTATTCCCCCTTGTCCTATAAGTACGTGCCCTTGGCATGTAGTCATGGCTGGAAAAGCTGCTACATTGCCAAAGCAAAGGCAGTAGTAGGAGTGGGGTGATATGTGAAAGTTGCCTCTTGGGAAACAGCAGATTTCAATGCACAGTAGAACTTAATTTTATAGAAAGCGGAAAACCCAAAGTATCAGTGCAGATTTCTCTTGAAATTCCAGAATTTTTTTTTGCAGGCATCAGTGCTTCTTGGGATCAAACACCAGGAGATCCTCCTCTATGGATGCTTCAGAGGCAGGTGGCAAGGGATCATGGTCTTGGATAGGGGCCACATCACTAGGTCCAGAGTTGGACTGAGGCTCCTGTGACCAGCACTGCTGTCATGTAAACATCTCAAGTCAGCAGTGAAGCTGTCTTCTTGCTGTCTTAAATCTGCTGACAACAGCGGGCAGCATGTAATGCCCCAAATCCTTGACTAACCAGATCAGCTCTGTAAAGCGAGTGAGTACTGCTTGCAAAGAGGCTGGCAGGATCTCCTGACAAAAGATGTAAATAATTTCCCCATGCTGGTAGACAGCCTGTGTCTGGCTTTAGTTGTCCATCCTTGGGTTCAGATTTGAAGCAAAATGTGAGGGAAGATCCTGGGGGCAGTTTGAGGTTCTCCATCTCCTTGACCTGCTTGTATCATAGTCCAAGTCCAGTTTGTACACTGAATTTCATTGAGATTGGCCACCATGCTGAAGACCTGTTGGGACAAGTGGGTGCTGGCAGATGCTACAGTCTCTGTTGTTTCCAAAAGAAAAACTGAAAGACAGAGAGTTACTTTGAGGCTTTGCCAGTGAATACAGGTTGGTGTATCCCTGCCTGACAGAGGAAGAAATGAAATCTTTAAGTGGGGTGACCTGCCCATGATCAAAGAGCAGCTCTAAGAAAACCAGTCACTTAATGGTTTTCTGCCTGTAATTGCTGGGTAACAGTCCCTCCGTGTAGTGAATGCAGTCCTGTTCAGTTACAGTTGGAGAGGACTACTGAAAAAGAAATCGTCCTTTAGCTAATATATAGATTTAACTTTGGGACTTCTGTTTGGGATATATCTCATGAAGCAGCACCTTGCCTCATGAAGCAGACACCTGCATGGGTGTCTGAAGATCTGGGAGTGAAATGCTTCACTGCTTTGCTGCCTGATTTAGGAAAATTGTTGCTGCTTACCGAGGATGGAGGAAGGTATCTTCTAGGCCTGCTGTCACTAGTGACTCACATAAGATGACATCTTGTCACCCTCAGTTTTCATTTGTGTAGAGTGGACAGGGTGGTGCTGGTCTTCCTGATGAAGGGAAAGCTTCCAACACTATTTTTCTGTGAAAATTGCAATAGTTGAGTTCCCTTTGAGGTCTCCATTCTTCTTCCAGAGTTGGTTGAATACATCAACAAGTGTCAAAGCTCTTGGCAGAGAAGGGATGACATGAGCCATTTCCTCTGAGGCTCGGGCAGGGGCTTGCTGCTGTGTCTCCATAGCATGTCTGAAGTTCTCAGTGCCATTCTGAGTGCTCTCAATGCTCCTCATCTTCATTCTCGTGCATAAATGAGCTATCTAGCACATCCTCGGCTAACATCTCTCTCAGTGTTGTCTGGAAGGAACACAACCACACAGGTTTGGCCCTTTCTAGAGAGTCCAGAAAGGTCTTGTAGGCTGTCGTGGGTAACCCAAAATGCTGTTGTATTTCATATCTATCTGTGCTCAAAAATTGTTACTATCTCTTTAAGTCCTGGCCACGCAGCTGGAAATGGAATCATGAGGTTGGGACATGCCAGTCCCTTTAAAAAGTTGGGGCACCCAAGCTGAGTCCTCTATTGCCTGGTGGCTTTTGCTTGGGGAAGAGGCCCTGCTTCAATGGAGGTTGTCTCAGGTGGGTTTTTTGGGTTTGCAACAGCAGCAACTCAGAAAAACTGCATCAGAAACTCTTTTGGAATGAATTTTGCAAACCCTGTCAGTGGCACGAAGCTTGAGCCAGTCCCAGGGCCGGGCCACCTTGCGTCGGTGCGGAGAGACCGTTTCTTCCTGCCCCCCCCACCCGGCCCCTCCCTGCCACCCTCCAACACACCTGCAGCTTGGAGGACAGCAGCACCAACACTGGTGGAGTCCAGCGAGCAGCAGGAGGAAGCGGTGCTGACCCCACATGCACCAGCAATTCTCATCTGCCACTAGAACTGCTTTGTAAGCTCCTATCTTCCTGGGAGGGTTTCTTTTGGTCTGCCATCTTTTCCCTTTGTCTCCTAGACTGCATGGTCACCTGTGCAGGCCGCCATCTTGGAAGGGAGGGATATTCCACCATTTTGGGTTTCTCTTTTTTTCCCATGGAGTTAGTGAGATTTGGCAATTTTGTATCTAGTGGTTATTTACTGTTATTTTTTGCCTGTTGCAGTTTTGCTTGTTAATAAACTGGGTTTTTTTCACTTATATCTGCTCATATTTCATTTCTCCTTATTGATGGAAAGGGATTGGTTAATACTATAAGGAGAGGCAACTCATTCCAAAGTGCCTACCTTTTCAGTTGTCTTAAACCAAGACAAATTTGGCATGCAACTTAAATGGCACGAGAAAGTGAAAAAATAACAATTTTGTCCAAAACATTTGGTTTTGGGTACAGAACTCACTCATCATGATGCTGTTCAGTCTAATCATGGGGCAGTGGCACCTAGGCTTGTGTACTTGTCCGTATAAATGGTACTATTTGCCCGAGATCTGGCTCTTTGTCACAGGGACACAAACCAAGATTGCTTTGTTGATACATTCTGCAATATCGGCTTATGTAAAGATAAGATCAGAGGCAATGAGGATTATTTCGGATGTGTATTCATTGCTGTTTGCCTGCCCTGGTCTCAGCTGCTACTTCTGGGGATTTATTAATAATCACACCCAACCTATTGGGGGAACAGTAGGGAATGATTTTTCCCAGCCTTTCACTTCCTTCTCCTCCTTCAGGTCTGGCACATCACCTTTTGAGAATGTTCATTTCCCTCTGAATGTTAAAGGCACCATATTTTTGTTACTAATTCTGCTATGTCTCCTCTGTATGGTTGTCATGGCTTGATACTGGCCAAATGCCAGGTACCCACCAAAGCTGCTCACTCACTCCTCTGCTGCAACTGGACAGAGGAGAAAAACTTTAACAAAGGGTTCATGGGTTGAGATAAGGACCTGGAGAGATCGCTCACTAAATACCATCACGGGCAAAACAGGCTCAACTTAGAGATATAAGGTAAATTTATTACAAACAAAATCAGAGCAGGATAATCAGAAGCAAAACAAGCCCTTAAAAACACCTTCCCCCCCACTCCTCCCTCCTTCCCAGCTCTACCTCCTACCCAGTGGTGCAAGGAGGCAGGGAATGGGGGTTTTGGTCAGTTCATCACCCTCAGTTTGTCCCAGTGCTCAGGGAGAGGAGTCGTTCCTCTGCTGCACCATGGGGTCCCTCCCACGGGAGACAGTTCTCCATGAACTTCTCTGACGTGGCTCCATCTCTCTCTGTGAACTGCTGCAGAATGAGTCCATCCCACGGGCAACAGTACCTCTCAGACTGCTGCAGTGTGGGTCACTCTTCCACTGGGTGCAGTCCTCCAAGGACAGGCTGCTCCAGCCTGGGAGCAGGGCCCCTCTCTCCATGGGCTTTCCACAGGATCATAGCCTCCTCTAGGCATCCATCTGCTCCAGTGTGGGTCTCCTGCACAGGCTGCAGGTGAGTGTCTGCATCCCCATGGACCTCCATGGGCTGCAGGGGGACAGCCTGCTTCACCATGGTTTTCACCACAGGCTGCAGAGGAATCTCAGCTCCGGCTCCTGGATCACCTCCTCCCCCTCTTTCTTCACTGACCTTGGTGTCTGCATAGTTGTTTCTCTCACATGTTCTCACCCTGCTCTTCTCTCACTGGAATTAAAACTACGCAACAACTTTTTTTTCTTTCTTCTTAAATATATTATCACAGAGGCGTTACCACAATTTCTACTTGGCCCAGCCTTGGCCAGTGGCACATCCATCTTTGGAGCCTTCAGGGATTTGCTCTGCCGGACATGGTGGAAGCTTCTAGCAGGTTCTCACACAAGCCACCTTCGTGGCCCCCCCGCTACCAAAAACCAGGCCTTGAAAAACCAATGCAATGGTCTACGACACATTTAGAATTAGGGCTGAGATTTCCAGGGAGGTTGCCCAGAGATCTGCCCCAGTGGTGAAAAATCCTGAGTGGCATGGGATGTGGGAGGACATAGGCCAGGTCCTAAAGAAATACTCTGCCCTAATAGTTTGGAAGTTTCCCCCTGAACAAACTCAGAATCCAGCTAAGGTAGAAAAATATCTGAAAGAAAATTACTGTGGCAGCTCCAAAGAGGAGCAGCTCATTGCATTGTACTGGATCCCGGCTAATGCTTATCGCACACTGCCCGTTACTGTACAGCAGCTACAGAGGAGAGGGAGAACAAATCTACAGACACCACGGTCACTCAGCTGCAGTTAAACCAGAAGGGCAGCCTAAGCCAGTAGTAGTTGCCCCTGTCCAGAGTAGGAAATTGTCTTGGGGTGACTTTATGATGTGTATCCCCTATCGCCGCTCTATGCCCAGACATGATTCCCGTGCCTTTCTGTGTCTTTAACCTGGATGCGAGAGAAAGAAAAAAAAAAGCCAGACGAACTTTTCAAAGCAGTTTTGTGTTCAAGGACACAGAGATAGCTTCTGCGGTGGCAAGAGTGGAGGAAGCACCCTTTTCCTGCTTTTCAGCCAGCTTTCAGCTCTGTTTTCTCCAGAGAGAGACGGAGAGTTAAATTTTGTTTTCCTGGGACTTCGGCTTCTTCTTCTTCTCTTCTGGAACTGTTGAGAACACCAGAACTCACTGAGAGAGCTTTCCACCGAGGCTCGGAGGGGCCTATGCTGAAAACCCAGCTCCGAAGAGGAGAAGAGAGACCACACCCACAGAAAAGGGCTCTAAAATCTTCCCAGGTTTCTCTCCACAGCGAGAGGTTTTATTATTCAGCATTATTATTCTTTTCCCGTGTGTTTGTTAAATAAATAGGTTTTTTTCCTTTCACTTTCCTCCGAGGGAAATTTTTCCCCAACCTGGTGGGGGAGGGGTGGCTGTAACCTGCCTTCTATCAGAGGACGTTCAAATTCGGACATTCCTCCGAACTTGTCTCAAACCAGGACAAATAATTAGTACAATGCTGATGTGGCTCAAAGTGGCACAACTTGGGACCCAAGCATATGCCCAATTCCTAGCGTCACTTCAGTGGAATGAAGAAAACGAGACAGTGGGAGCTATGACAAGAAGGCTCCGTGTCGCAGTTGAGACAGACGCAACACTCAAAAATAGTGCACACCAACTCCATCAGAAGGCAAAAGGACAGAAAAGACATTTTATTCTACAAAGTCTCCATTTATATAGTCTCTTGGCACTAGTGCTGTGTCCTCATAGGCTTCTACATTAATACCTCTTAAAACTTATTGGTAGGTTGCAACCACCACCCATAAGAAAACAAATCTAAGCTAAAAACAACATCCCTCGGGCAGCTGCATGTTTTCTTCTCTTGTTTTTGTTTCTTGCTTCTGTTGATGTTAAAGTTCTCACGAGTGCAAGCTGAATTCTCAAGGGTAAAGGGTAATTGTGCTCAAATCAATGTCTGTTGAACTTTCTGACCAGCTGTCAGTTTCCACAGCTCCCCCTTTTTTTTTTCAACTGGAAATGCAGCGTTTGTGGTCCTCTACAGGGCCCTTTGCAGAAAGGAGAACAAACACAGCACAAGGAGGAAAATAAGAAGGATAACAATTACAATTAAACATCCCGTTTTTATGAGGTCTTTGATCCATTTAGTAATTCGCCAGTTACCAAACACATCATTAAACCAACCGGGCTCATTTTCTTCTCTTAATTTTGAAAGACCTATTTGCAGTTCTTTGATATTAGCAAAGACTCAGAGTGGTCAGAAAGATTCATGCAGCACATGCCATTGAATTCTTCACAACCGTGTCCCTGTGCCAACAGCAAGAAGTCGATGGCTGCTTGATTTTGCAGGGTAGCGTGTCTAATAGAATCAACATCAGTTAACAATCCTGACAAAGCAAGCGAAGTGGCATTAGTCTGTTTAGCAAGCCAACAACCTAGCTTTTCCAGCAGCTACTCCTGGAACAAAAAGAGAAGTTAAAACACGTTTCTCCAGATTCCAAAAATCAAGAGTGTTATCGCAGTCTCTTGCAAAAGAATGCAAGGACCATTTGTCGCGAGTTGCATGCTTGTGATTTAAGAGCATAGTTAAATTTGGAGTAAGCAGAGTTAGGCTGCCAATAGTACATGGTCTGCCAACAGTGTGTGAAGGTATTGCAGGCCACGCGTGGTCTCCACAAATTAAAAATATCCCTCGAGGTAATTTGTGTGGAGAATGGTCTGAAGCAGCTTGGTAGTATGTAACACCATCCTGATTTAAAACCGTCCAATTGCACCAAGCTGAAACATTTTGAAATGCAGGATTTGCGGGTGATACATCTTGAGCACTGGGACAATGTGAGTTCTCCCAGCACCACGTCCATGTGTAATTAAAGAAGACACACGCTGGAGCCCTTATTGACCCCAAAATATCTATTTCTTGTGGCTCAAGGCCCACAGGGAGTGTGTGATCCCATACCTCAATGTCATGAAGGCACTTTTTCAGGTCAGTACTACAAGCAGTTTTAGGAGCCTGGCCATAGGTTTCCTGAACTATTAAAGAAGGTTGGACCGGTACTCCAACCAAACATGTGAAAAGGCGATTGTGGTGTTGCAAGAGACATGCACAAAGACAATTGGTTCAGGGCGTTGGCAAGGGTTACCCACACATTTTCTTTTGGAATCGGGGGTAACAAGGCTAGTCCTTGCTCCATCTCAACCTGAAGCAGGACCATCCAACAGATGGCCCACACCGTCGTCATCTTCTGAAGGTTGCCTGTTGGTCTCATGACGCTTTTGATGTTGCAAATCAGGGCGAACACACCTTGCAGGTATCCACCACACACCGGTATCTGTGGAAACACAAGCATACCTGCGCCCCCAAGTGATAAGGTCCCACGGGCCTTCCCACTTGTTAGTGAGTAAATCTCGTACCCATACATTCGCTCAGGGTAGGTGCGTTTCACCCGTAGACTGTAATGAGAAGAAATGGTTCAAAAGAACAGGATTATTAGAATTTGGTGGCACTGTAAGAAGATTTATCATATATAAGGCTTTTGCCAGCCTGCTCTGTGGGGTTTCTCCAGTCATTCCCCCTTTTTGTTTTTCCAAAACAAGTTTTAAATAACCGTGAACACGTTCGATAATAGCTTGACCAGTGGGAGAATGTGGAATACCAAGTTTGTGCATCACAGCCCATAGTTGTAAAAACTGCCATGTCTTCTGTGAAACGTAGGCAGGGCGGTTATCAGTTTTCACAGAGGAAGGCACGCCTAAAACAGCAAAAGCCAGTCGCCAATGAGCAATAGCATCACGACTTTTTTCTCCTGCGTGAGCAGATGCCCACATAGCAGAAGAGAAGGTATCAATATAAACATGCACCTACTTGAGACGGCCAAATTCAGCAATGTGGGTGACATCTGTCTGCCAAATTTGCAAGGCTTGTAGGCCTCTGGGGTTAACGCCTGCTGGTAAAGGTGCGGCGAACCCTTGACAATCAGAACAGGAATTGACAATGTTGCGAGCCTCTGTAGGTGTCAGCAGAAATTGCTTTTGTAAAGTACGAGCACTCTGATGGAAAAAGTGCAAGGCTCTGGCTTGTGCTATTTTATCAGGCTGCGGTGCCATCCACGCAGGGTTGGCTAACTTATCAGCTCTGGCGTTACCTTCCACTATAAATCCTGGTAAATTGGTGTGGCTCCTTATATGCAAAATGTAATAAGGATGAGTTCAGTTCTGAATCGCACACCACAAGGTCTTCAACAATGAGAAAAGAGCAGCATTATTAACTTCCTTTAAAAGTGAACAATCAAGGCGTTGTGTAATGTCTGCAACATAAGCAGAATCAGTAACAGGATTCAATGGTACATGAGAGAATCGCTGAAATGCCATGGCCACAGCTCTTACTTCAACAAGCTGGGCAGAGCCTGATTCATGGCCTTCCAGTGTCTGCCACCCAGACTCATCCCTCCAGGTGACAATGGCCTTTCCTGTTCTTCCTGATCCATCAGTAAAATCTGTGAGTCCTTGTAACAGCACACAACTGTTCTTTGGTTGTAAAGACAAGCTGGTGGATTTTGCCAATTGCAGCAATTTGTGGCTGGGCAGATGATAAGCAATCTGCCCTGAAAAGTTTTGCAGTGCACTCTGTAAAGGAGCACTGTTCGCAAAACTGCATTCAAAATATTCTTGTTGAATGGGAAGTATGATTTTTACAGGGTCTTTGGCCATCAACTGCAGGCATCTCTGCCGACATTTGATGATCAGTTGAGCAATTAGTTCAAACAGCATAGGTGCTGTTTTGTTAGGTTGGTGAGGCAAAAAGACCCATTCCAAAATGTGCAAAGGGTCAGGCCATTGATCATTCCATTGTCCAATGATGCCTGTAGGATGGAAATCTGGGGTGACAAGAAACACAACAATATCAATGGTGAGGTCCACCCTGTAGACCTGACAATTTGAAATAGCTTGTTGCACCTCTTCCGGTGCTTGTTCTGCTTCAGGGGTTAACTTCTTCGGTGAAGTTAACTCTGGGTCCCCTTTAAGGATATTAAACACTGGGGATAATTGCGCTGTAGTGTACTAGTTTGAAAACAAACCAGTGGGAGGCACCAAGTCAGAATAACAATTTAATAGAAAAATTAAAAGAAAAAAAAATAAAGGCAGAAAACAGTGAGTTAAACTGAGAGAGTCAGGATACAACCTGACACCCTGTTAATCAGGGTGGCGGTAGCAGTCCAATAAGATAGTGGCTGTAGTCCTCCTGAAGTGATGGATGTGGCTCGAAGCAGTAGTCCGGTAGAAGGGTCTGCTCTTCTTCAGAAAAGTCTAGTGGTGGCTATGTAGCTCCTGTCCTCTGGGAATCCAGTGGGAAGGTTGTCCGTGGTGTTCAGAATCTCTGATTATATCCAGGATGGAATGCTTGGTTCCTCCTTCTGGGTGGAGCATCTCACAATGGGATGGTGAGTCATGAGGCCAGGTGTTGATGGACTCATTAACAGAAGATAGTCCGGAGGGAGTTATCTCTGAGTCATGCAGCAAGGCATTGATGGGCCATTAACAGAAAGATAGTCCGGAGGGAGGAGGCCAGGAAACACTGCCCGGCCTGGTTTCAACAGCTCATGAGGATGGTAATAGAATACACTGCAACCCACGACATGTAGTCAACCCTAAATAGGGTCATAGCCAATTTATGGTACCCAAAAGTTTCTGTGCATCATTCAAAGTCTGAATTGATTTTTCAAATTGAGCATTTTGTGGCTGTTTTGTTTGCTCAAGTATTTTTACTCCAAGATATCTCCAAGGTGGTTGCTGTTGCACCTTTTCTGGAGCTATCTGCAAACCATAATTTTGCAGCGCTTTGAGCAAATGTGGTTGGATTTGTAACAAATCCTCTTTCATGGGACTTGCTACCAGGATATCATCCATATAATGATACCAATATGCTCCAGGGAATTGTTCCCTAACTGTTGACAAGGCTTGTGCTACATACCATTGGCAAATGGTTGGGCTATTTTTCATGCCCTATGGCAAGACTTTCCATTGATATCATTTCAAAGGTTCAGCATTATTAATAGATGGCTCTGTAAATGCAAATTTTGGAATATCCTTCGGATGCAGTGGAATGGTAAAAAACCAGTCTTTCAGATCAACAATTAATATATCCCATTCAGCAGGTATCATTGTGGGGGATGGCATTCCAGGCTGCAAAGCACCCATACTCTCTATCACTGCATTAATTCGATGTAAATCATGGAGCAATCTCCATTTCCCTGATTTCTTTTTGATTACAAAGACAGGTATATTCCAGGGACTGGTAGATGGTTCAATGTGCCCCTGTTGTAGTTGTTCTTGAACCAATTCGTGAATTTTTCTTTTGTCAGGGGCCACTGGTTCTCCCATATAGGTTGTTCTGTGAGCCACTGCAAAGGCAGCGTAGGGTACTTTGCACCCTTCTGCACAGCGGCCCCCTTTAAAAATTTGTCCCCACTCTCACTCCCCAAGCTGTTGAACATCCCGTCCCCACAGATTGAGAGGTGCCACAGTGACATAGGGACGGACAGTAGCTGTCTGTCCCTCTGAGTTTTTGATTAATACGGGATTGGCACTCAAGTAGCTTTGTGCAGCACCCCCAAGGCTGGCAACGGCAGACCCTACTGGCGTCGTGGGCCATGAGGGCGGCCACACAGAAGCAGAGGCAATGGTAACATCGGCCCTTGTGTCTATGAGTCCCTTGAATCTTATTTGTGACGGAGTCACATCTTGCATAGTCAAAGTACAAACCATTTGTGGTCTCTGGTCCGATATGTCTTGAGTCCAATATAGTTCAGGTGGTCCCGTTGATCCGAAGCCTTGATTCCCTTGCAGTCTGGAGTCTGGTTTTGGGGCACAAGACTTAAAAGGAACAAGTTGAGCAATACGAGTCTGAGCAGGTATAGTAACTGGAGGAGTGGGCGTGGACACCATAGCATGTATTTGTCCCATGTAATCAGCATACACAACCCCAGGATGTACAAAAATACTTTGCAATGTTGCACTTGATCTCCCTATTAGCAAAGCACTTAGACCCCGTTCTTTGGGTCCATGTGCCTTTAGGGGGACTTTATGTCCCTTCAATGAGTTTAAAGTTACTGTGTTGGCCGTGGAAACATCCATGCCGGCTGATCCTAGTGTCCTTCCAACGAGCTGGTCGCATAGGCTTGTGTCGGTCATGCTGTCTGGGAAAATATTTGTGTCTGCGCGCACTTCCGTGTCGCGCTAGTCTTCCTGTTTCCCTGCTCTCTAAGAGGATGTCCATCTGCATGAAATGTGGATTTACATTGCTTTGCACGATGTCCTGGCTTTCCACATCTCTTACATTTTTCTGCAGGGTTTTTTAGTGCCTGATTATTGCGGGGACAATCGGTTTTGTCATGACCTTGCTGTCCGCAGCGAGAACAACTACGTGTTACCTTGGCTACAGTTGCAATAGTCTCTGCTAACATAGTTATTTGGTGAGAGACATTTCCCACTTTAGCACAAGTATTTATCATCTCCTCTAAGGTAGGGTTTTCTTTTGGTAAAAGGTCTATGGCGTTTCTATATTCATCATTTGCATTGTCTCTGGCCAATTGCAGTATCAATAGATTTTTTGCATAGTCATCTGCTACCTGGTTCTCCATGGCATCTCTCAAGCATTCTATGAATTGCATGAATGGCTCCTGAGGTGCTTGCTTTATCACTGCATACCGCGGTGTGGATGTAGATAGGTGTGCAACTTTCGAGAGAGCCTTCATACCTATAGCTTGAGCCTGGGCTAAGACAAAAGGATTCAGGCAAGCCTGCAGCTGTGGATTATATACAGGGGTGTCATGATCCGCTAACACAAGTGGGAGTCGTGATGGTTCGTTAACTGATCTCAGAGTGCAAAAGACACAACAGGGATTTTAGCTTCAATCAAAACAGTGCACTTTTATTGAGTGCCAACAACACGATTATGCGATAGAAGAGAGAGATATAAAGAAACAAAGGATAGAGAGAAAAAAAAAAGGGGGGGGAGGGTTAATAGCTACCAACGGCGAGGCGGAATCCTCATGGTCCTGCCAATAGATCCGTCTTCTTTCCGTGGGGAGATCTCACAGGGTTAATTTAGAAAGTCCCTTTATAGTCTTTTTCAAAGCAGGAGGCAACTGGCCAAGAGGTGAGGAAATTGACAACCATTGTGTTGTGACGCCCGTTGTTTTGGGATACAGGAGCAGGTGTACAGGACAGGTCCTTCCTTCTCGCTTCAGTGCAATCCTTCCCACCTAGGCAGCAAGAACGGCGCCAGCGCGACCTGTTCCTCAGGAATGCATACCAGTCCTCTGCGGGCACACCTGCAGGCAACACTTGGCAAACATCTCACCTCAGACAGGCCAGGACTCCTGTGCAAAAGTCCTCTTTTCTTTCTGGGGTTTTTAGGGTGTTCAGTCTCTGTCCTCGTCGATGATCGTGAGGCAGATGAGGGATCTTTGGACCGTCTCTTACAAGGGGGTAGCCCCATCAGCTGAGCCAGGCCTGCTCCGAATCGGGGGTCATCCTGTGATAACTCAAGATTGGCTAGCGACGTCTCCTCGGCAAGTCACCGCCACGTTATCTCAAACATCATATATTGAGTTGAAGAACAAATTAGTCTGGCTATCTGTTTCACATCAAAGGGAGTCGTCCTCTGCAGCTAAAAATGAAAGCATCTTCTGTACAGCAGGGGATCTCAAGCCATGCTGTGCAGACAACTTATGCAGATCTGAAAGGACTTGCCGATTAAAAGGGGAGTTTTGGTCAGGCATCTGACCTCCTCCTCTGATAACAGGGAATGCTGCGGGCATTCTGTCAGATCTCAATTGCTTATTCCCCATATTAGATTGCCTGGGTCCTACTATAGAGTCAGCCATTTCAAGATCTTCGTTATTAATTGCTAATATTTTTATATGTTTCCAAAAACTTAGTGGGTCATAGGCAGATATAGTGACTGTAGCCGGTTGTATAGTAAATACATCTTCCGGAGGGTTAATCGGCGGATGGCAGTCGGGTCCCCCCATGTGTGGGTCCCGCAGGTCTATGAGAGCGGGGGGTCCCTGGGCCATTTCAGTCGCTCTGGCGCTGGGAACAGCAACTGTGGAGGTGTGGGGCCACCCCTTCTGGGGGCTGGCGGAACTGCATGTCCATTTCCAGAAGGCAGCTGCCGAGCCACGCGACAACTTCCAGTCTGCGCAGGCGCAGATTCACTGCAGGACTGTATGGGCGGAAGTCTGCTAGGGAAATGTGTGGGTGGAAGTCTATTTGAATGTTGCGCATGAGCGGCCGTGCAGTGGGGACAGGGGGTGGGCGGGACCTGTAATGGCCGTGCCCCTGGTAATGGCGGCTGCAGCGGCTGATGCACTGGTAGAGGCATGTCCAGGACATTTGGAGCAGGGGGATTTACAGGTATGAGCTCATCTTCACTGTCGGTCCAAGAATCATTAGGCGGGGTAAAAAAAGCGGATTCGTGAGAACGGGAGTGTTGGGGCAGTCTGTGCTGAGGTTGATCCCTCCTCCGGCACTGCCCCGCCCAGGCGCACCATTGCCATCTTTACTGAGGCAGTCTGGCGCGTCGCCATTACCAAGGCAGTCCGACATGCCACCGTCCTGCTCCGCACTGCTGCCACGGTCAGAGTCTCTCGCGGGGGGGGGGGGGGCTGATGTGGCAGGCAAGGAAAAAGCCACCGGCAAAATCGGCACCTTGCAAAGCGTTTGCTGTGGAGGGATGCAGCCCACTTCTTCCACCTGCCCCTCTTTTCCACTCCGACCCTCTGCATCTGCAGGGGTTTGGTTTTCCACGTCCTGTTCCTTTTTTAGCATTCTTAAAGCGTCCAAGACCACCCGCCAAGTTGTCATGACAGATTTGGCTGTTTCGTCTCCCCGAGAACCAGATTCAAGGATAAGTAGTCCCACTCGCTCCCAGGTTGTCACACTAAAGGCATTTTCAGAGTTTGCTTCTATAACTTGGCTTTTGCACCATAGGAGCAGAGCCTATAACTGGTGCTTATCATGTTTAATACCCCATTTTGCTAGCAATGATGTCCAAATATTTACAATAGATCTCTCTTCCCGAGATACTTGAGATCCCATTTTTATCCTCTCAGTAGCTCACCTTTAAAACAGGTTGAATAAGTAGTAGCAGCCGGGGCTTATCACAGCTTTCTTAGCCGTTTTCATCTGCTGAGTTGTCCGTCTCCGGACACTTGATCGTGACTCGGCTGCGTGATACAGCCATAGAGTTGGCGTTCCACGTCGGTCAGGGTCACCAGATGTCGCAGTTGAGACGGACGCGGCACTCGCGAATAATGCACACCAACTCCATCAGAAGGCAAAAGAACAGAAAAGACATTTTATTCTACAAAGTCTCTATTTATATAGTCTCTTGGCACTCGTGCTGTGTCCTCATAGGCATCTACATTAATACCTCTTAAAACTTATTGGTAGGTTGCAACCACCACCCATAAGAAAACAAATCTAAGCTAAAAACAACATCCCTCGGACAGCTGCGTGTTGTCTTCTCCTTGTTTTTGTTTCTTGCTTCTGTTGATGTTAAAGTTCTCACGAGTGCAAGCTGAATTCTCAAGGGTAAAGGGTAATTGTGCTCAAATCAATGTCTGTGAAACTTTCTGACCAGCTGTCAGTTTCCACAGCTCCAGACATATGAAGATACTGTCCATACCCCTACACAAGCCCAAGTCTCAGCTGTAGAAACAGACTTGACCGAGTGTATGCAGAAATTGGGAGAATGGAAGAGACCCATCAGAATCTCAGAAAGGAGCTTAAAGAGAGCCTTTTCCAAGTTTCTTCAGTACAGACCAGAGCCCCTGCTATCAGAAGCAGATGTCCCCCAGCATGGCTACACCCCATGAGCTGACCTGTGGTTCTTCCTGCATGAGCGTAGGGAAGGCATGAGAAGATGTGATGAAAAATCCACTTCTGTCCTGGCAGCACGGGTGGGTAAGCTAAAAGAGGAAACTACTAACAGAGGAAGTTCTACAATAATGTAGTTCCAGTTTCCCATGACCGAGCTCCCAGGCATAACAGAAGGGAGGATGACATGTCTGATCCCCTTGAAGGGACCTCCACAATGTATGCACAGGGAGGAAACAATAGCCAGAAATAGAGGGGCCTTGCCTCTAGCCAGGTAGAGGCCAGGGGAAATCTGGTCTCTTGGACTGTGTGGATCCAATGGCCTGGCACATCAGAACCACAAAAATACAAGGCTTTGGTTGGCACTGGTGCACAATGTACTCTAATACCATCAGGACATGTGGGGGCAGAACCTGTTTCCATTGCTGGGGTGATAGGGGGGTCTCAGCAGTTGACTCTGTTGGAAACTGAAGTGAGCTTGACCAGGAAGGAGTGGAAGAAATTCCCCATTGTGACTGGTCCAGAGGCCCCTTGTATTCTCGGTATAGATTATCTCAGGAGTAAGTATTTCAAAGACCCAAAAGGACATTGGTGGGCTTTTGGGATAGCTGCTGTGGAGATAGAAGGTATTAGACAATTGAACACCTTGCCTGGTCTTTCAGAGGACCCTTCTGCAGTAGGACTGCTGACAGTTGAAGAACAACAGGCACCGATCGCCGCCACAACACTGCATTGTTGGCAATACTGCACAAACTGAGTCTCCGTGATTCCCATCCATAAGATGATCCATGAACTGGAGAGCCAGGGAGTGGTCAGCAAGACTCACTCACCATTCAATAGCCTTATATGGCCAGTGCGTAAGTCTAATGGAGAGTGGAGACACAGTGGACTTGTGGCCTGAATGAAATTACACCATCACTGAGTGCTGCCATGCTGGACATGCTGGAACTTCACTACAAACTGGAGTCCAAGGCAGCAAAATGGTGCTACCATCAACATTGCCAATGCGTTTTTCTCCATTCCTTTAGCAGCAGAGTGCAGGCCACAGTTTGCTTTTACCTGGAGGGGTGTGCAGTACACCTGGAACTGATTGTCCCAGGGGTGGAAGCACAGTCCCACCATTTGCCATGGACTGATCCATACTGCACTGGAAAAGGGTGAGGCTCCAGAACACTTACAGTACATTGATGACATCATCATGTGGGGCAACACAGCAGAGGAAGTTTTTGAGAAAGAGGAGAAAATAATCCAGATTTTCCTGAAAGCTGGTTTTGCCATCAAAGTCAAGGGACCTGCCCAGGAAATTAAGTTCCTAGGAGTTAAGTGGCAAGACGGACGCCCACAGATTCCAACCAAGGTGATCAGTAAGATAGATGCTATGTCCCCCTGACCATCAAGAAAGAAACACAGGCTTTACTAGGTGCCATGGGTTTTTGGAGGATGCACATCCCCAAGTACAGCCAGATTGTAAGTCCTCTCTACCTTGTGACACGAAAGAAAAACAACTTCAAGTGGGGCCCTGAGAAACAGCAAGCCTTTGAACAGATCAAACAGGAAATTGGCCATGCAGTAGGCCTTGGCCCAGTCAGGACAGGACAGGATGTGAAGAACATGCTCTGCACCACAGCTGGGGATAATGGTCTGTCTTGGAGCCTCAGGCAGAAGGTACCTTGAGAGACTCGAGGATGACCTCTCAGGTTCTGGAGTGGGGGATACAGAGGATCTGAGGCCAGCTACACCCCAACTGAAAAAGAAATCCTAGCAGCTTATGAAGGGGTTCAAGCTGCCTCAGAAGCGATTGACACCAAAGCACAGCTTCTTCTGGCACCCTGACTACCAGTGCTGAGCTGGATGTGTAAAGGAAAAGTCTCTGCAACACATCATGCCCCTGATGCAACATGGAGTAAGTGGATTGCTCTCATCACACAGTGAGCTTGAATAGGAAATATGAATCGCCCTGGGATCTTGGAGGTCATCACGAACTGGCCCAAAGGTGAGAGTTTTGGATTGTCATCAGAAGAGGAAGATGAGCAGGTGACACACGCTGAGGAGACCCCACCGTATAACCAGCTGCCAGAAAGTGAGAGGCAATACGCACTCTTCACTGATGGATCCTGCCATATTGTCAGGACCAATTGAAAATGGAAAGCAGCTGTATGGAGCCCTATGCAGTGACTCGTGGAGGCTACTGAGGGACAAGATGGATGGAGTCCAATTACAGAGCTGAAAGCTATCCAACTGGCTTTGGACATCGCCAAGCAAGAGAAATGGCCAACACTCTACACTGACTCATGGATGGTAGCAAATGCTCTGTGAGGGTGGCTGGAAAGGTGGAAAAAGGCCAATTGGCAGCACAGAGGAAAACGCATATGGGCTGCTGAAGAGTGGCGAGACATTGCTACCTAGGTAGAGAAGCTGATTGTGAAAGTCTGTCATGTAGATGCACATGTGCCGAAGAGTTGGGCTAATGATGAGCACCACAACAACAAACAGGTGGATTGGGCAGCCAAGATCAAATTGTCACAGGTAGATCTGGACTGGCAACATAAGGGAGAGTTATTTCTGGCTCAGTGGGCCCATGACACCTCAGGTCATCAGGGAAGAGATGCAACATACCAATGGGCTCATGACGAGGGGTGGACTTAACCATGGACACTATATCCCAGGCTATCCATAAGTGTGAAACGATATAGAAAAGAACGAATATAGCTACCACTCCTGGTTCCAGTGGTGTTCAGCTGATATAAAGTCCAAGGGAGATAGGGTCATGACATGTGCTTGCCTCATGTTCTGTCTTAAGTACACTTTGACTTTCCTGGGCCATTCCCCCAGGTAAGACTTCCAGTCATCTGGCCACTCTGGGGCTAGATTGGGGCTCTAGGGGTGGGGTGTGGAGCATTGCCTCCGGTGTGCCAGTGATTGATGACCACTGCAGGGGCTAGGCTCTAGTGGGGTGGGGGGGAGAGGGAGGACATGTGCAAAGCAGGGCATCGCCTCACCAGGGCAAGACTCAACCTTCCCTTTTCTCCACACACACACCCGAAATGTTTCAAGCCAACAGTCCTTCCAGTCTCTCACAGCAGCTGAGAAGGAGGAAAGGTGGGTGAAACTCCTCAAACTTAGAACTGAAAAATGCTTGAGGTAACACATGACACACGATAATTCTTGAATTTATCCCATGGATTGAGCCGAGCACTTGGTATTGTTCTACGTCAATGCCAAGCACAGAGATGAACTAACAAGGTTGCAATCATGCAACAAAGAGCATTATTTTGTATTTGTAATGCTTTGCTGGAGGATGATAATAAGGAATGTCAAGGGGGGGATGCTGAGCTAGGCTTTGAAAAGTTGCTGCATGCATGCAAATGCAGACTTTGTGGGGAATTTGCTGAAGTTGCATGCATGGGTAAACAGTCAGTCCATGTGGTTGGCAGTGTGGTCCATCCCTCCTCAGCTACAGGGGTTGGGCAGTGGTGGATGGAGGTGATGTGTGCTCCCAGGGGCTGGAAGACAGATGTTATTAACATGCATTTAAACCATTCTGTGTGTAGGATCTACTTTAACAGCCCTCTGACCTCTCTGAGTATTGATGTTATTTTTGTTAGTGTGCATCTCAATCATCATTCCCAGTGACTTAATTAATTTTCAGCTGTACTAGCTCCTTTGCAGGGAAAATGATTATCTAAAGGTGAGGCTTGGGTCATTGGGAGCTTCATGTTAAAACTGCTTATGGTTATAATTCCAGTCCTGGGGAGACTGACAGCAAGTCACTTTGTTTCCTAAAAACTTGCAGTTTGTTGGGAGTTTTTTTGTCACTGAACTTGAGAATTGGCTTTTTTAGAGTCTTGTTATTAAGTCTTGGTATCGTGCTGTGAGCATTTTAGTAAACACCCTGCAGTGCAGGGCAGCAGACGCACTCCCTGCCTTGTGAGTTGAGAGAGAAACCAGTTATAAAGACAGGTCATCAAAGACCAAAAGGACATCTTGAAATGACCATAGTGACACACAACTTAATGACAAGGTGTGTTATTTTTTGGCCCTGGTGCCATCTTTATGGAGTCTGGCTCCAGGCACTGGAGCAGAGATTCCCTTACAGCCGTGGTGAAGACCATGGTGAAGCAGCTGTCCCTCTGCAGCCCATGGAGGTCCACAGGGAATCAGAGATCCACCTGCAGTCCATGGAGGAGCCCCACACCGGAGAAGGTGGATGCCCAAAAGAAGGCTGTGACCCCATGGGAAGCCAATGCTGGAGCAGGCTTCTGGCAGGACCTGTGGACCCATGGAGAGAAGGCCCCATGCTAGAGCAGGTTTGCTGGCAGGACTTGTGACTCCGTGGGGGACCCATAGTGGCGCAACCTGTTCCTGAAGGACTGCACCCTGTGAAACAGGACCCACGCTGGAGAAGTTTGGGAAGAACTGTAGCCTGTGGGAAGGACTCACATTGCAGAAGTTTGTGGAGGACTGTCTTCTGTGGGAGGAACCCCACGCTGGAGCAGAGGAAGGACTCTTCTCCCTGAAGAAGAAGTAGCTGCATGAACCGACCATAACCCCTTGTCTTGGTTTAAGACAATTTAAAGGGGAACTCTCTGGGTTATCTCCTTTAGGGTTCCAATAATCCCTTTCCACCAATAAGAAATGAATACTAATAGATGAAAGTGAAAAAACAACAGTTTATTAACAAATAGGATGCCAACAGGCAGGAAAAAAAGTAAATAATGGCTAGATATCAAACTGCTAGACCTCACCACCCCACTGGAACAAAGACAGACCCGAAATGGCGGAGGATACCTGTTTTTGATACGGCCCCAAACCTGGGAAGAGAGAGCCTGGATGGGCAGATTTTAAAAAACATGCGCGCCAAAGCAAAATCCATCCCCCACACACACACGAGGTTCCCAGCTGTGGGGTCTTAAAGATACAGTAACAATTTTTGGGCTCAGATGATTTTTGGGATACGTTATCATTATGAATCACCCCAAGACACCCCTATTTCCCATTTCCCTGGGTCACTGGGTGGGAGGAGGTAGAGAATTGTTGCTGTTTTCCCCATGGACGAGTAGAGAAACGACACGAAGTCCAGGCTCAGGGATAAATGGAAGCGCTTTAATTAATTCTCAGAAGGCTTTTATATGTTAGTTTGCAAAGTGTATTAAATGGCATAAGGTAATTGGTTTTTTGCCATCCACCCCTTAAGGGGATTGGTCAAGTTCTAAGACACCCATCTCTGAATGTTTTTCTAGTTAGAACCATAACAATTTTGCAAAACAACCTGCAGCTGCAAGAAGTTTACAAAACTGTAACATTGTTTTGAGTTACTTGCATGGGAAAGACAGAACTCTCACAAAAATGCTGCAGAGAGCTGAAGGAATTCTCTGCTGAAGCTTTTTCAGCATCCATAGAGAATCAGGAATAAAGTTAATCCTGGGAAGGAGGGACAATAGGGGGAAGGTGTTTTTAAGATTTGTTTTACTTCTCATTATTCTACTCTGATTTTCGATTGGTAATAAATTTGATTAATTTCCCACAGTTGGGTCTGTTTTGCCCCTGAGGGTAGTTGGTGAGTGGTCTCTCTGTCCTTATCCCAATCCATGAGTCTTTCATTATATGTTCTTTCCCCTGCCCAGTTGAGGAAGGGAGTGATAGAGCAGCTTTGGTGGGCACCTGGCATCTGGCCAAGGTCAAACCACCATACTGGGATTAGTGCTGGATCTGACCTGCCTGTGCTCACCAGTAGAGCACTGATGAGCTGATGCATGAAGGAAGTGTGCGGACCTGGGTAGGACAGCTTGTGCTACATCTACTTATGCAGCAGATTAGAAGGTATCGGTGCCAAGGGTCTCCATCCACATCCAAATACATCTCAAGCTGAGCATCAGAAGGTAACTGGTAGATGCTTAGCTTCAGGGCTGTCGTCGTTTAAAACCCAGCTGGAAAAACTAAACCCACTCAAGTTGCTCCCTTTCCCTCACTCCTTCCGATAATCGAGGAACACTAGGAGAGATTATCAGTTGGAATAAAAATTTACTGAAAATTGCAATAACCATAATATTAATAACAAAGAGTGTACAAAAGAGAGAATTTTGTACCCACGAAAGGGTATTCACCACCAAAGAAACAGAAATGCTTCCCAAAGACAGCGCCCGGCATAGTTTCCAGACAAACGCCCTGCGCTCAGGCCACATGGTATTCAGTAAAACAAAAGCAATATGGCCATGAGAACTTCTGTGGTTTAACATTCCCCTCCCCCCCCCAAAAGCCAATGAAGAACTAGAGCAAACAAGCCCTTTCAGAAGCTAGACCATCCGTGTTGTGCCACGCCTCCGCCTTGGACCGCTCTGCTTTTCTGGTTCGATTCCATGCAGTTGCCTCCAGCACCAGTACTGCTCTGCTAGGCTCTGCTGGGGCTTGGGCTCTACACGGCATGGCTGGGCTCTGACCTGCACCGCCGCCTCTAGCTCCCTTTTCTTTTTCTCAGAGCAGCATCTCAAGCTCACCATCACTGTCCTTCAGCACCAAGCCACAAAAGCCGCAGCACAGAGGAATGGGAAAGAGATCACCAGTGATGGAGTGGGACTAGATCTGCTAGGCTGACCCTGATACCTTCTCCCCACAGAGAGGCAAAAAATGGCACACTTTCCATTTCTGGCCCTGGCTTCTTCCTGCCAAAAACCATGCCCTCAGCCATGATGTGGTTGGTATTGAATAGACAGCACTAAAAACTCCACTCCCTTTTCTCTATAACCATGACAAGGGCTTAGAAAGGGGCTCTTCAGAAGTTCTCTACCAAGCTGAATTTGGGCAATAATTTTAGGATGCAACCCATTGCATTAGGAACTCACTTGAATGTTTTCTATTTAATATCTTTGTTGCTGTTTTGTCTTATAGAGTCATAGAGTCATAGAATCGTAGAATGATTAGGGTTGGAAGGGACCTTAAAGTTCATCGCATTCCAACCCCCTGCCATGGGCAGGGACACCTCATACTAGACCAGGCTGCTCAAAACCCCATCCAACATGGCCTTGAACACTTCCAGGGATGGGGCATACACAGCTTCTCTGGGCAACCTGTGCCAGTGCCTCACCACCCTCACAATGAAGAATTTCTTCCTAATATCTAATTAACCCTGCCCTCTGCCAGTTTGAAGCCATTTTCCCTCTTCCTGTCACTACATGCCCTTGTCTAAAATCCCAGTCCATCTCTCTTGTAGGCTCCCTTCAGGTACTAAAAGGCTGCAATAAGCTCACCCCAGAGCCTTCTCTTTTCCAGACTGAACAACCCCAGCTCTTTGATCCTTTCCTCATAGGAGACATGTTCCATCCCTCTAATAATTTTGGTGGCCTCCTATGTTGGTTTTGCACTGCCTGGTTTTTGGTAGCAGGGGGGCCACAGAGGTGGCTTCTGTGAGAAGCTGCTAGAAGCTTCCACCATGTCTGGCAGAGCCAATCCATGATGGCTCTGAAGATGGACATGCCACTGGCCAAAGCAGGGCCAATTAGAGAGGCTGGTAACACCTCTGTGATAACATATTTAAGAAGAAAATCAAAGCAAACTAGGACACAGTTTTTTTCTAGCCAGAGAAGAGGAGGAGGTGAGAACATGTGAGAGAAACAACATGGAGACACCAAGGTCAGTGGAGAAGGAGGGGGAGGAGGTGCTCCAGGCGCCGGAGCCGAGGTTCCTCTGCAGGCCGTGGTGATGACCATGGTGAAGCAGGTTGTCCTCCTGCAGCCCATGGGGATCCACGGGGAATGCAGAAATCCATCCGCAGCCCGTGGGGGAGGTGCCCATGCCAGAGTGGGTGGATGCCTGGAGGAGGTTGTGATCCAGTGGAAGATCTGGTGGAGAGAGGGCCCTTGCTTCTAAGCTGGAGCAGCCTGTCCTTAGAGAACTGCACCCTGTGGAAGAGTGACCCATGCCACAGCAGTTTTGGGAGGACTGCTGCTTGTGAGATTGGAGCCATGCTGGAGAAGTTCATGGACAGCTATCACCTGTGGGAAGGGACTCCACGGTGCAGCAGGGGAAGGACTCCTCTCCCTGAGCAGCGGAAGAAAACCTCGGGTGATGAACTGACCAAACCCCCACGCCCTGTCTCCCTGCACTGTCGGTGGGAAGGAGGGAGGGGTTGGGGGAAGAAAAGGTTTTTTTAAGGGCTTATTTTACTTCTCATTATCCTCCTCTGACTCTGTTAGTAATGAATTCACTTTGTACCTCTAAGCTGAGCCTGTTTTGCCCTTGTAGTGTTTTCTCCCAGTCCTTATCTCAACTCATGAACCCTTTGTTAATTTTTTTTCTCTCCTCTGCATAGATGTGGCAGGGGAGGGTGAGTGAGCGACTTTCGTGGGTGCCTGGCATTTGGCCAATGTCAAAGCCCGACACCTCCTCTGAATACACTCCTACAGGTCAATGTCCTTTTTGTGCTCCAAACCCCAGAGCTGGATGCAGCACTCCAGGTGGGGTCTCACCAGAGCAGAGTAGAGGGACAGAATCACCTCCCTTGACCTGATGACCACTCTTCTTTTGATGTAGCCCAGGATACAATTGGCTTTCTGGGCTGCAAAAGCACATTGCCAGCTCATGTCCAGCCTCTCATCCAACAACACCCCCAGGTCTTTCTCAGCAGGGCTGCTCTTGATCTGTTAATCCTCCAGCCTGTATTGATATTGAGGGTTGCCCCAACCCAGGTGGAGGACCTTTCACTTGGTCTTGTTAAACCTCATGAGGTTCCTATGGGCCCACTTCTTGAGCTTGTCCAGGTCCCTCTGAATGGCATCCTGTCTTTCTGGTATGTCAACTGCACATGTGCCGGTTTGGCCAAAATCTAGTAATATATCCCCTGAGAGAAAACCAGGTTACAACCACCCTTCCCCCCACCAGGTTCGGGAAAAAAGGAAATTTTTCCTCGAAGGAAAGTGAAAGAAATAAAAACTATTTATTTTAACAAACACATAGGAAAAGGATAATGATGCTAAATAATGAAATGAAATCTCTTGCTATAGAGAGAAACCTGGGAAGATTTCAGAGTCCTTCTGTAGGTGTGGTCTCTCTCCTCCTCGGAGCTGGGTCGGCGAGGGCCCACCCCCTGGGCCTCGGGGAGGAAATTCTCCCGATGTGTTCTGATGTTGTTGAAAGAGTCCAAAAGAGAAGAAGGGAAAAAACCAAAGTCCCAGGAAACAAAGTTCAGCTCTCCGTCTCACGCTGAGAAGGAGAAGGAAAAAAAAAACCCAGCTGGCTGAAGAAAGCAAGCAGGGTGCTCCCTCCGTGCTACTCGCAGCCAGAGAACGCAGAGGAGTGTAATCTCTGTGTCCTTGAGAAACTGCTTTGAAAAGTTTGTTTCGTTTTTTTTCCTCAAGCTCAGTTTAAAGGCACAGAAAAAGCACAAAATTACTTTTTGGGCGTAGAGCAGTGATAGGGGATGCACATCATAGAGTCACCCCAAGACAGCACCACTCAGCTTGGTGTCATCTGCAAAGTTGCTGAGAGTACACTCGATCCCTTCATCTATGTCATTAATAAAGATATTAAATAACACTGGTCCCAATATGGACCCCTGAGGGACACCACTTGTCACTATGTAGTGAGTTGTCCGTAGCTGGATTCCAAGAACCCACCAAAGCCACTCTATCACTCCCCTCTACAGCTGGACAGGGTGTTTTGCTGGTGGGTAGGGTCAACACCAAAAACACAGACATCAACTTAAGGAATAGTGTAATTTACTATAATGCAAAACTGCAAAGAATTACAAAAGGATAAGCTCAGCAATGTGCCTAATCATTACCACAGAAGATTGCCTATAGTGATTAAGAAAGAGACATCACCAGTTACCCTAATACATTACTCCTTCATCCAGATCCGCAATCATCAGCTGGGGGAAGCTGTCACAGTGAAGGACTGGAGAACCACTCCCAGTAACTGGGAAATCCTGTGATGTATCCACCTTTGTGGGCAACGCGGCTTCCGACTTCGCTGTGAGAGTAGCCTAGCTTTTACCATAAACAACCTGCCATTACTTCTAATGCGGGAACATCTGGTTTTATTCTCCTGTTGGGTTTCTCCTAAAGCCTGGCCAGGGCTCAAGGAGGAACCAAGGGAGTTGTCTTTGATCCTGCACCCCCAAACAAGGCCAGATGTAGCCTTGTCCAGTTTCTAAATACGGAAAGATAAATACATGTTTTGCCAATGAATGGATACATATATCATATTGCTAATAATACTTTGCTAATGAAGGGATATATATATATAACATTTGGTTGGAAGGTTCACCTAGAAGTCAATTTTGGCTCAGGGCCTGTTGTTCAGGCCTTAGTACTTCAATCAGTCCTTTGACGTATAGATGAACTACAACCTTCATAACAATTCTTTTGATAATAGAATCTTAGTTTTAGGTATTAGGCGTAAAGGCATATCCTCTTGTTCTTCAATTAAGTGCTGTTCGAGTTCATTACTCAGAGCTATGATTTGCATTCCTTTTAAAACATGTTCAGTTAGTTGTTATTATCTATGTTATTTATCAAATACCCCTTTTTTCTTGAGACTGTCTCATTTTAGACAAGTCTCAATACTCCATTTCCCACCACAAAGTGTTACAACATTTATAACATTGAATCATAATACAATACAAGCAAGTACACACAGTACAATGATTACAATGACTGCCACGAATGCATTTCGCAGCAGCCTCCAATTTGGTAGCCATGAAGTAAGCCAATCCCACCAAGAAGAATTTTCTTCTTTCTGCCACTCTTCTACTGTTCTTTCTATTAAGGCGATTCCTGATTTTTGGACCTCAAACCCATCACTGATAAAAGTGCAACATTCTTGTCCTACAATAGCACATGTTCCTCCCTGGCTAGCAAGCAGATAATCTATGGCCATGCAGTTCTGTAGAGCCACCATTCATGTTTGCTGGAGCTCATAGGATGTGCTATTTGGTATTTTAATAGTATCATTTGCTACTTCTTCTTATAATCTATTTAACTTGTTAATGTAAACTCCATAGGACGAGGCAGCACACATGGGGCACAGGTTGAACCATAATCTTTTGCTTTCTGAAATCAAAGGCACTCTTTGGGTGGAAAATGTTCTCTTAGCCCTAATTCTTCCTTGTGGCTGTTGCCAAAGTACCCTAAAGGGAGGCATTAATATTGCTTGGAAACAGGAACCAAACCATCCTTTAGGAAGCCATTTATAGGCATTGTTTCCACATACCAAATAGGTCCCATTCCCAGTACCAAAGGTCTGATTTCCTATTTCCCACTGTTGCACTACTGATGGATCTAGGGCTCCTACATGTTCTTCTGTTGTGTCCTTGGTGCCATTAGGCCAATGGAGTTTCATAGTGGTATTATGGCTGGGAGTGGTGTAATACTGACACTGACTAGTTCCAGCACTCCAAGTTCTATTTACATTTTGAGAAATGTTAAAGCATATGAATCCTTTCACATTGTGAACTCTAATAGGGTTAGGTTTCTCCCAAAGGGAAATCTTACTGAATCCTGTAAAACTGATAATTGTATTCCTTTGTTCCACAGTACAGTGTTCTTTAACTATCCCTTCACTGACTCCATTACGAGTCATAGCCCATTGAGAGAGTTCTGGCCACCCTGTAGGGCGGACTCTCCAATGGAATCCCATTCCTCCCAATATTATTTGAGAACATGTCTCTGTTTTCCCCACGGACGAGTAGAGAAATGACATGAAGTCCAGGCTCAGGGATAAATGGATGAATGGATGGTTTAATGAATTCTCAGAAGACTTTTATATGTTAGTTTGCAAAGTGTATTAAGTGGCATAAGGTAATTGGTTTTTGCCATCCACCCCCTAAGGGGATTGGTCAAGTTCTAAGACACGCATCTCTGAGTGTTTTTCTAGTTAGAACCATAACAATTCTACCCAAACAATCTGCACCTGCAAGAAGTTTACAAAACGGTAACATTGTTTTGTCTTACTTGCATGGGAAAGACAGAACTCTCACAAAATGTTGCAGAAAGCCGGAAAATCTCTCTGCTAAAGCTTTTCAGTGTCCACAAGAACACATCCAGCAATTAGTTACATTTAGTATTTTAGCTACTTTGATCTTTAAATTTTCATTAATATTTTCATGACTGGTCCCTTGGTGAAATTCTAGAGGTGTCTTTGGGGAACAAAAATTCTGGTTGACTATCACGATAGAACTTACAGACATAAGTAATACTTTAGTGACAAGGTTCTTCATTCTTTTTCCTCAATCTTATTCGGGTTGGGGACAATAATTCTTTTGTCCATGGAGCTGACACCTTTTTAATTCTAGAATAATGCACCCAAGGTCCTTTGCTGTTCAGCTTTACTGCAGTGTATGTGTTTAACAATACTTGGTAGGGTCCTTTCCACTTTGGTTGGAGATGTGACAGGTTTCAGTCCTTGAGGTACACCCAGTCTCCTGGTTGGAATTCGTGTGCATCAGTCTTCATATCGAGCCACTTGGACAACAGCATTTTCCAAATGGACTGTTGTGGTAAACAGGTAGATTTAGTCGTGCTGGATCTGTAAAACTATATTCTATAACATCTAGTTATTATCGCATATAACACTTGGTTGCAGGGACACATTCCACTCTTTCTTGCCCAGGTTTCATGATTAAGACAGTATTGTCTTTCCCCATAGCTATTACTTCAGCTGGTTCGGGAGCGCCATTTGGCTCCATTATTAAGACTGGTGGATCTAAACCCTTTATCTCCATGAACAGTAGTGACTTGAGGTGTATGTCCTTTTTTCTCAATTGTTTTTAAAACTGGCAATATCAATAATTGTGCTACCCTTGATTGTGCTACACAGAGACTAGACAGAATAAGGGAATAAAGGTAGGTATTTATTTGAAAGGCCTTCAAAGGTACACTCTGGGGAGCCAGAGGCTATTGCCAAGATGGACCCCAAGATGGACAACGGGTCACGAGTTCTTCACACTTTTATAGGTTTGGTTCATTTGCATATTAGGGTTAATTCTCCAATTAAAGCTTCAGTTTAATGATGTAATTTCCCCAAGCTTGCCCCTCCCTTCAGAGTCTTTAGTTTACACATTTTGGGCCTAGGATGGCCTGAGTGTCCTTGGAGAGCAGGCCCGGAGAGGCTTTGTTATGTCTAACTAGCACTAGAGAGCAGAAATTAACAGGCTACAGGTTACACACTAAGCAGTACAGGATTTGAAAAATATAAAAGTTAAAACCTAAGGCATCACCCTGTCATGGAGTTGAATAATCAAATCTTGTTCACTATTGTTTAACAGAATTACTTTAATTTCTCCTTGATAATTACTCCTTCCATGACATGAACACTTTTCAGGGCCAAGCTCTAGCAAGCAGTTATCAAACCAAAGTGTCCTGGAGGAATCTGAATTCCTATTCCAGTATTGATAAATCTCATTTGCTTCTGATTTGTCCTAATTAATTCTAATACATCAAGGTCCTGCCCTGCAGCCTCTGGAGCGGCCCTGTAAGGGGCCATCTCACCTGGAACAATTTCCCAGTAAGTCAAAGTCTCACTTAATGGTTGTATTTGTAAATTGGGTGTAGTCATGCATATCAAGGGGGTTTCCATTTCCCCAATGGGCCTATTGTT
Source organism: Lycocorax pyrrhopterus obiensis (assembly GCA_014706295.1). Lineage (NCBI taxonomy): Eukaryota > Metazoa > Chordata > Aves > Passeriformes > Paradisaeidae > Lycocorax > Lycocorax pyrrhopterus. The sequence continues at coordinate 11,989,533 of JACSVZ010000030.1, forward strand.
AAGGATATGTAGCGCATCTGTGAGATGGGTTCTCCATCAGGACAGGTTCCCATCTCCTAATTTTTTCAACTGTTCTTTTAACAACCTGTTCATGCATTCAATCAATTCTGCAGCTTATGGATAGCATGGTATATGAAAAACCCACTGAATGTGTTGCTGCTCAGCATATTGTTGAACAAATGTGTTTCAGAAGTGAGACCCATTGTTGGCTTGGATCTGTAATGGAATTCCATAGTACAAAATTATTCGGTCTATAATACAGATGGTACTATAGCGTGTAGCCTTCTTACAAGGATGGGCAATCAAATATCCAGAATATGTATCTATGGTGGTACAGACATATTTACACCCTCGGTCCTGGGGTAAAGGTCCAATATAATCCATTTGCCAAATATGTCCTGGCAATTTTCCTCTCCCCAATTGTCCTTTCACAATATTTGGCACTGGGCATTTGTGAGTGGGTTGGCACATGGGACACTGGGTAATTATGATTTTGATCATATCAAGTGACATTGTTATGCCATGTTCTTGAGCCCACCTGTAAGTGGCTTTTGGTGCACCCATTTTACCAAGCCTTCATGATCCTCCTGATGCCATAATGATTTTTGTCTTTTCTTTTATACCCCTGTTATACCTTTTTACAGCTTCTGTATTCTTAGTGCTTTAGCCTACATTCTTGGACTTGTTTGTTAAGCTAGGAGACTAAACATTTTAGAGGTTTTGTAGTTAGGGAGCAATATGCCTCAGACCCCAAGGTCCTCTCCAGAACACATTTTGTAAACTAAGATAGAACCATCCAGGGGAAGGTTCCTTGGGGAGGGGGGCTCACTCAAGCCTCTCATTGGGGAATTTATGATAGATATCCTAATTAGTAAGACCTATAATGATATATCAGATCTTTTGTGTATGGGCATTGCAGTGTGCATAGAGGTGCATTTGACCTGGATGTGGTGCACCTAAGGATCCTTAAAATAAATACCAAGGTAAAATCCCTTTTTCCCTTCTAACCGTGTTTGACTCTTGATTTTAAGACCAGGAAAAGGCATCACTCCTTCTGAAGGAATTCCAATCCAGCTTGGGAAATCTTTGCCTGGTTGTCTGCAACAGAGTTATAAAGTTGTTCTAAAGTGTCCACTTTACTATGAGCATCAACGTGAAACACAGTCACCTTGGTCCTTTGTACTATTTCCCAAATATCTTTCCACAGTTCCTTTCCCCAGACTTCCTTAGAATGTATTTTGCAATCTTTGGCTGCCCAAGTTGGTAGCCAAGTAGCTAGCCCATTAGCTACTGACCAAGAATCTGTATACAAATGACATTCTCCTAGATCTTCCTATTTTAAAGCCGTATAAGCAGCATATAATTCAGCATATTGGCTGCTTTTCCCTTCTTCTGTTGTTTCCAGAAATTTCTCTGAATGGGGATGGTAAGTTACCACTTTCCAAAACCTCTTTCCTCCTACATATTTAGCTGATCCATCAGTAAACCAAGCATGTTCCATTTCAAAGGACATTAATTGATCTAAAGGTTTTCCCCATCAAATTGGGGATTCCTGTTCAACTGAAACATTGGGAATTATTTCCTGATCCCACATGGAGGCAGTAGCCACTCACTCATGGAGAGCAGCCACTCTGCCAATCCCCACCTTGGCTCTATCCTGAATATACCATTTCCACCTTTACGATGCTTGATTCCTGAGCATGCCCAATTCAATGGGTTTTCAGAGAACTTTTAACCCATTGCATGATGGGAATTTCAGGGTGAAGTGCCACTTCATGTCCTATTGTAAGTTGTTCTGTCTCCACAAATGCCCAACAGCATGCTAACAATTGTTTCTCAAAAGGGACATAATTGTTTCCTGCCTCTGGCAGCTTTCTTCCTCAAAAGCCCAAGGGAACCTTTTTCTTTCCCTGTTTTTGCCACAGGCTCCAATTGGCATGTGACCCATTTACGGATACGTTCAATTCCACTTCGCCTTTCTGTACGGGCCATAAATCGAAAGCCCTTTGAATAGCCTCTTGCCCTGGTTTGACATTGGCCAAATGCCAGGCACCCACGAAAGCCGCTCACTCACCCTCCCCTGCCACATCTATGCAGAGGAGAGAAAAATTAGTGAAGGCTTCATGAGTTGAGATAAGGACTGGAAGAAAACACTACAAGGGCAAAACAGGCTCAGCTTAGAGGTACAAAGTGAATTTATTACTAACAGAGTCAGAGGAGGATAATGAGAAGTAAAATAAGCCCTTAAAAAAACCTTTTCTTCCCCCAACCCCTCCCTCCTTCCCACCGACAGTGCAGGGAGACAGGGTGTGGGGGTTTTGGTCAGTTCATCACCTGAGGTTTTCTTCTGCTGCTCAGGGAGAGGAGTCCTTCCCCTGCTGCACCGTGGGGTCCCTTCCCACGGGTGACAGTCCTCCGGGAACTTCCCCGGTGGGGGTCCACTCTCACAAGCAGCAGTCCTCCCAAAACTGCTGCAACGTGAGTCCGTCCCACGGGCAAATATGTTATCACAGAGGCGTTACCACCATTTCTAATTGGCCCAGACTTGGAGCTAGCTGGCATTGGCTCTGCTGGACATGGAGGAAGCTTCTAGCAGCTTCCATCAGAAGCCACCCCGTAATCCCCCCCACTACCAAAACCTGGCCATGCAAACCCAATACACACTGATGTCCATCAGGACTCTGAGCCATTGACCACTACCCTCTGGATTCAATCATCCAACCAATTCCTTATCCATCGAACAGTCTACACATCAAATCCATATCTCTCCAATTTAAAGGGAAGGATGTTGTGGGGGGACCGTGTCAAAGGCTTTACAGGAGTCCAGATAAATGACACCTGTAGCCCTTCCTTTGTTCACTGATGTAGTCACTTCATCATAGAAGGCCACTAGGTTGGTCAGGCAGGACTTGCCCTTGGTGAAACTGTGCTGGCTGTCTCAAATCACCTCCGTGTCCTCCACGTGCCTTAGCAGAGCTTCTAGGAGGATCTGTTCTATCTTCCCAGGCATACCAGTGAGACTGACAGGTCAGTAGTTCCCAGGGTCCTCCTTTCTACCCTTTTTAAACATGGGTATGGTGTTTCCCTATTTCCAGTCACCAGGGATGTCACCTGACTGCCATGACTTTTCAAATATCATGGAGAGAGGCTTGGCAGCTACATCAGCTAATTCCCTTGGGACTTTGGGATGCATCTCATCAGGTCCCATGGACTTATGTACAATCAGGTTCCTTGGGTGTTCACAAACTTGTGTTATGACCCACTCCAGAAGGCAAGAGTAACCCAGGTTCTTGTTAATAGATCCCTTGGGGTGGATTAGAGTGAAATGACACTGAATGATTGGTGTTTGTAAATATACGTATGTAGGGTTTATTTTAGAACAATTTGGCTGCAGTGGAAAGCAGGTATGTAGCCATTTTGGTTATTATTATCTATAGTAATATAGCAATATGAAAGCATAAAAATATCACTTAAGAAATATATCACCACCAATGAATCTCACGAGACTTGATTGTTGCAATTAATATGTCTGTTGGTTGAAGCGATGGTCTCAGTCTTGTCAAAGTGATGGTCACCATCTTGATCTGTTGGGGTGGGCAAAAAAGCTCATGAAACACAAAATACAATGGGTTAATATACGCTCAGGCTAGGTGGGAACTCCCAGGTACTTTCCCTGGGGGGCTGGAAGCTTTCAGTCCTCTGGTGAAAGGCCTCAGAAATTAGTCTGGACACGCTTTGGGGGTCTTTGATGGTTTATGACACCTTCTAAGACATGACAGCTGCCTCTCGCCTCTATGCAGTTGAGCCAGTTATGCCCCATCAGAAGGGATGAATACCTTCAGACCTATGTTTGAATGTCCCGTGTGAATGTGACCTTCCCCAGGGGCTGTGGGGGCGGGGGGGGGGAGTTTTACAACTTAGCCAGTTTGTGTAAGGGAGGACAGTTGTCATGATAAAAAGCACCATCCCATCTCTGCAGGGGCTGCCTCATCTGGTTTGTAGCTTCTGTGGTGGGTGTTCTCCTCTGTTTTATGCAGACCAGCGGCTGTGCCACCACACACCCAAACACACCTCCTCCCCCTAAGGGAATGAAAACCTGGCCTCAGAAAAGCACCCTGCTGCCTCCACAAATGGCTGATTTTTTTGAGTCATTAACCATTAACATTTCAGTCTCTCACAACCTGATCTTCACTTATAGTGGGAAGCACTTTCTTCCCCTAGTCCCCATCTTGCGGTCCACCCACTTGAGAGGTATGGGAAGAGAGGCTGCAATTGAAGATTGAGGCAAAAAAGTTGTTGGGAGGAGAGGCTGCAGTTGAAGATTGAGGCAAAAACGTTGTTGAGTACCTCAGCCTTCTCATCTGTTGTTAAGAGTTTGCCAGCATTATTTATCAGGCTTTGTTTATATCAGCCTCATTGCAACTTAAAATATTCCATGTCCATAGGAAACATTTAGGGACATGGTTTAGTGGTGGACTTAGCAGTGCTGGGTTAATGGTTGGACTCAATGGTCTTAGAGGTCTTTTCCAACCTTAACAATTCTATGATTCTATGAAATGGAAAGAGAAATGGATTTGTCTGCAAGATGATATCTAAGAAGACCTGCCCATGTGTATTTTCATTATACTGCATGAGGATGATTCTATGGATTTAGAAAACTAATTTATCTCCTTGGTGGGAGAAAATCATGCTTACATTTGCCTAAAATAAAAAGATCAGTTTCCATAAATGACCATGAGAATTTCATATATTTCTGGTGTTTTGTTTCTTTATGAAAACATATTAACCTTCAGATCCCTGGAGGTTAAAATCATAGTCCATAAATCCCTTTGAAGACACCAAAAAAGGGGGAGCAATATGGCTTTGTTTGGAGTATGTAGTGTCTAAATTGATTGTACTGGGAATGGCTGTGAAGTGTGACCATCTGTAATGTGCACTGAGGATGTGCGTCCTGCTTATTGTGAAAAGATTCATCACTTTATGGGCAGATTGAGGTCTGGGACTTCATTAAGAAACAGTCACATTTTTATGAGTTTTTAGTGTCTTGGTTATTATTAATAATATTTTAAAATTATAGAAATTATACAATGGGGAGTATATGGAAGCCACCTTCTCCAGCATGTGTTTCACCAGAGTGGGACTATTTGTGCTGAAATACTTCAATAATCTGAGTATGTTCAAGATTATGAATAATCTGAAAATGCGTAAGAAATGTGGGGGGAAAATTGGTAATATGGGATTCCCTATATGTGATGCATTTACGTGTCCATCCCATGTAAATCTGAGTCATTTGATTTCTTGAATGGTCTTGAATTGTAAAATCTGATCTGCTTTACTTCTTCCCCTGTAAAGGGTAGAGAGGGCAGCCCTCTTTCTGCAAGGGGGATATGTGAGGGCTGATGACTGTAAAGAGGCCTTGAAGGATGTGTAAGGTCTTCACCTTCACCTTAGTGTGGGTGGAATGTGTACCAGAATAACTGTGTGAACCCATTTGCTGGTGTGCATGGCAGAGGTGGCACAGTGCAGGATTCCAACGTTCCCTGCCTGTTTTTAGAGCAAGGAGAAGTCATGACACCATGACTCCCTGAAGAAACAGGATGACTTTCCCCATCCTTATTGGTGACAGCAGGCTCTGATAGCTGCTGGTAAAGAGTATCTCCATCCTTAGAGATATTCAAAAGCCATCTGGATGTGGTCTTGGGCACCTGATTTGACTAGGTGACCTTTAAAGGTCCCTTCCAACCCAAACTATTCTATATTAGGTGGCCCTGCTTGAGCAGGAGGGCTGGACAAAATGAGCTTCAAAGGTTCCTTCCCAGCTCAACTGGTCTGTGACTCTGAAGCTGAGTGTCTTCATGACTGGAATGTCATTGCGCCCACTGGACCTTGGTGGGTCTTGAAGGTTGTGGACAGTGGGGCAGGAGGACAGGGCTGGAGTCAGAACTGAGCCTATAAATTGTCTGCTCCATGTTGTCCACAGCTTTGTGTCCCGAAGGCTGAAACTCTCACTCCTTGCCTTCATGGTGCACTTTTGCAGTGGGCAAGGGGACTCTGCATTGCAGTGAGCGTGGATTCACATAGGAGTGGAGGAGCCCACACGCAGAGCTGGAACACTTCAGCGGCTGGCAGTGGGAGAGGCTGTGCAAGGCTGTGTCGTGGTTCGGATAGCACTTTGTGCCTTCTGGCGAGTAACTGCCTTTCCCTCCCTCCTAGAACGGCAACAAGGAGAGCTCCCTTGACATGCTGGGCACGGACATCTGGGCTGCTAACACCTTTGACTCCTTCAGGTAAGTCAGTTTTAAAATGCTTTAAGAGAGAGATGAACTGTGGCCTCAGTCTTTGCCTGCATATCCATCCTGCCAGTACCCAAGCGCCAGTGAGTACCCTGCCAGTACTCACATCACTGCTCCTCCTCCTCTCCATCCCAATTTAATCTGCGGCACTAAGCACAATCTACTTAAAGTATCCTATGTGCTTTGGAGAAGCTTCTGGATGGGTTTTCAGTCCAAACATCTAAAACTGGTACTGATTCAATTACTTGTAATCATCCAAGAGCTGCATAGGCAAGACTCGAGACAGCTCTGAGCTACTGCTCCAGGTTTTTACTCTTCTTCCATTAATTGGAGGTGCGATCATGTGTTGGCTTTGCAGCTACTGGAAAGAGCTCTTCAACTCCTGCTTCAACATGGGGAAGGCAGTGAGATATGCTTTCTGCCCAGTTTTATGCATCTCTCTCTCTGTGCCTGGAGCACTGCAAGAGTCTGGGGAGGTTGAGTTCTGTGAAAAACAAGGTTCACTCTCCTGTTAGGATTGAAAAATTTTAATAAAGGACAATAAGGGACAAAGACAATAAAGCAAAAGTCACAGCGCTGGGTGCTTTTGGTGCTCAGCCAAGAGCACACCTGCTATCTTGGAGACACCCTTTACATACACCCGGAGTATTACATATTCATAAACAATTATACATATTCATAAACAATTATACATATTCAAAACCCTTTCCAGTAACTATTCAGGATGGAATCTTGCTCCGGTGGTTCTCGGAACCAGCAGATCATTGCCCTTTGGGGATGCATATTTAAGCCTTTTCCAAATGGAGTGCCGTACTCCCGTACTCCCGTCTCGCCCCAGCAGATCGTTGTGGTGATGCATATTATCTTATCTGTTGGTATGCCGGTAGCAGGGGTCCAGGCAAATAGTTCATAGCTATTTCTAAGTTTTTGGTTGAATGAAAAAAGTATTAAGAAAACCACATCTTCACAACAAAGCTACCTTATATAGCATATTTTACATAAAGCATCTATTTGTGACAAAGCCACTGTTTACAAAAGCTACTTTAACATCACTTATTTTAACATTTGCAGAAAGCCAATATTATAGCATCTATTTATCACAATTCCCCCTCTTCTATTTTTACAAATCATTTGGCTTGAGCAATAATTCTTGTTTTTTGACTTTCATCATTTGCTCATTTTTTTCACAAATCAATCTCGCTTCTTCAAAGGGATCTCCGATATTATTTTGTTTCCTTAACACCATTACCCTTTGTGCCATTCCAGATGTAGCTAATTTGGGGTCCACAGGCATTGTGACTACTTGCATACCTTGGACTACGCTGGTGATTAGTCGAATAAAACAGGGGATCAAGCAAGGAAGAAATATCAAACCAGCTGTAGCGCATAAAAGGAAGAAGCCTAGCTTCTTCCACCATTCTATTCCCAATATATTATCCCACCAGCTAGCTTTTAACATTGATTCCCATTTTTGGATTGGTACATGGGCTATTTTTCTGATATCTTTGGCTATATCTAGGATGGTGTCGTGGTTTAACTTGAACTGACAGGCAGTTCTTCAGACAAATTACGCTTTTTTTAATTTATACGTATAAAAATGCCATAAAAAGCGAGATTCAAAAAGTTTTTTTTTCCCCGTTCCGGCTTAGTGCAAAGACGGGAGAGGGAGAGGGGGAAGAGTGGGCCCCCGTGGCCCGGCCCGCCAGGCTGGGGACAGACGCCCCTGCCCCCTGCCTCTCTGCCTCCTGCCCCTTCTCCTAACGCTGCAGCACAGACTTTAAATTGTAGAAAGAGAAACTATTCCCTAAGCCGCAGGTAGCTATGGCTGGCCACAGGGCTGAAGTCATCCGATGCGGTATCCTAAAAGAGAGAAAGCTGGTGGAGCCTTCAGTGCAGCCAGCATACTTCACGACGAACAGAAAAAACATCCCTTTTCCACATTGTGCACCGAGCAGCGCAAAAAGAGCAAGGGGAGGCTCTCTCTCCACCGTAAAGCCCAGTAACACCCTACAACATAGCAGCTTTCAAAGCCAAAAAAACAGAAAAAACAAAATCACGTGAGACAAAGCTACAAGAGCAGTGCTGTGTAGTCCCGCGCAGAGCTTAAACCTCTCCTTTCCTCGCCGTAGTATGAACTAATATTGCAAACTGTTTGTCTCTTTAATCCATGTTAAAGTACATAAGGAGATAGACTTTTTTTTCAAGTAACTTGTAAAAAGTTAGAGTGCCGATGCCAAGCTATATATATAAAGCAAAAAAAAGCTTTTAAAGCCTGGTGGTGAAAAAAAAGCCTTATGTTGAAGCCAAAAAAAAAAAGATCCATCCTTAAACGAGTAGCAACCCCATGTGAAAGCCTGTGTCTTACAGTTAAAAGAACTATGAGAAAGCTCATAGAAAAGAGATGTGTTACACCTCAGCAAAAGTTGTTTAATTCTAAGCAAACCTGCAAATAGTAGCAGTTTGTAAAACCACGTAAAGCAAGAAGGAAAACCCTTTTTTTTCCCTTTCCTAAAACTGTAATACTGATTGAGAAAGAGAAAAAGTGAGAAAAAAAGAGATCTAAAAGTTTGTTCTGTTGTAGCTTTCTTCACGCTATCTAAGTCTGTTAATAAATCGCTTTATATTCTGTCAAGTTGTGTGCCTGCTTTGTTTTTTTCTCCTAATGCTTATCTCACAGAAAAAACATCAAGAAATATGTATAATTTAGCTTAAAAATGACTACAGACGGCATCCCCGTTGTCATCTATTTTCAAACAACAATCTGATGTATTAAATTTTCCACAAACACCCCCTTCCTCAGCTAATAGATAGTCTAAAGCCAACCTGTTTTGATACACTGCAGCTCGGGTTTGGCTTTGTTGACTTGATATCAATTGTCGTGCTCGGGCAGTCTTGTTTGTTATTATCTCCACAACTGCTTGGAGTCTTATAATACGATTCAGCATATAAATCGGGGTTTGATATCCCCAACTCCCATCTTGTGCCCAGGTGGCTGGCCCATATGTTTCCAGTATGCGTTCAGGGGGCCATTCTTCATCTCCCCACTTTTGATATCCCCCAATCAATTCCCTTTTATTCCTTTTCAAGTCCTCATGAACTGGTACTCCTAATTGATCTCCATCTGATCCCGGTAAAAGGAAAAATCCTGGCTGTATGATTCCCAGAGTACAACTCCCTTTCCATTGGGGGGGAAGTTTTGGGTATGCTCTTTTCCCACATATCTAAAATAAGCCATCTGGTGCTTTCCAATAATCCTTTTTCTGTTCATTTATATTCTCCCAAAATTTTGATATTTCTGGGATCCCAAAATAAGGATTCTTGTCTGTGTCATTGCATTGAAAAAGTTTGGTTTCATTATTATACTTGCAATTTTTCCCTCCTGTTTTTCTCTGGGTCCAATACAGAGTTGGTTTTTCTGGGATCCACCATGTAGAAGTTCCATTACTAGCTTTATACCTCTTGCAGGGAGTATTTCCTACTTCACTAAGAAAATTCTTTCCAGTGCGCCAGAGACATTCTTCTCCTATTACTGCTGAACTTAGAATCCACCCTTCTGGTCGGCTTTTCCCTCTTATATTTGTCCGGTTCCATTTAAGGAGTTCAACCAGGCCTAAGCTACTGCCTTTCCATGGCCATTCCTCTGACATTAAGGCCCCTCCACAGACCCAACAGTTGGTTACGTTTAGTTCCTTACTTATTCTTTCTCCCAATTCCACAAACAGATTTTTTCCAAATCTCGAGATATCGATTTCCTCTTCTAATTGCTGTTTAAGTTTTGTATATAAATCTTGGCGTGGGGTTAACACAGAATTAGATTGCTGTGTTACCTTTGCCTTTCCATTTACTACTTGTTCTTTTACCAAATCTTGGACCTTACCTTTAAAGGAAAATGTGAAACAAACCCATCTTTCTCCTTTTGGACATTCATTTTTTCTTAGGTTTTCTGCAATCCAGTATTTTTTCTCATTCTGTGTACAGGTACTTAGTTTGGAAGGGTTATAACAGTGACTGTTAACGTGGGTGTGTGTAATAAAAAAGGAACCTCTGTTTCTTCTCATGTAAAGTTTCCGGTAGCACTTGTGACATGATTTTGCCGGTATCTCGAAAGATGAGAAACAAAAAACAAGAAGGAGGAGTAATAGAGGTCCGGTATGGCTTATACCCCCACCTCCCATGCCTATGGGGTTGCTGCCCACAGCAGGTGTATATGATCTTCTTGGCGGCGAGTTATAGTTGCCAATCTGGTCTTGCCCTCTATTTCCTTGTTACCTCCTTTGCTTTTTTTCCAGGCAAATCAGTTGTTAATTTTCACACTGTTCCTCAGGCACCTCTCACTCAACAGGCACTAGTAATTCTCATCCACAAGGCAAAGGTATAATCTCAGGGAATAAATTTGTTATTTAACACCCCATACAAAGGGGTGTTGTTTGTGTGATTTGCAGTACCAATTTTACAATTTATGTATTTACATTTAACCCAGCCAGCATGATAGAGGTTGTGATATCTCGAGATTAGGATACAGTCTATTAAAACATGAAGACTTTTTGCAGTTGGATTATTCAATACCACCCAGTCCTCGTTTAAGGGTCAATTTGATATCACCCGGCTTAGATGTTATAGTCCATTCCTTCGATTCCTCCACTGGTCCTTTTATTCTGCTGGCGTGGATCCACCCTCTTTCCCTGGTTCGGATCACTGCCTCAGTCGTCAGTACCACCTGAAAAGGACCCTCCCATTGTGGAGTTAAAGATTGCTCTTTCTATGTTTTTACTAGTACCCATTCCCCTGGATGGATATTATGGATTTTAAAGTCTAAAGGTATGGTTTGAGGGATTATCCCTCTCAACCTCAAATTTTCCAGCGCTGGTTTTTTTCTTTTTTTTAATGCATGTATTACTCTATATGCATATCTAGAACTTGCAAAAAATAATCACTATCTTGCCTCGATGCAGCTTGCAGGACTTCAAAAGCACCCGCAGCTCTGCTGTTTGAGAGGCAATGTCTCAGTGCATCTTTTAAATTTTTACTCTTCTACTACTTTTGAAGACTCACCACCAAACACATTCCCTCCCCCAGGCCAGGGAGTGCCCTGCCAATCTTCCCCAGCTCGGGTCTGGAGATTTATCACTTGAATGCTGCGCAGTCATGGGTTTTCCTCAACCCCCTCAAGGAGGCTGAGTCAAACCCCCTCGTTTTTCAATTCTAAATCTTTTTGTTCTAATAAATAAGATTCACAGCACAATAACCGCTCTGGTTATTTACCCAGATGCTCTTTGAGTCAATAAATCTTATCTTCCTATTGTCAGCCTTTGGGCCTCATTTACCATCAGAGCCCTGGCTGCACAACTTTGCAGATAATGCAGCAGCCTCTGGCTACATTCTGAGACAGTGAATAGCCTCCAGCCACTGGATCTGGTAACTTACAAAAATTAGCAACAGACCGCTGTGCTCTCCAAAAGTGGTTGCCAAATTTTTAAAGCATGGGAGAACAACACTTTTTGCAAAAGCTGCTTGCAAACTAACAGTATACTTTACAGAATTGGCTCCAGGATTTTAACCTGCCTATTTTGGCTTTCTATGACAACAAACCATGCAGAGAGGACTGAGAGACACACTTTGTCCACACCTTCCCCTCAGCAGTTCCAAATCTCTTCTCCATAGCAGTCAATTTGCCCCTTCTCCAAGGCAACCCGTCTGGCCGCCTGAAGGCAAAAAAACCCCCCCCAAAAAAAAAAACCCCAAAAAGACTTAGAAGCACTTGAGCAAAACTGTTCAAAAAAAAAACCTCAACCACTCAGAGTTACCCAGGCAGGAGGCCTCAACTCTGAAACAGTTAATTATAAAATTTGGTGCATATTTTATACAAATCAAGTTTTGAGGGTTCTTCACAATAACATTTTAGTGGTTACTTTAAATAGAGATTTGCCAATTATACTTTTACTATTGATTTATTTTCATTATCTATTATGCCATTTTTCTTGAGGCTGCCCACACTTTTGGGTTTATTTCAGCACAACCTCTCAGGCAAAGATACCACAGTGTTAGCTTTTGTAGTTCTTCACAATATTAATGTGCATTCTCACTTTAGCCATCAAATTTCTTTTTAGTAAATTACAATTGCAATTAAGAACAGACAGAAATTTATGCATTTTAAACTTATTCCGCACATTTACTAATAGTGGCTGAATAAGGAGCATACTTTATTTTCTTCACTCGCCCCTTGAATAACCAAAGATCTCATTGACAAAACTGTGTCCCTGAGGGACAAAACCTAAAGTGAATTAAGAGCTTTCGCACCTCCTCGACCTAGGCCTACCTCAAAGGCTATTAAGGGCTCTTTTGTGGAGCGTCTCCGGTACAATGGGAGCTCCTGACTTTTTAACAATTTATTCCTATTAATTGCTGGACTTGTTTTTTTTTTCCCTGAAGATTCAGTTGTTTCTACAGGCATTCCTGTTTTCAGCGTCTCTCTGCCTTTGCCTTTCCTTTATCTTTTCTTACATACATTTGCTGCATCCTTCCAACCAGTCCACTCAGGGGCCCATTCTGCCCCTCCTCCAGCCCCCACCCCCACTACTGCCTGGGGTGCTCATTCTTTCACAAACTCATTCCTGTAACTCAAACAAAACTCTTAACAGATAATCCTAGTCCTTCCATGTACACCTTGCACTCTCCAGATGTTTTCCTCGCCTTGTCCAAACGCAGCCCTCCTCCCCTTCCAGCGCTCCCAGCAGGCACAGCCAGCAGCACCCTAGGTGTTCGGGGTGTCCTGCAGCCTCAGGGAGGCCGGGAGGCCACAGCCGCCCTTGCCCCCGGGGGGGTGGCAGGGTCAGGGACTGCCCAGTGCTGGGCTCGAAGCTGTCCCACAGCTCCAGCTCGGCTCCACACCTCCCCACAGGCCCCCAGCCCGTGCTTCCAGCCCTGCACCTCTGCGCTTGCTTCTGCCGCTCCGAAAGCGGAGGATACAGGCGACTGCAGCTGGCCCTGGGTCAGCTGTCAAAATTTCGGGCAAGATGGGGGAAAGTGCTGAAAAACATCTCAATTTTTTTTCTTTCTCCTCTCTTCCTTCTTCTTCTTACTTTCTTTTTACTTTATTTACTTGCATGCTCACTCTTTGTACTACAACATTTTACATAACCACATTTCAGCAGCTACACACAGGAGTAAGTCATTCTTTAGTTCCCCATATAAAAATTGAGCTGGGTTCAAACTTTTATTTACTTTCAGTGTCAAGTCATCACTATCTATCAGAATTGTTTCATATTTTAGCATCTTAGAATCTGTTAACCATTTTTTTTTTTCACCTTTTGATTTAGCACATTTCGGACTGCATGAGGTGTACACACAATTAGTTTATTTCTAAAAGTAAGTTTACGGCTTTCTTCTACCAGAATAGCCGTAGCTGCTATAGCTTGAATATAAATTGGCCAGCCACTGCTCACTGGATCCAGCAATTTAGACAAATAAGCCACTGGCCTTTTCATCCCTCCCCATTCTTGGACTAAAACTCCATGAGCTACTCCATTTTTCACATTCACATACAGATGAAAGGGTTTTCTAGTGAGGGTAAGCTTAAAGCTGGTACTAAGGCTAATTTTAACTTCAGTTCTTCCAATTTATTGTCATCTTCTCTGGTCCACTTTATATTGTTCCCCTCTGTTAATTTTTATATAGAAATTTTACTGTCTACAAATACCCTTCGATCCATAATCTGCAATATCCCAACAATCCAAGCAGTTTTCTAACTTACTTCTTTAAAGAAGGAGGGGGAAGGGATACAACCCCTGCAATCTTTTCAGGATTTAAGTTTTCGGCTACCTTTACTTATTAAGTGACCAAGATACTTTACTTCTGATTCTGTAAACTATAGTTTCCTTTTTAAAAATTCCTGACTTCTGAAGAAGTCAAAGGAACATTTACAAATCCCGTTCCCCCTTGGGCCCCTCCCATCGATACTTCCAGGCACGGGGGGCCACAGCCAGTGCGGTATTGTATGGGGATGTCAATGCTTCTAGGGGTCCCAGCCCTTTTCTTTCTTTTCCTTTTGCTCGTTTTGTCTCTGGGGTCTCTGGTATCTTAAAAACTTTTAATCCTGGTCCCATTATTTACTCAAGATCTTATCTTAAAATGGTACCTGTCCCCCGTTTTTGCTCTAACCTGCCCCTCTGGCAACTGAAACACCCCCTCCCCTCACAGCACAGATAACCTTTTCCCTTTTATAATATACTAATATAATATAATCTACCTCCCTCCAGATATTAAAGTCAGATTTTAAATTAACAGTCTATATTACATATATTTCTATTTGCTCTCAGTCGTCCACTCACTCTTATTTCTTTAATATGTCTCACTCCTTTTCACTCACAACAAGACAGCACAATGATAAGGTATCTTGATTTTAGAATCACTTGTTAGTAATCACCCATGAGTATTAAAATGATAAACCCCAAATGTTGTTGTCCAACCCCAGATTCTCTTGGGATTAGTAACTCACACTTTTCACCTAGAGTAATGTTTCCTTCTGTGAGTTTTCAACCCTCAATCTGGCAACTTTTCTGATATCGGGGATCCTCACTTTCATCCCCTTGTTTCCTAGTGGATTGTACCAGGAAACCCCTTTGCTCCCTCTTTCCTAGGGGTTCCACCCCTCTTTGAGACTCAGTCCCAGTTACCCCGGGGGAATCTTTCACTCCATTTTATCTTTGGCTTCGTCTCCTCGCTGGCCGCTTTTCTCGCGAGAAGTCGGAACCGCAGCTTTCAGAAACTCCGCACTCACTTCGCAGGTCTGGGGTAACCAGCGCGCGTCTCATTCACACACCAGTCAACCCCCGTATCCGCCCCCCCCAGAAATACTTACAATCCCTTTTCTTGTCTGGGTCTTTGTGCACGAGAATTTGTGGGGCTTAGGTGCCGCGGTCTTTTTAGGGAGTCTTTTTTTTTTTTTCCCCTTTCTTTTGCTTTATTTGTCCCTTTCTTGTCCACGGGGTGTCGACCTGCAACCGTCGATTCACACCAGAAGAAACGGAGCGGGCCGCTGAACTCGGCAGGGCACGCCTCCCCCGCTCGGGATCTCCCAGGGTCTCGGAGGCGAGGTGTTAATCCCGGACGAAGCCCCCAATTGTGAAAAACAAGGTTCACTCTCCTGTTAGGATTGAAAAATTTTAATAAAGGACAATAAGGGACAAAGACAATAAAGCAGAAGTCACAGCGCTGGGTGCTTTTGGTGCTCAGCCAAGAGCACGCCTGCTATCTTGGAGACACCCTTTACATAGACCCGGAGTATTACATATTCATAAACAATTATACATATTCAAAACCCTTTCCAGTAACTATTCAGGATGGAATCTTGCTCCGGTGGTTCTCGGAACCAGCAGATCATTGCCCTTTGGCGATGCATATTTAAACCTTTTCCAAATGGAGTGCCGTACTCCCATCTCGCCCCCAGCAGATCGTTGTGGCGATGCATACTATCTTATCTGTTGGTATGCCGGTAGCAAATAGTTCATAGCTATTTCTAAGTTTTTGGTTGAATGAAAAAAGTATTAAGAAAACCACATCTTCACAACAAAGCTACCTTATATAGCATATTTTACATATAGCATCTATTTGTGACAAAGCCACTGTTTACAAAAGCTACTTTAACATCACTTATTTTAACATTTGCAAAAAGCCAATATTATAGCATCTATTTATCACAATTCCCACCTGGCACTTACTCCAGGCCATTGGAGCAGGTTGTGCAGGACCAGAGAGAACATTTCCATTGCATGGACCAGACCACTACCTGTTGCGATACCCCCTTTATACATGTAGTGGTTTTAAGCTAAATTATACATTACTTTTTTGATGTCTTTTTTGTGAGATAAGCATTAGGAGAAAAGCAAAGCAGGCACAAAACTTGACAGAATATAAAGAGATTTATTAACAGACTTAGATGGAGTGAAGAAGGCTACAACAGAACAAACTTTCAGAACTCTTTCTCTCCCCTATTTTTCTCTTCTCCTAATCAGTATTACAGTTTTAGGAAAGGGAAGAAAAAAAGGGTTTTCTTTCTTGCTTTACGTGGTTTTACAAACTGCCACTATTTGCAGGTTTGCTTAGAATTAAACAATCCTTGCTAAGGAGTAACACATCTCTTTTTCATGGGCCCTCTCACAGCTTTTTTAACTGTAAAACGCAGGCTTTCACATGGGGTTATTACTTGTTTAAGGATGAATCTTTTTGTTTTTTGGCTTGAACATAAGGCTTTTTTTCGCCACCAGGTTTTAAAAGCCTCTCCCTGCTTTATATATATGGCCTGGCATCGGCACTCTTTAACTTTTTTACAAGCTACTTGAAAAAAATGTCCATCCCCCCATGTACTTTAACATGGATTAAAGAGACAGTTTGCAATATTACAGTTCATACCACGGCAAGGAAAGGAGATTTTTAAGCTCCGCGCGGGACCACGCAGCACCACCCTTGTAGCTTTGTCTCACGTGATCTCGCTTCCTCTTTCCCTCTGGCTCTGAAAGCCGCCATGTTGTAGGGTGTTACCGGGCTCCATGGTGGAGAGAGAGCCCTCCCCGCTCCCTCTGCGCTGCCGGGTGCACAATGTGGAAAAGGGGTGTCTTCCTCTGTTCGTCGCGAAGTATGCTGGCTGCGTTGGAGGCTCCGCCGGCTCCCTCTTCCTCAGGATACCGCGTCGGATGACCTCAGCCCTGTGGCCAGCCATAGCCACCCGCGGCTCAGGGAATAGTTCCCCTCTCAGCAATCCAGAGTCCGTGCTGCAGTGTTGGGAAAAGGGGTAGGAGGCAGAGAGGCAGGGAGCAGGGGCGCCCGTCCCCAGCCCCGCGGGCCGGGCAACGGGGGCCCACCCCTCCCCCTCTCCCGTCCCTGCACTAAGCCGGAACGGAAAAAAAAACCTCCTCCAAAAATCCCGCCTTCTACGGGGTTTAAATATGTAAAATTGAGAGAAGCGTGATTAGTTTAAACAGCTGCCTGTCGATTTAAGATCAACCCACTACAATACAGAGAGCAAGTACAGCTTGCAAGGTGTGTGCTGGATCATGCTGTATCCTATATCAAAACTAGGGGTTTAGATCAAGCAACAGGAGCTCAGAATCTCAAAAAACCCCGAGAAAAAATTAAAAGAAAGGAGATGCAGAAGTATGAAGGTTGGAGGCCTGCATTCATGCGTTCTGTAGCAGGGAGTGGTGCCTTGAGAAATACCAGCTTTCCTTGCCTGTAGGCTCCGATGTGCCCGCTGCTCTTCAGCTCGGGGGTGTTTAGTTAGTAAACTTTCTTTGTTTTTTCCTGTTTTTCTTTCCTAGTGGTGCGACATGGGACTTGCAGCCTGAAAAACTAGATTTCACCCAATTTCACAAGAAGCTGCAAAACACCTCCAAACACCTGTTGCCTCACATAGACAGAGAAGGGTGAGTGCTGTACGTGCAATACCGTGCTGAAAGGGACCAATTTGATTTTTATTTATGCCTCAACACATGTTATACATGAGGTGAAAAATTACTATAGGGGCTGTACACGTGCTGGGAGCCTTAACACGCTTCATGTGTTAAGGAGGCAGAAAATGAAGGGGAGCCCTGTTCCTGGGGGGACTTCGCCTGGCAGCCAATCAGGGGAGAGAAAGCTTCCGCGATTGGGCTGCAAGCGACCCCCCCCCCTTTGCCAGCAGGGCAGACTCCGGGATGTCCCAGAAAAAATGCCCAGGAAATCAAGCTATGGGAGGAGCTTTATCACATAAAAGCAGTTAACTGCGCCACAACGGGCGGCATTTTTCTTTGAGTTTCTTGGAGGGAGCTGGGGCTCACCTGGAGGGTCAGCTTGGCCCCCCTCCCCCCTTCGCCTTTTCCTCCCTGCGGTCCTGCTTCCCTGTCCGCACCTGTTCATCTGCCCTGCTTCGCCACTTCCCTGAGGCAGCTCGTTGCCAGAACAACCTAGTGCTCTGCTGTTTCCCCAACGGAGCAGCTGCCGCCTGCACCCTGCCTGCACCCAGCCCGCAGCCGTCACCACTGCCATGTTTCCCGTGTTGCCTGGCAACAGCCTGCAGCAGCCAGCCCGCAGCCGTCGTTTGCCCACGCCAAAGGCAGGCTGCCTGCCGCCGCTAGGAAATCACGCCTGGCTGGTCACAAGAGCCGCGCAGGCTCATCGCTGCTTCCAGCACACACGTCCTATCTGCCGAGCTGACGCCGACAGGGCACCCAGGGTCCTAGTGGTAAAGCTGTCCCTGTCTTCTGTTTCTCTCTCCGTCTCTCTTTTGCCCCACTCTGCTCCCTTTTCTATCCCCCTTAAGTAGGAACACTTATCTTTCTTTATCAATAAACAGTTCTCAGATATAATATTTGCTGCTTTGGCACTTTATTTTTGTCCGAGAAATCTATAAAAAAGAATCCTCCCCGACTCCCCTTTTTACAGCGGGACAGGACACATGCTCTCTGGGAAGGTCTCTAACTTCTCCCTTTTTGTAGGAATGCTAGCATGGTGGCATGGCTCATGTGGAGAACATGGGGAAAAGGTGCTGGACCACATATAGGGTTTGAGGATGCCAGAGTCTATCTATCTGACTCTTCTATCATCCTGTTCTGGGCTAAAGCAGAGTTGTTCACTGTATTTTTGCCTTGCTTGGTAGAGTTCACTCTTTAGACTATGCTGGATCCAAGTTTTCTAGATCCAAGTCTCCTAGATTTAAACATCTCAGAATATTGGAGTAAAGATCCTGGCTTACTGCTGATCCTGGTTACGGGTGACTGGTCTTCTGCTGTTCTCCCCAGCAAGATTTCAGGGAAGGAGAGAGCATCAATGTGATAAATGTAGATCCAAGTGTTCATCCCCTGCTAGCCATAAAACTGTGAAAATATGAAACAGCTCCTTTTGGTGATGACGGTCTCTAGGGGCTTCTATGGTATTGCTGGATTTCTCTTTGATTGTTGGTTGGTTAAGACAAATAAATGCATACTGGCACCAAGAGGATCACCGATATTGCTTAGATGACCATCACTTTCTCTGCAGATTCTTTGGAGATTGAGAAACAAACACTACCTGAAAGGGGGATGTAGCAAGGTGAGGGTCAGTCTCTTCTCCCAAGTAACAAGTGATAGGACAAGAGGAAATAACCTCAGGTTGCACCAAGGGAGATTTAGATTGCATATTAGAGAAAATTTCTTCACAGAAAGGATTGTCAAGCCCTGAAACAGGCTGGCCAGGGAAGTGGTAAAGTCACCATCCCTGGAGGGATTTAAAAGACATGTAGATGTGGCATTCGGGGACATGGTGTAGTGGTGTGATCGGCAGTGCTGGGTTAACAGTCGGATATGGATACTAAAAAAGCTTCAGCAGGGAATTTCTTCAGCCCTCTGCAGCATTTTGTGAGAGCTCTGTCTTTCCCATGCAAATTATTTAAAACAATGTTACAGTTTTGTAAACTTCTTGCACCTGCAGGTTGTTTTGCAGTATTGTTATGGTTCTAACTAGAAAAATATTTAGAAATGGGTGTCTTAGAATTTGGCCAATCCCCTCAAGGGGTGGATGGCCAAAGGACCAATTACCTTATGCCATTTAACACACTTTTGCAAACTAACATATAAAAGCCTTTGGAAAAATTATTAAATCGCTTCCATTTATCCCTGAGCCTGGACTTTGTGTCGTTTCTCTACCCGTCCTCGGTGCGACAGCAACAGTCGGACTTGATCTTAGAGGTCTTTTCCAACCTAAATTATTCTATTCTATCATTTGGGTTTTCCTCTCCTTATTGTTCAGGACATATGTGAAGGAAAAAATCAGAACGGGTCTAAAAGATGGGGTTGAGAAGATTGCAGGTGATGTATCATTGCCATGTTGCATGTGGGGATGGAAATCCTCTCACAGAAGTTTTTCTGTTGATACATTGGTTTTGACAAAGTACTGGCCAATGCCATATGTATGGGCTGCACATCTTGATTAGAAACACCAGGCCAGCAATCCCACTCCAGCCCAGGCTCAGCATCTGCAGAAGACTCCTATACCATATAGTGACAGGCAGATTCACACAACTAGATAAGACTTTTTTTTCCTGCACTGTTAATATTTACTGTAGGTATATAAGCAGAAATTTTCAGAATATTTGAAACAATGTGACACTAAATTTTTAAGTCACTATGTGCCTTAGACATGTTTACTCCCATTTTTACAGATGGTTTTGACAAATAAGATGAAGTGCCCTCTGTAAAATAATATGCTCCATGGCCAGGTGATCCTGCCAGTGACACCTGCTACGTATAGGGAGGATGCAGCAGGGTCTGCTTTGTGGTTTGCCTCTGGTTCCTGGTGTACTGTGAATGCCCAGGATGAAAACAGGTAGAGAAAGCAGTGTGGAGATGAGACATTTAATTACTCCTAAATATTACTGCTGTAAAAATTGAATAAGAATTAGTGTATATGCAGAAAAGTTAAACAGATGCTGTCAGCACAAGCAATGCATCTCCCAAAATGCAAGTCATATAAGTAACCTCTGTTAAAATACAGAAAGCACACACAAAATTGTTTTTATTTTTTAACTTTTAAAGTTGTCTGTATTGTGCATTCATCAGCTCTCTGTGCCAAATCTGTGCTGAGCATGATTCAGTTTGCTGAACCAAGAATCTCCACCTGCTAGCTAGGCATTTTCCCTCTTGCTTGAGTGGAGTTTTTTAACATGCTAGCTGTGCAATGAACAAATTAATAGAAAAAAAAAAAAGGAAAGATGCCATTCAGTATGTTTTCTGCACTGTAAGTACCAAAGGGACCATTTTATTCCTTAGTCCAATCACTTGCCCAAGGTTGGCCATGTAGTTGTATCCAGTTGATTGACATTGTCACATTTGCTTGGCTGAAGTGTTTTCCTCCAGAAAGACATCTGATTTTATTGGAAGACTCTGAGTTTGGTGGTATGATGAATAATCAAAGCAGAGTGGTTAAGGAAAACCAGGGAACTGTGCCTAATTTCTGACCTGAATTAATCTGCCTTTAATTTCCAGCATTAGCTCTTGCTTTGCTTTTACTCTTCCAGTTCAAACAACCTTTTGTAGTTGATATTTTCTCTTCATTCCAGATATCTCCCAAGACCATGTATTACTTTAGTTTTTTCTGTACTCTAAGAAATTTCTCTAACACCTCTTTGAAACATGACTGCCAGTGCTGCCTGCGGTCCTGTAGTTCAGGCTCAGATGTGCATGCTGTCTCTAGAGGAAAGCTACCTTCATCCTCCTAATCCCTGTATCCTCATCCCCTGCCTTTATGCCACAGTCCGGCATCAGACATTCAACCTGGGACAGTCTCCAACCTTTTCAGACAACCTTTTCCTACAATATGCTTGCACATTCTGTACCTGCAACTGATATTACTTGTCCCCAGATGTTTTACTTGATTTTTATAACATATAAAAATATATATGTACAAATATTTATTTTTATATATATACATTCTATATTTTTCCCTTTGTAAATTAAAGTCACTATTTCATCTAGGAGGGAAAGTCAATTGTTGAACACCTCTGATTTCCCATAAATCATGGAATCACAGAATGGTTTGGGTTGGAAGGGGCCTTCAAGACCATCTTGTTCCAACCCCCCTGTTATGGGCAGGGATGCCTTCCACTACATCAGGTTGCAATTAGGGTGTTAATTAAATTAATTGTTTCCCTTCAGCTTGCTACTTTTTGAGCCTAGTACTTCAGCACATGCCATTTTTCTGTTTTTTTCCCCCCATTTGCTGTAATTCCACCAAAATATGTTGTTCTCTGACTTCCAGGCACTGATTACCTGGGTCTGCTGCTATCAAAGTTTCTGTTTAATATATGTTATTTAACAAGATATTGTCATTGATCAAAAAATACATTATCATTCTTGCATAATAAAAAAGATCACCTCAATTGTTTATAAATGCAGAAGGATGATATTTATTGACCATTTTTTCTTCTTCTGTATTGTTACAAACTCTCTGCATCCAGTTAGTAATTATCTTTGGCTTGGTTTTGTTCCTTTCTTGATACAAAAAAGTCCTTTAGCTGCCAGCTTTGTGTTCGGTCTGTGAGTGCTTGGCTTCTCACCCCAATTATTTTTACTTTCAAATTGTATATTTGTGTTTATACTGATTGCTGTTTGCTGTCTGAGATGTATGTTTGTGCTTGTTTACCAACACCTTTCTCAGACATGGAACTGGAGCTCCTGTGGAAGACCAGCAAATGAGAAGTGCTTCAAAGGAAACATTTTTCATTACTTTTTGTGTCCTTTTTTTTTTTTTTTTTTTGTCCAGATGGGCTGTGCTTTCGGTTTTCCTTGAACTGGGAATCGAATCACCCAATGCTACTGCTCAGGATTGCCTTTGGTTTTGTCACTGCTGCTATTACCAAAAGCATTTGAATGCTGTGGCAGATGGTGCAGGTGCAGGACCGAGAAAAGCATTTAATTTTGTATTAACGGCTTTGTGCCTTCGTGGGAGTGTTTTGAAGGCACAGCATACTCGCTTCAGAGAGCCTCTTTGTTTTCATGAGGGTCCTTTGCAGTAAGAAGTAATCTTCCCCCTGTGCCATAATAGAAAATTAACTTTGGCTCCAGCGAGGTTTCACATGGTTTTGTTTTTCTTCTTGCCACAGGCTTGGAAAAGGGAAATTCGAGGATGGTGATAGCATCAACTTGAACGACATAGAGAAAGTCCTTCCAGTGTGGCAGGTAGGTGATGAGGACATCTCCTGCCCATGCTATGGTGGAGACCAGCAGCTCCTTCCCTGCCTTACCTATCCTTACAAAACCCTTCCCAGAAGTGGGAAAACTGCTGGGCTGGATGTGCCAAGCTATGGTCCTTTGGGGTTTATGATGCAGAATTATGCCTGTGGTTTCAGCAAGCCTTGCAATGACCCTTAATGCTGGGTGAGGGCAGTTATCATGTAGATTTCATTGGGAGGTGAAATATTGAGGACAGTATATATACACACATACATATATATAAGTACATGTACACAAAGCTCATATATTTTAGGAAAGGAGATTTTGAAAAGCATCAACCCTCCTGACAGCTCCAAAATAAATTGCTGCCAGGAAGCCAGCAGTGATGGTGTGCTGACTCGGGTTTTTCCCCTGTGCAGTGTACGTATGTTTGTATGCAGTGGTCATCCACTTGCATGTTTTCTCCAGCCTGTTCCTTCTCCAGATCTCTCTATACAGCCCAGTTTCAGTAGTTCTGGTTAAATGACCTTTAATGTTTGGATGTTGGGAAATAGCAGGATGAGACCCTCAGTTAAAAAGTCTAATTGAATAAGTCAATTTGTCAGCATCATATAATTTTTCACTTTCCAGAGCCCTAGTCCTCAACGGATCTGAGTGTCCTGGGCTTGGCAAGTTTCTGAGGATGCTCAGCATGTTTTTGCTGAAATCTCCTCTTTGCCTTCAGAGGGAAGGATGGAGACATCTCATGTGCTGTGGTAGTGTTACCCTTTCCAGTGCTGAGCAAAAAGCTCGTTGGGCTTCTTGCTCATGCATCATGTGAGAAAAAGCTTTGCTCATCCTGAAAAACATGGGATGATCTGCCTTATTGTTTCTTTTGGGTGAGCTAGCTGGCACTAAATAAACAAATCAGTGGAAGGAGTGGAGAAGTGCTGCTAATTTTGCCAGGAAGCCTGCAGCTGCTTCCTGCTCAGTCTCTTCCATGCTTGATATGTCTGGACTTTAGGTCACGGGAAGAAAACATCAGGTTCAGCTGATACAGACCCCAGTAATTCTGCAAAATAAGGTGATTTTCCCTGAGGAATAATTGGAAATGAGAAATCAAACCATCTCTGGTGAAAGGTGTCGGCGATTGAATCACGGACCCAGACCGGCAGGGAATTTGAATTGTTTATTCAAAGGAATGAGCTGGTTTTATACTCTTTTCTAAGGCACAGTATTTCTTTATATGGTGATCTTCACTATGTGACCTATCCCGTGTTGCCACATCAGCAACACACTTTCTAAATGTCTTTTTATGGGATGATCACTCACTGTTCACCTGTCTGTCAGCTCCCGGCAGGCTTCTCTCCGTAGGGGTCTGCCGCATGACACTTCCTCCCCACAGGGTCGGGTGGAGACAAGCCTCTGTGTGCTGCCATGTGCTCCTTTGTGCTGCCATGTGCCTCTGCAGGCAGGATTTACAGCTCACAACCCAATTCTCTCTTATAATTCCCCATAAAAGGAACTTATTTTCTTCTCTAGGGTTTGACTTTCGGTCAACAACTATTAAATAAGCCAGATCCTCCTAGTCTGGTTATCATCTGATCGTGTCCTAACACCAAGTTGTCATCTTATCTTGTCCTAACACTGATGCCTTGAAGTGACTACTTGAAAACAGAGGCTAGACAAGATTAAGAGAATGAAAGCAGGTAAAGGGCCTTCAAAGGTACACCTTGGACAGTCAAGAGGCTACACCCAAGATGGACCCTGGGTCACAGGTTTTTCACACTTTTATAAGTTTGGTTCATTTGCATATCAGGGTTAATTCTCCAATTACAATCTCAGGCAATGAAGTAATTACCCCCAGTTCCCCCCCCCGCCTCCCCCCGGTTCAAAGGCTTTAGTTTACATATTTTGGGGCCTGGGACAAGAAGGTGTCCTTGAAGTGCAAACCTAGAGAGGGTTTGTTATGTCTAACCAGAATGAGGGAACAGTAGCTAACAGGCTATATGAAGTTTCAGAGTTACATACTAAGCAGTACAGGATCTGAAAAATATAAAAGTTAAAACCTAAGGCATCAACACCAGCTTGAGTCCATTGACTCCAGTGAATTAATTCCAACATATACTTTGATATCTAGATTAATTGCTAGTGTGGCATCTCTAAGCTGGAAAACCTAGTGGGAATGCTGGATTTGGTATTTTGTTTGTGCCTCTGGGCAGACTCATGCAATGCTGCATTATTTTGGAGACGCTTACCTAGGCATGTACAGTCATATGTGCATGTGGGAACTAGGAGCTGGGTAGTTCTGCATAAGGATTTATCTTGTTTGGCATTGACAAGTGAAATACTTGTGGACAGCTGGTTTAATCCTGACATCATTAACTGGATTTTAATGCAATTGTGAAATGCCAACAATGATTTTGTTGGCCTTTATCCCTTGTTTTAAATGGCTCTGTGGAGCAGTGTGTGGGGGCATAAGGGAAAATATTTGCATGAGCCTATGGAAGAAAAATCCACCTTCTATGGGGCTGTCCCACACTGTGGTTATCTTTGTGTCATATCCTGAAGAAGAGGCTTTTCAGGTTGGAGATACATACTCTTGTTCTGTCTCTGTTTAAGAACTCAGGGGTTGCTTACAGCAGCTGTACATGGACGGAGGGGTCAATCTGAGCATCCTCCAGTGCCACTGGGGTGGTCAGAGCACCCTCCAAGCACCACTGGGGTGGACCAAGTATCCTCCAGCGTGACTGGGCCAGTCCAAGCATCCTTCAACGACTCAGACGAAAATGTTTTGCTGCTGAGTGTGCTTCAGCAGCTATAGCAGGGTTAAGAGTACCATGTTTGAGAGATGTGGTGAGTCTTACTTGCAGGCTGCTTTGGAAATTTGGGTTTCATTTGATAAGGTATTATAGGACATGAATCACGAATAATTTCTAGTGTACATCCAGATCTGTATGTGTATCTCTACAGAGAGATACAGTGACACCCCTAATGGGTTAAGCAAAATATTCTGGATATCTGGATGTTATTATATATACATAAGTTTTGCTGCTGGAATCTATCAATAGTATTTTAACAAAATATTCCAAGGAAAGCCTATAACTGTTTGGCAATTAAAAGGTGAAAAAATAAACAAAAACCAAAACAACTTCCCCTAAAATCCTCTTCTTTTGTTTGGAAATTGGAGAATGGGTTTATCTGCTCCTCAGAGATGCTCTTGCACCATGGCACACTGCCATCTTGTGAATGTGCACAGGCAGGCAAATCTGTCTCCACTTTGGCAGTGGGCGCAACTCCTTCGCCATAACTGGTATTTTGAAGCTTTCTCCTGCCCCATATTTTCAAAGCTCATCTGAGGTGCTTGTTCTTACTGTTAAATAGGCTTTGTTTTGAAAGCTTCATGGCTAGGAGCTCATGAGGTCATTGCTTTGGCTCAGCTCATCAGCTGTAACCTTTTAATCTCTCCTTACTCATAAGAGTCTGTAGTTGGATTTGGGCAGTAATTCACCTAGGTGCTGCCAAAAAATGACTTTGGAAGAAAATAATCTTTTGAAGATAAGTATTACCCATTCATAAGATCTTTTTATTGCACTCCAGGGAGGATCAGTTATCTGCTGTGTTTGAGACATGCAGCTCAGATGCAGAGCTGATCTTCATCACCCTCTCCATTTTCATCTCAGCTGGTTTGTTGGAGGAGACCACATAACCATCTTGGCATCATGAAGACATCACAGGGAGGGCTGAGTCAGTGCATTTTTCTTTTGCTCCCTTTGGCAAATGCTTGGAAAGACTTTCATGCTTGGATGTGTCACAGCCAAATGTCCCGGTCCTAGATAGAGTCTTCAGACTGCGAGCACTTGGCAAACTACGCTTACCGGAGAAAACAACCCAGGGGGTCATGTCCTACAAGATACTCCCCCTCCTCCCTGTGAAGCTGCTGTAGCTCACAAAGGATACAGTAGGCTGCATGTCATGAGGATATGCTGTAAATGCTGCTAGAAAATGAGCAGAGAGTTTTGGGACATATCTCAAGTGGTTTGTAGACTGGCATCTTGCATTTTTTGGTTTTCAGTTTGGACTTGTGCCTCCAGGATGGGCTTGCCCTCCTCTGAACACTGTGGTTGTGCCTTTGCTGGCCAGCTGCTCCTTGTCTTGTGCTATATGGCATTTTTCAAATGCTGGGTTTTACTGGTGCTATGGGATAAACTTGGAAGACAGCACTGATATAATTTGGTTTGGCATCTTAATTGCCTTGCAGCTCATGTCCTTCTGTTTCCTTACTGATTTTTGACCCTTTTTGTCATATGCTTGGAGTTATAATAAACTGCCTGTTTCTCTTCAGGCTACACTTGTCATCCAGCTTCTTTGTTGGATGAAAAACAAGGGAGCAGCTCCTCAGGAGAAAGGCAGGCTCTCTAATTGTTCATGTTCCTCTTAGCACCACTGTATTCTTGACTTTGTCCAAACAGGCTTAGAAGTGCAGGGATTCTTGACAGTGCTGGGATCTCACCTGAATTTAGGCACCTACCAGGCACTGGAACCTGTAGTGGTTTGGTTCGAAATATCCATTACTTACTTTTTTGCTTCTGTGAGGTAAGAATTAGGAGAAAACAAAGCAGGCACAAAACTTGAAGAATATAAAGAAGTTTATTAACAGACCTAAAATAAAGAAAAAAAAAGTCAGACTAAACCTTCAGAACACTTCTCTTCCCCCCACCTTTCTCCCTTCTCCCACTGATAAAGGAAAAAGACAACCCTTGAGATTTTCAGTCAGTTTACTACCTCTATAATAATCTCTTTTTCAGTTCACTTAGGGAGAGTGTTGTAATGTATTTGAACCCTAATAGTGTGCCCCAGCCAAACCACCCTTAGTTATTCTTATCAGAGCCCTCAAGAATTCATCTAGTAATGGATTCCACGTGTACAGGAGTTGAGCACGTGGACAAGATAGAGGGACCAATCAAGTAATAGGTTCCACGTGTACGGCAGCTGTAAAAAGTATCAGTAGAGTTTTATGTGAACAGTGACATGGCTTGTGCGAAATCATATTGATTCGTTGTTCAGAAGTCCTGAGCTCCCACTGGAGAGGAGTCTCTCTTGCTCATGCTATGGAGACATCGCCACAAGAAACAGTCTCTCATGGCTTCAACATCACAGCAAGACAGCTGCCCGGGATGGTTCTCTGCTTGCATGTGAAAGTCCCTTCCCTTGACTTACAGCTTTCCCCACAACTGCTTTTGAGGGTTCCTTTAGCTAATGGGGTACCATTTTTTTAAGGATGAGCTGTTCAGAAGCAAAAGTTCTCTTCACCTATCTCTGGGAGCATCTTCATCTCTAGGAACAGAGGTCTTCTTCCCTGGGAGCAAAGGTCTTCATCACTTTCCTCTCTCTCTCTCTGTTCAAGCTTCTCATCAAATCATAGCTACTTCAGCATTTACTTATTTCAGCCCAGGTACTTTTGCTCACAATTGCAGTTTGAATGCTCCACCCCCCATGCTTTCATGAAATTACAACAGGTACTCTGGTATATCATAGTCCATTACCATAGCTTTACAACAGAATTTCAGCTTCTAGGTTTGAAGCATCTCCTCTTTCTCCTCTCTTGGGGTTTCAGCTCTTCCTTCTTCACTGACTTGGGTATCTTTATGGTGTTTTCTTCACGTGCCTTCACCTTTCCTTTTCTTTTGACTTGGGAGAGGATTGATGTCTGCAGGCTTCATCTGTTCTGGAAGAATCTTACAGCACTGAAAGAGTTAACCTCACCCAGGCCTTGCAGCTGGAATTTGCTTATCTCTGTTGGTCACATGGTCTTTTCTGGGCAGCGGCCTCAGATGAATTTCAGCCGAACTAGGTGAGAGCTGGCCTGGCCGAGCTGCACTGCAGGCTGCCTGCACAGAGCAGGGCCACGGGTGGAACAGGGCCGCACAGCTCCAGGGTGGCTGTCTCCTGGCCAGCCCAGCCTGCACTGAGGGGGCTGCACTGGGTGTCCAGCAAGCAGAAACGGCTGAGATCTTAGCCAAGCCACGCCACGGCTTGCCCGACCGAGCAGGGCCCAGCCCCGCTGGGCCGTGCCATGGGCCTCCCCCAGTTACCTGTCCAAAAGCCGGAAGCAAGAGAGAGCTTTCTCGGGGTTTGTTCATTCTTAAATGTGGATCACAGAGGCATGTCAAGCTTCTTAAGTGGCTTAACAAAGTTGCCAATATTCAAACTAGCCAGTTGATTGGTTCTATTGGGTCTAGAGGAAGCTGTAAGCACCTCTTTGCAAAGAATCACTTCCATGGCTGATGGAGCCCCTCCTTAACTAAAAACCCAAACTATGCAAAACTATGACATTGACAAGTATTTTCAAGTCAGACATTACAGTTCAGTGTGGAGATTATGTGAGTAAAGGCAGGACCTCTGTGTGGGCTGGTCACTCAAATTTCTTGCCCTAGGAGAGGCATGGACACGTTGGGACATGATTTGTTGCATCTCAGTGTAGAGATCCAGAGAAGGCTGAATGATTCCTATCTGAGGATACCCATGTCCTTTCCCTGTCAGCTCTGCAAGGAGCCCAGAGGGACCAGCTCGCACGTGGACTTAGTCAGATATGGTAGGTTCTTTAAGAGTGATGAAGTCAACCCACGTGTCCAGGGAGAGAAGGGTGGATCCCCTCTGCTGTCACTCTTAATGGGGGGGGGGGGGGGAATCAGTGTCCAGCACTGGTGTGAGGGCTTGCTCCTGGACCCTACAGATCACTGACCCTTCCAGGGTGGTAGTGGCAGGGGGACAGGTCTCTTTGGAGCTCAGGGACAGCTCTTCGATGGGGTGATGTTATTTACTATCACCATACAGAGTACTCATCCTCTCCACATCCTCTCTTACCCACTCTTTCTGCTCTGCAAGATTGGGCAGTTGTCATTTTAGCCAGCTTGTTAGGCAGCCCAGATCCTTCCTCTTTCAGTCTTGCCCATAAAGTGGCACTCTCTCAGTAGTCTGTTCTGCGCTCATGAAGCTGGGATGGCCTCATCCCTTTGTCTGGCATCCCCTCTGTCCAGGTTTAGGAATGGTATTCTGCAGTAATCACGCAAGGGCATAGACTCTGCACACAAGGTGGAAAAAGTGCAAAGCCTTTATTGTGCACTCAGAATTCCCTAAATACCAGCACCTAACAGGATATCACATCATATAAACAGGAAAGATGTTCACCACAGTGTCCCCCAATCACCTGGGATAGTGCACACACATTGCCTATTATGGTAACAGGCAAACAATACCGTATAAGGTCACAAACTACAATTATCATGTCTCATAGGTCCAACACTGTCCACAAACCCACAATCCTCTCTCAGCCCATCCCTGGTGACCTGGATGCACTCCCAGGGTCACCTCCGGGCTCAGGAAAGAGGCTCTCTCTCCGGCCCTCAGGGCCTATCTCTCTTCCAGCACATAGTGCACCCCAACAGTATTCCCCAATTTAGTACTCCCACTAAAAAGAAAAGCATGAGCCGCTCCCCTCCCCCCTCCAGTGAGAGACACAAAAGGCAGAGATAGTGGGTTGAGATAAGAACAGTTAACTGGAAATGGCAATGAGATAAGAAAACAAACAATAACAGCAGCAATATTAATAACAAAAGTGTACAAAAGCAAGAGTGATTCACATGCAAAATGCTCACCAAGGACCCCAGGCAATAATGAACAATGGCAGGGTTCCCCCTCCGGCAATGCTTTTCTTGACCCCAAGCCATGCCCCTCTTCTCAAAGGGAGAGTTCCTTACTTCCATCCCTGGTAATAACATGAGATTGTATAGAATAACAACCTAGACATACCCACATGGCTCCAGGGTCTGCCCCCTCACAGCTAGTGTGAAAAAATTAACTCTGTCCTGGCCAAAACTGGGACATTACCCACCCCTTTTTCTTTACCATCTACATCAAGCCCAGATCCTATCCTACACATTCCAACTATATATATAGAGAGATATATAGATAGATATTTATATATTTGTACACACACAAGCATGGGTGTCATTTCCATAGTCAAGGGCCATCCCTCCAAGATGTCTGTTGAGTTCATTTAGTCCATGACTATGGGTTCTATCCATCCTAGATGTCTTCCAGGGCAGGGGGGCTGGTGTGCTGTCAGATGGTTGCAAGCTGCATCAAGAGCTCACAACTGCTGTATCTGGAGCAGTCCATCCTCATTGTCCATGGTAGTTATGGCATACAGTGGTAGTGTCATTCAGCAACCAATATCATACAATTCAACATTACAGACTGTTCTCACCAAAAAAATCGAATCCTCCTGAGGTACACATCGTGTTTCCCTGTCCCTCTGCATTACTCACCAAGCGCACCCAGCTCCTTGAGCAAAAGCAATCCCATGGATGGCTTTGCCTTTGCTTGAGGCAGGACTAATCCAAACTGTCTTCCCTAACACATTCCTCATATGCACCATGGGGACTTTGTTCCCTTCTAAGGTACAAGCAGGTTTTGATTGGGCAGGGTCAGCTCAATTGGTAGAGACTCGGGTGTTAACTAAGCAGGTGGCCTTTGCTAAATGTAGATCACAATGTTTGAAGTTCCTACCTTCCATTGCCTCTGCTGTGGTTTTTAGCAGTCCACTGTACCATTCAATTTTCCCAGAGGTTGGTGCATGATAGGGAATATAAGGGTATTTTTGAAATGAGTCCTGTTTCTGACTCAGTTCTTTCTGGGGTCCCGTGTTTCCACAGAAATTGTTTTTCAAGCCCCAAGACAGTGTTCTGGGCAGTGGTGTGAGGCACAGGGTACATCTCCATCCATCCAGTGGTTGTTTCCACCATTGTAAGCATGTAACGCTTGTCTTGGCGGGTTTGCGGCAGTGTGATGTAATTGATCTGCCAGGCCTCCCCATATTTATACTTTGACCATGGTCCCCCATACCACAGAGGCTTTACCAGCTTGGCCTGCTTGATTGCAGTGCATGTTTCACAGTTATGGATAACCTGGGACATAGTGTCCATAGTTAAGTCCACCCCTCGATCACAAGCCCATCTGTATGTTGCATCTCTTCCCTGATGACCTGAGGCACCATGGACCCACCAAGTGAGAAATAATTCACCCTTATCTTGCCAGTCCAGATCAACCTGACACACTTTAATCTTGGCAGTCCGATCCACCTGTCCATTGTTGTGATGTTCTTCAGTAGCCTGACTGTTGGGTACATGTGCATCTACATGATGTGCTTTTACAGCCAACTTCTCTACCCAGGTAGCAATGTCTTGCCACAGTTCAGCAGCCCAGATAGATTTACCTCTTATGCCAACTGATCTTTTTCCATCAGTCCAGCCACCCCTATAGAGCATTTCCCACCATCCACAAGTCAGTGTACAGGTAGAGCACTGGCCATTTCTCTTGTTTAGTGTTATCTAAAGGCTGCTGGACAGCTTTCATCTCTGCAACATGACTTGATCTACCTTGTCCCTCAATACCTTCTGTGACTCACCTCGAAGGACACCATACAACAGCTTTTCATTTTCTATGTATACCTACGATACAGCAGGAACTGTCAGTGAAGAAAGTGTATCACTTTTCATTTTCTGGCAGCTGATTACATGGTGGGGCCTCCTCAACATGTCACCTGTTCCTCCTCTTCTGATGATAGTCTGAAATTCTCAACTTCAGGCCAGTTTGTGATGACTTCCAAGATCCCTGGGCAACTGGGGTTTCCTATTTGAGCTCACTGTATGATCCAAGCTATTCACTTACTCTACATAGCATCAGTGGCATAATGTATGGAAGGGACTTTCCCTTTGAACATCCAGCCCAGCACTGGCAGTCAGGGTGCCAGGAGGAGCTGTACTTCAGTGCCAATCACGTGTGAAGCACCTCCAACCCCTTCATAAACTGCCAGCATCTCCCTTTCAGTTGAGGTGTAACAGGCCTTGGATCCTTTTTATCTCTGACTTCAGAACCCCAGGGGTCATCCTCAGTCTCCCCAGGTACTTTTTGCCAGAGACTCCAGAAAGGACCATTCTCCCCAGCTGTGGTGTAGAGCACATTTTTTACATCTTGTCCTGTCCTGACTGGCCCAAGGGCTACTGCATGAACATTCTCCTGTTTAATCTGTTCAAAAGCTTGTTGTTTTTTGGGACCTATCAGAGACTGAAATACTATAGTTTATGACAAACATTTTCATGAAGGACTTTTAAAACTGTATTACAAAAGCTGCAGAGAAGACCAACACACCCTGAATGGGGCTCTGAGAGGCCCTACACAAAGCTCGCTGATGAAGATAAGATAAAGTGACTCAGGTCTGGGCTGGGGGAGAAAAAGACATTCAGAGGGATCAAGCTTAGCACCTTCGGGGTGGAGGTCACAGCCCCAGGGCTATCAGCTGCCAGGCTCGAACAGACCCTTGAACCAAAGGGTGGGGGGAGAGACGCTTTGGGTGTGTGTTGGAAAAGCCTCTGGTCAGAGGCACAGTGACCGCTCATCCTCCGCTGTGCAGAGAAGCCCAGCTGAGGGGCCCTCACCCGGGGAAAAGCCGCATCCATGTGAAGGACAGCAGAGGGGGTGTCATGGCCCATCAAAGGTCCCCCCAAGGGGTCCCTAGACCCTGCACCAGACATGATGCAACAAATCCTCAGTGTTGCAAGGGACAGTATCAAACTGGCCTCCTGCAAGGGAGGCACGTGGACGTTCCCACCTGGCCCAAAGCATATATTAATCCACTGGATTCTATACTCTTCTGCCTGTGGCAGCGTGTGGCGGCATGGCGCAGCCTGGCTGAGGCAGCGGGGGACCCTCACCACCAGAAGACCAGATGGAGGGGAGCAACAAGACGTCATTTGGACCCTCGGAAGGATGATATGCTTCCACCTAACCCCTGTCACTTCTCTCCCTGTTCCCCCACCTCCCCGCACTCACTCTTTTCTTTCTTTTCTTTTCTTTCTTTCTTTTTCTTTCTTTTCTTTCTTTTTCTTTCTTTCTCTCTCTCTTTCTCTCTTTCTCTCTTTCTTTCTTTTTCTTTCTTTCTCTTTCTTTCTTTCTTTCTTTCTTTCTTTCTTTCTTTCTTTCTTTCTTTCTTTCTTTCTTTCTTTCTTTCTCTTTCCTTCCTTCCTTCCTTCCTTCCTTCCTTCCTTCTTTTTCTTTCTTTCTTTTCCACAAACACCAGAGGTTTATGTCCAAAAAGGAGACAGAGGAGTTCTGTTACTTTATTCGAATAAAGGGAGAGGCCATGGGGCATTTCCCCTGGGGTCTCTCAAATTTTTGGAGGGCGCAGCCTCCTATTTATCCTAATTTCCCGGCCGCATTTCCCTCTCTCTTTCCCCATTGGCTGAGGTACTTGAGAGGTACAGACTTCCCGAAACGCCTAATACCTAAGACTCCCTTCTAATGTATAACCCCCCCTTTATTTTAGTTCTTATGGACTTTATGGTTCTTCCCATTGTTTCTTTCATCTCTCAATATCCAATTTCATTTATCAGCAGACCTACAGTTTATTTGTAAAGACAAATCTCTTTCTTTCCATTCATCAATCAGTGGAATCCTTCCCATTGTTTCTTTTATCTCTCAGTACTAGTTTTATCTTCCAGCAGGCCCACAGCTTGTTTGTAAAGACAAGTCCCTCATTCCTTTCATTCCTTTCCTTTCATCTCTTTCTCTCTCTTTCTTTCTCTGTTTCTCTTTCTCTTTCTCTTTCTCTTTCTCTGTTTTTTTTTTCTTTCTGGGTTTAGACCGGATCGCAACAGGACCCCACTTTAAATTGTTGATCTTCCATATCACATGATAGACACGGTTTACAATCTGAGTGTAATCTGGAATATGCACCCTCCAAAAACCCACAGCGCCTAGGAAACCCTGTTTTCTTCTTGCTGGTCAGTGGGGACATAGCTGCTATTTTGTTGACCAGGTCCATTGGAATCTGACAATGTCTTGCCATTGCTTTCAGGAGGATCTGGGTTATCTTCTCTGCTTTCTCCAAAACTTCCTCTGCTGTGTTGCCCCACACCTTGTCAATGTATTGCAAGTGTTCTGGAGCCTCACCCTTTTCCAGTGCAGTCTGGATCAGTTCATGGCAAATCGTGGGGCTGTTTCCACCCCTGGGGCAGTCAGTTCCAGGTGTACTGGACGCCACTCCAGGTGAAAGCAAACTGTGGCCTGCACTCTGCTGCTAAAGGAATGGAGAAAAATGCATTAGCAATGTCAATGGTGGCACCACTTTGCTGCCTTGGACTCCAGTTCGTACTGAAGTTCCAGCATGTCCAGCACAGCAGCACTCAGTGGTGGTGCGACTTCGTTCAGGCCACGATAGTCTACTGTCAGCCTCCACTCTCCACTGGACTTATGCACAGGCCATATAGGACTATGAAAGGGTGAGGGAGTCTTGCTGACCACTTCATGGATCTCCAGTTCATGAATCATTTATATGGACAGTGGTCACAGTGTCCTGGTTGATGCGGTATTTTTGATGGTGCACTGTTGTGATAGCAATTGGTACCTGTTATTTTTCAACCCTCAGCAGTCCCACAGCAGAAGGGTCCTCTGAGAGACCAGGAAAGGTATTCAGCTGTCTAATTTCCTCTGTCTCCACAGCAGCTATCCCAAAAGCCCGACGATGTCCTTTTGGGTCCTTGAAATACCTTCTCCTGAGGCAATCTATGCCAAGGATGCACAGGGCCTCTGGGCCAGTCACAATGGGGTGTTTGTGCCACTCATTCCCCGTCAGGCTCACTTCAGCTTCCAGTATAGTCAGCTGTTGGGATCCCCCTGTCACCCCTGAAATAGAGATGGATTCTGCCCCCACATATCTTGATGGTATCAGGGTACATTGTGTGCTGGTGTCAACTGAAGCCTTATACTCTTGTGGGTCTGATGTGCCAGGCCATCAGATCCACACAGTCCAATAGATCCGATTGTCCCTTTCCTCCACCTGGCCAGAGGCAGGGCCCCACTAGTTCTGGTCATAGTACTCATTGCTCACTTCTTGTAAATATGACCTAGAGGTCCCTTCAAGAGGATCAGAAGTAACATCAGCCCTTCTGTTCTGTCTGAGGACTTGCCCACAGGAAACTGGAGTAACATTTAACCTTGAAGAATTTCTTATGGTTGTTGTTTTCCCTTTCAAGTCACATCTCCATGCTGCTAGGGCAGAGGTGGGTTTTCCATCCCACTTCCTCATGTCCTCTCTGTGGTCATGCAGGTAAAACCACAGGTTACCTCGTGGTGTGGACCCTCTGTCTTGAGCAGGGGTGTGCTTGCTCCCAATAGCAGAGATTCTGGTCGATACTGGTGGGGCATGGGACATTTCCTCTCTAGTTTGCTCAAGTCTTTCCAATCTGTCTGCAGTCTTGGACAGTCTTTCCACAGCCGTGGTGCAGGTTGGTAGGGAGGAAAAATGATAAACTTCATATTGCCAGAGTCGGGTAGTCACCTGAAGCACTGACTGTTCTTTCATTGCCATCAATGCCAATGAGTTGGCATACGACGATGGCATGGTCCATGCAAACTTCTGCCACATGGATTGTGTACACCAGACCTCATCTGAATCTGTAGGGGACTGCTTATTTGAATTCCTATAGAGTACCTCCAGCACAGGTAATTCTCTCAGGTACTGGATACCTTTCTCCATGGCGTTCTGCCTGCTTGGACACACTACTAGCTCATCCTTGCGAGAATACCTTTCCCTCACACTTGACAGGTGTCACCTCCAGAGGCTGAGAGTTTCTGTCCTCTTCCCAATACCCTTGTCAATGCCCACATCTCGGGACAGGGATCCCAGTAGCTTGGCTTTACTACCATCTAGTTTCATATCGTGGGCTGCGCTATCCCAGCATCAAAGCAGCCAAGTCACCAGGGGCTCACCCAACTGGCATCTAAAATGTTTTCGCATATCTCGCAGCTCACCCAGATACAGGGATTGAGTGATTATCGCTAGCCCTGCCTCTTCCTCCTGTTGTGAGGGCCCTACTTCCTCTTCATCCCTCACTAAGCGAACTGATTTGGTCTTGGATTTCTTCTTCCGTATAGGGGCAACTGCTACCAGCACTGGTTGTTCCTCTGGTTCAGCTGCAGTTTGAGTGGCCACAGTGCCTGTTGCTCTGCTTTTCTCCTCCTTCCCCTGAGGGTGCTGTCTACTATCGAGCAGTGTCTGATAAATAGTAGCCAGGGCCCAACACACTGCAATAAGTTGCTTCTCTCTGGAGTTGCCACAGCATTCTCCTTGCAAATATTCTGTCACTTTATCAGGGTCCTGTAGTTGTTCAGGGGTGAACTTCGAAACCATTGGAGCAAAGAATGTCCCCAAATACTGGCCCATTTTCTCCCACATTCCATGCTGCTCAGGACTATCCACTCTTAGGGCAGATCTCTGAAGGACCTTCCTAGAAATCTCTTTTGTAACTCTAATCATGGTGTTGACGACACTGAGGAGACCTGGCAGACTTAGCATCAAGAACATGCTTTCCTTAACATCCAAAGGGAATTCAAAATTCTCAAAAGCTATTGTAATAGGCCTGAGGAGGAAAAGGGGTGAACAGGTGGGGAAAATTATCCTCCCCTGTTCCCCCCACAGGCTGGGTATGATTATTAATGAATTCCCAGAGGCAGCACCCAAGGCCAGGGCAGGAGAGCAACACTGAATATACATCCCAAATGACCCTCATTGCCCTTGATGTTATCATGTCATAAGCTGATATCACACAGGACATCAACAAAGCAATCCTGATCCCTTTGCCTGCTCTGAAAAAGAGCACTGCAAAGAGCACATAAGGGAATATATACAGAGTTAGATACCACAACCACATGAATAGACCAAGCAACCTTTTAACCAGTGGCTCTGTACCTAATACAGCAATGCTTAGATCAAAATTGTATCTGTAGTGGTTTAAAACAAGCGGGGAATCAAACCCTGTCTTGGTTTGAAAGACAGGTGTCTGCCAAGGGAGGCAGGAACCTCCCTCGAAATGGAGAATATGACCCCCTTCCCTCTGAATAATTATAACTTTGAAATTAAGGAGCTTTCAGGCAAAGATATGGCAAAAGGAATAACAGTTCTTTACTAGTATGTATATAGATAACAAGGCTAACAAGCAAGAACAAACAAAACCAGAAAACCAGTAATAGCTTTCTCTCGGCTGCAGGCACTTTCCCCTTTGGTGTAGTTACGGTCACAGCCGGCAGGGGCACTGGTGGCTCCAGGCCAGGTAGGGCAGGTGCGATGATTCTCCTGCGGCTGCAGGGGGCGCTGTGGCACGAGTTTGGCCATCTCTCTCACATCGTAATGGCGGATGCAGCTGGCAGAAGGGATGGAAAAGGGGCTTCCTTTACAAACCCCCAGGGGCAGCTGATCCTGCTTCCCCCTCTGGATGGCGAAAGGAGCTGTAGCAGGAACCTCGGAAGCAGCAAGCTGAAAGGCAGGGACGAGCAAAATCCCGGAGTGGTAGATGAGATGTATCAGAAACTCCACAGCTGTAGCTGGAACCGCGGGATGTCCCGGCAGGCAGGGGATGCGGGGCTGCAGTGGCAAAGAAACGGCGGGGGCTGGGCAGCGGCAGCCCGGCTCCAAAACATGGCCGAGAGAGTCTCCCTTGGAGGGGAAA
Source organism: Lycocorax pyrrhopterus obiensis (assembly GCA_014706295.1). Lineage (NCBI taxonomy): Eukaryota > Metazoa > Chordata > Aves > Passeriformes > Paradisaeidae > Lycocorax > Lycocorax pyrrhopterus. The sequence continues at coordinate 12,028,047 of JACSVZ010000030.1, forward strand.
AGGGCTTGGGGTCCCAGGGTTTCCCCTGAGGCACCCGAGCAGATGGTCAAAGTCCTTTTTTTAGTGAGGTAGGGTGTTAATAAGGTCCCAGTTCAGTGGCTGCTCTCACGAGCAAAGGCTCACCCACGGCAGAAGAAGCAAGACGGGGTGGGGTCCGGCAGCGGGAGTGAATTCCCCCCCTCAGTAAGCAGCAACTCAACCGTCCTTCTCCAAAGCCGAGAGAGCAAGAGAGCTAGGAGCTGTGCCCAGCCCCCTTTTCCCCAGCCCAATTCTCGAGGTATCTGCCCCTCCAAAAGAAACCCTCAGATAAGAAAAGTGCAGCCAGGTGCCCTCCTCCCCCGAGCTTGGCAACTTCTTTTGTCTCTCTTAAGTATCGGTCGTTATGGTTTCTTAGCGACAGATGGGACAAAATTCCATGAGAGAAAGAAACAAAAGGAAAAATCCTAAACCCCAACAAACCCCAAATAAGCCACTCCCCTTTCCCCTGTCTCCCTCTGGTGAGAAAGGGACAAAGGCAGAGACTGGGTTAAGATAACAATTTACTAAAAAGAAACAGCAATGCGATGAGAAACAAACAGTAACAGCACAATATTAACAACAGAAGTATACAAAAAGATGGTGATTTACACACAAAAGATGCTCACCACCTTGACTCAGTTCCCCATTGCCGCCAAGACAAAGACAAGATGGTGGATGTTTCTGCAGCCGTTGTTCTCCTTCTCTGACCCTGAGACAATGAAAAACAATGACGGACAAACCTTCCAAGCCAGTTCATCCAGGCTGCACCACTCCAACTCTTCCCAGACTGGCCACCCTGCTCCGCTGGGCTCAGCTGTGTTTGACAGTTTTCAGCTGGGCTCAGCTCAACTCGGCTCTGCTCTGCTCCGCTTGGTTCCGCTTGGCCCCAATCGGCATGGCTCTGATTGGCTCTGGTCAGCTCAACTGTGTTCTCCTCTTGGAGTTGTGTTCTCCCAAGGAATGGGAAGGGACAAAAGCGAGAGTGATTTACATGCAAAATGCTCACCAAGGACCCCAGGTGATAATGAACAATGGCAGACGGGTTTCCCCCTCCCACAATGCTTTTCTTGACCCCAAGCCATGCCCCTCTTCTTGAAGGGAAAGTTCCTTACTTCCACTCCTGGTAATAACATGAAATTGTATAGAATAACAACCTAGACACCCCACATGATGCTGCCCTGCTGTCCATGTCTCCAGTGTTATTCTGCTTTACCCTTCACCTGGTGGGACCACAGTGGAGAAACCCCTCATTGTTGGCTTGCTTTCTTTTTAATTTTTTTTTATGTAGTTCCTGTCATGTACAAGCAGAGAAACTATTGATAAAGCTTAATTTCTTCCTGCTTTTGTTACCTGCTTGATTATTTAATTTCTCATTGTACATTCTTCTGAGGTGCCTTGTCCAAATGGAAAGAAAATATGTGTGCTTATAGGAGCTGTTTGTTTCCCTTTGACTGAGAAAAAGAAAACCCCTTCGCTGTGCAAAATAAGCAGATATCGCAGAAGATACGGATTGCTTCTGCTTGCTGGTCCTGGGGAGGGAACCACCAACACTTGCTCCATCACACGCCTGTGAGCAACATTATTCCGTAAAGCTGGTGGTCTGCGTATGCCTTTGTTTGGCCAGCCTTCCTCTTGGGGCTATGAATAAATACAACATAAAAACGTGTTCCTCACATTTGGGTTGCTGCATGTTTGCTAGATAAGAATGAGAAGGTTTAGGGTTGGTAGTTGCATGGACATGGCTTGCAGGAGCAGTGGGAGAGATGAGACACCCTGTCTGGTTGTTTCATGGTTGTTCTGCAACAATAATCCAGACTGAAGCCAGTTTTTAAGATTCAAATGTGAAGTACAGATTTGCATTTGTTGTCATTTAAAAGAAAACATGAGTTCAGGATGATCTCCAGGTTTCCAGCCTGGTGGTACCAGCAGGGCCCACTGCTGCTGCTGGACCTCCTAGGCATGCCACAGCATGCTGGCAGTGGCTGGCCTGCTCCAGCCATTGGGTCTGTAGTCAATGAAAGCTTGGGTTTCCAAAAGCAGAGCTCTAGGGTGATCTTTTGTTAAGCTTTCTTCTCATTGTGGTTATTTCCATCCATGCCACTGGAGCTTGTTCAGCCCTGCAGCTAGGACCTCAGGTCTAGACAGCACTGGGAGATGTCAAGGACAGAGAAGCTTCAGGATTGCCTGTGGTTGCACAACTAAGTCACCCTAAAGGTTATGGAGAACCAGGGCGCTAGGTGGATCATAGATGGACTTGGAGATGTAACCGGCATGCTACAAAAATCATCCCCTCAAATGTAAATTTTGACCTGGAAACCCAGTGATAGGTTTTGATACCTGGATTGCTGTAATAAAGTTTCCACTTGTGCTTTATTTTGCTTTCAGTGCAAATCAGCCCTGCATGCCTTAAGGCTTTGGGAGTCGGTTCAGTCCACATGTTCCACATGGCATCACTGCCTGGTGCCAGCAGTGTCCCAGAAAAACAGGTCACCACCCTGATAAGCAGAAAGGTGAGGAGTTCAACTCACACTAATATGGTATTTCAGTCAGTAAGAGCAAAAGGGGTAAAAAAATACCCTGATCATTAGGGTGTGAGCAGCTACCTTGCCTTGCAATAATATCGCTTTTCTATTTCATTTTTTTTATGGTTAGAGTAACAGTTAGAAGGCTACACTGTGCTTTGGGTTTTCTGGTCTGCTGCATCATGTGACCCCAGTGACTCCAAGTTAAGCCCCATTATATAATGGTGGGGTGTTTTTTTGGAAAACCTCAATTTAATCCTTTCAGAGCAGAATTTGCTGGTTTTGTTTTCTTTTATATTATCATCTAATTTTCCCCCCCACCTACCCCTTTCCCTGCGGACACACACTGAAGGTGTCAGTCTGGGAGCAGGGTCCTTTCTTCCCATTTTTTTTTTTGATACTGCAGAGAAAGGGGGGGAAAAGGTTTATTTTTGCTTGGGTTACAGTGCCCTTCCCCTCCATCGGGGGAAGGACTACGTGATGTGCAGCAGGTATTTTATTAGTGGAGCACAACCCTGTGACTCTTCATTGCTTGTCTGAAGGGGGAGGGAGGGGAAAGAGAAAAAAAAAATTAAAGCCACCACCCAGTAACTCCATCTGATTTGTTTTGGCTGGAAAACTTTTTCATCACTGTGGTTCTTAAGCCAGGAGGATGCTTTCTTCTTCCTCAAGAACAATAAAGGGTTCAGCAGCCTGATCCTCCCTCCTACACCCTCTTATTTCCATTGTGAGGGGTCTGTGCAAATATCCCAGACTGCTTTTGCTGGGGCCTGAGGGACATGAGCCACATATGTGACATTAAAGAGAGACTCTGCAAACTCAGTAATCTTGAGTTGCAAAAAGAAAAAAAATCCAAAAAACTTAAGTCTCCGAGGGGCTCTATTTCAGATGTAGCATTGCACTTGGAGAAGTGTACCAATGACTGTTTCTCATGGTGGGGGGAAATCTGTCCACTTACCATGCATAAGTGCTCCTCCACAATGCCATGGCAGCATCTTCCCCAGCATTTGCTCAGCAAGTGGCCAAATCCCCATAGAGGATAGGTGAACCCTCATGTTTCTCTGCTTGTCCAAGATGGGGAATTTCTGCTTGTCTTGGTTTGAAAGACAGGTGTCTGTCAAGGAAGGCAGGAGCCTCCCCTGAAATGGAAAATGCAACCCCCTTCCCTCCGAATTATTATAATTTTGAAATTAAGGGGCTTTCAGGCAAAGATATGAGGGGTAGGAATAACAGTTCTTTACTAATATATATATATATGTATGACAAGGCAAACCAACAACAATAACTATGGCAGTAACAGCAAACAGAACCACAAACCCAGTGCCAGCCTCTCTCGGCTGTCAGGCACTTCCCCCTTCGGTGCAGTTACAGTCACAGCTGGCAGGGGCGGCTCGGGGTCCCTGGAAGGGATGGACGAAAAGCTTCACAAACCCTCTGGGCGGCTTATCCTGGTGCCTGGCCGGACCCTCAGGAACAGCAGGCTGGAACAGCAGAGACGAGCACAGATCCCGGGTGGCAGATGAGATGTATCAAACTCCGGAGCTGCAGTGGGAGCTCCGGGAGGTCTCAGCCGGCAAAAGGGTGTGCAGGGCTACGATGTAATGAAAGATCGAAGCGGCGGCAGAGGGCAGAGCGGCCGCAGCCCGGCTCCCAGCGGGGCAGGGAAAGGTGGGCTTGGGAATCCCGGGTTTCTCAGGTAGAAGGAAAGCAGCCGAAAACAGGAACCTCCAGCTCTGACCAACTCCTTCTGAACACTGCCCGCGCCAGCTGCCCCGCTGCCCCCACCCCCCAGGTGAAAGACAAAGCTAGTTGGACCCCCTGCCCTCTGTGGCCAGCTCTTTTGTTCTTCCCAAGAACCTAGCAATTCGTCCCCCCGGCAACATGCATGGGGAAAATTCCCCAAGAGAAAAAGAAAAAAACCAGGAGAACTCCTAAAACCCTCAACACTGCTGCTCTCATAGTGCATGTGCAAAGCCTGTGTGCTGCTGGTGTATTGTCGCTGTTTTCCCCACGGACGAGTAGAGAAATGACACGAAGTCCAGGCTCAGGGATAAATGGAAGCCCTTTAATGAATTCTCAGAAGGCTTTTATATGTTAGTTCGCAAAGTGTATTAAATGGCATAAGGTAATTGGTTTTTTGCCATCCACCCCTTAAGGGGATTGGTCAAGTTCTAAGACACCCATCTCTGAATGTTTTTCTAGTTAGAACCATAACAATTCTGCAAAACAACCTGCAGCTGCAAGAAGTTTACAAAACTGTAACATTGTTTTGAGTTACTTGCATGGGAAAGACAGAACTCTCACAAAAATGCTGCAGAGAGCTGAAGAAATTCTCTGCTGGGGCTTTTTCAGCATCCATACTGTATGGTCTCCTGAAAGGATGAGATTGAAGGAGAGGCACAGCTGCTTGCTATGTTGTGTTTGCTCTAGGGATTGACTACCATCTGGCAACACCTGGGTTTTCAAGCAAGCACTTTTAATGGCATGCCTGAAATGTGCCACCAGTCCTGTCCATTATTAAGGCAGCCTGCAGCTCTCTGTTAGGGGAGGTTGTACATGGATCAGAGGGCTACTGTGGTTTCTATGAAATTTCTTGTGAATCCAGAGCAAAACTTGCAGACTACGCTAGGTTCTGCCACCATGAACAGTGATACTTCTTCTAGGTGGTATCTGCCAGGCTAGATGCCACTTACCTTCCCAAAGGAGAAGGTGGGACCTGTGGTCTTCTATGAGAAGGCAAGTTCAATGTAGTAAACATATCATGCTTAAAGACCTGATGCATTTGCCAGATGGAAAGTGGATGATGCTCATCAAATTGTAGAAACCCACCTCTTTTTTTCTCCCTTCTTTTCTAACACAATAACCATCTAATAGCATGTGTGACCTCCTCTTGCTTTTTTCCAGTTTGTTGGACCTTGGTACCAAGCAGTCACATGAATCATAACGGTAATTTTGCCATAAGGCAATTCCTGTTTTTATTACCTCCTTTCTGTGTTAATAATGCTTTGATGGTGATGGTCAGGATTTCCTCACACTACATGAGCTTTCCTGAAGATCAGCTCTGTGAGCAGTGGAGGAAGTAGCTGTTACAAATTGCTCCTGGCTGCTGAGAACTGGGTGGCCAACTTCAAATGTATGTGCGGCTTGACATAATCTGAAGAGCACAGCAGCAGCTCCTCTTTCCCCTTGTCTGCTTTGTCAGTGCAGGCAGGTGGGAACTCCTCTTCTGCAAATGCTCTGAGGGCTGAAGCAAGACCAAACCTAGTTATGAAAAACTGTCAAGAGACCAGGACTCCTGGCAATGGAGATGGGGGGGAGTGGTCTCATGTCTTGCCTGAAATCCTAAAGGTATGGTGGGAACACTCATGGCCAGGGAGAAATTCAGGGTCTCACCCCCCACCCCTCTTGTGGTGCTGCAGTCTTGGGACTACACACACTACCGAGTCCTTTAGCTGAAAGTAAAACTATTTGTAGTTCTCTTTATAAATGCTTAGGCAAACAGATTTAAGCTCTTATTTTTTACAAATGCCCTTGTTTGACAGTAAAAGCAAGCAGCAAATTATTCTTTCAGCTGCTTTTCTCCTGGTGCTGGAGCAGCTTTCTGATCTTTGTGTTCAGCATCTAGCTCCAGGATTTTGGTGGTTTCCAAGCAGAGTAATGAAAGATAATTACATGGGCTATATTGACCTTGGTGGAGGGCAGGTGAAGTGTGACAGACTTCCAAGATACGGCTCCTTTGTTTCTATTCCTCATCTATCAGAAGAAATAGTGCCCAGCTGCCACAAAAATATAATGCAAGTAGTTCCAAGGGTTGCAAATGTACATGAGGCTGGGAAGGTGCTGCATTAGAGGTGGAGCTCCTTGACCACTAGACCATCCTGCTGTTCCTGCCTGAAATAGGAGATTGCCTTGTTTGGCTTCTACTTGACACATCTTTTCATGGTGTGATTTGCATACAAGACAGGACTTGAATTTATTCTGCCAGTCCTCAACTTCTGAGAGTTGTTGGTTCAGGAAAGGCAAGGCTGCAGTGCAGCAGTTGATGGTCGTACTCTTGTGGGAGGTCTAAGGTAGCTTTCCTGACATGAGGTTGAATCAAAAAGAAGGTGTTTTGGCAGTGCAGAAGTCTTTCTGCATGTGCTGCAGTGAAAATTGATGATGTAGTGGTTGCCTAAAGTGGTTTACAGTTTGAAGTAATCCAGGCATCTTTCACAGGTGCTTTTCCAAAGGTATTTGGTTATTTAGTGCCATTGCTATGTGTAGCACAGGCAAATCAGATGTTCGTGCCCTGTTGGGGAGGACTGACTGTTCAGGAGCAGATGATAATGCAGCAGAGGATGGTTAGAAGTGAATTGGATGTGGCTGGGTAAGGGATGGGAATGAGACTTGGTGATGTTCCATTAGTCCACTGTCAAGTCTGGGCAAGTTGCTGCTCCTTGATAAAAGCAATCCTATTTCTAGATAAATCAACAACAAATATTAATCTTCTGTATCCCGGTCTCTAATCTTTTGCTCATCTGTTTTGTCCGTATCTTTTAAGTCTTGCCTGTGATGCCTGTTTGGAGTGGTTGCCTCTGTGCTGAGGGCTTTCACTGCAGACCTGTTCACGTGCCCACAGCTACAGAGGTCCTAGCATGGGTAGATGCAATTGAAATAAAGTTAAAAAGCTCATATGAAAGAGCATGGAAGGCCAAAAAAACAAGTCATGCAGGTGACCTCCAGCCCTTTAGAAGCTGTGTGGCCTCTTTGAAGATTCTCTATTGGGTGCTGAACTTTGCTATGGGGTGGTTTCATGTATTTTGTGTTGCCACATCTCTCTTCTTCGCCTGGGTGTCCACCAAAGGGCTTTTTGGATCTTAACACATGCAGAGAGCCACATCCAGGGGCCAGGTTCAAGGAGGCTCCTGCCCTGGGAGATGAGGACTATGGTAGCTGGGGATTTCTGCTGGAGCTTTAAGGAGTCTCTCTGGTTTGGGAACTGTGTACAGTAGGAACAGTCATCAACCTCATCTTATGTACACCTCATCTCACTGGTTAGGATAATTTTCCCAGTGGAAACCATCAAGAATTTCTGTTATTTCCTTTCCAGAGGCTTTGTTTGGGTGGGGATTTCTGGAAGGTATTTCACAGGCAGGTATAAAGACATGCTTTGCCTGGAGGATAGACAAGGTTTCTTTAAAGCCAAGCCTTTAGCCTGGTGGCAAAACAGAAACTGTTTGTTGCCTGGTCTGATGGAGAGAGATCAGGGAAGAGGGGAGCTAATCAGCTGGAATCATCCCAGTTAAACGCTGCACACCAAGGTTTAGGGCCTTATCCAGGAAATCCTTGAAATATGTGCTTAAAATTAAGTCTCCCTGACTTCAATCTTATTACTAGTCTGCTTAACTTCAAGCATGTGCCTAAGTGCTTTGCTGGCTGAGGGCCAAGGCAAATAGCAGACTTAGGAGCAGATTCGCATAAAATAAATGCTTTACTGGACTGAAGTCCTGAGGGACAGTGGATGCTATAGCAGGTCTGAGATGATGGAAGGGGATCGTGCTGCATATCCCAGCTCCATCAAGTTATTCAGCTTCAGATACCACAGACCTGGGACTATGCTTGCCTTATGGGGAACATCCTAACAGTGTAGTCTCTAAATGGGTGCCTTAATTTCTGCATTTCATATTTTGCTGTTCTGAAGGCATCAGCCTCATCCATAGCCTTGTGTATACCACAGTCTTAGAAAAAATACATAGCTTTTTCCTCTTAATTGAGAGAATGGAACATCTTAGTGGAGGAAAATAGTCTTGATTTTATCATCAGAAGAGGAAGGAGAGCAGATTATATGATCTGACTAATAAATCTTCATAGGTATTCTTGTGCCTATATTAACACAACAAAAAAGACTCCTGTATTAGCACAAGCTTTTATAATGGCTTTATCTTCTTTTTTCCTGTTCCAAGCTACTTCCTGAAAGCCTTCTTTTAATCCCCCTTTTGCTCATCCTGCCTGGACTTCTTAGAATGGCAATGGGGTGTCGCTCTTGGACACGAAAGAACCACGCAGACACCTTGTCAGGAGAGAAGCAGAAAAGAGAGGGGGTCAGAGACCCTGAGCTTTATTATATATGTTCTTAAAGACCACCAGGGATTGGAGGGAGAAATTACCACCCCTCAATCACACTGGTCAAAGGAAAAGTCCATCAAATGTCTCCGCCTAGGAGAATGGAATGAAAAACAATAAAGTACGGTTAACAAAACATGGCTATGTTTACAGAAAGTGCGTGAGAAACTGTTACGGAAAATGAAAACATCGAAGAGCTGCAAACTCAGGGCAACATCTCACCCTTTTTCCATTAAAAAAGTAAAAGAAAAAAGAAAAATGAACAATGTTCAATCTCTGCTTGTGGAAGGACCATCGGAGCGACCACCCACATCATCTGCATCTGAGTCGTCACTCGATGTTCCATCTACTTCATGACTTTCACTTTGGTCACGGTCTCCACCTTGCCTGTCGGCCGGATTTTGCCTCTGCGGTCGCAGGTCAGGACGAACACACTTTGCAGGTACCCAGCGCACCCCAGTATCTGTGGATACACAAGCATACCCGCGCCCCGAAGCGATAAGGTCATAGGGACCTTCCCACTGTTTGGTGACTAAATTCCGCACCCGAACCTTCGCTCGAGGCTGCTGTGCCTCGTCCAAAGCCTGTAACGAGAGGTGATGGTTCAAAATGACAGGATTATTAGAATTCTGCGGTACCGTAAGGTGATTGAGGGTATACAAAGCTTTTGCCAACCGACTGTGCGGGGTTTCACCTTGCATTCCCCAGTTTTGTTTTTGAAGAACCCGCTTCAGAGTACCATGAGCACGTTCTACAATAGCTTGACCAGTCGGAGAATGAGGAATACCAAACTTGTGTGACACACCCCACAACTGCAGGAACTGCCTCACCTCTTTCGAGGCATAAGCAGGACCATTGTCAGTCTTCACAGCAGAAGGTATGCCTAGAACGGCAAAGGCCTGCCTCCAGTGGGCAATGACATCGCGACTCTTTTCTCCAGCATGAGCAGAAGCCCACATGGCAGAGGAGCAGGTGTCCACCGTGACATGCACATACTTAAGCCGGCCAAATTCGGCAACTTGGGTTACGTCAGTCTGCCAAATCTCCAAGGCCCTAAGGCCTCTGGGGTTTACCCCTGCCGGCAAAGGCGCAGCAAGCGCGTGACAGTCGTCGCACGACTCGACAATGTCACGGGCTTCAGTTGGCGTCAACTGAAACTGCTTCTGCAGGGTATGTGCGTTCTGATGGAAAAACCCATGCGATGCCTTGGCCTGCGCGAGTGTATCAGGCTGAGGCGCTACCCACGCCGGGTTAGCCAACTTGTCAGCCCTCGCGTTACCTTCCGCTATGAATCCTGGCAAATTGGTATGACTCCTCACATGCAGAACGTAATATGGATGAACCCGGTCCTGAATGACACACCACAGGGTCTTCAGCAAATGAAACAAATCAGCATTGCCGACTTCCTTCAGAACTGAATAACCCAACCGCTGTGCTATGTCAGCCACATAGGCGGAATCCGTGACCAAATTGAAAGGTTCCTGGGAAAATCTTTGAAATGCCATAAGAGCAGCCCTCAGTTCAACCAATTGGGCTGAGCCATCCTCATGACCTTCCAGAACCTGCCACTCAGATCCATCCCTCCAAGTAACAATGGCCTTTCCGGTTCTTCCCGAACCGTCAGTAAAGACAGTGGGTCCATGCACCGGCTCCTGACTATGTTTGGGCCTCAGAGAAATCTCTGTGTTTTGCCACTTGCAGCAACTTGTGGCTAGGCAGATGATACGCGATCTGCCCTGAAAAATTTTCTAGAGCACTTTGCAGAGAAACACTGTTCGCAAAGCTCCAGTCAAAGTCTTCCTGCTGTACCGGTAGTACAATCTTTGCGGGGTCTGCACCCATCAATTGCAAACACCATTGCCGGCATTTGACTATCAAACGAGCGATCAGCTCAAACAATGCGGTTGCCGTCTTCTGCGGCTGATGGGGCAAGAAGACCCATTCCAGGACGTGCAAGGAATCGGACCATTTGTCACTCCATTGGCCAATGATACCTGTGGGATGCAAATCCTGAGTGGTGATGAAAACAGTGACATCAACGGAGGGATCAATGCGATAGACTTGTCGAGCAGAAACAGCTCGCTGAACCTCCTCCAGCACCTGACGTGCCTCAGGGGTCAATGTGCGAGGCGACTTCAAATCAGAGTCTCCCTTCAACAAATCAAACAAAGGAGACAACTGTGCTGTGGTCAGTCCCAAATACGGACGTAACCAAGCGACGACACCCACCAATTTCTGGGCATCATTCAGTGTCTTCACCGAATGCACAAATTGCACCTCTTGGTGTCGAATTGTTCGTTCCAAAATTTTGACCCCCAAATATTTCCAAGGAGGTTGCTGCTGAACCTTCTCTGGAGCCACCTGCAGCCCGTGAGAATGCAAAGCATCGAGCAACTGAGGCTGTATCCGCAGCAGCTCATCCCGGGTGGACGCAGCCACCAAGATGTCATCCATATAGTGATAAAACTGAGCATCAGGAAACTGCCTGCGAACTCCAGACAAGGCTCTGGCCACATACATTTGGCATATGGCCGGCGAGTTTCGCATCCCTTGGGGAAGAGTCCTCCATTGATATCTCTGTGCAGGTCCAGCATTGTTGATTGCTGGCACCGTGAAAGCAAATTTCGGTCTGTCATCGGGATGCAAAGGAATTGAAAAGAAACAATCCTTCAGATCCACGATGAGGATCAGCCAACCTGCGGGAAGCATGGTGGGCGACAGCATACCAGTCTGCAACGTCCCCATGCTTTCCATCACAGCATTCACCTTCCTGAGATCTTGTAACAATCTCCATCTCCCAGACTTCTTTTTGATGCAGAAGACAGGAGTGTTCCAGGGACTGGTAGAAGGCTCCAGATGACCCTGGTCCAATTGCTCCTGAACCAACTCATGAAGGGCTACTAGTTTATCTTTAGGCAGGGACCACTGATTCTCCCAGATGGGTCTGTCCACCAGCCACCGTATAGGAGGCGTGGGACACTCTGCGCCCTTCACCACAGTGGCCCCCATCAAAAATCCGTCCCGATGCGCACCCCCCACGCAGCCAGAACATCCCTCCCCCAGAGGTTAAGAACCGTTTCAGTAACATGCGGCCTAACCACGGCCCTCTGTCCCTCTGAGTTCGTTATCACCACAGGCTTCTGGCTCACGTAGCAGCGCTTCGTTCCTCCCAATCCCGCGACAGGCGTCCCCACCGGATCCAACGGCCACTGCGGAGGCCAAGCGGCAAGGGAGAGAATCGTGACGTCCGCGCCGCTGTCAAGGAGCCCGCGGAGGCGGATCTCTGGCGGTGTGGCATCGGGGATGGACAGGGTGCACTGCATTTCAGGACGTTGTTCAGTCATGACAGCCGTCCAATGAACTTGAGGCGGCCCAGTGGAACCAAAGCAGCCGTCTCCTCGTGACCTCGACTCTGCCCTGCGAACAGAGGACTTAAAAGGGACAAGTTGAGCAATCCGAGTCTTTTCAGGAATTGTGACCGGGGGGGTGGGTGTGGAAACCATGGCATAAATTTGCCCGGTGTAATCCGCATCAATGAGTCCCAGATGCACGATACCCTGAACGGTGGCGCTAGACCTCCCCATGAGGAGAGCACTCATGCCATCACCCAAGGGTCCAAAGGCATCCAAGGGGACTTTGTGCACTGCGCAAGAGTCTAAGACGACTGTTGCTGCTGTGCAGACGTCCACACCTGCTGAGCCGCTGGTGCTGGCTGCGAGCTGGCCAAGCAGACCTGCATCGGCTCCGGGGTTTGGAGAGACATTTGTGTCTGAGCACGTCTCCCCCGCGTGCTCCGCCCCCCATTTAAAGCCGAGCCCGAGGAAAGCTGACCATTAACAGGAGCTGCTGCCCTGCAGACATCTGCAGTATGGTTCGGCTTCCCACACGGAGCACAGAGAAACAAGGCACCCATGCCTTTCCGCACCTTTCCTCCCGGCTTCCTGCTGGCCTGAGCACTCCCCTGCTTCCGCCGCCCGCCCTGCGGGCCTGACCCGACCGGCTGCGGGGCAGCAGCCACGGCAGCCGCCTTACAATCGGCGGTGCCCAGCGGTGCACAGGCCTCAGCCATTTGACATAAAGAAGGATCACCAGGAAGTGCCCGAATAATCTTCTTACACTCAGCATTGCAATGAACCTTGGCAAGGTGCTTAAGCAACATCGTCCTTACATTCTGATCCTCCACCTGCCTCTCTACAGCGGCAGTCAGCCTCCCTGCAAACTGCAAGAAGGATTCACCATTCCTCTATGCAATATCTGCAAAGTCCTCCGCAGGAGCAGCCATCTCAATAGTTTGAATCAATGCTGCCATGCCTACCTCTCGGCACTGATCGACCACAATCCAGTCCAGGGCAGCCTGCCTGCGAGCGTCAGCAAAATTGCCTGTACCTAGCAGCACATCGAGTCCAATCCCACGTCTGGGATCCTGCTGGCCCAACCCAGCATTCTGCGCTAGTGTCCTAGTTGCTAACTGGTTCCATTTCGATTCAAAGATGTCATATTCCACAGGTTGAAAGAGAACACGAGCCAGACTTCGGATATCATAAGGTACTAATAAAGTAGCATTAAAGACTCTAAGCAGCTGCATAACCTCACTAGACCCCAGACCATATCTGCCCACCTTCTCCCGGAGGTCCATCAGAGCTTTCCACGACATGGCCTGATGGGTGTTTTGATTGTCACCGAGAATAACAGGGAAAGCCTGGAGACCGTCCGGTGGGACTGCAGCACCTGCCGCGTTCCGTCCCATGGTGTCCACAGGGACTTGAGCCGCAGCAGGGCTAAGGGGCCTATCGCCACAAGCCACAGGGCGATGTGCCGTGGCACGATCACCCACTTCCTCAACTTTAGCTTGCACATCCTCCCAGAATTTCACAGGATCCTGGAGGCGAACCGTGACCTTACACGGCGGAAGAGTCCACAAGGCAGCCGAAGGGGACCCGCCAGCCCGAGATCTGGGATCCCGGGGAGGCACCGGCCCCTCAGCCGCGGCACCGCCTGCGCCGAACACAAACAGTCCGGGACTTGTCCCCGCTGCCGCTTCGGCGACTGTGGAATGCCGCGGAGGCGAAGCCGTGCCATCCGGCCCCCGGCTTCCCCCAGCCGCAGCAGAGCCCGCGCCATCCGGGACGCCGGAGGCGCTGATCGCCGCTGCCGGAACAGAAGATGCTGCGGTGGCCGCAGCCGGAGGCACAGGACGGAGCGGTGCCTGCCCGGACTCCCCCCGCCCCTGCGCGGGGAGGGATCGAGCCGCCGGGAGGGGCGGATCCCGCAGGGCTGCGGCCAGCCCCTGCGCCATGGCCAAAGACCCGGATGGTGACGGGCGCGCCTGCGCAAGCTGCGGGGTGGGGGCCGCCGATATCGAGCCCAGAAGGGTCCCGCCGGTGGGGCAGTGCCCGAGCGCAGAGACCGCCGGCCCCGGAGGGGGTCGCGCGCTCTCTCCGGCACCCAGAGTTTCCATCAAATCCAGCAGATCCCCGGGTACTGAGACCTCACGGCCCCCGGCGCCGGGCTGGGCGCGAGCCTTCGCGTCAATCTCGGCCGAAGCTGACCACTCAGCTACCGCCGCATCAGCAGAGGGCGGGTCAAACTGCTCGCCCGCTGCCCCGGGCTGGTACTTGATGGAAACGCCACAATTCGGGCACGCTACGGTTAAACTTGCATGGTCCAACGACCCGGCCCCCTCCCCCAGCGCCGGGAAGGCGCAGGGAAAAGGGCAGTATTCGCTGCTCCGCCGCCCCCACAGCGAAATCCCGGGGCCCGGGGGGGGCGAAGCCGGTGCCGCCAACCCCCCGGGGCTTTCCGAGACCAATTCGTCCCTGAACGCCTGCCAATCATCCCAGCTCGACTCCCCAGCGAGCGGAACGCTCTCCAGGGCTGGTCCATCCCCCATATCAGTGACCTGAGGCGGGAGGGGCGGTTCCTCTTCCACCTCAGCCAGCTCAGGGGGCGTTCCGGGCTGGCTCAGGGAGTCCACGGGAGTAGCTGTTCCCGACAGACTGCTGTGGCCTTGAATAACAAAATTCACGCGTTTCCAGGAGACCAACAGCTTTGCCATCTCGAGACTACGCTCGACAGCTAGCATCTCAAGCATAGCACGTCCTAACTCTGCCCAAATTGCCCTAGAAAGAACATCTCCAGCGTCCTGGAAGAAACTCCTTGTTTTCCCCCAGAAATATACCTTTTCCAACTCTGCTCTGTTAACCGAGACTCCCTGACTATCCAACGCTATCTGTATGACCTCTAAGGCCAAGGAATCGCTTGAGGAATCCGTATTAATCACCATTTTTAAAACCCTAGCTGACCAGGGAAAAAACTCCCTACCTGACTCGAGCCTGCGCTTCCCCGTACGGGCCACCAGATGTCGCTCTTGGACACGAAAGAACCACGCAGACACCTTGTCAGGAGAGAAGCAGAAAAGAGAGGGGGTCAGAGACCCTGAGCTTTATTATATATGTTCTTAAAGACCACCATGGATTGGAGGGAGAAATTACCACCCCTCAATCACACTGGTCAAAGGAAAAGTCCATCAAATGTCTCCGCCTAGGAGAATGGAATGAAAAATAATAAAGTACGGTTAACAAAACATGGCTATGTTTACAGAAAGTGCGTGAGAAACTGTTACGGAAAATGAAAACATTGAAGAGCTGCAAACTCAGGGCAACAATGGGGTTTTTTCTTTATTTTTAATCTATGAATGTCAGCTAATGACTGTAGCTGTGGCAAGCACGAAAATGAAAAGCCACTATCAGAAAACAAGATCTGTGGTTTTTGAAAACACCACTACCAGGGGTTAAGGGAAATCTGCAGCTGGAACAAATACAGTGCTAATCTTCCTCAATAACTCTGCTAGGGGAGCGGGCAGTTGCCAGACGAAGGAAGAGTGGTTAGCCACTGAGTCTTTGAATGTAGCGCCATTTCCCCCTCAAACCCATGGAATTTATATTAACCTCCAACTTTTCTTAGCTGATGTGAATTTTTTTCATTTATTTGATTTTTTTAAAGGAAGAGCCTTGCTTTTGTTGCTTAGGTTTGTCAGAGGAGCAGAGGAGACGGTTCTGCTCCTCACGCTGCATTTTTGCTGGTGAAAGGCCGTGGATGTCAACTGAATAATTTTTGGCAGTGATAAGGAGAGAAAGGCTGAGGCTGCCAAGCAGAGAGTCACAGGCATCTGATGACTTAGTTTTGGGAAGGGCAGGCTTGAGTCGTCACGTCTCCTCGGGTTATCTCCAATCCCAGTAGAGATGCAGGCAGGAGGAAGGACCCCAAATGCCTTTACGTTGGCGGTTTTAGGAGTTCTCCTGTTTCTCTTTTTCTCTTAAAGAATTTTTCCCATATATGTTACCAGGGGGACAAATTACTGGGTGCTTAAGAAGAACAAAAGAGCCGGCCACAGAGGGCGGGGGTCCAACTAGCTACTTGTTTTTTCACCTGGGGGGTGGGGGCAGCGGGGTTTGCTGGTGCCCTCAGTGTGTTCAGAAGGAGTTGGTCAGAGCTGGAGGTTCCTGCTTTTCGGCTGCTTTCCTTCTACCTGAGAAACCCAGATTCCCAAGCCCACCTTTCCCTGTCCCGCTGGGAGCCGGTCCGCAGCCGCCCTGCCTCTGCCGCTGCTTCGAGCCTCCGCTACACTATAACCCTACACACCCTTTGCCGGCTGAGACCTCCCGGAGCTCCCACTGCATCTCCGGAGTTTGATACATCTCGTCTGCCACCCGGGATCTGTGCTCGTCTCTGCTGCTCCAGCCTGCTGCTCCCGAGGGTCCGGCCGGACACTGGGATCAGCTGCCCAGAGGGTTTGTGAAGCTTTTCGTCCATCCCTTCCAGGGACCCTGAGCCGCCCCTGCCAGCTGTGACTGGGACTGCACCGAAGAGGGGGGGTGCCTGACAGCTGAGAGAGGCTGGCACTGGGTTTGTGGTTCTGTTTGCTGTTACTGCCATAGTTACTGCTGTTTGTTTGCCTTGCCGTACATATATATATATTAGTAAAGAACTGCTATTCCTACTCCTCATATCTTTGCCTGAAAGCCCCTTAATTTCAAAATTATAATAATTCGGAGGGAAGGGGGTTGCATTTTCCATTTCAGGGGAGGCTCCTGCCTTCCTTGACAGATACCTGTCTTTCAAACCGAGACACTTTAGCATCTTATACACAAGTGTAGCAATATACAATGGGCAAAGAGCAATATGCCAGTGAGGATGTCTAAAACTGCTTTTGGGAAGGTACTTAAGGCCATAGGTAGACCCACAGAAGAGCTACCCAGGTGAGCGTGGAGTGTAGCATGGGAGACCTGATTTTGCATCCTGGGGCTGCCATAGCGTTCCTGCGTGACTTCAGAGACACTGTGAAGACACAGCATCTATAGGATGCTTATGGCTGTGGTGCTGATGGTGGTGGGCAGGGATCCTGGACAGAGAAGGTAGCCATCTGAATGGATGTGGGGGATGTGCTGGTTGCCAAAATTCCCCTCTCTTTCATAGCAAGCAGCTTGATATCCACTTCCAAATTGCTCATAATGCAGTGCATGTATGGTTTTCCTGTTGTGACTCTTTCTGCTTGTTGGTCATACCACTTTAAGTGACTGCTATCTCAGACCCTTCCCAGCTTCTGGAGCTGAGTCCATCACATGGGCACAGTCCTGCCAGCAAGAAGGGCACTGAGGAAAGTAGAAAGGAGATAAAAAAGCTCTAATGAGGAGGGGCATCATGACCTGAGACATCCCAGTATGCAAGGTCTTTGGTGCTGGTCGCTTGGCACATGAAAATATCCAGGAGTTGGGTTGGTTTGTTGAGTTCTGATGCTGATTCTTATAGAATCATAGAATCATTTAGGTTGGAAAAGACCTTTAAAATCATCAAGTTCAACTGTTAACCCAGCACTGCCAAGCCCACCACCAAACCATGTCCCCAAGTGCCACATCTACATGTCTTTTAAATCCCTCCAGGGATGGTGATTCCACTACGGCCCTGGGCAGCCTTTTGCAATGCTTGACAACCCTTTCAGTAAAGAAATTTTTCCCAATATCCAATCTCAATCTAATCTTCTTTGTCCTCACTTGGTTTTGATGAAACACTTGAAGGTGCATTCTCTTTTCCAATGTGAAATTAATTGAAGGGGCTTCACCCAGCTCTTGGCAGTCATAACAAAAGTTTCATGGTTTGACGCTGGCCAAATGCCAGGCACCCACAAAAGCCGCTCACTCACCCTCCCTTGCTACAGCTGGACAGAGGAGAGAAAAATTTAACAAAGGGTTCATGAGTTAAGGACCAGGAGAAAATACTCCAAGGGCAAAACAGGCTTGACTTAGAGATATTAAGTGAATTTATTACTAACAAAATCAGAGCAGGAAAATAAGAAGTGAAATAAGCCCTTAAAAAGACCTTTTTCCCCCAACCCCTCCCTCCTTCCCACTGACAGCGCAGGGAGACAGGAGGGTGGGGGTTTTGGTCAGTTCGTCACCCAAGGTTTTCTTCTGCAGCGCAGGGAGAGGAGTCTTCCCATGTGAGACTGTGGGGTCCCTTCCCACAGGAGACAGTTCTCCATGAACTTCTCCAGCGTGGCTCCAATCTCACAAGCAGCAGTCCTCCCAAAACTGTTGCGGTGTGGGTCACTCTTCCACAGGGTGCAGTCCTCCAAGGACAGGCTGCTCCAGCTTGGAAGCAGGGGCCCCCTCTCTCCACCGGGACTCCCACCAAATCACAGCCTCCTCCAGGCATACACCTGCTCCAGCGTGGGCACCTATCCCATGGTCTGCGGGTGGATCTCTGCGTCCCCCGTGGATTCCCATGGCCTGCAGGGGGACAGCCTGCTTCACCATGGTCATCACCACGGCCTGCAGAGGAATCTCGGCTCTGGCACCTGGAGCACCTCTTCCTGCTCCTTCTCCACTGACCTTGGTGTCTCCATGTTGTTTCCCTCACGTTCTCACCTCCTCCTCTTCTCTGGCTGGAATTAAAACTGCGCCACATGCTTTGTTTTGATTTCTTCTTAAATACGTTATCACAGAGGAATTGCCATCATCTCTAGTTGGCCCAGGCTTGGCCAGCAGCATGTCCATCTTCAGACTCATCAGGGATTGGCTCTGCCAGACATGGTGGAAGCTTCTAGCAGCTTCCTCACAGAAGCCACCTCTTTGCCCCCCCCCCCCCCCACTACCAAAAACCAGGCCATGCAAAACCAACACAAAAAGCAGATGTAACTCATGGTTTCTCTGGCAGGAAAGCTGATGTGTGAATGCTGCCAGTATCTTTGGAGTTATCATGGCTGAGGTTCAGCCTTTGCAAGACGCAGGAGAGTGGATACATCCCTCTTGCTGCATGTCTTCTAGCAAATTTGGATAAAAAACAGTTTTTCAGGATTTTTTTTTTGTAGACATAAGTTTCCAAGTGCCACATTTGCAGACTGCTGTAAAGCAGCTACAAGCATGCTCTTCTTACCCATCCTTGGTGAGAAAGTTCTCCTAGGGCCTCTGGATCTATTCACATTGAAAGAAGAGAGAAGCCACCTCTTGTTTGTATGGTTGTGAAGTTTTCACTCTGCAAATAAGGGGTTTCATTGCTGTTGGACTGTTCCAACTCCTGGGAGCTTACATGAGCTGGAGCTCCTATGGGCTTAAACTCAGGTGTCATGGTTTAGCATAGTTTGGGTTTTTAGGTAAGGAGGGCTCCATCAGCCATGGAAGTGATTCTTTTGCAAAGAGGTGCTTACAGCTTTCTCTAGACCCCACAGAACCAATCAACTGGCTAGTTTGAATATTGGCAACTTTGTTAAGCCACTTAAGAAGCTTGACACGCCTCTGTGATCCACATTTAAGAACGAACAAACCCCAGGAAAGCTCCCTTGCTTCCGGCTTTTGGGCAGGTAACTTGGGGGCCCGCAGGGCGGCCCAGCGGGGCCGGGCCAGGCCCTGCTCGGTGCAGCCCGGCTGGGTAAGCCACAGCGAGGCTTGGCTAAGATCTCAGCTGCTTCTGCTCGCTGGACACCCAGTGCAGCCCCCTCAGTGCAGGCCGAGCCGGTCAGGAGACAGCCACTCCGGAGCCGCGGGGCCCTGTTCCTTCCACGGCCCTGCTCTGTGCAGGCCAGGCCCCGCAGCCCTGCTCCTTGCAGGTGGCCCTGCGGCACGGCTCGGCCAGACCGGCCCTCGCCTAGTGTGGCCGAAATTCATCTGAGGCCACTGCCAAGCAAAGATCATGTGACCGACAGTGAGAGGCGAATTCCAGCTGCAAGGTCCGGGTGAGATTAATTCTTTTAGTGCTGTAAGATTCTCCAGAACAGATAAAACCTACAGATATCAATCCTCTCCCAAGTCAGAGGAAGAGGAAAGGTGAGGGCACGTGAAGAAAACACCATAGAGACACCAAAGTCAGTGAAGAAGGAAGAGCTGAAACCCCGAGAGAGGAGAAGGAGGAGATGCTTCAAACCTAGAAGCTGAAATTCTGTTGTAAAGCTATGGTGCTGGACTATGATACATCAGAGTACCCGTTGTAATTTCATGAAAGCATGGGGGGATGAAGCGTTCAAACTGCAATTGCGAGCAAAAGTACTTGTGCTGAAATAAGCAAATGTTGAAGTAGCTGTGATCTGGTGAGAAGCTTGAACAGAGAGAGATGAAAGTGATGAAGACCCTTGCTCCCAGGGAAGAAGACCTCTGTTCCTAGAGATGAAGATGCTCCCGGAGATAGATGAAGAGAACCTTTGCTTGTGAATAGCTCATCCTTAAAATGGTACCCCATTAGCTAAGATTGAACCCTCGAAAGCAGTTGTGGGGAAAGTTGTAAGTCGAGGGAAGGGACTTTCACATGCGAGCAGAGAACCATCCCGGGTGACTGTCTTGCTGTGACGTTGAAGCCATGAGAGAACTGTTTCTTGTGGAGATGTCTCCATAACATGAGCAAGAGAGACTCCTCTCCCTAAGTGAACTGAAAAAAGGTTATTACAGAGGTGGTAAACTGACTGAAAATCTCAAGGGTTGTCTTTTTACGTTGTCAGTGGGAGAAGGGAGAAAGGTGGGGGGAAGAGAAGTGTTCTGAAGATTTAGTCTGACTTTTTTTTTCTTTCTTTTAGGTCTGTTAATAAACTTCTTTATATTCTTTAAGTTTTGTGCCTGCTTTGTTTTCTCCTAATTCTTATCTCACAGAAGGAAAATAAGTAAGTAATGGATATTTCGAATGAAACCACTACACCAGGTCCACCCAAGAGGAGATTTGTGGGATGCTGGTTCTAGGGGATTGCACAAATGTACATGGAAAATGGGCAATCTTTTGTTAATAATAAGGGTGACATGAAAATATACTTGGATACAGCCCTTTACCGCCTGCTGAGAGTAAGGCTGAGGTTTGAGGTGAGCATGCTCAGTCAGAGGAGGCTGTACCAATGCTGGGGATTGCACAAAGGTTCAACAAGCCCTCCACCTTAGAGGATGAACTGAACTTTGGTTCCAAACTCCCTGATGTCCTATGGAGTCTGTTTATAGGTTGCGGAGATTGACAAGGCACGGACTCTGCTGGGTGTTGCATGCAAAGCCAGTTTATTATACAAGTTACTAGCATTTTATAGTTTTCTACTTCTGCGTAGTTCCATAGGCTCAAGCCCCCCTGCCCCATTCCCATAGCAACGCTATCAAGTCCTTGCAGATTCCCTCTTGCGACAGCGGTGTCCTGGCTAATCATCCTTTTGTGCCAGAGGCTCAGGTCATGTTGTCCTGTTCGTCCCGTGTCTTGCCTCTTGTTCTTGCCTTGAGTTTTTATCTATCCCATGGCTTTTGTGGCACCAAGGCTAGAAGATCTGCACAGCTATCAGCTTTCATTGCTCTCTGGCCTCTGTCAATTCCCCCCTCTGTTGAACGATCATTATTTGCTTTATTGATTTATTAATCAATCTCTGAATACATTGAATCAAGCAAGGCAAGCATTTCACTATGATTAACAGCACCCCTAATATAAACATTCCCATCTTAACTAAATTTTTGATCCATCCAGTGATCCCCCAGTCTCAAAAAAGGCTATTAAACCAATCAGCACTATCTTCTACTCTTAATTTGGCTACACTAAATTGTAAAGCTTTAATACTCGCATGAACTGATTGAGAGTGATCAGAAAGGTTCATACAGCACATTCCATCAAAATCTTCACATCCATGCCTGTGCGCTAGAAGCAGGAAATCAATAGCAGCTCTATTCTGCAATGTAGCATGTCTAATTGAATCAACATCGGTTAACAATCCTGTTAAAACAAGCAAAGTAGCATTAGTTTGTCGAGCTAGCCAGCAGCCTAGCTTGTTTAACAATCCCAGTGCTTTTCTGGCTGCTACTCCTGGAGCAAAAAAGGAGGCTGCCCAATGTCGCTGTAGTGACCAAAAGTTAAGGTTATCATCAGAATCAGGGGCAAGTGCATGAATACTGCACTTTTCTTTCTGCGGAAATCTATGTTGCAAAATCATGGATGTGTTAGGTGTTAACAGCAAGAGTCACCCCAAACTGCAGGGGCCTCCCTTAATATGTGATGGAATAGCAGCCCAAGCTCTGTCTCCACAAATAAAAAACACTCCTGCTGGCAGCAATAATGGAGCATTAGTAGAGCAAGAGATAATATTAGTAGCATAATTACAGCAAGCGCTTGCATTTCTAAATATAGGCTGGGTCGGAGAAACTTCCCATACTTTGGATTGGTTGCTCCCGGAATAATTAAACTTAACACAGAGGTCCATTTTTACTGACCCCAAAAGCTCTATTTCTTGGGGCTCAAGAGTTGCATGAGGGAGATATGGGACCCATTGGTCCCAAGCATCGTCATGATTCTCCAAATCAAGAATGTGAGCTTGAGAGGGACGTGGCCACTCATCTAAAGGTAAACCAACAAGGCAAGTAGAAAATGGATTTTCAAGAGAAGCCGTGGCCAAGCATAAGGTATCCTGCCCTGTTAGATTGGCTAAAGTTATCCATACATTTGTTTTTGGCTGATTAACAGGCCAAGAAAAAGTGACAGAAAGAAGCATTAATACTAAAAAAGCTTTTGTTAGCATAAAGCAAGCTTTACCTTTTAACAAAAGTACTACTAGAATATTTGG
Source organism: Lycocorax pyrrhopterus obiensis (assembly GCA_014706295.1). NCBI lineage: Eukaryota > Metazoa > Chordata > Aves > Passeriformes > Paradisaeidae > Lycocorax > Lycocorax pyrrhopterus. The sequence continues at coordinate 12,050,748 of JACSVZ010000030.1, forward strand.
CCAGTGTAGTGGGCCATTGTTCAGCAAAGACTTCCAAGTGTTCAGGCAAGCCATAGCTGTGCCCGCACACTAGAGTCTTTATCTGTATATCACCGATTCAAGGATATTAATTCTTTTGTGTATTCTGATCAGCTGGTTGTTCAATGAAGGGTCTGATGTTCTTGGCTGGAACCCAATGAGGACTGGTATCTGTGGAAACACAAGCATAACCCCTTCCCCATGTAATGAGGGGAAATGGACCTATGATTTTCCCACTTTCTGGGTCTTTTACAAGGACTCGTGCTTTCTGCCCTGTGTCTAATGACGTTTCCTTAGAAGTGGAAAAGTGTTTTATTATAGGGGGAACCTTGCTATCACCATAGCAATTTAAAAAATTAAAAAAATACAGTGCCTTGTGTAGCCTTTCCATTGGTGTGCACCCCTGCATCCCCCCTTTCTGTTGTGCTAAAAGACACTTAAGTGTTGAATGAGCACGTTCAATAATTGCTTGTCCTGTGGGAGAGTGAGGGATGCCCATAATATGAGAAATTCCCCATAAGGTGAAAAAGGAGGAAAGTCATTGAGAAGTGTAAGCAGGGCCGTTATCAGTTTTAATCTGCTGGGGAATCCCTAAAGCTGCAAAAGCTGCCAACAAATGGCGGCAAACATCTTTGGCAGTTTCTCCTGTGTGACATGATGCAAACAATGCACCTGAGAAGGTGTCAATAGATGAGTGAACATATTTGAGGTGGCCAAATTCAGGATAGTGAGTGACATCAATTTGCCATAGCTGGAGGCTTTGTAGGCCAAGTGGGTTAATTCCCTGTGAGCCTGTGTGCTGGTTTGGCTAAATTTGGAGGAAAATATCCTCTGATAGAAGGCAGGTTACAACCACCCCTCCCCTACTAGGTTCAGGAAAAAGAAATTTTCCTCAAAGGAAAGTGAATGAGATAAAAAACTATTTATTTAACAAACACACAGGAAAAGGATAATAATGCTAAATAATGAAATCTCTCGCTATGGAGAGAAACCTGGGAAGATTTCAGAGTCCTTCTGTAGGTGTGGTCTCTCTCCTCTTCCTCGGAGCTGGGTCGGCGTGGGCCCACCTCCGGGGCCTCAGGGGAAAATTCTCCCAATGTGTTCTGATGTTAAAACAGTCCAGAAGAGAAGAAGGGAAAAACCAAAGTCCCAAGAAAACAAAGTTCAACTCTCTGTCTCTCTCTCCGGAGAAAAGGAGCCGAAAAAGCTGGCTGAAAAGCCAGAAGGGTGCTTTCCTCCCCCCTTGCTGCCAGAGCAGAAGCAGAGGAGTGTATCTGTGTCCTTGAAACAACTGTTTTGAAAAAGTTCGCTTGGTTTTTTTCCTTTCTTCCCTCTCAGTCTCAGTTTAAAGGCACAGAAAGGCACAAAGTTAATTTCTGGGCAATAGAGCAGTGATAGGGGATACACATCATAAAGTCACCCCAAGACAGCCTGTCACAAAATTATGACACTGACAATCAGGGCAAGCAGCAATGATGTCTTTTGCTTGTTGGCGCTTTTAAGCAAATGTGCGACAAAGGGCTGCAGTGTTCTGGTGAAAAAAGGAATGGCTAAGTTTGGCTTGTGCAAAACGATCGGGAAGTACCTGAACAGGTAAGGTAAGCAAATCAGCCTGTCGGTTTTCTTCTGCTGTAAAACCAGGTAACATTGTGTGAGACCGAACATGCATAACAAAATAAGGATGTTGTATGGTGTCTAAAAGGGAAATTAATTGTTGCAACCACTGAAAAAGATCAACATTAGAAACTTCTCTCAAAACAGCAGCTTCAGCTCTTTCAACAATACCTGCAACATAAGCAGAATCTGTTACCAAATTTAAAGGCATGGGCCATTTTTGAAAAGCACGAACAACTCCAGCTAATTCCACAATTTGTGGAGACCCAGAAACTACAGTCACATCGGAGGCCCATGTACCAGTCTTATCATCCCTCCAAAGTAAATCAGATTTGTGGGATTGTGCAGAGCCATTGGTAAATACTGTAGGAGCTTGTAAAGGCATCTCACTGCGCTTGGGTTTTAAAAGACTATTAAAATTAGTAGTTAACAATTTATGAGGTGGTGAATGGAGGGTAATCTGACCTGAAAAATCAGCAAGTGCAGTCTGGAAAGGTCCTGATGTCTGTAAAAGCCAATCCAGATAAACAGTAGTTATAGGTACACAAATTTGTTCAAAATCACGACCTGCTAACATTTGCAATCTCTGACATGCCTTAATGATGAGATGTGCAAACATTTCATGTTGAGTAACAACTGTCTTTGTCATCTGATGAGGTAAAAAAATCCATTCAATGATAAGCAAACGGTTGGCTGTATTAGGATCCCATTGGTACAACAAGGCATGTGGCTGTCGTGAAGGGTTTAAAAGAATCAGTGAAAATGTAAGATCAGGTGCACATTGTGATGCTTGTCTATGGGCAATGGCATCTGCTACCTTTTGCAAGGCCAATTGTGCTTCGTGATTCAAATGTCTTGGGGAAGACAAGTCAGGCTCTCCTTTTAATAATGCAAAAAGGGGAGCTAAATCTGAATTTGTGATTCCCAGCAAGGGCCTTACCCAATTAATAACTCCTAATAATTTCTGTGCTTCATGTAATGTAGAAATTTTGTTTTGAATTTGTAATTGCTGTGGCTGTACAGTTTGGGATCTAATACACCAACTTAGATATTGCTATGGGGGCATTTGTTGAATCTTATCCTGGACTATTTGCAATCCTGCACATTTTACAGCTTCTGTGGTAAGGGCCAAGGTTTCCTTCATGTCTTCTTGTTTTTCAGCTGCAATGAGAATATCATCCATATAGTGATATAGTAACACATGAGGCTTTGCCTGTCGTACTGGGCTAAGGGCCCATGCGACAAACCACTGACAAATTGTAGGGCTGTTTTTCATCCCTTGGGGTAAAACCACCCAGTGGTATCTTTGCAAAGGCTCTTGCATATTCAAGCTGGGCAAAGAAAAGGCAAATCTCGGTGCATCCTCTGGGTGCAGAGGAATTGCAAAAAAGCAATCTTTTAAATCAATGATTGTCAAGTGCCAATCATGGTAGGTGATGGGAGTCCCGGCTGCAGGGCCCCCATGTCCTCTATGACTGCATTTATTTTTCTGAGATCATGAAGCAAACACCACTTACCACTATTTTTCTGAATGACAAATACAGGAGAATTCCAAGGGCTTGTGGAGGGAACAATACGTCGTGCTTGCAATTGTTCTTTAACCAGATTTTGTAAAGTGCACAATTTTTCAGTTTGCAAGGGCCACTGAGAAATCCAGATTGGGTCATTAGTTTTCCAGACCAGCTTTGGGATAGTGTGCTCTTCAGTGGCCCCTACGAAAAATCGGATCCAATCCTGACTCCCATTTGAGAAAGCATGTCACGGCCCCATAACACCATGGGAATTTGCAAAACAAAAGGCTTGATGGTAGCAGTATGTCCCTCAGGACCCACAATTTGAATGTAATCTTTGCTTTGAAAGCTGGTACTGCTCCCCCCAATACCAGTGAGTGCTTGGGGAACCGCAGTAAGTGGCCACGTAGGGGGCCATTTAGCTTGTGAAATGACTGTAACATCAGCTCCTGTATCAATAATGCCTGTGAGCGTGACATGCTGTCCCTGCCAGGATAGTTTACATTTACAAGTGGGACACTGTACAGTTAACTCCTGAGCCCAAAAGATGTGAGGTGCTCCTGTGGATCCAAAACCTTCCTCCCCCCTCTGTTTTTGCACGGTGTTAGTAGGCATTGATGCTGTAAAAAATATTAACTGGGCAATTTTGGACCCTTGGGGTACAGTACATGGGGGAAAGGGAGTCCAGACCATGATTTTGATTTCTCCTAGAAAGTCTGCATCAATCACACCTGGAAGTACAAACAGTCCTGTTAAAGTAGTTGAAGAGAGCGCCAAAAGCAACGCACTCCGTCCTTGTCCTAAAGGAACATTGACCCCTGTGGGGATGAGATGGATGGAGGAGTCTAAAATAGTTACTGTACATGTGGCGATGAGATCCAAGCTGGTGCTGCCGGAGGTGGCTGGTTGCAAGGCTGAAACACTCCTGCTGCTGCTGAGGGGGTCGGCTGAGGGATTTGTGTCTGTGCGCGAGGCTGACCCGCGCTCTGTTTCGCGTTTCCCGGCATTGGTTTGCCATCAATATCATCTTTAGATCTACACTGATTAGCAAAATGCCGCCTTTTTCGGCAACGCGGGCAAACTCCAGGTTTTTTGGACTTTGCTCCCTTTGAGGCATAGCAGTCTTTCTTAAGGTGGCCTGGTTTTCCACAGCCAAAACAAGTCTGTCCCGCAGGATCAGGAGCCACCTTAAGAGCAGCAAAGGCAGCAGCCATGGCTTCATATTTGTGCTCCACAGTTCCAATATGATTACAAGCTTCAAACCATTTCTACAATTGTGGGGTTTTTAAGTGGCATTAAGACTTTTTGGCAGTCCGAATTCGCATTCTCCACTGCCAATTTTAAAAGAATAACATCGCAGGCCTCCTGATGGGCTACCTGTCTCTCTAATGCCTGTTGCAATCGGTCTATGAACTGCATGTAAGACTCTTTCGGCCCCTGGGTTATGGATGGAAAAGACTTTTGCAGCTTGCTAACATCGGGGACTTTCATGAAAGCGCGATATGCATCATCTTTAATATCACTTAGGGCTTAGCTCAGGATATCCCATGCTTGGGCTTCTGGTGCGGAGTGCTGGCCCATTCCCATAAGGTGGTGAAATGTGAAAGCTGCGAGCTGTTGATTTGCATTCCCCGCGTAAGTTTGCAATCTAGCTTCTAGCAACCTCCTCCATTCTGCCTCCCAAAGCGCATACTGCGTAGGCGAAAGGAGCAGCTGGGAAAGCAACTTTAAATTGTGGGGGGTCATAACATAAGAATTGAGCACAGTAGAAAGCATATTAGTAAAATAAGGAGAGGAAATACCATAATCAGTCACGCAAAGTCTTAATTCCTTAATAACTGAAAAAGTCCATCCCATGGTGGCGGTCCCTGGTCGTGATATATTACTGGTGCTACTATAGCTTGAGCTATGTCTAAGTGACCGGATTCCAAGGCTCTTTGTTTCAACTTGCCCCAGTTGTTATGTAAATTAGGGCGATTTAGCTCGGGCTCCTTCTCAGGATCTACAAATTCATAGTCAAAGGGGTCGTCTCCAAATTCTGAGTCCCCATCAGATTGCGGGACCCTGTGCCGGAGCTCCAGCGGCTCATGTTCGCATGGGTGGCGAAGGAACGAAAGACAGCAGGGAATCTCCTGCGATGCTTTGGCAGGGAGTTGCAGCGGTCCGGAGGACTGGGGCAGGGAAGCGCTGCACAGCCAGTGGCACAAGAAAGCCGGCAGAGGCAGCAGCGTGGGGGCGCGGCATGGCGGGTAAAGCAGTGGAGCCAGCGGTAGGAAGCAGCTCGGAGGGCAAAGCAGCAGAGCTGAAGCTAGAGTCAGCAGCAGCAGCAGCAGTAGCCAACTTTTCCCTGGCAGTGTCTTGAGCTTTAAGAGTCTCTAAAATTGCTCTCCAAACAGGTAACAATTCAGCTACTAATTTGTCACCTTTAGTTGCTTTGTCCCAAAGTTTCACCCCCACTTCATCCCACAGTTCCACTGAAAAGGCTGTGCTGGGACTTAACCCTTTAACGTGTGATTGTGCACAGCACAAAATCAGCTTGAGAGAGGGAGAAGCAACCGACTTTCCTTGTTTCTCCAAACATTTAGACATAAGTTCATAAACATGCCTCTCTTCTGAGGACATATTACCGCCCATGTTCCCCACAGCTCACCTTCAAAACCTGAAGAGACTGATTGGCTGAATTCCCACTTCCTTTCAGTGGCACTTCAAGTTCTGTGGGGCGTCTCCACCGGCTGCCAGATAGGCAACTTATCGTACTCCTCACATGGGGTCCACCATTTGCGGAGATTGACGAGGCACGGACTCTGCTGGGTGTTGCATGCAAAGCTGGTTTATTATACAAGTGTCTTGGTTTGAAAGACAGGTGTCTGCCAAGGAAGGCAGGAGCCTCCCTTGAAATGAAAAATGCAACCCCCTTCCCTCTGAATTATTATAATTTTGAAATTAAGGGGCTTTCAGTCAAAGATATGAGGAATAGGAATAACAGTTCTTTACTAATATATATATATGTATAACAAGGCAAACAAGCAACAATAACTATGGCAGTAACAGCAAACAGAATCAGGAACCCAGTGACAGCCTTCTTGGCTGTCAGGCACTTTTCCCCTTTAGTGCAGTTACTGTCGCAGCCGACAGGGACGCTGGCGGCTCCTGGTGAGCAGGGCAGGTGCGATGGTTCCCCCACAGCTGCAGGGGGCACTCCGGAGAGATCTCGGGGAGCACGCGGATATGGCGGCTTGGTATCCTGGGAAGGGATGGACAAAAGGCTTCACAAACCCCCTGGGCAGCCAATCCCGGTGTCCGGCTGCACCCTCGGGAACGGCAGGCTGGAACAGCAGGGACGAGCACAAATCCCGGGTGGCAGACAAGATGTATCAAACTCCGGAGCTGCAGCGGGAACCCCGGGAGGTCTCAGCAGGCAGGGCATGCTGGGCTACAGTGTAGCAAAGGCTCAAAGCAACGACAGGGGCAGAGAGGCTGCGGTCCGGCTCCCAGCAGGGCAGGGAAAGGCAGGCTTGGGAATCCTGGGGTTTCTTCCTGAGGCACTTGAGCAGATGGTGAAAAGGTCCCTCTTTTAGTAAGGTGGGGTGTTAGAGTCCCAGTGCAACAGCCGCTCCAGTGAGCAAGCTCCACGCACGGTAGAAGGAAGGAAGCCGAAAAGCGGAAGCCGAAAAGCAGAAGCCTGCAGAGCTGACAAATTCCCTTCACAACAATGGCAGCCTGTCTCCCTCCGAACGCCGAGAACACCAGCCCCCCAGGGGCTGCAGCCAACCCTTTTTTTTCCAGTTCAAATCTCGCAGCATCCCCCCACCATAGACGAGAAAACCCCAGGTGAGAGAGTAGCCAGTTGGACCCCTCCCCCTGTGGCCAGGTCTTTTGTTTTCTCCCAAGCACCCAGCAATTTGTTGCCCTGGCAACATATATGGGGAAAATTCCTCAAGAGAAAAAGAAAACAGAAGGAGAACTCCCAAAACCCCAACAACAAGTTACCAGCATTTTATAGTTTTCTACTTCTGGGTAGTTCCATAGGCTCAAGCCCCCCTGCCCCATTCCCATAGCAACACTATCAAGTCCTTGCAGATTCCCTCTTGCGACAGCAGTGTCCTGGCTATTCATCCTTTTGCACCAGAGGCTCAGGTCATGTTGTCCTGTTCATCTCGTGTCTTGCCTCTTGTTCTTGCCTTGGGCTTTGTTTCGTCTCTGCTTCTTGTTCTTGCCTTGAGTTTTTATCTGTCCCATGGCTTTTGTGGCACCAAGGCTAGAAGATCTGCACAGCTATCAGCTTTCATTTCTCTCTGGCCTCTGTCAATAGATCACAATAAAAATCATTGGGGAGGTCCCTATCGTGCCTGCATGTCTCTATCTTGTGACACTGTCCACCACAATGGCATAATGGGGAGTTGTTGAGGGTGGATGGTGAATGAAGGGTCCTCCTGCCATCTTACCTGCCCACTTCATCTCGACTGGAGAGGCATGGTCAAATGGCACATTGAGGTGTACAAATGGGGGGTGGTAGGACAAGAGATGGGGAAAACCAGACTTGATAATGTGAAAAATGCAAGAGAAAAGTATACTTTAAAGAAATGTAAGGTCCCAGAGGGACTGAAATAGTTCAAGTTACAAATATTCCCATAGCAACCTCATAACACTAAGTCCCAGCTAAAGCAATCCCTCCCTCATCCCCAAACTAGCACAAGACAAGGAAAATGTAGGAAAAGCTTTTCAGAGCAGTACAGTCCTTTCTCAGGATGAGCTTGGGCTACCTGGATGGACCAAAAACCAAATAGCAGGTGTGGTGCCTACTGGTCGCAAGTAATGTGGGTGGTATTTATTCCAAATATTAGCTGGAAAAGGCTCTCTTTTCCAGGGACAAGCAAAGCCAGGCATCTCGGTTTGAAAGACAGGTGTCTGTCAAGGAAGGCAGGAGCCTCCCCTGAAATGGAAAATGCAACCCCCTTCCATCCGAATTATTATGATTTTGAAATTAAGGGGCTATCAGGCAAAGATATGAGGGGTAGGAATAACAGTTCTTTACTAATATAGATATATGTACGGCAAGGCAAACCAACAACAATAACTATGGCAGTAACAGCAAACAGAACCACAAACCCAGTGCCAGCCTCTCTCAGCTGTCAGGCACCCCCCCCCTTCGGTGCAGTCCCAGTCACAGCTGGCAGGGGCAGCTCGGGGTCCTGGGAAAGGGATGGACGAAAAGCTTTAACAAAACCCTCTGGGCGGCTGATCCTGGTGTCTGGCCGGACCCTCAGGAGCAGCAGGCTGGAGCAGCAGAGACGAGCACAGATCCCGGGTGGCAGACGAGATGTATCAAACTCCAGAGCTGCAGCGGGAGCTCCGGGAGGTCTCAGCTGTCAAGGGTGTGTAGGGTTATAGTGTAGCGAAGGGTCCAAGTGGCGGAAGAAGCAAAGCGGCTGCGGCCCGGCTCCCAGCAGGACAGGGAAAGGTGGGCTTGGGAATCTGGGTTTCTCAGGTAGAAGGAAAACAGCCGAAAAGAAGGAACCTCCAGCTCTGACTCACTCCCTCTCCACCCTGCGGGCACCAGCAAACCCCGCTGCCCCACCCCCAGGTGAAAAACAAGTAGCTAGTTGGACCCCCGCCCTCTGTGGCTGGCTCTTTGTTCTTCTGAAGCACCCAGTAATTTGTCCCCCTGGTAACATTTATGGGAAAAATTCTTTAAGAGAAAAAGAAGAACAGGAGAACTCCTAAAACCCCTGTGCCGGTTTGGCCAAAATCTAGCAATATATCCTCTGAGAGAAAACCAGGTTACAACCACCCTTCCCCCCATAGGGTTCGGGGAAAAAAGATATTTTCCTCAAAGGAAAGTGAATGAGATAAGAACTATTTTATTTAACAAACACATAGGAAAAGGATAATAATGCTAAATAATGAAATGAAATCTCTTGCTATAGAGAGAAACCTGGGAAGATTTCAGAGTCCTTCTGTAGATGTGGTCTCTCTCCTCCTTGGAGCTGGGTCGGCGAGGGCCCACTCCCCGAGCCTCGGGGAAAAATTCTCCCGATGTGTTCTGATGTTGTTGAACAGTCTAGAAGAGAAGAAGGGAAAAACCAAAGTCCCAGGAAACAAAGTTCAGCTTTCCATCTCACGCCGGGAAGAGAAGGAAAAAAAACCCGAAACCGCTGGCTGAAGCAAGCAAGCAGGGTGCTCCCTCCTGCTCCTGCAGCCAGAGAATGCAGAGAGAAGTGTAATCTCTGTGTCCTTGGGAAACTGTTTTGAAACGTTCGTTTGGTTTTTTCTTTTCTCCAGCTCAGTTTAAAGGCACAGAAAAGGCACAGTATTACTTTTTGGGCATAGAGCATGATAGGGGATACACATGATAGAGTCACCCCAAGACAACCCCCAACACCAGGTCATCAACACTATTTTTTTTAATGATTCTTTAAATATTCTGCATTTAAGGACTCACAGCAATGGTATGGTTATATCTATATTTACTGGATAAATATATTTATTTATGGATTGGATGCTTTATTGCTGACAGCAAGGTTTGGTTTTAAGCCTGACCAGGGTAGAGGAAATGCATACAAATAAACAATAAACCTAAACAACACTAAAATAACATCACTTAAAAAAATTATAATTAATTCCACTCACAAAGTATTGTTCCCATTTTGTTATAACATGGGAAAAAAACTCCATTTCCTAAGTCAGCTTGTCGCTGATTTTGGATTTGCAGATTCTTGTGACCAACGGGGATTTCTTTTGTCTATTATTTATAGTCTTCCTATGGCACCATGCATCTGTCAGTGTGTCTGTAGCACCCTGTTTCAATGCAGCAGCATTTCTATCCTGTCCCCATCTTGGTGGGTTAGCTGGGGCTTGCTGGCACTGGTTGGGCTTTTCTTCCTGCCGGTCCTTGTTGCACTGATATGCAGGTGTGTGTTTGCAGAGGCAGTTTCTCCTAGGAGACTTTGTCCTGGATTTTAAAGTTTTATTATCTCTGAATTATGTATAATTCAGGAGCTATGGGGTTGTAGTGGTGTGTAGTGGTTTCAGTTTGAAATATGGATTACTTACTGATTTTTTTTGTGTGAGGTAAAAAATTAGGAGAAAGCAAAGCAGGCACAAAGCTTACAGACTATAAAGAAGTTTACTAACAGACTTAAGAAGGAAAAAAAGGACAAAAAACTGCTGTGGTGTGACGTCTTCCATGAAAACTCACAGTTTTGTTACACTGCAAGACATGGACTATTACATGGGGTTATTAATTTTTTAAGGATGAGCTATTTTGGCTTGAACGCAAAAGTTTTTTACACCCCCAGTCTTTAAAAAACTCCTCTTTCTCTCGGCTTTTAAAAAAACTGGCACAGGCACCTTTTTTAACTTTAGCAAGCTACACATGAAGTGTCCATCCCCCCATGTACTTTAAATGGATTAAAGAGACAGTTATGAAATTACAGCCTTTACCACAGCATTGCAAGAAGTATTTTAAGCTGCGCGCGAGAAGCGCGGCACCACCCTCTGCTCTCTTCCGAAGCCATCTTTAGAGACTCTGGAGCTTTGTCTCACATGATCAGCCTTCTACTTCTCTCTCTGCCTCTGAAGTTGCTGTTACCGTTCAGAGTCCACAGTGAGGAGAGCCCCCTGCTCTCCCTGCGCCGCTAACTGCACAGTATTCGCTTCAGTTCGGCGTGAAGTATGCTGGCTGTAGGCTGGAAGCTCCCGCCAGCTTCTTAAGAAAACTGTGTTGGACGGCTTCCTAGTTCCCCCTCCCAGCGACCCAGGGTCTGTGCTGCAGCGTTAGGAGTAGGGGGGCAGGAGGGGCAAGGGTGCCCAGCCCAGCCCAGCCCCGCCGTCAGGGCCCTGGGCTCTCAGGGCCCCCCTCCGTCCCGTCCCGGCACCGAGCTGGAACAGAAACCTCCCCCAAAATCCCGGCTTTCCACGCAGTTTAAATATGTGAAATTGAGAGAAACATAATTAGTTTAACAAGCTGTCTGTCAATTCAGGTCAACCCACTACATGGTTTGGTTTAAAATATCTATTATTTACTTATTTACTTTCTGTGAGATAATGTCGCTGTTGCTGGCCGGAGAGTAAGAAAGACTCAGAGACAGGAATGCAGTTAAGAGAATGGAATGGAATTATTTAATTAACAAAGGATGGGTTTTTATGTGTTTAGTTCCTTTAGTGTTTATTTAAATGGCAAGAGGTTATTTGACCTCTAGCTAACTGCTTACCAGAGTGATTGGTTAATTCTTACATCGTTCATTTCCCTAGTCGAAACCATAACAATTCTAATTATATTTGCAGGTGCAAGATAGCAGGCTCGGTTTACAGAAACCTTATCATGTTTTGCATAGTTTAGCATGAGAAAGAGCTCTCACAGACTGCTGCTGAGAGCTGAAGGCTTCTCTGCTAAAGCTTTTTAGCATCCATAAGATAAGAATTAGAAGAAGGCAAAGCAGGCACAAAACTTAAAAGACTATAAAGAAGTTTATTAACAGACTTAAAAGAAGGGGAAAAAAAAGTCAGATTAAACCTTTAGAACACTTTTCTCCCCCCACCTTCCTCTCTTCTGCCACTGGCAATGTAAACAAAACAACTCTTGAGATTTTCAGTCAGTTTACCACTTCTATAATAATCTTTTTCAGTTCACTTAGGGAGAGGAGCTTCTGTTGTTCATGCTATGGAGACATTTCCACAAGAAACAGTTTCTCAGTCTCTCGTGGCTTTAATGTCACAGCAAGACAGCCGCCTGGGATGGTTCTCTGCTTGCATGTGAAAGTCTTTTCCCTTGACTTATGGCTTTCCCCACAATTGCTTTTGAGGGTTCAATCTTAGCTAATGGGGTATCATTTTAAGGATGAGCTGTTCAGAAGCAAAAGGTTCTCTTCACTTATCAAAATGCTTGGGAAAGGTAAGAACACTATCTTTGGGAGCATTTTAGCTCTAAGAACAGAGGTCTTCTTCTCTGAGATCTCTGTTCAAGTTTTTCATTAAATCACAGCTACTTCAACATTAACTTATTTTAGCACAGGTACTTGTGCTCATGATTACTGTTTGAACGCTCTATCCCCCCATGCCTTCATGAAATTGCAACAAGTATTCTGATGTACTATAGTCTATCACCATAACTTTACAATAGAATTTCAGCTTCTAGGATTGAAGCATCTCCTCATTCTCCTTTCTTTCAGGGTTTCAGCTCTTCTTTCTTACTGACTTTAGTGTCTCTATGGTGTTTTCTTTACATGCCTTCACTTTTCCTTTGACTTGGGAGAGGATTAATGTCTGCAGGCTTCATCTGTTCTGGAAGAAACTTACAGCACTAAAAGAGTTAATCTCACCCGGGCCTTGCAGCCGGAATTCACTTATCTCTGTTAGTAACATGATCTTCGCAGGGCAGCGACTTTAGATGAATTTCGGCCACAGCAAATAAGAGTTGGTCTGGCTGGCCGCACCGCAGGCTGCCTGCATAGAGCAGGGCTGGGGGGCCGGCCCGCACGGAGCCGCAGATGGAACAGGGCCGGCAGCTCCAGGGTGGCTGTCTCCTGGCCAGGCCTGGCCGAGCAGGGCCCAGCCCCGCTGGGCCGGGCCACGGGCCCCCCCAGTTACCTGTTCTAAAGCTGGAAGCAAGAGAGAGTTTCCCGGGGTTTCTTCGTTCTTAAAATGTGGATCACAGAGGCATGCAAGCTCTTTAAGTGGCTTAAAAAATTGCCAATATTCAAACTAGCTAGTTGATTGGTTCTGTCATGTCTAGAGGAAGTTGTAAGCATATCTTTTGCAAAGAATCACTTCCGTGGCTGATGGAGCTCTCCTTAACTACAACTCCCAGCTATGCTAAACCATGACAGGGTCAAGAGTTAAAAATAGATCCCAAAAAACTCACTGTCAGTAATCAGCAGAAAGCATTGAGGAAGGTTCACATTATGTTTCACTTGGGATGTTTTGCTTAATTATTCTAATGCTTTAATTGCATTTGCATCCTTCACCCCACAGAGGGAGCTTCATGCTGGGTTGTTCTGCCATTCTGCGTGTCTTTCATGTCATCCCAGAGGTGGTTGCAGAGGGATGCGGTGGGAGAGCTTAGCTGCCTCCAAGTATTTAATGCCGTTTTAAATGCTGTCTTCCCTCTCTCTGGGTGTCTGCTCTCTTCTAGGAGCCAATAGCAAATGCCAAGGAGAAGCAGTGGAAAGATAAGGGTCTAAATGATACTTCTTCAGGTCTGGGACTGCATGCGTAGAGTCTGTAATTAATTAAAACACCCACAGTTTTATAAGAGGGGATATATAGACCAGCATTAACACTCAGCAAGTGGGAATCCAAGAGGTTGCATCTTTGGGGCATTGTGGGAGGGTAGAGCCCTATAGGGAATAGTGCCAGTGTTTTTAATTATAACTAAAGAGTGGTTTTTAGCTGTGAGTCCTGATCATCATCACAGCCATCTCTCCTCTGTGCTCCCAACCTTTTTTTGGAAAAAGTCTCCTCCAAGGTGCTCATCACCAAGGCATGCATGCTTATTATGGATTGAGTGAGTTTTAGACAAGCCCTGCCTTAGGCTCAGATTTTTGGCAGCAGCTCTACTCAGGTGACCTGCACCTAAATCGCCCTGGCTCACAAGTTCCTAAAAATGGCAAATCAGGTCTATTATAAAATGAGTTATTTATTGAATAGACAGGAGATCAAAAGACAAAATGCCTTAAACAGAGTTACTACACAGGTTAAAACAAAAAGAACTACTAGTAGATTACATAAAAATAGTGCACGACATAAAGGTATCTATATTATAGTTAGCAAAGAAATAGTATAGATTAGGAGTCAATGTAACTTACTACTGAATTGATGATGGGGTACACAGATTCCTTTCACTCAACTCCCTGGACAGTTACTCAAAGGCCAGCATCCCAAACCTGAGGAGAGATCCCCACACATTTCCAGGGAATGTGCAGAAGACTTCTGCTTTGTGAAAGTTTGGTGTAGCTTTTATAGTTTGTAAAGTGAAGTGTCTGTCAGTCAGAAATTCAAGCTTATCTCCCTTCAATCTGGTCTCAAGGCAAGATGTTTATTGTCAGCTGGGAATGCTTCCTCCATGGCGCCAGAGAACTCACTACCTGGTTTGGGTTATCTCATCAATTAGCAGATTCATGTGAGGGTGAAGATGCCCTGAGTTATTGCACCAGCTGATAGAACAGATAAGCTCTTCTGTGGCAGAGGGGAATGTCCCGCCACAGTGCTGTAGCTATGCATTCAGCCTTTGCTGATGATGTATGGTTTATGGTATGCTCTCCAAAGATGCAGTTAATTGGAGAATCATCCAAATCGGGACATCTCCCAAGAAACGATTTCCTATGCCTCCTCTTTGAGGCATGTTGCACCATGCCATGATTCATCGGGCAAGCACATCCTACTGTCAAGGTGCCACAGAGCATCCCTCCTCTGTCATGGGACTTGTCAGATCAGTGGTGGAAAAGCCAGAGGAGCTTTGCTCCTTTTCCAACTCCTGGGTGGTTGGAAACTAAGTCCTTTTTTGCCAATCCTATAGTTTAATTTAGCCTTGGCTCCAATGACTGAGGTTGAAGAAAGCATCCTTGGAGGTTTCCAGGACCCATGTGTGCTGTGTTGTGGGTGAGAAGTGATGAGAAAGCCACAACTGTAATGTGCTGTAAGGATTTACCCCTTTTATCTTGGGTGAGGAGTATTTTGTAAAATTGTTGCACTTTTTATTCCATTGATGTTGAGCACCGACTGATTCCTTATTCAGAAGCTACTCTTATTATAAGCACCTTCCAGGAAAAATTAATAGCTTGCAATTTGAAGAAAGAGATTTTTCACTTACATTTTAACAGAGAGGAAATAATTTCCAGGTGGCTTCCTGATATTGTTTGGTATTCTTCAATGGTCTCCAAAGCAAGTCAAGGATTTGGTTTGTGACTTGGCTGAGTCAAGGTCTTAAAGGGTTAAAATTTTAGCTAAGAGTTAGAAGCAATTTGTACTGATTAGAATGCAAGGTAGAAAAACAAAAGATAAGTTAATGATTATTAGATGCTTAAGCTAGAGCTAAGCAATGTATTATTTGCCATTATATTCTTAAGTTTTGTTTATAGAGGGAAACAGAATAAATGAACTGTCATCAAAGCAAATTGAAACTAATAGAATCAAGAACAGCACCTGGGTTTTGTAATAATTAATCAAAAGTAGGAGATCTTGGGCTGCGCCAGCAGGCCATGAAGGCCTGCCAACAGCGGGAAGGTAAAGAGGTCACTGTGAGGAAGACATTCCCGACTTCATCTTTCAGGACCACTGACCCAATTCGAGACCACCGACTCAATTCAAGAGAGAAACTGCACATGTGTGAAGGACTAATGATCTCATTTTAATACAGAGCGGGGAATGGGAGATGCTGGGGTTATACATATGTAGAGGATGTAAAACTTTGAGTAATAAATAGGGAGTGAAGAACCTTGTACTTCACTGGCATGTCTTTAGGAGGCTACTCCCATGCCGCCTGCCCGGTGCCTGAATAAACATGCCACTTTCTAACTTTAATTAGTTAGAGGGTCTTTTGTCCGTGAATACCGTGATTTTAACGAATCATTCCAGCGAGCCAGGCGGGAGCAAGTTCTGTTTGGCTGTGAGACGAGCCCGGACTGGTGGGCCCCTCGAGGCGCCCCCGGGATATTCCTGGAGAGAGGGCTCTGCTGCCCGGATTGTTCATCCAGCAACAGACAAGGACTCCTGACTACTAAAACTCCGGACAATACCGTATGTTTAAAAATACTGAAACAGTGAAATAGTGGCCTGTAAGGTGTACGCGTGGTCAGGAAAGGCCATTGGTAAGTCGGAGGGAGACGTCCCCCACACAACTTGTGCCTATGTAGTGTGCTTGCAAGCTGCAGTGGTATCTAGCTGTCGGCAAAGGCTGTGGAGCTGTGGTGACGGGCCGGGGAGGCTCAAGCACTGCTTGTCAGCAGAGGGGGGATTTTGCCGTTTGTTGTGCCGTAGAGGGCTTAGTTGCTAGCAATTCAGGGCTAGCAGTTTTAAAGGCAAATCCTTGTTTGTTGTGCCGTAGAGGGTCTTTTGTCCGTGAATACCGTGATTTTAACGAATTATCGGCTCTCTCCTTTCAAGAAGTAAAAAATTCCCCTTGTGTAAGAAAGGAGAGTAGATGGCAGGCCAGTGCCGTGGGAGTCCCTGGAAGGGGAAAAGGCAGTAGCAAGTGGCCTCCAAGGAGATGGCTCTGCTGGAAGTGCCCACAAGACTTGTGTGTTGATAAATCATAGAATGGTTTGGGTTGGAAGGGACCTTAAAGATCATCTAGTTAAAACCCCCTGCAATGGAGGCCTTGGATGGGTAGAGGTGATGGGGATGCTGCCAGTGGGGAGACAGTGGTGCCTTTGCCATGTTTTTCATGTGCAATGGGCTGGCTGAGATGGCTATAATGAGTATTGGCACATTCAACCCCATAGACATCACAAGTGTGGAACCAGCAAATAAAAGTTAAATATATCAGCAGCTCTGTGCTGTCCGGGATTTTCCTGCCATGGATAATCCATCCTATAGGCAGATGAAAGCCTTATCGCAGGGTGTTTCAAGTCACTGGGTTGGTTTCTGCAGATCATTTCTTTTTACGTTCCCTCTCTCCTCGGTATTTCTGTTGTTGCCTTTGCACAGGCAGATGGGGTGTCTTCTGGGCTGCCGTGAACCTGACCCCACCTCACCCTTCCCACCTTGCCAGAAAATAAAACCCACCCTGAACTTTCTGTGCAATAAAATCAAGCAAAACTCCCAGCACCTACTGAAGGCCTAATAACCTGTTCATTCAGTTTAGGCCTTCTGCAAATATTTGTTTAAGATAAGCAAGGGTGGAGATGTTTCTTGAGGGCACAAAATGTTCTTGAGATAAAGCTCCTGCAGACTGATCCTGCAATATGGCCTGATTTTTCTTTTCCTTCTCTCATCATCTCAGCATTGCTTTTTTCCATCAGTCCAGTTGCTTTTCTCAACATTTTGTTCACTCTCAGGGTTTCAGTGTTGCTGTTTCCTATTCAGGCATCTTCACCTGCTTGACCGTCACAGGCTGGGAGTGTTTCTGCTGCATGGGGAACATCTCTGGAAGAGGCTGAATTAGTGGGTATGAGTGAAGACAGTCACTTTGTGGGGTGAGGTTTCAGATCTGAAAGTCAGGCTGTGTTAGACATGAAGACCATGGGGATGAAGCAATGGACCCCAAGCTCTCATAGCCCCTCAAGTCTTTGTGAAACACCCATAATTTCAGACACCCCTGGCAACAGTTGCTCTTGGAAGTGTAGAAGTGGGGAAGAAGGAGGGAGGGTGCAGGTTGGTGCCAAATAGGACCATCTCTTTTGTAAGGCAGTTGTTTTCAGAGGCTGAATGAGTTGCTAGGATTTTCTACCTGAGTGGTTACAGAAGGATCAGCAGCAGCAAAAACACCTTCCTCCTTTCTGCTGACCTCCTTGTGATTTGAGAGCATTGGTAGATGAGAGGCTAGACATGAGGTGACAGCCCCCTTCTACTCCACTCTCATGAGACTCCACTTGGAGTACTGTGTCCAGCTTTAGGGCCCCCAACATGATAAGAAGGACGTGGACCTGCTGGAACAAGTCCAGAGGAAGGTTCAAAGATGCTCAGAAGGCTGGAGCACCTCTGCTATGGAGACAGGCTGAGAGAGTTGGGGTTGTTCAGCCTGGAGAAGAGAAGGCTCTGGGGAGATCTTAGACCACCTTCCAGTACCTAAAGGGGCTACAAGAGAGCTGGAGAGGGACTTTTGACAAGGGCATGGAGTGACAGGACAAGGGGCAATGGCTTCAAACTGACAGAGGGCAGGTTTAGATTAGCTATTAAGAAGAAATTCTTCCCTGTGAGGGTGGTGAGGCACTGGCACAGGTTGCCCAGAGAAGCTGTGGCTGCCCCATCTCTGGAAGTGTTCAAGGCCAGGTTGGATGGGGCTTCGAGCAACCTGGTCTAGTGGAAGGTGTCCCTGACCATGGCAGGGAGGTTGGAACAAGATGATCTTGAAAGGTTCCTTCTAACCCAAACCATTCTATGGTTCTATCATTCTGTCATTTACCATCACCAGTAAAAGAGGCAAAGCTGGTGCCTTCCTTCAACTTCTTCAGCTGATGCTGATGCAGAGGAGGCATGAGAAAAATAATAACAAAGCTCCTGCTTGTAGCAGGGTAGCTCTAAAACCAACCATTTCCCTCCTCTGGTCCTGCCCCTCTGCCTTGTGTCCATGCCAGGCCAGTACCCCACAGCTTTGGTGGGAAGGCTCAGGAGAGGGATGTTGCTAGGGAGAGGCAGGTATCAGTGTGGGAAGAGGTGGAGGCTCTTGGTTGCCGCAGATTGCCAACGAAATCTTGAAAGCTTTTTATTTGTTCTTTCATTCAACTTTGATGTAAATGGGTCTGGGGCAACAGAGAGTCAGTTGCCAACTTTCTGCATTCCTTCAGTCAAGTGGACAGGGTTGAGGGCTAGATAGACACCTTCATTAGGAAGGTAAAGCTCAAAAAGTGTGCACATGGGCTTCAAACTTGCTTCCCTTTACTGTCTTTTTGCAACAATTCTGGTAGATGAGAGATTTCCCTTGGCATATGCTAGCTGCCCATATGACAGTCACCTAAGCTTCACAGTCACATCACCTTCCCTTCTTCAAGAGCTGAATATGCACATCATAACATAGTTTATCTCTAGGGGTCTGGCCCAGAGAGCAGATCAGGCCCAAACACCCCTTCTTTTCCAGAGCTATTGGCCTTTTTTGTTAGAGTGCACATGTTTATGATTTAAACTTGAATGTATATGCATTAGAAGTCCCATGGGCTTCTTAGGTTCTACTCCAAGCTTCCCACCATGTAAACCACAGAATGTTTAGCTCCAAAATTGAAAATTAGCCCTAATAGCAATCCTTCCTGAGACCATGGTCTCCTTATTCTTTGCTTTTCCCACACCCCTTGCTTCCAGAACTAGCAGCACTGAAATGTTGATTTGTTATGTTCTCCTCCAGCCACCTGTGAATAAACATCAAAGTAAAACCTATGTGGTAAAGAGACCTGTCAAATTTCAGGAGAAAACGCCCTGGAATGAATGTTTCCTCTAAAGAGAAGGGCTCCAATAATCCCTTTTTGCCAATGAGAGAAATGAATACCAGGGGTGAAAGTGAAAAAAACCCTGTTTATTAACAAAAAAATAAGGGTGCCTGCAAGGCACAGAAAAAAAAAGAAAAAGAAATTGCATAAATTCTAGATATTTAAATTGTGGAACCTTACACACACACACACACACACACACACACCCCCCCCCCAGAAACCCAGTAACAGCCTTCTCTTGGCTGCAAGCGCTTTCCCCTTTGGTGTAGTTACGGTCGCAGCTGGCAGGGGCGCTGGTGGCTCCCCAGCCGGGCAGGGCAGGTGCGATGATTCCCCTGCGGCTGCAGGGGGCGCTGTTGCGAGAGGCCGGCTGTCTCTCTCTCACGTGGGTAATGGCGGACGCAGCCAGCGGGACGGGATGGAGAAGGGGCTTCCTTTACAAATTCACAGGGAAAGCTGATCCTGGTGCCTCCTCTGGATAGCAAAAGGAGCTGTAGCAGGAACCTCAGGAGAAGCAAGCTGGAACGGCAGGACCTCCCAGCAGGCAGAGGTGAAAAGCTACAGTGTAGAACAAACCCGGAGCAAACGGCAGAGGTACCGCGGGGGTTGGGCAGCAGCAGCCCGGCTCCCGAACACAGTAGGGAAAAGGCTCCCTGGGATTTATCACTGGCGCTGGCTGGTCCTTAGGGTCCGGGCTGTGCGGAGGAAGGGGGGCAGCCCCCCGGCAGGAAAAACGAGGGTGTTCCCTGAATTGCCCCAAACCGGGCCAAGAGACACTTCAGAGACAGAGTCCAAGAAGTGGGTATTTGCTTTATTCGGCGCCAGGTGCGTGGGGGATCACTCCTCCAAACACACACACACACGGCACTTCCTACAACACAATATTATGGGTGAAATTCATGCATAGTCATCACATTCCTTGGGATAGGACTGGTTATACAAATTAGTTCTTGGAAGTCATTAATATCATTAGCATATGTGTCACACATGCGTGGTGTGTCCTGGTGGTCTCTTCTTCCTCAGGGGTCTTTCTGATGAAGGCTAGCAGTCTTCATCACAATGCACTTTTCACCTTTCTTTCTGGAGCATGCACAGTCCTTTGTAGAATGATTCAGTGGTTTCTGTGTTAGTTTCAAGTAAATTCCTGTTCCTCTTATCTTGACAAGATTAAGGTGAATCCTGCTTCTTCGGTTTTGTGATCAACATTTGCTGTCTCCCAATAGTTAACTGTGCTTACATGAGTTAACTATTGATCAGTCTTATCAATCCCCCCTTTTTCTTTGGTCATTTGTAATTCTTTACAAATTTTACATGCCTTGAAAGTAAGTACCCTTTTCTACCTTGCTTCTACGTTTGTGCTTTTGCCACTGAGCATAAGCATGGCGATTCCAAGTGCATAACATCATACAACAATAACTACTAATGCAAACAGTAAATAACAATGCAATAATACAAATAACTATTACAAACAGTTGTTTAAGCCAGGATAAGTTGGGTAACCATCCTGTAAGTTTGTCCCATACCTCTTTAAACTCCCAAGAAGTGTCACCTAAGGTGATCTGATGCAATGTTCACTTTGGATAAATAATTTTAACCGTTTTCTGGGTATGACTATGAGACCCTTTATCCTAGCCCACCCGTCTGTTCCTATTTGTCCCTTCTCTTCTTGTATCTAATTTAAATCTTCAGTGTCGTATGGTGGGAGGTTTTCACCCATAAGGATGCTAGAAGGGATTAAAGCTAGGGCTTGAACCTGAACCCCACTAGCCACTGCCTTTGCTGTTTTGTCTGCCATAGCATTTCCCAGTTCAGGGATGGTGCTACCCTGGGAGTGCCCTTTACAATGCATTATAGCCACTTTTGAAGGTTTTAGCACCACTTCCAGCAACTGTAAGATTTCAGTAGCATGCTTGATTTCTTTCTTCTGTGAGGTTAATAAACTCCTTTCTTTCCAAATAGCCCCATGAGCATGTATCACCCCAAAGGCATACCTTGAATAAGTCCAAATGTTGATAGGTTTTCCTTCGGCTAATGCCAGGGTTCGAGTCAGGGCTATTACCTTAGCCTTTTGAGCAGATGTCCCCACAGGTAACAGATTTGCTTTGATGACAGCGTCTCTGGTTGTAATTGCATACCCAGCAAACCACTTGCCATTCTTGACATAGCTGCTCCCATCAGTGAACCAGTTGTCCGCATTTTCTAGCGGAGAGTCCTTTAGATCTGGGCAGCTGGAGTAAACTGCCTTTATGGTTTCCATGCAGTTGTGCTGTACAGGCTCCTCAGTAGCCTTGCCCTGGAGGTAAGCTGCTGGATTTAAGATGTTAGTTACTTGGATACTCACATCCTCCGATTCTGCTAGGACAGTCTGGTATTTGAGAAAGTGAGATGGGGTTAACCAGTGATTTCCTGTGTGAGCACTGCTGACACCGTATGGGAGACAAAAACAGTTATCTGCTGGCCCATTGTGAATTTGCGAGCTTCCTCTATGTTCAGGGTCATAGCTGCCACTGCACGCAGGCAGGCAGGCCATCCTCGGCTGACCACGTCCAGCTGCTTGGAGAAATAAGCCACTGGCCTTTTGTACAGTCCCAGCTTCTGTGCCAGAAGTCTTAGAGCCAGTCCTTGCCTCTCATGTGAGAACAACAGAAAAGGTTTAGTGACATCCGGTATGCCCAATGCTGGAGCTTGCATCAACTCACGTTTCAGAGTTACAAATGCATTATTAGTCTCTGGTGTCCAGCATAGGTGAGTTCCCCCAGTCTCTTTTAGGAGTTGGTATAAAGGTTTCACAATTAGTCCATAGTTGTAGATCCACAACCTACACCATCCTGTCATTCCCAGAAAAGTTCTCAGTTCTTTGGTTGTAGTTGGCCGGGGCATTTGACAAATTGCCTCCTTCCTGTTATTTCCCAAGGCTCTCTCTCCTCCTGCCAGTTCATATCCCAGATATGTAACTTTCTGAAAGACTAGCTGAGCCTTTCCAGGGTAGACCCTATATCCACTTAGTCCCAGAAAATTTAAAAGACTTACAGTCCAGTCCTTGCAGTCTTCACGGGTCCTTGTTGCTCTTAGTAGGTCATCAACGTACTGCAGGAGTGTACCTTCTCCAAGTGGCGGTGTCCAGGCTTCCAGTTCCTTGGCTAATTGATCTCCAAATATCGTGGGGCAATTTTTGAATCCTTGTGGCAATACAGTCCACGTAAGTTGGCTTTTTCTCCCTGTTTTGGGGTTTTCCCATTCAAAGGCAAAAATTTCCTGACTGCTTCCAGCTAATGGCAGACAAAAGAAGGCATCTTTTAAATCTAAAACTGAAAACCACAGCCAGTCACTTTGTAATTTTGTAAGTAAAGTGTAAGGATTGGCCACTACGGGATGAAGTGTTTTTGTTGTTGCATTTATTGCCCTTAGGTCCTGAACCAATCGATAACTTCCATTTGGCTTTTGTACTGGTAGAATTGGGTTATTGTAGGGAGACCTACACTCTCTCAACAACCCTTGATCAATAAATTTAGCAATTATTGGTTCTATTCCCACTCATGCTTCATGCTTTAGTGGATATTGTTTAACTGACACTGGTTGTGCCCCTTCCAGTAGTTCAATAATCACTGGGGAAGCCCGTTTTGATCTCCCTGGAATTTCAACATCCCATACTAATGGGATCACTTGATCTGTTATTTTACTATCTATGGGTGTCACTGCCCTGGGAGATGGGTCAGCCTCGGGGGGTGTTCGTCCCTGCACCGGAGGCAGCAGTCACTTTCCCGCAGGCAGGCACTGAGAAATATAACTTCCCGGCCGCCGCTTGGAACGGGCTGTGCTGGCTCGGTCTCAGCAGGCGCACCCAAAGCGAGGGGACCAGGTAGTCTCAGCCCCTCAGGAATTCCAGAGGCAAAAGAGGCAAGGGAGAGGACCAGTCCGTGTAAACCTTCCGAGTTTATTGTCCCGAAAGCGGAGGGGATGAACTGGCCAACGAAATCAGGAGGCACCGAGGTTTTGAACCGGGGTGGCACCGAACAAACAACCAATAGGAAACAAAGCTGGAGGAGGATCCCAGGGACACAGAACCAATGGCCAGGTTACAGAGGAGGGGATTAACAGAACAAACCTATTAACAACCGAACTTATCAGAACTTTCTGGAGAAGTGGTGTGGGCTCAGAACCGGGTCTCGTCCATGGACTGGTCCTCGCTCTCCGAGTCGTCTGCCCATTGGGCAGGCATGCTGTGACAGACAGCGGGCGGACCCCGAGTGGTCCGAGGCACCCCAACATATGGGTATTTCTCTTCTTTCAGTCTTGTTTGTCTGTTTGGGGGGTTTTTTTGGGTTTTTTTTTCCTTAGGCCTGAGATGATCAAAGAATGGGTTTTCCCTTTATCTAATCTTAGTGGTTTAACTTACAGTTTAAAATCCTATTCAGGTATCTTCAGGGAGGCTTCTTTGGTTGTAGCTTCTTTATACAGTTTTTGTTATAATAATATTCTTACTCTGCTGCATAATTCTATACATTATGAAGGATTAGCTTTTATGATACAAAACTAACACACAAAACATTTTCATACAAAATGTCCTCATGCAAGCATATCTTTACATCAGGGCTATGCTCTGTTTTCCAGGAGACAGATTATAGCACTGTTGTCATTTAATCTTGACACAAACTAGAAACTGTGGCTTTATTTTTGGTGGGATTAAAAATGAAATTAATTATCTTTCAAACTTAGTTTTATTACCTCAGGTAGCCTATTTTTTTTTAAATTTTAGTGAATAAATTGCCTTCATCACATTCTGCACCTACAACTGAGATTGCAGAATGTGCTATAAATAGGAGGGGTGCGGCAAAGTTAAAATACCCTCTTAAGACATATGGCATGAGATTCAACAGCACATTAGTTTGAGAGCTGGTAGAAGGCTTTTCTGTATCCCTCTTGGTTTAGGAAGGGGGATTCAATCATTTCTCATGTAGCATTTGCTTGTGTTTTGTCAAGATTCTTTAATTCACTAATTAGAAAATCCAAAAAATTTAGTCAGATTATAATAATTTTGAAGCCTTCTGAGGCAGAACTGGGAAGGTTTGTATATATTTGTAGGATTTCAAATATGTATAAATTCCTACACCAACTCTCAGGATAATACTGGTTGAGACAAATTATACATCTATAAGACCTTAGCTACAACATTTTTTTAGTAAAAAGACAAAAGTTAGACAAAAATTAAACTCAAGAATATGTAGAATGCTTTAACTTCTATTTGATCTCTCGCCAAGTCACTTGCAATGAAAACACAAACAAATTACAAACATTAACCAACTGACAATGCAAGCAATTATGGTGACACTTTAAATTTCATTGGTTTTCACACAGCTCCATCTCATGTGCTGGTAAATTCCTATAAAAGAAAAGTGAAAATTTGGCCCACTAGACCGATTATTAAAAAAAGAAGTAAAACTTTTTGGGGCTAACACAAAGTGACAGTGAAGCAATGGTTATCACATTTAGGTGTGATTTTGCTGCTTGCAGTTTCCTTGCTCTCAAACTGCTTTATCTTCGATGCTGGGATGTTTGACATTCCTAGAAAAGAGAAAAGAAACAAACTTCCCCAAGAAAAAAAAAAGATGAAAAATATATCTGAGTGAAACAAGTTGTTAATTGCATTAACTTATTCAAGTGGAGTTTTAGTTTTTATTCTATGAAGTTCTTGTTGCACCACTTTTGTTGTTTCCCACAGGTTTTCAGTGGGGTTTCCTCCAATTGATTCTTCATGGTTGGTGGAGGGAGTGAGACTGCTTTTAAAAGTTTTGCAAGAGTTGCAGTCTGTGAATCAGGCATTTGAGTTGCTTTTTCTTTTTTTTTTCAGGGTTTTAGTAGGCTTCTGCTTTTCGCCCTGGAGCAGTTCGCCTTATCTCAGTTTGCTCCTTTTGTTCTAGCGATTTTCTTTTTGGACAAGATCGAGTTTGTCGGCAAGCAATGCTACTGCCTAAAACCCTTTTTTTTTTTTTTAAATAACCAATCACATTTTTAGCAATCAATTATCTTTTAGTAACCAATTGCTCCTTATCTCAATTTTTTTTTTTTACCGAGTTCACCCCAGGAGTAGAGAGGTGACTAACAAATTAACCAAGGAAGGACAACAAAACTTTTTTTTCTTTTTCTTCACTGGCCACTCAGTGCAGGCATTTCCCCTAAAGTTTCTCTATAGCCCCCACAGACGAGGCTGCATGACAAATACCTAGGCCTGCATAGGGACACCACCATCTCCACAAGGAGGCAGCTGCAGTATTGGCTTCAGGATTACAATCTGCCAATTCTAGTTCTCCACAATAAACTACAGACTGGGGGGGGGTTCCCCACAAGATAGGAGCTCCGGATTGGCCTTAGGACTGAAACCTGCCAATTTTGGCTTTTCACAACAAAACACAAAAGGCACAGGGGCGTGGGTCCCCTCCAAATAGGAGCCTTTCGGCTCCGCACAAGCACCACATAACAGGAGCCTTACAGCTCCACACAAAACACCAAGCAGAAAAGGAAACTAAACACCCAAATCTATTAACCACAATGTCCACAATTCTTACAACCTCTGCCAGCACCTTTGCCTTTGCTTTTGCCTTTTCCTCATCCCTTCTTACATACACTTGCTGTACTTTTCTAACCAGTTCCTCTCAAATTTCTCACTATTTTCTGCCACTCTCCTCTTACTCTAACATTATCTACACCTTCATTTTCTGCCAAGTTCTTTATTCTTTCTCTTTCTAGTCTGATACCAAGCTCTCTCCTTTGGCAGCTTGGACACCACCCACTCCTTCTAGTAGAAGTACAATAACACTTTCTCTCACAATTAATACATGCACACAAACTTCACAACTGTTTTCACGCACTAAACACGGGATTTCAAAAGGCAAATCAGATGGAGCTATATTAGAAAGGCGTTGGGGGTCTGGATGTTTTCAATAGCTAAAATCTTTCCCTTCCAATAATACAATCTGCCTCCCTCCAGATAACAAGGCTGAACTCCAAACCAACAGTTTATATGATTGTCATGGTTTAGTATAGCTGGGAGTTGTAGTTAAAGAGGTCTCCATCAGCCATGGAAGTGATTCGTTGCAAAGAGGTGCTTACAGCTTCCTCTAGACCCCACAGAACCAATCAACTGGCTAGTTTGAATATTGGCAACTTGTTTAAGCCACTTAAAGAGCTTGCACGCCTCTGTGATCCACATTTTAAGAACGAACAAACTCCAGGAAAGTCTTTCTTGCTTCCGTCTTTTGAACAGGTAACTGGGGGGGGCCCTGCTTGGCCGGGCCTGGCCAGGAGACAGCCACCCTGGAGCCGCGCGGCCCTGTTCCATCTGCGGCTCTGTGCAGGCCGGCCCCCCCAGCCCTGCTCCGTGCAGGCAGCCTGCGGCGCGGCCAGCCAGACCAGCTCTTACTTAATGCAGCCGAAATTCATCTGAAGCTGCTGCCCTGCAAAGATCATGTTACCAACAGAGATAAGCGAATTCCGGCTGCAAGGCCCGGGTGAGATTAACTCTTTTAGTGCTGTAAGTTTCTTCCAGAACAGATGAAGCCTGCAGACATCAATCCTCTCCCAAGTCAAAGGAAAAAGAAAAGTGAAGGCATGTAAACACCATAGAGACACTAAAGTCAGTAAGAAAGAAGAGCTGAAACTGATGCCTTAGGTTTTAAATTTTATATTTTTTAAACTCTGTACTGCTTAGTGTGCAACTTTGAAGCTTCTTGTAGCCTTTACTTTCTGCTCTCTCATGCTAGTTAAACATAACAAAGCCTCTCCGGACTGCTCTTCAAGGACACCTGGACCATCCTGAGCCCAATGGGTGTAAACCAAGGAGTCTCTGAAGGGGGGGGGTAGCTAAGGGGAATTACATCATTTAACTGGGGTTTTAATTGGAGAATTGACCCTGATATGCAAATGAACCAAACCTATAAAAGTGTGGAAAACTCGTGACCTGTCGTCCATCTTGGGGTCCATCTTGGCAATAGCCTCTGGCTCCCCAGGGTGTACCTTGAAGGCCCTTCAAATAAATACCTACTTTTGTTCCTTTACTCTGTCTAGTCTCTGTGTCTAGGAGGCCTGATAAGGCATCAAAACCCTGAGAGAGAGGAGAATGAGGAGATGCTTCAATCCTAGAAGCTGAAATTCTATTGTAAAGCTATGGTGATAAACTATAGTACATCAAAATGTCCGTTGTAATTTCATGAAAGCATGGGGGGGTGGAGCGTTCAAACTGCATCTATAAGCGAAAGTATCCGTGCTGAAATAAGCAAATGTTGAAGTAACTGTGATTTGATGAAAAGCTTGAACAGAGATCCCAGGGAAAAAGAAGACCTCTGTTCTGCTCCTAGAGATGGAGATGCTCTCAGAGATAGTGTTCTTACCCCTCTCAAGCACTTTGATAAGTAAAGAAAATTTTTTTGCTTCTGAACAGTTCATCCTTAAAATGATACCCCATTAGCTAAGATTGAACCCTCGGAAGCAGTTGTGGGGAAAGCTGTAAGTCGAGGGAAAAGACTTTCACATGCAAGCAGAGAACCATCCTGGGCGCCTGTCTTGCTGTGACGTTGAAGCCACGAGAGACTGTTTCTTGTATAGATGTCTCCATAGCATGAGCAAAAGAGACTCCTCTCCCTAAGTGAACTGAAAAAGATTATTATAGAGGTGGTAAACTGACTGAAATCTCAAAGGTTGGTTTTTTTACGTTGTCAGTGGAAGAAGAGCAAAAGGTAGGGGGAAGAGAAGTGTTCTGAAGGTTTAGTCTGTTTTTTTTCCCCCTTTCTTTTAAGTCTGTTAATAAACTTCTTTATATTCTTCTAAGTTTTGTGCCTGCTTTGTTTTCTCCTAATTCTTATCTCACAGAAAAAAAATAAGTAAGTTATGGATATTTTAAACCAAACCACTACAATGATTTATACTCATTCACTCCTTCTCATTCTCCCACTCATTCCACAATAAAAACCCAGAATAACACAGTAAAAAAAATAGCAACACAGCACGACAGTGGGGTCCAACCTCTGGGGCCTCCAACCCCTTAAAGGTACCTTTCCTTTTGCCCAGGACTAATTTTGGGAGACCCAGTCTCCTCGGGACTTTCAATCCACCCTCGGGGACTCGAACCCCGGACCCATGGGAATTTCTACTTAAAAAAAAATAGCAAATACCTTAATTTGGTGCAGATGGTCCTTGTCTACCCCCGCCGTGAGCCAGGGGACAGCTGAGCTCCCCCTGAAAATTCAGGGCCGCGGCTGGGAGGTCTGCTTACCCCTGGATCCAGCAGTCGGGCAGAGTTAGGGTCCCATCTGGGGTGCCAGTTGAATAGCCCCAAACCAGGCCAAGAGACACTTCAGAGACAGAGTCCAAGAAGTGGGTATTTGCTTTATTCGGCGCCAGGTGCGTGGGGGGTCACTCCTCCAAACACACACACCCGGCACTTCCTACAACACAATATTATGGGTAAAATTCATGAATAGTCATCACATTCCTTGGGATAGGAGTGGTTATACAAATTACTTCTCGGAAGTCATTAATATCATTAGCATATGTGTCACACATGCATGGTGTGTCCTGGTGGTCTCACTGATGAAGGTTCCTCTTCTTCCTCGGGGGTCTTTCTGATGAAGGCTGGTAGTCTTCATCACAATGCACTTTTCATCTTTCTTTCTGGAGCATGCGCAGTCCTTTGTAGAATGATTCAGCAGTTTCTGTGTTACTTTCGAGTAAATTCCTGTTCCTCTTATCTTGACAAGATTAAGGTGAATCCTGCTTCTTAGGTTTTGTGATCAACATTTGCTGTCTCCCAATAGTTAACTGTGCTTACATGAGTTAACTATTGATCAGTCTTATCATCCCGGGTCCTGGCAGGGCACGCACTAGCTCTGGGCTTCCCAACAGGAAAGCAGCAAAAGAAGCCAAGCCAGCAAGCTCAGTCACAGTGCCAAAGCAAAAAAAAAAAAACAACAAAAACCAAAAATAAGCAGGCAGAATACACAGAAACAGCAGAAATTTGTACAGCTGGGTTTTAGATAAATATACAAATGAAGCAGCCCAGTGAAAGTGGGTGGTTTAGGTGCACACCAGTGTCAGCAGTGTCATGTGTGAGGCGGATTAATTCCCTGTCAATGGTGTGTATTGGGATCCATCCATCCATGGCCCCGCTCTTTGCCCCATGTGGTTTCTCCCATACAGAAATTGCTGATAACTTCATCTCCTGCTCATTGCAACAGCCCCAAGAGGGTACAAGTCTGTGGATTTTCGGTCCTGCTTCAATAGGTTCTGAGATGTTGTAAGGATGTTTGGATGGCAACTGTTTCTTTTATCACACTCACATGTTGAATGTACAGCTCTGTCTCTCTTTGACCCCTTCCATATTGATGCCTCCTGTCTCTTGAAGCTGATCACTGCTTTTCCCTCTGTTTTACAGGGTTACCATTCATTGCCTCATGAAGCTGAAATCGCACACACGAAAAAACTGTTCAGAAGAAGGAGAAACGACCGGAGGTAGATGAAACCTCTAATGTTTTTTTTAAAATCTACTCTTCTTTGTTGCACATCTTCTCCCACTGTCTCATGTAGTGTCTTTGGACAATATTGCTCTTTAGCAGCTGCCAGCATTGGGTTAATGCATAAACCTTTGTATGAACACTAATGTCTTGAAAATACAGTCTGTCCATCCCCTTGGTTTGTCTGGGTTATGTCCTATATTGCTCCAGGAGTATCTTAAGGACCTTCTCTTCTCTTTATACTTATTCCAGCATAGCCAGATCCTCCCAGTTATATTAGAAGAGGCAGTTGGCAAGGTATTACCTGTAAAAGCTTTGAGTCCTTGGGACTTGCTTCCCCTCTTTCTATGGAAAAGCAAAATTTGCTGACATTCAGGGTTGCCTACAAAGTGGAAATGGTTTGGTTGAGAGGGGATTGCAGTGAACCTCAGATGCCTGTCTGCTAAATAGGCATCTGAGTTCCTGTGGCATTGGCGATTTCAATCCCTTGAGTTAATTTAATTGGGTCAATTGGATATTTAATTGTGTAAATTGCATATTTAATTATTCAAGGGCATATAGAGTCCTTGATTGGAGTCATGACTGTGGTTAAATGTGAAAATAAGCGGGAAATAAGGGAGTTAGTTGTACACGCAGCTTTATTTCTGCCGATGTGTTCCGCTGTGGCTGAGACAACCATTTTTAAAACTAGGAGTTTTCAAGGTTAATATGATTTAACAGGAGAAAAAGTGGCCAATTTTTTCTCGTAGAATGAGCTGAAATCTGTGTTTGAACTGTGATGCCTCACAGGGAGGATTTTCAGAGAAGTCCTACAGACACCTGTAACAGTAGTTGGAGTGTGTTCTCAAATCTCCCCGTTGCTTCTTGACTCATGAACAGCCATGATGTAGCTAACTCTGTGTGTGGTTTGGTTTTCCTGAATTTTACCAAGCAACCAAAAAAAACCGCTGAAAAGAGTTTGCTCAGGCATCCTAGAAACATTCTTTTCTGGTCTGGGCAGTTCTTCAGCAGCAAATTCTGTTTCTCTCCTCTTTGGGGCTCCCTTTTTTCTGTATGCAATTTAAAAGCCAATTTAGTCTTGTGATTTAGGATAAAAAAAGGTCTTGTTTCAGCTGGGTTGCAGCCCTGTGATCACCAAAACCTGGTTAAAACCAAGCTGAAGTCTGATTGTGTTGGAAGAGCAAGCCGGGTGGGCTTCCTCACAGTGCTGGGCTGGACTTTCCAAGAAATTGCAGTGGAGTTGGAGGATTCTGCTCCTATCCCAGTTCACTGAGGGGATCTTCCTCTGCCATCTGAAGAGTGCATGATGCTGAGGGAAAGGATACCTTCTGCCTGAACCCCTGTTGCCCAAAATGGAGCTGGACCAGAGACATGGAACTGCATGTTGGTTCTTCCCTCCCATCCAATAAAACAGCCAGTTGGAGGGATCACATTAGATGTTCATTTCTATTTCTTTTTCTTTCTGGTCCCTTTAGATAAACCATCAACAGACAGAAGCATTCAGCCCCCCGGGGCACCCCTGCCTCCTGCATAGATGGCAAGGAGAGATAGCAAAAGAAACTGCCTTGGGCTGGGGTTGGAAGATGGAGGGGTGAGATGCAGCCCAAACCTAGTAGCACTGGGATAATATCCCAGGAGGAGAGACAAAAGCCTTAAAACCCAATTGATACAGCATCATTTGGGGGAGGACACATGGGGTTGTTTCAGCCCTAATCAGTCACAAATGAAATAAAATGGAAAGAGCAGAGGGTATGCAGTCCTGCCCAAGTCTTTCACAGTGCTGTCAAAACTTAGACAGAAAAACATAATTTTAATTGCAAAAAGCTAAGAAGCCCAGGTAGAGGAAGCTGGAGTGAAACAACAGTCTCTTAAATAATTATTTAAGCAGAAAAGTCATGGTCCCATCCCCTAGACTTTGGCTGGGGACCTCAGCAGCCCTCCTCTCCCCATGCCATGTGGTTTGATGCTGGGGGTTTTCAAGGTCCCCTTGTCTCTGTGGTGCATTTGGGACTAGGAGGGGAGTTTTAGTCCTTATAGTGCTGCTTAAGTTGCCCCCAGAGAGCATTTGCTCCTTAAAATTGATTTCTAGCAGTAAATGAAGTCTCAGAATTGTTACTTTAAAAGCATGGTAGAAATGGGGGGGGGGGGGAAGGTAAAAATAAGGGGGGGAAGGGAATAGGAAAAAAACCCCAGACTGCATTGGAGAAATTTCTGCATGGAAGGGGTAGT
Organism: Lycocorax pyrrhopterus obiensis; assembly: GCA_014706295.1. Taxonomy (NCBI): domain Eukaryota; kingdom Metazoa; phylum Chordata; class Aves; order Passeriformes; family Paradisaeidae; genus Lycocorax; species Lycocorax pyrrhopterus. The sequence goes on from JACSVZ010000030.1 coordinate 12,082,698, forward strand.
TAAACATTGGAGTGGGCTGCCCAGGGAGGTGGTGGAATGACCATCCCTGAAGGTGTTCAAGAAATAACTGGATGTGGCACTTATGCCGTGGTCTAGTTGACAAAGTGGTGATCAGTCAAGGGTTGGACTTGATGATCTCAGAGGTCTTTTCCAAACTAAATGATTCCATGATTCTGTGATTCTGTGGAGCACAAACAAGTTACAAAACTGTTTATACTTTATCGAAGTGCTATTGCCTTCATGTCCCAGGCATCATTCTGGGAGAGAAAAACTTCATTTCAGAGCTGGTAGAGCCACACAGGTGGTATAAACATCCCTCAGGGTGAGATTTTATGGCCAGCAAAATAGTTGTGAGTTCTGGGCTTTTTATTTTAAACTTCATCTGGATATGGAGAGACTCAAAATTGCAAGACTGTGGATGGGGCATTCGAAACAGGGAGGCTTGGGAGAGACTGAGCAGAGCCATTTGGTGGTGCATGGGTTGGGAGAGGGTTAGGAAAGGTTGGTAGCAGCTAAGGAAGGGAGGAGGGTTGACATGCAATGAATTCGCAAGAAGAGAAGAGGTCATCCTGCTCCATTGGTTAGAAGCAGTGATACCTTTTCAGCCCTAAAATCACAAGCCAAACAAGAATAAAATGATAAAAAGCAGTTACTGTTTACTGTTTATTGAAGGTTGTCCAGGTGCACTTATGGCAGAATGCGCCCGTGATATAGGGCTTCGACACTTTTATAAGTTTAGCAAATTAGCATAATTGACAAGAATCCCCAAGTAGAAGTACAGTTAATGAAGTAATTCCCCACTTGGTTTGGCCCCCTACTGAAGCCTTCCCCCTTGCTTCTAGCCCCATATTGTTTATGTCTAAATACATGGGAAAGTGACATGGCCTTGGTTCACTGAAGAAGCAAGATTAGAATAGGATTCCAGGAATGTGTTTGTCTAACGAAGTACTGGAGTTAGCTTAAGAAACTATTTAATTATCCAATAATAGTCTACAGAGCTATGATTATATGAAAAATATATAAAAAGAAAAAATCTTTTGGCATCAGCAGGTGTGGCCCCAAAGCCCTGGCACAGTTGGGTCTGGTTTTCATTGGGCAGCTTTTCCCCTTCTCCTGAAGGTGATGAGCACTTAGCACTAAGCAGCGCCGCAGACCCCACGAGCAATGCCTTTACATGGTGCACTGTCTCTTCCCCCCTCAGGACCTGTCTCATCCAAGAAGGATGAAACATCCCAAGTGACCATGGTGGGCATCCTTCTGCCATGTGCAGGAGTCATTGCTCTCAAGTGGACATCCAGCTCGGGTTGAGGAGTCAACCCTCAGGCTGACCTCTGCTCGATGCACAGGTCCAGCCTGGTTGTAGCTGACCTTCAGGTTGGCTGGTACTGTATATAACACAGCTATTATAAAAAAGCTGATAAAGCACATTGGTACCCAGAAATCTGCCTATTTTTTTCCAGCTAGTCTTATAAATGATACTGATTCCTCCCCAGAGCATGTGCAGGCTCCTCTCCCCTCCCTGATGGTGATACTCAGAAGGGGTCACATCTTGGGCTAGTGAAGCACCTTTTGTTTCTCATGCAAAACGATGCTGATGTCCAGCTGTGCTATAAATAGTTCTTGTCCCTGCTTCCTTTCCATCACCTTTCCTCAGGAAATGCTATCACCGCATCGCAGTGGAGCGCAGCTCACTTACCTGAGGTCTCTGTCATGGACCTTTCACTCCCTTGGGGAGAAGCAACCCTATGGATGTGGAACCATAGCTCTCTCCTTGCATATAGGATATGTTTTTATGTTCCATGAGTCATTTTTCCATGGGATGCATGCTTCATTTTTTGCATAAGATAGACATGAAGAGCGAATTAGAGGTGTTATTAAAACAGTCTTCAACTTTCCCAGTTAAGGACCACTGCGGATCTGTTGGACACATTTTTGGTAACAGTGATCAACATCAGAGCCACATCTGGTGGAAGGTCTGGTTCCACAGGGTGTTGTAAAAGCCTACATGAGGTGGCGAGGTCCCTACTGCAAAGAGATTATAATCAGGGCAGGAGACCAGGGAGACGTATTGCCCTCCCTACCTCACCCAGCAGAAATCCTGCACCTGGTGTTTTCTCTGTTGGCTTAGACACATTAGGTGTAATTGCCACCTCCTGATGAGGGTGATGGAGGACATCACCATTTGATGGGATCATTGAAGGAGAGCAGCAGAGGCAAATTTTTCATAGATGTCCATGTGAGCAGGTGTCAAACACCAATGAAGGTTTTATTGTGCCAAATGCTATTCCACTGTTTGCTGTCATACAAGATCCATCCTACCAAGATATCACCAAGGGCAACTTGGTTTGACCTCCCATAGGAAGCTACTCTAGGGAGGGAGGGAGGGAGTTTTCCTGGGCAGTGGCAGGACCTCTCCTGCAAGAAAAAAATATTCTGGGAAATGGGGCACAACGGACTGGACCCATTTCTCAAGTCCTCTCCTTTAGCCCATCCCAACCCAATGCCTCTCTGCTAGCAGACCACAAGCTGTGCTTGAATGTTGTCTCCTTGGGCAGGTGGGCTCTGAGTTTGGCCCTTCGTTTTTCAAAAAGTTCGAAAAACCACCATTTCTTAAGTATATATTGAAGCCTTGCAAGTCAACTTGGTGCTGCACAGGGTTTCTCCAGTTCCCATGGCATCCTGGTATGATGTGTTTTGAGATGGAAGGCTTGGCTGACCAAACCCCATGGCCTAAAAAAATGTGTGGACAGAGGTTTACACCAGCCTTGTAGGAGTGATAAGAAACCTTGTTCAGTTTAGATAGGATTTGCAAAGAATATATGGAGTTGCAACAGGTTAAAACAGGTGAGTTTGTACCTACTTCTTGGTCTTCTAGTTAACAGAGTACTGAAATGGTTCTGTGCTACCTAAGGAAAGGGACAGTTTTGCTGAAGACCAGGAAAAGGTTGCTGGGGAAGTCTTAAAAAGTTTGTGTCATCATAATCACATTGATTCAATCACATCTTGTTGGATTCAAAAGTCAAATCAAGCTGAATACCTTATCTAAAGGAAATCCTCATGTGTGGGTAGATGCTGGCTGGTATCTCACAAGGCTTTTGGTGGTCAATCTATGGGAAGGACAGGACAGGATGAAAGAGAGAAGCACAGCCCCATGTCTTGGGGAGGATGGAGTAAAAGACTGAGTTTATCAATCCCCTCTTTGCAAAAGGCATCTGAATTCCCCTTTTCATTAGAAAAAATATGGATCCCTTGTGTTTCTTCCATGTGCAGCTGGTGTGTCTCCAGGCTTTGAGATGACCAGAGCCACAAGGGGCTGCTCTGTCTGTCCCAGCCAGGGCTGTTGGGGACCATGGCCAGTCTTGGGTGAAGGACCATCACCCTTAGCTGTGGCTGAGCTTTGTGTCATCTCCTCCTTTTCCTCTTGAATGTGGGTTGAAGAGGGGTGTTTCTGCACCTGGAAAATCCATCCTTCATAAAGCCTTTGTGTGATGATAAGGAGCTGGAGCAGAAAGCTGCGTAGGTCCTCCTGCCTCATACACGGAGAGAAGACATGGGAGCAAAGAGGCTCGTGTGCTTTCCCCATCTCCCTTCAGCATGCTCCAAATACTTATAGCTTTCAACAACAGTATTACAGAAACGTCCCCAAGTTTTCTCTAGTGTTGTCCCAATTTGCTTCCTACTGTTAACTTGGCTTTACACTTAAATGAGCAGGAAAAAAGAGTCTGCATTATTTTGTGTGTGTGTTGTTTTCTGGTTTTAATTAGATTCAGAACTGGGGGAGGCAGAAATATCCTCCTTCCCTGGAGAGCCCCGTGTGGCTGTCAGGGATGGTTTCCTCTTCCTGAAGCAGGAGGGTTGTGTAAGCGCCACTGACCCTCCTGCTCATGCCCACGCCAAAAAACAGGTTAGCTGGGGTGAATGGATGGTGTGGGCACTCAGTCCATGTACCTGAGACACCTCCCTGGGCTCATCCCAGTCCATCCATGTGACCCCAGCAGGGGTCTCACAGGGAGACAAGCATGGTCCTGTACAAGGATGGCCCAAAGGACAGTCGCAGTAGGTTCGGGGCCAGGCAGGGAATGTCCCAGATCCACTGGCGGCTCCATTGAGGAGCATAGGTAAGCTGTGATATATTGCTTTTCCCATTATACAGGATTTTACAGACCCTCAGGGACACTCAGTCACCTACAGCTATTAGTTTCACTGATTAAGCTGCTTTTCCTCTTGTGGAAAACTCCTTTTGTGAAGGGTTTTCAATAGCCACACTGCTCGGAACATTGTTCCTGTACAATTTCCTTTCAAAACACCATAAAGGGCACTCTACTACTTTACCCTCTCATAAAACATAATGTGAACCTGCTTTGCCCAGTTTGCTCCTTCAAGGGAAAGATCTTATTCTGGGACAATATCCGGGGTCAGGTGGGAGTTGCAGGGTTGCATGATGCTGGAGTGAGATGGAGCCATTAGCAAGGGGGATTTGAGATGAGATGTAAAGCAAAAGTTTTCTGCTTGGTTTTTTTTTGCTGTTTGTTAATATGAGGATCCAGGGTCACCCAGGGAAGTGAAGGATAAAATGGACTTGAAAGCCCAGAGAAGGAAATGCTGCTTTGCACATATCAGTTGGTTCAACCTTGCCCAGCAGAGGCTGGGAGCAGATGCAGATGCTTTCAAGGTACTTGGAGGTAAATCATGCAGAGGGAGAAGGGCTGTTTCTGCTGAAGAAACATGCTGTTGTAAACAGCAAACAGTTAAAACTGGTCATTTAATTAAGACTGGAAATCAGATGAAGGCCAGCCTCGATTGCCACCAAGGGAATTACAGATATAGGGAACTGGAGAGGGTTGCAGTGGCACAAGGTCCTTCCTCCCCATGTTTGTGGTTACTCCCACACCCTCTCATGAGGCTATTGGATATATCATTGGGACCCAGTTAGTCCATCAGGTGCTCTTTGGGCAAGGTGGTGATGGAGCAGGGCAGAGACGGTATCAGGAGGGGTCAAGCAGAAGCCATCTGAAGTTCAGTCAAGTATAAATCTAGCATCAATCCTGAACTGGCTCATCTAAGAATGACTTGGCTGCCCCAGCACCATCCCCAGAGTTGCACGTGTAGAGTCTTCACATTAGCTGAGCAGTCCATGTGAAATGCCAGTAGTAGTAATGTGGAGCAGTTGATATGTAGCATCCATCAGGGAGTTTGTTTTGCCTGTCACCCATGTCTCAGGCTCTGGCAAGATGAGGTTTTCTACCCAGCTGTTCTTGTTTCTACCGTTGTGATCAGTGCTAAGCCCTTATGCACTTGAGGGTATCAGTGAAAATATGCCCAGCCATGAATCACCCCTGAAGGCAGATGTACGGCTGTGATCCTGTCAGCAAAACACCATGAAAGACGATGCCATATTTACAGCTCTTTTCCTGATGCTAGCAACAACTAAAAGGCTTTTGCATTTCATGTGATGTAGGAAAAATGTACTTCTGTAAATATCAGAGCACTTTGTGGGCTCAAGGCTAATGTTAAGAGAAAGATAACCTTTGTGAGTTCAACAGGATATGGTCCACATGAGCAGGACTTCAGGAGTTGCCTATCCATTACTGTTCTCCATATCTGCTCTGTCCTCCTTGTGTGTCTAGCTAAAGGCATATCGCAGAAGGGTTAAAAGATATTCAGCTAAGCAAATTTAATCCTTTCTTTTCATTGTTCCTGTTTTTTTAATGCCAGGAGGCAGTGACAGGACCGAGCCAGGTGTGTTTTCCAGCTGCAGGTTTGCCACCTCTCTATTGAGAGCTGTTTTGTCATTACATTAAAACTCTACAACACAAGACTTTTTATTCCCTTTTTTATTTTAACAATCTTGGTGATCCCTGTCCTGCAGACTAAATTTAACATGATTTGCCAAGCTGCCAGTAGACTTTATAGCATCAGGAGGCTTTTGCAGATTGTTTTTCTCCATCTCTTCAGCTGATTGAAAGACTTTACGTATCACTGGCAAAACATGCTACTGTTATCAGACTTCTGGGCTTCACCTCCATGATCTCAGGTGCTATTTCAGATACCCTAGCATATAGTGAAATCCATGCAATGAGCTGGCAGACACCAGACCTTGTGACACCTGCACCAAAATGGAGTGGGAGCCAGACAAGATGGCATAAAGCATCTCCAGTTACACCACCATCTGGATCCTACTCCATGTGTCCATAACTATGTTAATCATATATGAACTGAGTGCCAAAGTTCCCTTTATGCTCAGAGGGGATGTGGTTACTGGAGTTTGGAGGATGGTTCACCCCAATGATATGTGGAAAAGACTCCACTACTGAAATAAGTAGTAAAGTAGGTATGTTTTATTCCAGTGCTGGGGCGCATGTGGATTGCTCCACCAAAGGCATGCGGGCCTGCAATACCATTTGGCTTGGTATATATCGAGTTACAAGCTGCATATTCATTAAGTTTCCCAATGCGCCTATACATATTCATTTCCTAGCCCCGCCTAGCCCCGCTTCCTATTATAACGAGCCCAAAGTAATTTCCATACGGCTTGCGCTTGCGCAGCGCCTGGTGCAGGGATCTCTGGGATGAAGTAGGGAGTCTTCATCAGATGAAGTAAGACGTCTTCCTCAATTTGAACTTTTCACCTTGCTTCCTTGCACATGCTCCCTGAGTCCCTGGCCCAAGTTCAAACCCCAAGGCTGGTTTGAACTGGTTCCTAGGTCCAAAGCAGGATCTTTTGGTCATGGCTGCTTCTCCTTATCAATACTCTTGTATCCTCCCTTTTCCTACTTGACAAATGCAATAAATGTTAGGCAAGCTATATGCATTGTTTTAGCAAGCGGCCCCTTTAGTAATTCACTTAACCCTTGTTTCCCCGACTCACCAACACAAAAAAAATTAGTCTGGCCATCTTATAAGAACAGGTTTCCTTGATTTATTTTGCCTTCTCATGTTGACCAGAACCAAGGAAGTGTGAAAAACAGAGCTGTGGCAGGAGTTGAGCCAAAACATCTTGCACTGGAGGAAGCGCTGAGACAGGGATTTGTTTCTGGGGTCTCTTCAGCGAGAACAAAGACTTGAAACTGGGCATCCCATTTCTCCCATCTCATGGAGGGGAAATCCCTTCTCAGCCAAGGAAAGCAAGGGTTTCCACCAAGACATTTTTATGTTCGCAGAGAGTGCTGCCTTGGCACTTCTTGAGAAGCTTTAGGGGCAGCAGTCTCCACTTCAGACCATGCTTGCCATAAGTATTTCTGGTGTCTGAAGATAATTTCCTTGTGTCTGTACCTGGAAGATGCACATGGCTGATGAGGACCCCTCACCCACCTTTAGCTCAACTCCTTTGTTGGGGTTTTAGGAGTCGTCCTTTTGGGTTTTTTTCTCTTAAGGAATTTTCCCCCATATGTGTTGCTAGGAAACAATAACGACTGGATACTTAAGAGAGACAAAAGACATGGCCACAGCTCGAGGGAGGGGTCCAGCTGGCTACTCTCTTTTACCTGGGGTTTTCTCATGTAGGGCAAAGATGCCGCAAGATTTGGACTGGGAAAAAGGGGTTGGGTGGAGCTCCTGGCTCTCTTGTTCTCTCTTCGATCGGAGGGGAGAGAAGCTGCAGTCGCTGTGGGGAAAATTCATCACCACTGCAGAGTTCTGCCTTCTGCTCCCTTTCTTCTACCGTGAGTGGAGCTTTGCTCGTGGGAGCGGCCGTTGCATTGGGACCCTATTTAACACCCTACCTCACTAAAAGTGGGGCTTTTCACCATCTGCTCGGGTGCCTCAGGGTAAAAACCTCGGGATCCTGAGCCCACATCTCCCTGCCCCGCTGGCAGCCGGGCTGCCACTGCCCCGCCCCAGCCGTGCTTTTACTACTGCTCCGAGTCTTCGCTACACTGTAGCTCTGCACTCCCTGCCTGCCGAGATCTCCTCTGGCTCCCACTACAGCTCCAGAGTTTGATACATCTCGTCTACCACCTGGGATTTTGTGCTCATTCCTGCTGTTCCAGCTTGCTGCTTCCAAGAGTCCTGCTGGGGCACCGGGATTGGCTGCCCCAAGGGGTTTGTAAAGCAAGCCTTTCTTCCATCCTTTCCCGTCTCAGCCAAGCCGCCATTACCATGTGCTCCCCGAGCTTGCGTCGGAGCGCCCCCTGCAGCCGCAGGGGAATCATCACACCTGCCCTGCCCACCAGGAGCCACCAGTGCCCCTGCTGGCTGTGACCATAACTAAACAAAAGGGGAAAGTGCCTGTGGCTGACAAGGCTGTTACCAGGTTCCTGGTTCTGTTTGTTGTTACTGCCATAGTTACTGTTGTTTGTTTGCTTTGTTATATATACTAGTAAAGAACTGTTATTCCTATTTCTCATATCTTTGCCTGAAAGACCCTTTATTTTAAAATTATAATAATTTGGAGGGAAAGGGGTTACATTTTCCATTCCAAGGGAGGCTCCTGCCTTCCTTATCAGACACCTGTCTTTCAAACCAAGACATCCTTGTTGAGGCTGCCTGACTTCACTGAACAGAGCAAGCCCCTTAACCATCAGCTGGGTAGGTAGACCCCATCAAGGTCTACCAGCCAAGCTTGCTTGGTGCTGTTAATGAGCAGGAGTTTGACACCAGTCACTGGTGTTTCAGCAGCCCTGGTGAAATGTGTAGTAGGCTTTTTTTGCCCTTGGTTTTTCATAAACAGGTGTCAACAAAACTGTTGTCATCATAGATGGAAGGGTTTAGCCCCGAGCCCCTTAAAGGCATTGTCAACTCCTGCTACAACCCCTAACTCATTTTCACTTCAATTAGCAATTTTCACCTTCTTCTAGAAGGTTTCTTTTAGAAGAGAGCTGGTGGGTAGATGCACAGTTGATGTATCTGGTACGTCCTAAGGCAGGAGCTGGCTTAACTGGAGGGGTCTGAGGAGATGATGGCATCTCAGGACATGCCTGGCAGGGATGCTTTTGACACTAACATTTCAGTCAAAATGTGAGCTGATCCAAACCCTTGGGGTTGGGTGGGATTTTTGGTGATGCCTTTTCCTGGTCTTAAAATCAAGAATCAAACATGGTTAGAAGGGAAAAAGGGATTTTACCTCTGTATTTATTTTAAGGATCCTTAGGTGCACTACGTCCAGGTGGAATGCGCCAAAATGCACACTGCAATGCACACCCACAATCGATTGGGTATAACATTATAGGTCTTACTAATTAGTATATCAAAGATTCCCCAATGAGAGGCTCGAGTGAGCCCCCCTCCTCAAGGAACCTTCCCCTGAATGGTTCTATCTTAGTTTACAAAATGTGTTCTGGAGGGGACCTTGGTGTCTGGGGCATTCTGATCCCTAACTACAAAGCTTCTAAGATGTTTAGTCTCCCAGCTTGACAAATAAGTCTAAGAATGTAGGCTAAAAAACACTAAGAATACAAAAGCTATAAAAAGGTATTTAAAAGGGGTATAAAAGAAAAGGCAAAAAATCATCATGGCATCATTGGGAATTAGTTGATGAGCTGTAGAGTCCTCAGCTCTGCCTAGGCTGCGCTGTGGATGCTTATATGCTCCCTTGGATTTGGTCCTAAATGTTAAGAGAAAAGAAATATATATGGCTAGGTGAATCATGGGCACATAAAATCATGGGAGGATTGGGAATGGACCATAAAGCAGTGTGGCTTGTAGTCCTATGTGTGAATTTTAAAGCTATTTTTTTTTCTAGCTTGTATTTAAAGGACAATATTCCTTTATTTTATGTGAAAATCTGCTATTCCACATACATTATTATATAATTTTTAGTTCTCAGGAATTATCTTCCTGTCCACTGTTTGTTCTTTTATAAAAAAAATGTTTTTCCTTCTTGTTTACCCTCCTTAATCTTTCACTCTCTGCCTGAAGATACATAGATAAACACATATATAGCTAAGAAATATACACATATAACCAAGTTGTCCCGGCATTTTGCCTCACGAAATGTTTTCTCAGCAGGACTTGACTAAAAGAAATCTCCGTGCTTGTTCCCACAAACATCCCATTTGCAAGTCAAGAGGTCGGGATCACACTTGCAGGCATCCGCTTTGGGCCAGGTAGTTTTTGCGCTGGAAAGATTGCTAAGAGAAGCCTGACCATCACTCGAGAGTGTGTCATGCAAGGTATTTATTTAAAAACTCTTTACAATAAACTGACAGCTGGTATTGATGCAATTTTCATGCTGTCTTGAAGGGTTGTGCTATTTCCAGAGCCGCTCTCTGCCAATCTATTCATGGCCAGCACTAGGGCTCCTTTCACAAATAAAAATAGTCACAGGAATGGTCCTCACCCTGGATTTTAAGATTGCAAGTTGTTTTGGGTGAAGGCAAAGGTGAATGTGTTTTATAGCTGACATGAATATGTCAGGTTTAAGGTTGTGAAATTTTGGAAAAGCCTTAGAAACCTGTTCCCAGAGGTCACCAGGACAAACCTCTCCTGCTGGGCGAGTGAATAGAGATGAGTTCATAATTACAGAGTATAGTAGTGACACATTTGCTTTTTCATTGTTTAATAGAGGTTTTCAGAAAGGAAAAGAAGCCAATGCAGAAATGTCTTTTGTTCTTTCAGGGCCATTTACTGAAGGCTTTGCAATGAAAGGAGAGGATGTTTATTAAAGAAAGCAACAATATCAAGATGTTGTTTTAGTGGTGAAGTGCTGTTCCTAACCAGAACAAAAAATGTTTTGGATGAACTGGGTACTTGCTGAAAACTAGCATCAAGCTAAATGACTTGCAGCATATTTACTGAACTCAACAAATGGTGTCAAAACAGAAGAAAGAGAGAGGAAGGAAAGGAATTGAAAAGGTTGAAGCACTCTTTTCCTTCTTAGTAGGATTTCCAAATCAAATTAATTAGGTTTAACAGTGTGTGGGTCTTCATACCTTAAAGAACCTAGAAATGAAACAACACACTTCTGAGATAATATTAGTATAGGAGGTAATATAAAGGCTGGTCTATTGGAGGCCTCCAAGCGGCAGATATGGAAAATACCCAAAATGCCCACCCCCACATGGGGTGAATACAGTTTTATAAGTTTAGCAAATTAGCGTAATTGACAAAAATCACCAATTAGGAGCACAAGTGGTGAGGCAATTCCCCCCCAGTTCAAGCCCCTTCTAAATCCTCCCCCCTCAAATGGGAACTAAACTTTGTTTATAAAAATATGTCTCAAAGAGCTGGTCTCAACCTTGGTTGCCAGGAAGAACTAAGATAGAATAGGAGCCTTGGAATGTGTTTTGTCTTTCTGCCTATCAGGGCAGTGAAAAGGTAGGGAAAAGTACTGGGGCTAGCTAGGAACTATATAACTATACAAAATAGTCTACAGAGCTATGAATATATATGAAGGAAATATAAAAGCAAAAATCATTCTAGCAACAGTGAATCCTTGAAGCAGCTATCTGGAAATCAGGTTTTCATCTTCCTCCTTATGCTCCTGTCTTCTCCATGCCCTCCTGGGAGCTGATGGGGGTTTTGGTGAAGCCACCACAGGGACTCTCTTTTGGGGTGCAGAGGGAACATCCTAAGTCCACTGGGGATGTCACAGCTGTCCATGCTGAGCAGGGTGCAGACTTGAGCCAGTGTAATGGCGGCGATGAAAAGCTGACGTTTGTAGGTGAGCTCTTCTCTTGAGGAAACTCAGGAGCAATAACTTTTTTTTTTTTAAAGGACAAAAGTAAGCCTGGTAGTATACTTTCCTGCAAGGATGAGCAGCAATAGTAGCATGTAGCTAAATTATAGTGTTTAGAGTGTAATGATGTAAAAAACTTCTAAGAAGCTGAAAGCACCTAAGCAGAGATGCTGTTAAAATGATAGTCACTGTCCTGTTTAAGATTTGGAAACTTTGAACCAGTGAAGGACAGGCCATGTTTTCAGGAACAACTGCACTAAATGTTCATCTCAGAAAGGAATCGTAGAATAACTCAAGTTGGATGGATCCCATAGTGACACTTTACCGTGCCTTAATTGAGCCTCCCCTGATAAGGGAGGATTCCCCGAGCCCTTGCCTGGGCTCTGCAGACGAATGGGACTTTTCCACGCTTTTTCTCTCAGATAGTTGTTTATTAAGTCTTATCAGAAAAGGGAGCCAAGGCACAAGATGACTCCCCTTAGAAAGCGCAAAGGAGAAGCCAAGTTATCAAGATAACACTGTTCTTTTAAAGGTAAATTACCCAATGAAAGCCCGAAACGAAAGATATTTTTACTTTTCTACCAATGTTCAATAAATCGTTGTGTCACATGGAAGGAACTGCGGCATTTTTCACCCAATCATCTCAATCCACTTTTGCCGCAGAAAATGGAGTAGAGAAAGAAGAAAGAAGAAGGCCTAAAACAACAACAATCCTCCATTTTGAAGGTTTTGCTTCTTATCTATTTTGCTATATTAACAAACCCAACACCTCTAAATTTTCACCCTGTGACAATCTTACATAATGTTCTATCACCTAATTCACACCAGTGTAGATTCTGCTTCTTCCCAGAGGGTAGGTAATTTTCTCCATGGACAAAGGTCAAAGACAGGGTTGTCCAGGGGGGTAGAACCCCCCAAAACAGGCAGAGAAATATTCCCTGCACTTTGGACTCCAACATCTCCCTCTTCTGTTTGAACCAAAAACACCTCTTTGGCAGCTTTGTCCATGGTTCGTCTGGCACAGTGAAGTGTACATGGAACAAATACTAAAAGAATAATAACAATAACTAACACATACAAACCTATCTTCAAAATTTTTCTCCATAAGGGTATAAGATCAAACCAATTGGACAGATCGTTCTAAAAGGATCCACTTTCTTCTCTGAGTTTAGCAATTCCATCCTCTAATTGCCGTATACTTTCATGGATGGATTTCGAATGATCTGACAAATTCATGCAACACATACCTTCAAATTCTTCACATCCATGTCCATGCACTAATAGAAGATAATCAATTGCTGCTCTGTTCTGCAGAGTCACTTGTCTCACACTTTGAACATCAGTTAACATGTCGCTCAGTGCGAGAGAGACAGCATGGGAATTCTTACTTAGCCAGCAGCCTAATTGATCTAATTGTCTCAAGGCTGCTCCTGCAGCAGCACCAGGTAGAAGGAGAGCTGCAGTAAACCTTTGTCCAAAATTCCAAGCTGTAAATCTGTCATTACAATCAGATTTATATTGCTCAACAAATCTTTTTTCCCTGTGTTTACGTTCTTTTATCATGTTTGCATCAGGCGTTAACAAAGAAAGTTTCCCAATGCTGCATGGACTACCTTTGATGTTTGAGGGGATTGCAGGCCAAATTCTGTCCCCACAAATGAGAAACATCCCTCGTGGCAATTGCAATGGATCCTGGTTGAACAATGCGTTCATCTTTACTGTTGAATTGCACCAAGATATTGCATTTCTATATATTTTGTGATTTGGAGTGACATCTGTTACTTTGTCTTTATTTTGTTTCAACTCTGGAGAACTGAATATCACACAAAACTCCATCTTTGCTGAACCAAGAATTTCCAGTTCCTGAGGTTCGTAAGGAGCTTCAGGAAGGGATTTGGTCCAAACATCCAAGCTTTCCACTTGATTCAAACTGGACTGTGAAAGCTTTAGATGAGCATGTTTGGAAGGTAGCCATTTGTCTCCTGGCAAACCAACCAAACATGTTGAAAATGGTTTCTTTGGCCTTGAGTGAGTTAGACAAATGGTGTCTAGCCCTGATGCATTGGCCAAAGTTTCCCAAACATTTTCTTTTGGTTGTCTCACTGGGAAAACTGCATTGCTTAAGGCAACCAGTGAGATGAGGCACAAGTGTAATACCTGATTGAGCTTCATGTTCAACAGCTTTATCTCACACAGGAATCTCTGATCTGCAACACAACCTGTACAACACTTTTACATACAAGATTGACACCATTAACTTTCTTCACACTTTTGCATAAGACTCAGTCCATAATTCTTGCACATAAAGATGACTGATGTCTGTGGCATCACTAGCGGTGTTGACACTGATTCACGTTTGCGTGCTCGCTTCCTTGTTCGCAGAGTCGATTCCTGCTTGTTTCTGGACTTGATAAGGTTTCACGTTTTTTGCTGGAATCCACTTCGGTCCAGCACCTGTTGAGACACAAACATACCCTTTGCCCCAAGTTATTAGTTGAAATGGACCCTCGATCTTTCCAGTCTCTAAATCTTTGATCAAGACCAAAGGATTTTCTTTCAATTTCGCTTGAGTACTATTTGAAAAATGCCTGATAATTGGAGGAGTAGGTTCTGCAAAAGAGCTGTTTAAGAAATTTAAAACATACAAAGCTTTGCTCAATCGTATCTGAGGCATAGCCTCTGCTTCCCCCCTTTTCTGTCTGTCCAAAAGGGATTTTAAGGTGTGGTGTGTTCTTTCAATGATGGCTTGGCCCGTAGAAGAATTAGGAATGCCAAATGTGTGACGAACACCCCAATTTTTCAGAAATGTGTCAAGGGTTTGTCCTCTATAAGTTGGGCCATTGTCTGTTTTAACTTCTTGAGGAATGCCTGATGATGCAAATGCTTGCAAAAAATGCCAACATGCATGTTTCGCTGTTTCGCCTGTGTGAAGGGAAGCAAAGACTGCACCTGAAAAAGTGTCCACAGAAACATGAATATTTTTAAATCTCCCAAAAGCTGGGTACTTTGTAACATCTGTCTGCCATAATTGCAGACTTTGCAATCCTCTTGGATTGACTGCTCCTGTGGATACAGGGGGTTGCACAAGCTGACAATCCGGACAAGCACTAATGATGGCCTTCACTTGATCTTTGGAAATGCAAAATGTCCGCATCAGTGCCTGTGTGTTCTGATGAAAAAATGCATGACTCAGTTTTGCTTGATCAAAAATGTTTGGCAAAGTGTTTGAAATGACCATGGTCAATTTATCTGCCTGAGCATTTCCTTCTGCCAAAAATCCTAAAAGAGAAAAATGTGCTCTGATGTGAGATACATCAGGTAAATCCTATGACCATTATTTCTGTGGAGTTATGTTGTTGTAGATCTGACGAAGCGCTGCTAAAGTTTTTGAAAATCTTTCATCTTGCGCTTGAAGAATTTTTCCGATTTCTTATCCCAAAATGTTTGCTTGGAGTGTTGCAACATGCTGAGGTGTGCCCACCTTGCTGCATGCTTCTATCATTTCAGCTACGATCGGGTGGCCAGTCATGGCACTGATTATACGTTTACATTCGGTGTTTGCATTTGCAAATGCAAGACTTCGCAGTAGATGTGGTTTTGCTGCTTCATCACTGACTTGTCTGTCCACAGCTTGCGTGAGTCGATCGACAAATGAAGTGAAAGTTTCAGTAGGACCTTGCTTTATTTCCATGTAAACACCTTCTGGAGTTCCGGTTGGTGGAATTTGTAAAATTGCCTTTTGTGCTGCTTCTTTAATGTCTGCAAGCACATCTCGAGGCAAAAGCACGACTTGTTCTTCTGGTTTGTCGTGAGGTTCATCACCAGCTAATTGTGGTAATGTGAGAGCTGCATGTGGTCCTCCTGCGTATTTTTGTCTCAGCTCTCGAAGTGATCTTCTCCATCTTACATCCCATAGCAAAAGTTGTGCATCTGTAAAAATTGTTGAGGCAACGCTTCTACAGTCGAAAGGTACCATGTCATAGTTGCTGAATGTGCCTCTTAAAAGTTGTTTGAAGTATGGACTTCCCAATCCATGGTTTTTCACTGCGTCCGTTAGATCTTTGATGATTTGATGATCCATGGGTCTCCAGACAGGAGGGTTTTGTCTGGAATATGTAACTGGCATTACAATGCTATCTGTGTCTGCCATGTTAAAGTCTCTCTCTTTGAGTCCTTTTTTTCTGATGCTTGACCAGTCTGTTATAACAGACTTATCTCTTGACATATATCTGTCAGATGGGACCAAGTCCATAACAGCATTCTGTGGACTTGCAACTTGAGAGGATGCAGTTCCTTCTTGACCGAAGAATCCATGCATTCCATCCCCACCTCCCCCTCCTGTTTGAGGAGTAGGGAAGGGAATTTGTGGCTGTGCACTGAAAGGATATAAAGAAGGAATGGCTGATACCGCCATCGCAGGTGGCAACCATGTGGACGTGGAAGGAGTATATACAGTGGATGGGGGTGGGAACCTGCCACCATGCGGGATGGGTGAGGGTTGGGGACCCAGTGCTCCAGCCTGTTGAGGTAGATATTGTCTTGCACATTCCCTAAGTCTTAAAAAAAGATGATGCACGAAGTCATCTGAAAGCTGAAATTGAATTCGATGTGATGAGGGACCAGAGGCCTGTTGTTGTGAAAATCGAAGCTTTGAAAGTGGCATGCAAAGAGTTGGAGTTTCAGTGCTTGCAGTAAAAAAATAAGATGAAGGTTGAGAAGACATAGGAATGCCTTCTGAAGCTGTGATGGTCACTATATCTTCAGCACTGAGATCCTGAGCAGGCACTTCAGGTTGAGAAAGTCCCAGAAGATCAGCTAAATGTCCCTGAGCAGTTTGAGGAGAATGTGCTTGAAATGATGTGTCTCTACCTGAGACTCCTTCGTGAGTAGGGATGGTATAGCTTTGATCCTGTTGCCCAGGAGTGGGAGTTAAAAGATATCTAAAGAAGTCCTCCATTTCTTCTGGAGAGAGGATGGATTCTTGTCTGGTGGTGCTGAATGGAAAATGCCTATGATGTTTTGTTGAGCCAGGGAGTGGTGCTGTCATCTTGACGTCAGGAGGGACAGGTGTTGAAATGCCACGGTGGTAGGTGGTTGGTTGTCGATGCGATGCTGATGTGAATGCAGCCGAGGCAGAAGTGGTGATTGTTGTAAAAGCTGAAGCTGTGTGCAGGAAGGTTGCAGTCGCAGGTGGAATAGCAGTGCAGGCTGGAGGTGCCGTGGCTGTCGGCCCAGCATGGCTCTGTGTAATTGTCAGTCGAGCGGCGGTCACAGCAGAGGCTCGGCTGAAGGCTGGAACCGGGGGTAGCGGTGGGGGCGGGGGTGGGGGCAGGGGCAGGGCAGGACCAGGGGTGCCACGGCCGAGGACCGGGACCGTTGCTGGGGTGGGGTTAGGGGTGTGGCTGCTCGCCTGACCAGAGACTGGGGCGGGGCTGGGGGTGGGCCGGGCCGTCCCGCTGGCCATAGAATATATCATAGAATCTGAAGCGGCAGACGCAAAAACACGGCTGCGCCCAGAGCCGACTGCCGTTGCCGAGGCAACCGCAGAACCCGAGGATGGGGGGGGGCATGGCTGATAGCGCATGCGTAGTAACTAGCTGTTCAAATGCGAAAGTAAAGGGAACTCGGCAGCGGCGGACGTAATGACGTCAGAAGCAGGCGCCGCCGTCTCCGCTGTCCGGCCCGCTTCATCTGACTCAAACGCGGAAGTGATCGGGGACCCGGCGTGCGTGGGGGTCACGGGAGGGGTGGGCACCAGCTCCGGGACCTCCCCTGGCTGCGTGAATGGGTCGTCTGGTGGCGGGACCCCGGATTCGGAAAATACGGACCGCCCCTCGGTATCTATCGGGACGAGCGCTTCGGGCGCGGTCGAAACCACGCCCTCCGGGGTAAACTCCGCTTTTTGCGAGGTGACCGAGGCCCCCTCTTTCCCCCCCCGGGCACGCGCGGGTGTAAAAAGATGTAAAGCAAGCGTATCTTCTTCTTCCTTCGGACCAATTAAAAGTTGTAACTTTGAGCCCGAGAAAGTACCTTTCGCCGCCTCCGCAAGAGTCGCGCCCCCTCCTCCCAGCGCCTGCCACTCCCGTAGGGCTGAAGGATCATATTTAGGAGATATTTTAGGGAATTCTACAGGAGTAAAGGGTTTTGCACACGCTTCCCCGATTTGACCGGCTGCTTGTGGGGGTTTAAAACCTTCCGCTGCTTTTTCCTTGCTTTCCGCGGTAGATTCAAGGCTCCCAAGCTGTATGGGCTGGAGGGGAGTTTGAAGTGCCCACCCTTGGATCGAGGTGGGTGGGGCAGAGCGCAGTAGCACTTCATAAATCACGCCCGCTGGTGTTAAAAGTCTGAGAGCCCTTACATCTCTTAAAGTCGCGGTATGATACAGAATAGAATTAATATTTTCCCAGAAAGAAGGTAAATACAGGTCTCCCACTAGAGTGGCTGGAAACTCATTTCGCACCCAGAGTAATAGTTCCTCTATTTCTTTTCTAGATATTTTTAACGGATGCTTACGAGGTAAATCCTTGAAGCTAGCAATTACATTCATCTCTGTTTTAGAAAGGGCCCCTCCCATGTTTGGCCTTGGTGCTAATTTTGGACAGCTTACCAGAGTCTAGGTGATTTATATGTCTTTGAAGTCCAGGTCCGTGTCCCGTCCAGCAGTCCACAGGTCTCCTCCCCCCTGTGCACCGAGGTTAGAAGATCCTGGAGATTCAAAGGCGATCCCGGGTTTCTATTTTTCTTTCTTGTGTTCTGGCTGCGCGCGGCTGTCTGTTTTCTTCAGTGAGATCGAACAACGGAGCACCATTTGACACCTTACCGTGCCTTAATTGAGCCTCCCCTGATAGGGGAGGATTCCCCAAGCCCTTGCCTGGGCTCTGCAGACGAACGGGACTTTTCCACGCTTTTTCTCTCAGATAGTTGTTTATTAAGTCTTATCAGAAAAGGGAGCCAAGGCACAAGATGACTCCCCTTAGAAAGCGCAAAGGAGAAGCCAAGTTATCAAGATAACACTGTTCTTTTTAAAGGTAAATTACCCAATGAAAGCCCGAAACGAAAGATATTTTTACTTTTCTACCAATGTTCAATAAATCGTTCTGTCACATGAAAGGAACTGCGGCATTTTTCACCCAATCATCTCAATCCACTTTTGCCGCAGAAAATGGAGTAGAGAAAGAAGAAAGAAGAAGGCCTAAAACAACAACAATCCTCCATTTTGAAGGTTTTGTTTCTTATCTATTTTGCTATATTAACAAACCCAACACCTCTAAATTTTCACCCTGTGACAATCTTATATAATGTTCTATCACCTAATTCACACCAGTGTAGATTCTGCTTCTTCCCAGAGGGTAGGTAGTTTTCTCCATGGACAAAGGTCAAAGACAGGGTTGTCCAGGGGGGTAGAACCCCCCAAAACAGGCAGAGAAATATTCCCTGCACTTTGGACTCCAACACCATAGGTATCATCAAGTCCAACTCCCTGCTCCTTGCAGGACTACCTAAGACTAAACCATAGGACTAAGAAAGCTGTGCTGGCTGAAGCTGACCATCCTGAAGAACAAGGTGAAGAACTTATTGGAGTGCTAGTCCTTCACAATGAAGTTCCTCAAGGATTAAGTGTTCATATGCATGAAAATCCCAAGTAAACAGTTGGTACTTGCTCCACCTGCCCAAGCAGACCTGGTAGTTGCAAGGCATCACCTGAAGGGTTGGTTACAGGCAATTTAGACACAGGTCATAATTTCTTTTGGTTTGATTGCCTGCAACATCGCTGGGAGTTAGTAGACTAAATTAATTCTCCGAACTGCAGGTCCCTGGAGGATAATATTATCTCACTGGCTTGTTCCTAAAAGGGTTCAGAGGAGTGATTGCATTACTGTGGCTTAATGAATTACGGCACATGAGCTGAGCAGCAGTGTTAGCGTAGAAACACATAATCACGGTATGATTATATGCAGGTGCTTTTATTGAAGAGCTCTGGGAATCAGGGGTACAGACCCAAATCTAACTCCGACATGGATTCGAGATGGATACATTTTTATACCCTTTCCTTACATAACTGTTGTATAATCATATGTTAATCATTATCTTAATATTGTTCTATTGTGTATATTGATTTCACCTGAGCATGAGTTTTAAGCCCCCTTCCCACAACATTTCTCATGATTGTTGTTCTTTTCTCATGATTCTTGTTGCGATTAGACAATTATTTTTAATTATATTTAATTACTAGCCAATCATCGCATTTAACTTTATCATCTACCATACGCAGGTACAGATTCCACATGATTTTAGCAAAGACAATGCCCACTCCCGTTCCCAAGGCCTACTTTAGCTACCACGATTTTTAGAAACATTTTAACCCTATGCTATCAGCAGTAATTGCCTGTGTGTGCTGCTGGTTGTGCGTGAAGAGTGCCTTGCGCTGCAATCCCTCCACCCAGTTGGGAGATAACTCATCTTATGGTTTCCATGCCATCCTGCATCAGCAGAGGGGCAGGAGTTTTTAATTTGCAATTAGATGTGCAAGTGGCATGCTGGAGCTGGTTGGGAGGCCAGTAAGAGCAGGAGGAGACCTGTGATGGGTCACACCAGACCACCTGGCTTGGTGACCAGTAATGGACTCCAGAAGTGTGAGAATAGGGTATGCATGTAATGCTGCTTCCCAGCAGTGCTCTCCTTTTCTTAATGTTTGGACTTGATGGTCTTAAGGTTCCTTTCCAAATGAAATCATTCTCCAGGAATTTACACTTTGAGGATCTACAGCACCACATTCGAGCACCTTTGTGTACAGTAGCTCCTGATGGATTTTCCTTTCATGAATTGGGCAGTGTGCTTTTTGAAGCCTTGTAAACTCCTGGTACTTACATTTCCTATAGCATATCTCCACAGTATAGCTGTGCATTATGTGAAGAAATACCTCCTTTTGCTTATTTTGAAAAATCCTTCTTTTCACATCATGAGAGTTAAAGTGCTGATGTGGTTGTAGCTGTGCCTGCAGTCTAAGTGCCTGTTGAGCACTACCTTAGCTCTTTGGTTGTGTTCAGCAAAGTGGGAGTCAGCATTTAAAACAGGTTTTGCCATTTTGAAAGCAATACCATAAGACTATCACAGAAGCATTCAGCAGTGCCAGCTCTGGGATCAATAGAATCGTTTGGGTTGGAAGGGAAGGCAGTCTAGTCCAAACACCCTGCAATGAGCAGGGACACCTTGCACTAGACCAGGTTGCTCAGAGCCCCGTCCAGACTGGCCTTGAATGTTTTCAGGGATGGGGCATTGTCCTGAGTTATGTGAGGTGTTGTCTTGGGGTGACTTTCTGATGTGTATCTCCTATCACTGCTCTATGCCCAGAAATTAATTTTGTGCCTTTCTGTGCCTTTAAACTGAGCCTGAGAGGGGGGAGAGAAAAAAACCGAGTGAACTTTCAAAACAGTTGTTCAAGGACACAGATATGTACTCCTCTGCGTCCTGCTGCAGCGAGAAGTACGGAGGAAGCACCCTTCTTGCTTTTCAGATGGCTTTCAGCTCTTTTCTCCGGAGGGAGACGGAGAGTTGAACTTTGTTTTCCTGGGACTTTGATTTTTTCCCTTCTTCTCTTCTGGACTGTTTCAACATCAGAACACACTGGGAGAATTTTCCACCGAGGCCCCGGAGGTGGTCCCACACCGACCCAGCTCCGAGGAGGAGGAGAGAGACCACACCTACAGAAGGACTCTGAAATCTTCCCAGGTTTCTCTCCACAGTGAGAGGTTTTATTATTTAGCATTATTATCCTTTTCCTGTGTGTTTGTTAAATAAATAGTTTTTTTATCTCTTTCACTTTGCCTCCGAGGAAAATTTTTTTCCCCCGAACCTGGTGGGGGAGGGGTGGTTGTAACCTGCCTTCTATCAGAGAATATTTTCATCCAAATTTCTCAAACCGGAACAAATAATTAGTGGCGCCCAACGCGTGGCTCAAAGGAAAGTGAAAAACCTGTACTAATTACATTTGGTTTGAATTTAATTACTTTGGGTTGGGGTAAAGTAGTCACCATGTTGGTGGAGTTCATAAAGTCTCTCTGGCTTGATGTACTAATGTCTTTCTGGTCCCTAGGCCTGTTTGAGGTACTAATGCCTTTCTGGTCCCTCGGCCTGTTTGCCTATCCACAACTTGGTCCAATCTTGTCCCTGACACGTAACTTTTACCGAGCAGGGGCACGAATCCAGATTTCTATTTTGCTGTGCTCGGTGATAATGATTTATAAGAAGTTAACAGAGGTTGTTCAAAGTGTGTATGATATGTGGTTTCTCCATCCTAATCCCAGTCCTAGTTTCAGTAGCCTGTTTTTGGAGTTTATTAGTAATTGCACCCAGTTTGTAGAAGAGGAGGAGATGGGGTTTCCCAGCCTTTCATCTCCCTCCCCTTTAAATTTGATACATTATCTTTGAGAATGTTCAGTTTCCCCTGGATGTTAAAGAGACCACCTTCCTGGTATTTTATCTGGTAAGCTTCCTCTATGGGGTTTGCAAGCTTGTCTAGAATGAGGGCACAAGATTTCCAGGGTGACTGATGTGACACCTGACCCAGATGTGGAAAATCCTGAGTGCTGTGGGGAATGGGAGGATATGGGGCCAAGCCCTGAAGGAATTCTCTGACCCAATAGCTTGGAATTTCCCCCTGAACAATTCAGAACCCAGCTGAAGTGGGGAAATATCTGAAAGAGAAATGCAATGACAATTCTAATGAGAAAAAGCTCATTGCAATATTACTGGGCCTTAGCATATGCCTATCACACACTGCTAGGTACTGTAGAGCAGCAGATAAAAGGTAGAGGGCAGGAAGATAAACCAGCAGACACCCCAGTCACTCAGGCCTGCAGCCAAACCAGAGGGAGAGCCTAACCATTGACAGTTGCTCCTGTCACGAGGAAAAAGCACACAACCAAAAACTGATCGCCCAGTGAAAGATGATGATGATGCAGGGGAAGGAACCTCAAAGCCACCAACTGACTCAGGCACAGAAACCATTACTGAGTCAATGTCCATAAAGGACATTCGTAGCCTAAGAAAGGGCTGCACCTGACGGTCTGATGAATCCATAATAAGTTGGATGGTCCGCATTTGGGATGCTGCAGGAAGATGGTGTAATGCTGGACGGTGCTGAAGGCGAGGCATTTGGGATCCCTGTCATGTGATCCAGCTATCGACCAAGCAACAATAAGGAGGGCTGAGTCTGTCAGGTCTCTGAACGCGGGTCTTGAGTGGCGGCGAGGGATAGATATGTGTGCGGAGATGATCTCTATATGCCAGCAAACCCCATGGAAGACCATAGAACAAGGGATCCAACGCTTGAAAGAACTAGCGGTGTAGAGATTGTCTACACACATGACCCAGGATTGAGGGAGTCCAACCGGGTCAGTTGACACAGTGATGTGGTGAAAATTCATACGACTTGGCCACAAGAAGATTCTTCTGCTTTAGCAATGATGAAGCCAGATGACGATGGAATCGAGACCGTGCGGGATATGGCGATGAAGCTCTGAGCATATGCAGGTGACATCATGGGCCCAACACATGAAAGAATTGCAGCTGTGGAAACACGTATGCAGAAATAGGAAGATAGAAAAAGAATCACCAGGAAACTCAAGAAGGAGATTAAAGAGGGCTTTCTCCAAATCTTGGCGGTTACAGATCAGGGGATTCTGTTACCAAACGCAGACATCCCCCAGAGAGAGAGAGAAGGTACATCCCACGAAGAGCTGTGGTGTTTCCTGTATGATATTGGGGAAAACATGAGGAGGTGGGAAAGACAACCCACTTCTGCTCTGGCAGCACGAGTGCTGAATGAACAGAGTGCAAGACTCAGACAGGAAGTTCCACCAAAAAGTTAGTAGCTCCAGTTGCCCGTAGCCAAACCGCCAGAAATTATGGAAGAGACGATGACATGTCTGATCCCCTTGAAGGAACCTCTAAGATGTATGCCCAGGGAAAAAGGATAACCAGGACTAGAGGGGCCCTGCCTCTAGCCAGTAGAGGCCAGGGAAAACCGTGTTTTTTGGACTGTGTGGATTTGTTGGCCTGGTACATCAGAACCACAAAAATATGATGCTTTGGTTGACACTGGTGCACAGTGCACAATAATCCCATCGCAACATGTGGGGGCAGAATCCGTTTCTATTGCTGGTGTGACAAGTGGATCACAAGATTCGACCCTGGTGGAAGCTGAGGTGAGCCCGACTGGAAATGAGTGGAAGAAAC
>JACSVZ010000030.1:12111548-12122718 GCA_014706295.1 Lycocorax pyrrhopterus obiensis
ACCGGGACCGTGGCTGGGTGGGAGGGGTGTGGCTGCACGCCTGGCCAGAGACTGGGGCGGGGCTGGGGGTGGGCCGGGCCGTCCCGCTGCCATAGAATATATCATAGAATCTGAAGCGGCAGACGCAAAACACGGCTGCGCCAGAGCCGACTGCCGTTGCCGAGGCAACCGCGGAACCCGAGGATGGGGGGGGGCATGGCTGATAGCGCATGCGTAGTAACTAGCTGTTCAAATGCGGAAGTAAAGGGAACTCGGCAGCGGCGGACGTAATGACGTCAGAAGCAGGCGCCGCCGTCCCGCTGGCCCGCGTCATGTGACTCAAACGCGGAAGTGATCGGGGACCCGGCGTGCGTGGGGCACGGGAGGGGTGGGCACCAGCTCCGGGACTCCCCTGGCTGCGTGAATGGGGTCGTTCTGGTGGCGGGACCCCGGATTCGGAAATACGGACCGCCCCTCGGTATTCTATCGGGGACGAGCGCTTGCGGGCGCGGTCGAAACCACGCCCCTCCGGGGTAAACTCCGCTTTTTGCGAGGTGACCGAGGCCCCCTCTTTCCCCCCCCGGGCAACGCGCGGGTGTAAAAAGATGTAAAGCAAGCGTATCTTCTTCTTCCTTCGGACCAATTAAAAGTTGTAACTTTGAGCCCGAGAAAGTACCTTTCGCCGCCTCCGCAAGAGTCGCGCCCCCTCCTCCCAGCGCCTGCCACTCCCGTAGGGCTGAAGGATCATATTTAGGAGATATTTTAGGGAATTCTACAGGAGTAAAGGGTTTTGCACACGCTTCCCCGATTTGACCGGCTGCTTGTGGGGGTTTAAAACCTTCCGCTGCTTTTTCCTTGCTTTCCGCGTAGATTCAAGGCTCCCAAGCTGTATGGGCTGGAGGGGAGTTTGAAGTGCCCACCCTTGGATCGAGGTGGGTGGGGCAGAGCGCAGTAGCACTTCATAAATCACGCCCGCTGGTGTTAAAAGTCTGAGAGCCCTTACATCTCTTAAAGTCGCGGTATGATACAGAATAGAATTAATATTTTCCCAGAAAGAAGGTAAATACAGGTCTCCCACTAGAGTGGCTGGAAACTCATTTCGCACCCAGAGTAATAGTTCTCTATTTCTTTTCTAGATATTTTTAAACGGATGCTTACGAGGTAAATCCTTGAAGCTAGCAATTACATTCATCTCTGTTTTTAGAAAGGGCCCCCTCCCATGTTTGGCCTTGGTGCTAATTTTGGACAGCTTACCAGAGTCTAGGTGATTTATATGTCTTTGAAGTCCAGGTCCGTGTCCCGTCCAGCAGTCCACAGGTCTCCTCCCCCCTGTGCACCGAGGTTAGAAGATCCTGGAGATTCAAAGGCGATCCCGGGTTTCTATTTTTCTTTCTTGTGTTCTGGCTGCGCGCGGCTGTCTGTTTTCTTCAGTGAGATCGAACAACGGAGCACCATTTGACACCTTACCGTGCCTTAATTGAGCCTCCCCTGATAGGGGAGGATTCCCCAAGCCCTTGCCTGGGCTCTGCAGACGAACGGGACTTTTCCACGCTTTTTCTCTCAGATAGTTGTTTATTAAGTCTTATCAGAAAAGGGAGCCAAGGCACAAGATGACTCCCCTTAGAAAGCGCAAAGGAGAAGCCAAGTTATCAAGATAACACTGTTCTTTAAAGGTAAATTACCCAATGAAAGCCCGAAACGAAGATATTTTACTTTTCTACCAATGTTCAATAAATCGTTCTGTCACATGAAAGGAACTGCGGCATTTTTCACCCAATCATCTCAATCCACTTTTGCCGCAGAAAATGGAGTAGAGAAAGAAGAAAGAAGAAGGCCTAAAACAACAACAATCCTCCATTTTGAAGGTTTTGTTTCTTATCTATTTTGCTATATTAACAAACCCAACACCTCTAAATTTTCACCCTGTGACAATCTTATATAATGTTCTATCACCTAATTCACACCAGTGTAGATTCTGCTTCTTCCCAGAGGGTAGGTAGTTTTCTCCATGGACAAAGGTCAAAGACAGGGTTGTCCAGGGGGGTAGAACCCCCAAAACAGGCAGAGAAATATTCCCTGCACTTTGGACTCCAACACCATAGGTATCATCAAGTCCAACTCCCTGCTCCTTGCAGGACTACCTAAGACTAAACCATAGGACTAAGAAAGCTGTGCTGGCTGAAGCTGACCATCCTGAAGAACAAGGTGAAGAACTTATTGGAGTGCTAGTCCTTCACAATGAAGTTCCTCAAGGATTAAGTGTTCATATGCATGAAAATCCCAAGTAAACAGTTGGTACTTGCTCCACCTGCCCAAGCAGACCTGGTAGTTGCAAGGCATCACCTGAAGGGTTGGTTACAGGCAATTTAGACACAGGTCATAATTTCTTTTGGTTTGATTGCCTGCAACATCGCTGGGAGTTAGTAGACTAAATTAATTCTCCGAACTGCAGGTCCCTGGAGGATAATATTATCTCACTGGCTTGTTCCTAAAAGGGTTCAGAGGAGTGATTGCATTACTGTGGCTTAATGAATTACGGCACATGAGCTGAGCAGCAGTGTTAGCGTAGAAACACATAATCACGGTATGATTATATGCAGGTGCTTTTATTGAAGAGCTCTGGGAATCAGGGGTACAGACCCAAATCTAACTCCGACATGGATTCGAGATGGATACATTTTTATACCCTTTCCTTACATAACTGTTGTATAATCATATGTTAATCATTATCTTAATATTGTTCTATTGTGTATATTGATTTCACCTGAGCATGAGTTTTAAGCCCCCTTCCCACAACATTTCTCATGATTGTTGTTCTTTTCTCATGATTCTTGTTGCGATTAGACAATTATTTTTAATTATATTTAATTACTAGCCAATCATCGCATTTAACTTTATCATCTACCATACGCAGGTACAGATTCACATGATTTTAGCAAAGACAATGCCCACTCCCGTTCCCAAGGCCTACTTTAGCTACCACGATTTTAGAAACATTTTAACCCTATGCTATCAGCAGTAATTGCCTGTGTGTGCTGCTGGTTGTGCGTGAAGAGTGCCTTGCGCTGCAATCCCTCCACCCAGTTGGGAGATAACTCATCTTATGGTTTCCATGCCATCCTGCATCAGCAGAGGGGCAGGAGTTTTTAATTTGCAATTAGATGTGCAAGTGGCATGCTGGAGCTGGTTGGGAGGCCAGTAAGAGCAGGAGGAGACCTGTGATGGGTCACACCAGACCACCTGGCTTGGTGACCAGTAATGGACTCCAGAAGTGTGAGAATAGGGTATGCATGTAATGCTGCTTCCCAGCAGTGCTCTCCTTTTCTTAATGTTTGGACTTGATGGTCTTAAGGTTCCTTTCCAAATGAAATCATTCTCCAGGAATTTACACTTTGAGGATCTACAGCACCACATTCGAGCACCTTTGTGTACAGTAGCTCCTGATGGATTTTCCTTTCATGAATTGGGCAGTGTGCTTTTTGAAGCCTTGTAAACTCCTGGTACTTACATTTCCTATAGCATATCTCCACAGTATAGCTGTGCATTATGTGAAGAAATACCTCCTTTTGCTTATTTTGAAAAATCCTTCTTTTCACATCATGAGAGTTAAAGTGCTGATGTGGTTGTAGCTGTGCCTGCAGTCTAAGTGCCTGTTGAGCACTACCTTAGCTCTTTGGTTGTGTTCAGCAAAGTGGGAGTCAGCATTTAAAACAGGTTTTGCCATTTTGAAAGCAATACCATAAGACTATCAACAGAAGCATTCAGCAGTGCCAGCTCTGGGATCAATAGAATCGTTTGGGTTGGAAGGGAAGGCAGTCTAGTCCAAACACCCTGCAATGAGCAGGGACACCTTGCACTAGACCAGGTTGCTCAGAGCCCCGTCCAGACTGGCCTTGAATGTTTTCAGGGATGGGGCATTGTCCTGAGTTATGTGAGGTGTTGTCTTGGGGTGACTTTCTGATGTGTATCTCCTATCACTGCTCTATGCCCAGAAATTAATTTTGTGCCTTTCTGTGCCTTTAAACTGAGCCTGAGAGGGGGGAGAGAAAAAAACCGAGTGAACTTTTCAAAACAGTTGTTCAAGGACACAGATATGTACTCCTCTGCGTCCTGCTGCAGCGAGAAGTACGGAGGAAGCACCCTTCTTGCTTTTCAGATGGCTTTCAGCTCTTTTCTCCGGAGGGAGACGGAGAGTTGAACTTTGTTTTCCTGGGACTTTGATTTTTTCCCTTCTTCTCTTCTGGACTGTTTCAACATCAGAACACACTGGGAGAATTTTCCACCGAGGCCCCGGAGGTGGTCCCACACCGACCCAGCTCCGAGGAGGAGGAGAGAGACCACACCTACAGAAGGACTCTGAAATCTTCCCAGGTTTCTCTCCACAGTGAGAGGTTTTATTATTTAGCATTATTATCCTTTTCCTGTGTGTTTGTTAAATAAATAGTTTTTTTATCTCTTTCACTTGCCTCCGAGGAAAATTTTTTTTCCCCCGAACCTGGTGGGGGAGGGGTGGTTGTAACCTGCCTTCTATCAGAGAATATTTTCATCCAAATTTCTCAAACCGGAACAAATAATTAGTGGCGCCCAACGCGTGGCTCAAAGGAAAGTGAAAAACCTGTACTAATTACATTTTGGTTTGAATTTAATTACTTTGGGTTGGGGTAAAGTAGTCACCATGTTGGTGGAGTTCATAAAGTCTCTCTGGCTTGATGTACTAATGTCTTTCTGGTCCCTAGGCCTGTTTGAGGTACTAATGCCTTTCTGGTCCCTCGGCCTGTTTGCCTATCCACAACTTGGTCCAATCTTGTCCCTGACACGTAACTTTTACCGAGCAGGGGCACGAATCCAGATTTCTATTTTGCTGTGCTCGGTGATAATGATTTATAAGAAGTTAACAGAGGTTGTTCAAAGTGTGTATGATATGTGGTTTCTCCATCCTAATCCCAGTCCTAGTTTCAGTAGCCTGTTTTTGGAGTTTATTAGTAATTGCACCCAGTTTGTTAGAAGAGGAGGAGATGGGGTTTCCCAGCCTTTCATCTCCCTCCCCTTTAAATTTGATACATTATCTTTTGAGAATGTTCAGTTTCCCCTGGATGTTAAAGAGACCACCTTCCTGGTATTTTATCTGGTAAGCTTCCTCTATGGGGTTTGCAGCTTGTCTAGAATGAGGGCACAGATTTCCAGGGTGACTGATGTGACACCTGACCCAGATGTGGAAAATCCTGAGTGCTGTGGGGAATGGGAGGATATGGGCCAAGCCCTGAAGGAATTCTCTGACCCAATAGCTTGGAATTTCCCCCTGAACAAATTCAGAACCCAGCTGAAGTGGGGAAATATCTGAAAGAGAAATGCAATGACAATTCTAATGAGAAAAAGCTCATTGCAATATACTGGGCCTTAGCATATGCCTATCACACACTGCTAGGTACTGTAGAGCAGCAGATAAAGGTAGAGGGGCAGGAAGATAAACCAGCAGACACCCCAGTCACTCAGGCTGCAGCCAAACCAGAGGGAGAGCCTAAGCCATTGACAGTTGCTCCTGTCACGAGGAAAAAGCACACAACCAAAACTGATCGCCCAGTGAAAGATGATGATGATGCAGGGGAAGGAACCTCAAAGCCACCAACTGACTCAGGCACAGAAACCATTACTGAGTCAATGTCCATAAAGGACATTCGTAGCCTAAGAAAGGGCTGCACCTGACGGTCTGATGAATCCATAATAAGTTGGATGGTCCGCATTTGGGATGCTGCAGGAGATGGTGTAATGCTGGACGGTGCTGAAGCGAGGCATTTGGGATCCCTGTCATGTGATCCAGCTATCGACCAAGCAACAATAAGGAGGGCTGAGTCTGTCAGTCTCTGAACGCGGGTCTTGAGTGGCGCGAGGGATAGATATGTGTGCGGAGATGATCTCTATATGCAGCAAACCCCATGGAAGACCATAGAACAAGGGATCCAACGCTTGAAAGAACTAGCGGTGGTAGAGATTGTCTACACACATGACCCAGGATTGAGGAGTCCAGACCGGGTCAGTTGACACAGTGATGTGGTGAAAATTCATACGACTTGGGCCACAAGAATATTCTTCTGCTTTAGCAATGATGAAGCCAGATGACGATGGGAATGAGACCGTGCGGGATATGGCGATGAAGCTCTGAGCATATGCAGGTGACATGCATGGCCCAACACATGAAAGAATTGCAGCTGTGGAAACACGTATGCAGAAATAGGAAGATAGAAAAGAATCACCAGGAACTCAAGAAGGAGATTAAAGAGGGCTTTCTCCAAATCTTGGCGGTACAGATCAGGGATTCTGTTACCAAACGCAGACATCCCCCAGAGAGAGAGAGAAGGTACATCCCACGAAGAGAGCTGTGGTGTTTCCTGTATGATATTGGGGAAAACATGAGGAGGTGGGAAAGACAACCCACTTCTGCTCTGGCAGCACGAGTGCCTGAATGAACAGAGTGCAAGACTCAGACAGGAAGTTCCACCAAAAAGTTAGTAGCTCCAGTTGCCCGTAGCCAAACCGCCAGAAATTATGGAAGAGACGATGACATGTCTGATCCCCTTGAAGGAACCTCTAAGATGTATGCCCAGGGAAAAAAGGATAACCAGGACTAGAGGGGCCCTGCCTCTAGCCAAGTAGAGGCCAGGGAAAACCGTGTTTTTTGGACTGTGTGGATTTGTTGGCCTGGTACATCAGAACCACAAAAATATGATGCTTTGGTTGACACTGGTGCACAGTGCACAATAATCCCATCGCAACATGTGGGGGCAGAATCCGTTTCTATTGCTGGTGTGACAAGTGGATCACAAGATTCGACCCTGGTGGAAGCTGAGGTGAGCCCGACTGGAAATGAGTGGAAGAAACATCTCATAGCGACTGGTCCAGAAGCCCCATGCATTCTGGACATAAACTTCCTCCGAAGCGGGTATTTCAGAGACCCAAATGGACTCAGGTGGGCTTTTGGAATAGCTGCTGTGGAGACAGAGGGCATTAAGCAATTGAACACCTTGCCTGGACTATCAGAGAACCCACCTGTAGTAGGCTTTCTGAATGAGGAAGAACAAAGAGTACCAATTGCCACCTCGACAGTGCATCGCTGACGGTACCGGTCAACTCGAGATGCTGTGATTCCCATCCACAAGATGATCCGTGACTTGGAGAGCCAAGGGGTGATCAGCAAAACCCACTCACCCTTCAACAGCCCCATTTGGCCTGTGCGCAAATCTGAAGGAGAATGGAGATTGACTGTGGACTATCGTGCCTTGAATGAAGTGACTCCACCATTGAGTGCTGCTGTGCTGGACATGTTTGAGCTCCAGTACAACCTGGAGTCCAAAGCAACGAAGTGGAATGCCACTATTGACATTGCCAATGCATTTTTCTCCATTCCTTTGGCAGCAGACTGCAGGCCTCAGTTTGCCTTCACCTGGGGGGGTGTGCAGTACACCTGGAATCAATTGCCCCAGGGGTGGAAGCACAGTCCCACCATATGCCATGGACTGATCCAGACTGCACTGGAAAAGGGTGAGGCTCCAGAACATCTGCAGTACATTGATGACATCATTGTATGGCAAAACACCGCAGCAAAAGGGTTTGAGAAAGGAGAGAACATAATCCAGATTTTCCTGGAAGCCGGTTTTGCCATCAAGAAGAGCAAAGTCATGGGACCTGCTCAAGAGATCCAGTTCCTGGGAGTGAAATGGCAAGATGGATGTCGTCAGATTCCCACCGAAGTCATCAATAAGATCACAACAATGTCTCCACCAACCAACAAGAAGGAAATGCAAGCTTTCCTACGTGGCATAGGCTTTTGGAGGATGCATATTCCTGAGTACAGCCAGATTGTGAGTCCTCTCTACTTGGTTACTTGCACAAAGAACAATTTCCATTGGGGCCCTGAACAGCAGCAAGCCTTCTCCCAGATCAAGCCCTTGGCCCAGTCAGGACAGGACCAGAAGTGAAGAACGTTTTCTACTCTGCAGCCGGGAGCCATGGTCTGTCCTGGAGCCTTTGGAAGAAAGTTCCTGGTGAGACTCGAGGCCGACCACTGGGGTTCTGGAGCCGAAGGTACAGAGAGTCTGAAGCCAACTACACTTCAACAGAGAAAGAAATTTTGGCAGCGTATGAAGGAGTCCAAGCTGCCTCAGAGGTAATCGGCACTGAAGCACAACTCCTCCTGGCACCCCTACTACCAGTGCTGGGGTGGATGTTCAAAGCAAAGGTTCCCTCTACCCACCATGACACCAATGCCACATAGAGCAAATGGATTGCTCTCATCACACAGCGCGCCCGTATCGGAAAACTGAATCGCCCAAGGGTTTTGGAAATAATCACAAATTGGCCTGAAGGTGAAAACTTTGGTCTTAGTGATGAAGAGGAACAAGAACAAGTGACATGTGCTGAAGAAGCTCCACCATACAATCAACTCCCAGCAGAAGACACACGCTACACTCTCTTCATCGACATTTCTTGTCGCATTGTACGGATGAAATGAAAGCAGAAAGCAGCCGTATGGAGCCCCACACGGCAGGTCGCAGAAGCTATTGAAGGAGAAGGTGCAGCAAGCCAACTTGCTGATCCCAAAGCCATTCAACTGGCCCTGGACATTGCTGAAAGAGAGAAGCGGCCAAAGCTCTACCTCTACACTGATTCATGGATGGTAGACAATGCCCTGTGGGGATGGCCAGAAAAGTGGGAAAAGGCTAATTGGCAGGGTAGGGGAAAACCCATCTGGGCTGCTGAAGAGTAGAAAGACATCACTGCCCGAGTAAGAAAGCTACTTGTGAATGTCCGCCATGTAGATGCCCATGTCCCCAGGAGTAGGGCTAATGAGGAGCACCAAAACAACAAACAGGTAGATCAGGCTGCAAAGATAGAGGGGTCACAGATAGACTTGGACTGGAAACACAAGGGAGAGTTGTTCCTAGCTCGATGGGCCCATGAGGCCTCAGGTCATCAAGGCAGAGATGCCACCTGTAAGTGGGCACGAGACTGAGGGATGGATCGAACCATGGACAGGATCTCCCAAGTTATCCATGACTGTGAGACGTGCTGCAATCAAGCAGGCCAAGCGAGTGAAACCCCTATGGTATGGTGGACGGTGGTCCAAATACAAGTATGGGGAGGCCTGGCAGATTGATTACATCACACTGCCTCAAACATGCCAAGGCAAGCGCTCTGTGCTCACAATGGTAGATGCCACGACAGGATGGCTGGAGACCTACCCTGTGCCTCATGCTACTGCCCAGAACACCATCTTGGGTCTTGAAAAGCAAATCCTTTGGAGGCATGGTACCCCTGAGAGAATTGAATCTGACAATGAGACTCATTTCAAGAATAGCCTTATCAACACCTGGACTAGGGAACATGGCATTGAGTGGGTGTACCATATCCCTTACCATGCAACAGCTGCCGGCAAAGTGAAACGGTGCAATAGATTGTTGAAAACCACCTTGAAGGCACTGGGTGGGGGAACTTTCAAAAATTGGGAACAGCATCTAGCAAAGGCCACCTGGTTAGTTAATGCCCGAGGTTCCACCAGTAGAGCTGGTCCAGCCCAATCTGAACCCCTGCATACAGTAGATGGAGATAAGGTCCCAGTAGTGCATGTCAGAGGTCTGTTAAGAAAGACTGTTTGGGTTAATTCTGCCTTGAGTACAGACAAACCCATCCAAGGGGTGGAAACACCCTTCTTGCTTTTCAGATGGCTTTCGGCTCTTTTCTCCAGAGGGAGACGGAGAGTTGAACTTTGTTTTCTTGGGACTTCGGTTTTTCCCTTCTTCTCTTCTGGACTGTTTCAACATCGGAA
This sequence comes from Lycocorax pyrrhopterus obiensis, assembly GCA_014706295.1. Classification (NCBI taxonomy): domain Eukaryota; kingdom Metazoa; phylum Chordata; class Aves; order Passeriformes; family Paradisaeidae; genus Lycocorax; species Lycocorax pyrrhopterus. The sequence goes on from JACSVZ010000030.1 coordinate 12,121,348, forward strand.
CACATTGGGAGAATTTTCCACCGAGGCCCCAGAGGTGGGCCCACACCGACCCAGCTCCGAGGAGGAGGAGAGAGACCACACCTACAGAAGGACTCTGAAATCTTCCCAGGTTTCTATTCACAGTGAGAGATTTCATTATTTAGTATTATTATATTTTTACTGTGTTTGCTAAATAAATAGTTTTTTATCTCTTTCACTTTCCTCCGAGAAAATTTTTTTTCCCGAACCTGGTGGGGGAGGGGTGGTTGTAACCTGCCTTCTATCAGAGGATATTTTCCTCCAAATTTCTCCAAACCGGCACAGGTGTAACCAAACTATGTATTCTACACCCATCTACATTATTCCTGGTGAACTGTTAATGGTGGGTTGTTTGCAACAGCTGTCCAGTGCACACCCCACCCCTCAGGCTTTTCGCTGGGTGTTAAATGAGATAAGGAAAAAGGGGCAACCTTGCAATGCAGTGTATTGTTTCTTTTTCTTCACACCAATGACTCAGCCCTGATAACTCCCTCCGGGGAAGCAGCAGCACAGTCCTCCCCATCCTGAAGGGATCTCTCTCTCTCTCTGTTAATGGGGCATAATGAACCAAAAAGGCACCAGCTGAATAGGCAGCTGGAATGACCTTTAGGGACTCCAAAAATATCCTATGACTAATAGGATTGCATCATTCCCTTGTGAAACTCCTCACCCTGGGGAAGGTACCACCTGAACTCCACCATCTATAATCTAGGCAGTTTGGGGACTTGGGACACCACCACCACTGGACATCCAGAGGAGGACCTGAACTTCCACAGGAGGACCAGACCTTCTGCAGAACCACTGCTTTTGACAAGACTGCAACCATCACTTCAACAGCACTGCAACCACTGTTTAATCAGACTGTGACCACCACCCTGACCAACAGGGGCCAGGTTGTACTCTGACTTTGTGGTTTTAAGCCTGTTTTTCTGTATTGTTGCATTCATTGTAATCTTTCTATTAAATCGTAACTCTGACTTGAAATCTCTTGCAAGGTATTTGTGTGGGGTTAATTTCTCACAATGGTTTACTTTCAAACCAGCACAGGCATCCATCACCTCTCTGGGCAACCTGTGCCACTGTTTCACGACCCTCATCATAAAAACTTTCTTCCTTCTATCTAGTATCTATCTTCTACCCTTTTTCAGTTTAAAATCATCACCCCTTGTCCTATTGCAGTAGGCCCTGATAAAAAGTCTGTCCCCATCTTTTTTCTACACCCCGTTTAAGTACTGAAAGGCTGCAATAAGGTCTCCCCAGAGCATTCTCCAGGCTAAACGACCCCAGCCCTCTTAGCCTTTTCTCATAGGCGAGGTGCTTCAGCCCTCTAATCATTTTTGTGGCCCTCCACCC
>JACSVZ010000030.1:12126748-12282845 GCA_014706295.1 Lycocorax pyrrhopterus obiensis
AGGACAAACAGAGGAAAGGAAGGAAAAAAAAAGAACAGGAGGGAAAGAGAAAGAGAGAGAAGAGAAGAGAAGAGAAGAGAAGAGAAGAGAAGAGAAGAGAAGAGAAGAGAAGAGAAGAGAAAGAAAAGAAAAAGAAAAGAAAAGAAAAGAAAAGAAAAGAAAGAAAAGAAAGAAAAGAAAAGAAAAGAAAAGAAAAGAAAAGAAAAGAAAAAGAAAAGAAAAGAAAAGAAAAGAAAAGAAAAAGAAAAGAAAAAAGAAAAGAAAAAGAAAAGAAAAGAAAAAGAAAAGAAAAGAAAAGAAAAGAAAAGAAAAGAAAAGAAAAAAGAAAAGAAAAGAAAAAGGAAAGAAGGAAGGAAGGAAGGAAGGAAGGAAGGAAGGAAGGAAGGAAGGGAGGGAGTGTGCATGGGGCGGGGGCAGAGAGAGAGTGACAGGGGTTAGGTAGTAACATATCACCATTCCGAGGGTCCCAACAACGTCTCGTTGCTCCCCTTCACCTGGTCTTCTTGGTGGTGAGGGTCCCCCGCTGCCCGCGCCACCAAAAAGTATAGCATCCAATGGTTTAATATATGTTTGGGCCAGGTGGGAATGCCCATGTGCCTCCCCTGGGAAGGGCAAGTTTGACACTGTCCCTTGCAACACTGTGGATCTGTTGCATCATGTTGCAGTGCTCTGGTGAAGGGTCTGGGGACCCCTTTGGGGGAGGCCTTTGATGGGCCATGATACCCCCTCTGCTGTCCTTCACGTGGATGCAGCTTTTCCTGGGGTGAAGGGGCCCCACAGCTGAGGTGGTCTGCATAGCAGAGGATGGGCGTTCACTGCCTCAGACCAGAAGCTTTTTTACCATACACCCAAAACCTCTCTTCCTCCCCCCTTTGGTATGAGGGTCTGTTCGAGCCTGGCAGTTGATAGCCCTGGGGCTGTGGTCTCCACCCCAAGGTGATAAGCTTAATCCACCTGTGAATGTATTCTTTCCCTAGCCCAGACCTGAGTCACTTTATCTTATCTCCATCAACTTGCAGTGCAGGGTCTTAGAGCATGGTGGTCTTCAGCTTCTGTTATACAGTTTTGCTATAATAGGCAAAAGTCCTTCATTAAGATGTTTAAGTTATAAACTATAACATTTCAGTCTCTGACAATAACTACCATAGACAATGAGGATTGACTGCTCCAGATACACTAGATGTGAGCTCCTGATACAGCTTGTAACCAGTCGACAGCACACCTGCCCTCCTGCCCTGGAAGACATCTAGGACAGATGGAAACCACAGTCCTGGACTAAATGAACTCAACAGACATCTTGGGGGGATACTTTTGCGTGTGTGTATATATATATATATATATATATAGTTAGAAGATGTATGATCTGGGCATGAGGTAGATGGTATATAATAAGGGGTGGATAAAGTAAGGCTGTTGTGGTTTAGGAATGATATTCCTGTTTAATGTTCCCACTGAAACACTCATCAATGTGTGCTGCTCCCTCATTCCCCCTCCCCCTCCAGCAGGATGAAGAGAATTGGAGGCACAAAAGGTAAAGATCACAGGTTGAAATAAGAACAATTTACTAGGAACAGCAATGAAGTAAGAAATGAGCGGTAACAACAATAATATTAATAACAGAGTGTGCAAGATAGGCAAATGATTCACACGCAAGTGCTCACCATGTGGAACCCGGCACTACCCTGACCATTCACTCTGACACTGACCCAACTGGAAGGGACCCATCCCTGTCCACTCCCTTCGTATGGCATGAGGTGGTATAGAATAACCTCAGGGTCCTGGCCATGCTCCTCCTGTCTACTGCAAAAATTAACCCTGTCCTGGCCAGAATCAGGACATGTCCGTTGTGGAAAGCTGGGGAGACATGAAGCACAAAGACTGAGTAGGGTGTACAGGTGACCCACTTCATTTTCTGAAGCATAGAAAAATATGCAAAAGGGATTTGTTCAGCCCCAAACTGCACATCTTTTATAAATGTCTTGATGGGGCAAAAAGGGGACATATCACTACAGGTCAAAAACTAAGTGCTATGTGAAATTAAATAATTTGACATTTCCTTTCTGATAGTAAAGGATTTTGACTTTCTCCAAGCACAGTTTCTTTTTCTAACCAAAATAATCAGATGCATTCACACGGATTCATTAAATACTTAAATCAAGCCCTAAACCAGGAATTTTTGTGATGCATTCAGGCTTGATAGCCCTGGCTGGAGATAGACCTAGGTATGAAGCCCAAAAGACTCATCACAACTGCCTTGGTGTGAAATAAGTTAGTTGATGGTATTGATATATGATATATTATCAATCTGACATATTGGGTAATATATGATATTATGGATTAATATGGATATCATATTGCTATATTAATATATATTCATATATGGTTGATGTCACAATGTTGGTATATCGTATTAATATGATATATTGAAACATGTTTGATGATATAACATTACCCAGCTCCAATCTGATACGCGGAAAGGACTCTACAACTCGAAAGTTGTAAAGTAGGCATGTCTATTGCAGCACTGGACGCATGGGGGGTAGCCCCCAAAAACCATGCGTGCCGACTGCGGTACTCAGCTTGAAATATATCTGGTTACAAATTGCATATACATCAGGTTACACAATACGCCTATACATATTCATCGTCTGTCTCCGCTTCGTATTATAATTAGCTCAGCATCTTATTATGCCTGCGCAGTGCCGCCTGGTGGTCGTGGGCCGGGGTCTCCGGGATGAAGTAAGCACTCTTCCTCAGATTTGAACTCTTCACCTTGCTTCCTTGCGCATGCTCTCTGAGGTCCTGGTCCAAGTCCAAACTCCAAAGCTGGTTCGGGCCAGTTCCAAGGTCCGAAAGCAGGATCTTTGGTCACGGTTTCTTCTTCTTATCAATGGTCTGGCATCTTATCCTTATCCTCTCATACATCTTTCCCCTTTGCCTGGCCAGCATAGCAAATATTAAGCAAGCAATACATTGTTTAGCAAGCAGCTGCAAAGTTTTGCCATACTAGCAGTACCTACAATCAGCAATTAACCTCTTAAAGCCTGAGCCCCCTGTATCAGTCCCCCCTTTTCTATAAAATTAGTAAATTCTTTTACTAATATATGGATTCTTTGGTGACTTTTTTTTTTTTTAATGCTTTTACTTTTCTGGCCCATTCTCTGTATATGGTGGAGGCTTCAATTGTTGCGTCATTCTTCACAAAATCATACGATTTTGTAAGGCCCTCTGATTGATCTGATCAATTTGCTTTCTTAAAAAGTAATAAATCAGCATTATCATTAATAAAATTACAAACAGCAAAAACCGTGTGCCAATTAAAGTTTTTACCTAACTTGACAAAATTCATCCCAACCCGTGAAAAATTTTGTTTACCCAGCTTTTCTTTATATTTTTTTTTTTTGTTTCTTGTGTGTGTTTCTTTGAATATGGTTTAACAATCTCAGATCATTTTCGACATCCTGGGTCACATTTGGGATATGTATACAGCAGTGGTCTAAGTTATCCTTCAGGTATCTACACACTTCATGTTTCTTAAGCAACATCATATCTAGTGCCATTCTGTTTCGTAAGGTCATCCTAGAGTTTGCCTGCACCGGCAGGTTGAGATCTTTGAATCCTTTTTTTTGTTACATTTGCCAATTTCTTGACCTGCCCCATCAATTGGTACAGCCATGCTCTGTTTCTGTAAGTAGCCAAAGGAGCCAATAGGGATTCTAGTACCCAACTAACCTTAACCTCTGTATTTGGTTCATTCCAGTCAGTGTAAAAATCCCTATCTTCTCTTTTTACTCGTCTGATTTTAAGTGTCTCTAGGTTTCCTTTGAAGAGAGAATTTTTTCAAATTGGGCATAAAGTAACCATCCTAAGTGTAATTTGTTTCACCTTTTCATCCAAGAGTAAATGTGTTGTCTAGGTTCCATCGCTTAAGGCCCAAATAAGATGTCCTGGGCTTGGAATGCTGGTTTTTCTGCAATTTAGTGTGATTCCCCTTTTGGGTTTCCACGTCTTTCAATTTAATACTACTATTCCACCCCCTGCATTCGCATCCATATTTCAGGGCTGCTGCTAGAGGAGGAATTTGTTCTATTTCTTCATTAATTGAGCTACAATTATAGATTGTTAAGCAATGACAAAAGGGAACTATTGCTGGTTTTTCACGGGAGGAGGTCCATTTTTCACCTAATGGTACTTCTGTTCTACTTTCCAAATTTCCTCCCCATATAATGCACCAAGGGGCTACAGCCATGTATCTAAAATGTGACAAAATAGACACAGGCCAAATTGACTCCCACTTTTCCTCTGTCTGTCCTGCCTGGAGGGATTCGGCATCTTCACATTTCCAGTTCATGATTGTTACAGATACATTCTTCTTTACCCTTTCATTATAGGTACACCATCCCAAATTAAATAGCCCAGGTCCCAATATTGGGTTTTTTGCTTTCTTGTAATATGGGTCTTCTAATTTGTCACACTGGGATTTGGGTCCTGGGGTGGTCCATCTCTTACGAACAGTAGCCATCAATTCCTGCCACTCAACTCTAGGGTCTGGGTGACATTTAATCTGCTTGGTATCATTCTTTTCCTCAACACTAGTCAAATTCATTGTTAATATTCCCCACGGCATAGGCTCCCCTGCTGCCTCAGGTAAAGGTAAACAGGCTGTAATTTCAGTAACATTCTGCAAATTGGCAAATGCTCTTATCAGGCCTACCACCAGATTTTCCTTTTGTTCCGGTTTTGGGAGGTCAATTACTTGCCAATCTTTCTCTCTGGATACCTGAAGCATTCCCAATCTCCAAATTGATATTATGATCAAAATATGATACGAGTAACTTGACAGTCAAGACATGTTTCAGAGCCAGTTTGGAAGTTGTTGGGTTTCAATAAATGACTTTCCAAGCTTGCGGTGCTTTCTTCACTCGGGTGTAATGGATCCAAGCATTCTACTCCTTGATCGCCGTAAAGGTAGTGAGAAGCACCTGGAATGGTCCTTCTCACTGTGGTTCCAAAACCTTTTCTGCAAAAGACTTAACATATACATAATCACCAGGCTGTATGTCGTGTACAGGACCATCCAGACCTGGACTTCGGGTCCCAACCACATGCTTTTTAATTTTTCTAAGCTGTTTGCTCAAAGCCACCATATAGGTGACTAGCGTTTCTTCCCCAATTTGGATAGATATTCCTTTTTGTACTCCATATGGTCTCCCATAAAGCATTTCAAAGGGACTTAATTTCTCTTTAGTTCTGGGCTTAGTCCGAATTTGTAGCAAGACAAGTGGAAGAGATTGGGGCCAGGGCAAGTTGGCTTCCTGCCCTAGTCTCACAATTTGTTGTTTGATCAAATGATTCATTTTCTTTACCTGGCCACTTGATTGTGGGTGGTATGGAGTGTGGAGTTCCCAATCTATGCCCAAATAATGGCTAATTTGCTGCACCACTTTTGAAATGAAGTGTGGCCCTCTGTCTGAGGATATTGTGGCTGGGACTCCAAAGCGTGGTATTATTTCTTGTAGCAGCACTTTAGTTACTTCTCAGGCTTTGGCAGTTCTGGTGGGGAAGGCTTCTGGCCATCCTGAAAAGGTATTTGTTAGTACCAACAAATATCGATACCTCCCTTTTCTTGGAAGTTCTGAAAAATCGATTTGCCACTGCTGCCCAGGCCAATGGCCTTTTCTGATTTGCCCGAGTTTTGACTTGGGGGTATTCTTGGGTTTAGTCTGGAGGCAAAGATCACACTGCCGGGTTACCTGTATAATGGCAGCTTGTAAGTTCCTGGCAATAATCCTTTCTATTAAGTAATTATATAGGGCATCTATTCCCTAATGGGTTTTTACTGACCATAACAAATGTGAAGGAATGTCTAACTTTTTTTCCTCAGCAACAGCTCACCCCTCTTGATTATATGTTCCCTTCTGACTTTTAATTAGCTTTATTGGCTTACCTTCTAGGGAGATCTGCCTATCTGGGATCAAGGCTCCCTCAGTTGTTCTCGCCTTTCGCAGCTTCTTTTGCCTCTCGATCCACCAGCTCATTTCCTTCCTCCAATTCTGAGCTCACCTTTTGGTGTGCCTTAATATGCATGATTGCTATTTTCTCAGGTAACTGAACAGCGTCTAACAGTCGCATTATTTCTTGTGCACGCTTGATATTCTTCCCTTGTGTGTTCAACAACCCTCTTTCTTTCCAAATAGCTCCGTGTGCATGTACAACTCCAAATGCATACTTTGAGTCTGTGTAAATGTTAATTCTCTTTCCTTTCGCCATTTCCAAGGCTCAAGTTAGGGCAATTATCTCAGCTTTCTGTGCAGAGGTGTTTGTCGGTAATGGTCCAGATTCTATTACCTCCCGGCAGGTAGTAACTGCATACCCAGCATGCCGCTTTCCACTGATGACATAGCTGCTCCCATCAGTGAACCAGGTCTCTGCGTCGTCCAAAGAGGTATCCCTCAGATCCGGATGGCTGGAGTAGGTGACTTTGATAGTCTCTAGGCAATCGTGGTGTACGGGTTCTCCTTGGTTTCCACTGAGAAAAGAAGCTGGGTTGACAATGTTAGTTACCACTATTACTACATCATCTTGTTCTACTATGATGGCTTGATATTTCAAAAACCTTTGTGGGGAGAGCCAATGCCTGCCTTTTGCTTCCAGCACTGCAGATACCGTATGGGACACCAGCACAGTCATTTTCTGGCCTAAAATGAACTTGCATGCTTCTTGAATGTTTAGCACGACTGCAACGACAGCCCTGAGGCACCCAGGCTATCCCTTAGCCGCTGCATCCAGCTGCTTAGAGAAATAGGCCACTGCCCGTTGGTACGGGCCCAAGTCCTGCGCCAATATCCCCAAAGCAATCCTCTGCTTTTCATGAGAGAACAAAAAGAATGGTTTACTCACGTCTGGAAGTCCTAGAGCTGGAGCTGACATGAGGGCATTCTTCAGCTGATTAAAGGCCCACGTGGCCTCTTTCGCAGATCCATAATCCACACCATCCTGTCATCCTCAGGAAAGCTCGTAACTCTTTCACTGTCTGGGGCTTAGGGGTTTGGCATATCGCTTCTTTGCGATCTTGTCTCAAAGTTTGCTGTCTGACACTGACTTCATAGCCCAGGTAGTTCACTTCCTGCTTCACCATGTGAGCTTTTTTCTTAGATGCCCTGTCTTTTGCAGGTTGTTCTCTAAACAGGGTGGGACTGTTCTTAAATCCTTGAGGCAACACCGTCCACGTGAGCTGAGTTTTCTGCCCACTCTTAGAGCTTTCCCATTCAAATGCAAAAATTTTCTGACTGGCTTCATGGAGGGGGAGGCAAAAGAAGGCGTCTTTTAAATCTGAAACAGTAAACCAAGTTAGCTCTGGGTGTTAAACATGTTAACAAAGTATAGGGGTTTGCCACCACAGGGTAAAGGTCCTCAGTTATTTTGTTAATAGCCTGTAAATCTTGTACCACCCGGTACAACCCATCAGGTTTGCAGATAGGCAAAATAGGGGTGTTAAAATCAGATTGGCACTCCTTTAGTAGTCCTAGTAGCAAAAAATTTTCAATTACAGGGCTAATTCCTTCCCCGTCTCCTTTCTTAATGGGGTATTGTTTAACCCTGACTGGTTGCTTTCCCTCCTTGAGCTTAATCTGTATCGGGGGTGCATTCTTGGCTCTTCCAGGTACATCTGTAGCCCATACCCCAGGAAATACTTGGTTTCCCTCATCTCTTCTTTAGCCTATGAGGTATTAAACTTAATACCTCCACATATTGGTGATCATTTACCTCCAGAGTAATTTCCCCATTTTTAAACATGATGGTTGCTTGTAGCTGTTCCAGCAAATCTCTACCCAAAGTGCCTTTGGAGAGTTGGGCATGTATAAAAACTTGTGAATGCCCCATTGTTTTCTCAGTTTATACTTCAAGGGTTTACAAAAGTATGCTTTTTCAGATTGGCCAGTTGCTCCTGTTTACCATAATGTAATTATCCCCCACTGACATTAAAGCTTGATTTAAACTGAATATGTTGCCCCCGTGTCTACCAAAATAACTTTTCCCACATACAAATCTCACAATACTAAGCCTCGAGGTACCACACTCGAAGCACTCCTTGCTTTGTAAATGAGTGGAAGAACAGTACCACTGAGTTGTGCAAATGCTACACTGCCCTAAAATCCACACAGGGTGCCACGAATCTGAAACTGTAATATTTCCACAAACAAAGCAAGGAATTCCCCTTGTAAAACGTAAAGTTAAGGCAGCGTGTGGTGCCTTTTCCTGGTCTTAAAATCAAGAGTCAAACACAGTTAGAAGGGAAAAAGGGATTTTACCTTGGTATTTATTTTAAGGATCCTTAGGTGCACCACGTCCAGGTCGAATGCACCTCCATGCACACCGCAATGCACGTACCCCAAAAGACCTGGTATCACATTATAGGCCTTACTAATTAGCATATCTATCATAAATTCCCCAATGAGAGGCTTGAGTGAGCCCCCCTCCCCAAGGAACCTTCCCCTGGATGGTTCTATCTTAGTTTACAAAATGTGTTCTGGAGAGGACCTTGGGGTCTGGGGCACACTGCTCCCTAACTACGAAGCTTCTAAAATGTTTAGTCTCCCAGCTTAACAAACAAGTCCAAGAATGTAGGCAAAAAGCATTAAGAATACAGAAGCTGTAAAAAGGTATAACAGGGGTATAAAAGAAAAGACAAAAATCATTATGGCATCATTTCCCCCCTTTTAGAGACTAACAAAACTCTACCTTGTCTAGTCTCTACTCTACTCTACGTTACCCACAGAGCCGGTTTACACAACTGGCTGCTCCACAGGATATTACACAGATAATAACTACAAGTACAGCTATTATAAATGTTTCTTTTACCTAGGCCCAGTTTGGTAACCATGAGGTGAGGGTATCAAAAATATGACCAAATTTTAAGGTGTTATTTCTGGAAGCAACTTCATGTAGAATTTGAGTTCCCTTCCAAATTTCATCCAAATCTTTCTTAATTCTCCCATTTTGGTCCACATAAAAACAACAGCTGGTATTGACAATAGCACATATACCTCCTTGTGCAGCAAGTATGAAATTGAGAGCTATCCTGTTTTGCATAACTGCATGGGACAGACTGTCAACTTCCTCCTGTAAGGCTGAAATTGCATCTGCTGTATGCTGCTCAATACGTTCAATGACGGCCGAGATGTTTACAATTGCTCTCTCCAGTTTGACCACTCCATAAGAGGGTATGAGGGCTCTGACGATGCTATGGAAAAGTGTGGGACGTTCAATGAGGGGATTAAGAGATTTTTTCTCCTCTCATTTGGCTTTTCAAGATGGTCAAACATTGTTATATTCGGGACCACAGCCCCAGTGGCACAAGCCTGGTCTTTGTTCACAGGCATAACTTTCCAGGCCTTATCACCACATATCTAATACAACCCTGTCCCAAATGGCTGAGCCAGTCTCCACCCTGTCAATTTCATCTTTGCCGCAATTCTTGGGTCTATTATTTCCCTGAAATGGGTCTTATGACAATATGAAGGAAGAACGGCCTTTCCTGTGGTGTTTACAATTGCACAAGGAACCTTATAGTTTGCACGCTATACCAGGCCACTCAGGGGTATGGGAGGCAGAAGGGTGCTATTAACTGGTTCCCACGTTTCAGTGCGGTTCTCTTCCATTAAAATGCCAATCAATGGCCAGTGACCCCTCCCATCTAGGGGTGGTAATTGGGTACAGATCCAGCAATCGCTCTTATTAAGAATCTTGGACACATTTTGGACCACGGTCTTATGCAAATCATGGGGTGAACCCTGAACCGTGGTTACCAGTTGGGCAAACAGCACACACGTAAAAAACAGTTCAAACTGCATCTTTCTGATTTGTATCAGTCTCTGTCTTCTTGGTGGTTTCGGGAGCAGAAGCTTTCTTCACCCTGGAGTAGTGAATCCACGGTCCCTTGCCAGCAACCTTGACCGCAGTGAGGGTGGTCAGCAAAACTTGGAATGGTCCCTTCCACTTGGCTTGCAAGGGGTCACTGTCCCACCACTTGACCCAATCTCCAGGCTGGAACGGATGAGCAGGTGTGTCCAATCCTATTGGTTTGGATATCACGACGAATCTCTGGAGCTTCTGCAAAGTGGAACTCAGAGCCATTAAATACTTTTGCAAATCAATTTTACCTCTCATATGAATTTCCCCCGGGATGTGTGGAACCTAGTATGGCCTGCTATATAATATTTCATAGGGACTTATATTGTCCCTTCGCCTTGGCTGTATGCAGACTCTCAGCAAGGCTATAGGCAGGGCTTGAACCCATGTCATGGATGTCTCTTGACAAATCTTGCAAATCTGGGTTTTGAGGGTCTCATTCATATGTTCAACTTTACCACTTGCCTGGGGCCAGTATGGTGTGTGCAGGTCCCAGGTAAGTCCCAGAATCCTGCTAACTTCCCCAACCACCGTTGCAACAAAATGTGGCCCCCTATCTGATGACATTCCCAAAGGAACCCCAAATCTTGGTATTATATGATTGAGCAAAGCTTTCACTACTTCTTTTGCTGTGTTGGTGCGACAGGGGAATGCCTCAGGCTATCCACTGAAGGTGTCAACCAGTACCAGTATATACCTGCATCCCTCTTTGCATGGCATCTCAGCAAAATCTATTTGCCAATAATCTCCCGGGAGATCTCCTGTTTTTGTCTCTTGCTTGTGTCAGGGTTGTTTTTACAGCAAGTTTCACACTTGCTTGTTATAGATTGTACAATATCAGTCATCCCTCTCTCTATTACTAGTTTCCTCAGATGTTTTAAAAGATTTTCTGTTCCCCAATGGGTACTTTCATGCTCTCATTGGGCTATTTTCAAAGGATCAGGGGTGGAACTACAACTTGTCCTACTGGGGTAACAGCCCACCCACCTTCTTTGATCTCAGCCTTAAGAAACTTAATTAATTTGTGATCCTTCTGATCGTATTTTGGGGTAAATGATGACAAATCTATCTCTTTCTGTGGTACCACTGCAAAAATGCCTTTTTCTGCAATCCCCCTTGCTGTTTTGTCAGCAAAAGAATTTCCCAGTTCAGGGGCTGTTTTCCCTTTTTGATGACCCTTGCAATGCATGATAGCCACTTCCGCAGGCTTCCAAATGCTCGGTAAAAGTGCAAGAATCTGTTTAGCATGCTTAACCTCATTACCTTGAGCAGTCAGCAGGCCACGTTCCTTCCAAATAGCTCAGTGGGCATGAACAACACTGAAGGCATATTTGGAATCAGTCCATATGTTCACCTTTTTCCCCTCACTCAGTTCTAGAGCTCTTGTTAGGGCAATGAGTTCAGCTTTCTGTGATGACACATCTGGAGGCAAAGCTTTTGCTTCAATGATTTTATCTGAGTTGGTTACAGCGTAACCGGTCATCCTCCTACCGTTTTTCATGAAGCTGCTCCCATCAGTGTACAATTCCCAGTCTGGATTCTTCAAAGGAACATCTTTCAGGTCTGGTCTGCTGGAATACATTTCTTCTATTGTCTGCAAACAATCATGCTCAGGCACACTGTCAAGTAACGTGGATGATAAAAACATTGCAGGGTTTACCACAGAAGTTGTTTTTAGAGTAACATCATCCTGTTCTAACAACACAGATTGGTATTTGAGCATTCGGCTAGGGGATAGCCAGTGTCCCCCCTTTTGCTCCAGTACATTTATCACTGCATGGGGTACATACACGACAATGTGTTGCCCAAGGGTGAATTTACAGGCCTCCTGTATCAGGACTGTCGCTGCCACAGCTTTCAAGCATCCTGGCCAACCCTGGGCCACATTGTCTAGCTGTTTTGAAAAATAGGCCACAGCTCTTTGCTGGTCTCCAAGATGCTGTGTCAGTACCCCCAGAGCAACATTCAGTCGCTCATGTGTAAAGAGTTCAAAAGGTTTAGTCAAGTCCGGCAGCCCCAAAGCTGGGGCTGATATCAAGGAATGTTTTAGCTGTTTAAATGCAGCCCTGGCATTCTCTGTCCACATGATTGTCCCTTTTTCAGCTGCTTTAAGGACCTCGTACAAAGGTCTTACCAGTAGACTGTAGTTTGATATCCATAAGCGACACCAACCTACCATCCCCAAGAAGGCCTGCATCTCCCTTACGGTATGGGGCTCTGGAAGTCGGCAGATGGCGTCCTTCCGTTCTCTGCTGAGTTGTTTCCAGGCCCAGGTAAATTACTGTTTCTCTGGCAACCTGTGCCTTCTCTTTAGAGACCTGATACCCACTTTGGCCTAAAAAGTTCAACAGACTTACAGTGAGCTGGATGCAGTCATCTCGTGTCTTGGCTACTATCAAGATGTCATCAACATACTGGAGAACGGCTCCTCCTGGTTCTTGTTTCCTCCAGTCCTCCAGCTCCTTTGCCAGCTGGTTTCCAAATATGGTCGGGCTGTTTTTGAATCCTTGTGGTAAAACTGTCCAGGTGAGCTGCAGTAATCACGCAAGGGCATGGACTTCACACACAAGATAGAAAGTGCAAAGCCTTTATTGCGCACCCCGAATTCCCTAAATACTAGTACCTAACAGGATATCACATCATATAAACAGGAAAGATGTTCACCTCAGTGTCCCTCAATCACCTAGGGTATTGCACAGATATTGCCTATTATGGTAACAGGTAAACAATACCCTATAAGGTCACAAACTACAATTATCACGTCTCGTAGGTCCAACACTGTCCACAAACCCTCAATCCTCTCTCAGCCCATCCCCGGTGACCTGGATGCACTCCCAGGGTCACCTCCGGGCTCAGGAAAGAGGCTCTCTCTCCGGCCCTCAGGGCCTATGTCTCTTCCAGCACATAGTGCACCCCAACAGTGAGCTGGGTCTTTCTCCCTGTTTCAGGATTCTCCCACTCAAAAGCAAAGAGTTCTTGGCTATTTTTGTGCACAGGAATGCAGAAAAAGGCATCCTTGAGATCTAAAACAGTGAACCACCGTAATTCATTTGTTAGTGTTGTCAAGAGTGTGTAGGGATTTGCTACCACTGGGTGTATGTCCTCTGTTATCTTGTTAATCTCCCTCAAATCCTGCACCAACCTGTAGCTTTTACCATCAGCTTTCTTTACTGGCAAGATTGGTGTGTTGTACCTGGATTCACATTCCACTAACAACCCAAATTTGAGAAACTTTTCAATCACAGGTACTAATCCCTTGCGAGCTTCTAATTTCAGAGGATATTGTCTTTGCCTTACTGGTGTAGCCCCTACTTTGAGTGTAATACTCACAGGTTCAGCTCTTTTGGATCTCCCAGGAGAATCATTGGCTCACACTATTTGAATGACAGCCTCTTCAACTTCTTTGGGAATTTTTCCATGGCATTCCTGTACAAGTATAGCAGCTGCTTCGATAATTTTAGATTCTGGGATTATAACTTTCATTCCCCCCTCCTTGGAAAACTTAATTTCTGCTTCCAATTTTTCCAATAAATCTCTGCCCAATAATGGCATTGGGGAATTTGGCATATACAGGAACTGGTGAGTCGCCCAGTGTTTTCCCAATTTAAATTTTAAAGGTTGGAAAAAAGGCCTTGTTTCACTTACCCCTGTAGCTCTGATCACATCCACAGTGTCTTGATTCAGTTTACCTTTTAAAGTATTTAACACAGAACATGTTGCCCCTGTGTCAACCAGAAATTCAACATCATCATTCCCCAGCTTAGCTACGACTGAAGGCTCTGCTGGGGTAGTTGCCTTCGGTCCCCGTCAGTTTGTACTTACAGTTAGTTCCAGAACTGGGGGCTTCTTTTCCGCCCATAATGGACACTCATTTTTCCAGTGCCCCCGCTTTTTGCAAATTGCGCACTGGTCCTCAGCCAGGGGAAAAGGGAGACCCCCTTTTGATGTGTCAGATGACTTTCCCTTATCATACTTCTTCTTGTGGTGGGGTTTATGATGTTTATCTTTGTCTGCTGAGTCTCTGTTTTGGTATACCTTCCAGGCCACATTCAACAATTTACTTATGTCCGGTGGCCCATCTATCTTTTGCAGTTTTCTCTTTATATCATTAGCAGATTGACCTATAAACAGGTAGGCCAGGTGGATCTGCTGCTCAGGTGAGTCAGGGTCTAGGGTAGTGTATTTTTGTGCAGCCTCCTTGAGCCTATTCAGGAACTCTGTAGAGGTCTCATTTGGATTTTGTTTGATCTCATATAACTTAGCCCAATTCACTGCTTTAGGAACGGCACATTTTAACCCAACAACCACCCATTTCCGGTATCACTTCAGCTTTTCTATCTGTTCTGGGACATTGGGATCCCAGCCAGGGTTTGCTAGGGGATAAATGTCATTAACTGACCCTTGGAGAGTCCCAGTTGCAATTTGAGTTCCTATAGAAGATATAGCAGCTTTGTTGACCATTTCTCTCTCTGTTTTATCCAATAATTCATCTAGCATAACATTCAGATCACCCCAATTTGGGTTCTGAGATTTTATGGCCATTTCCACACATATAGCTACTCTCTCTGGATTGTCCCTGTACTTCCCAATTGAATTTTTCCACTGCTGTAGCTTTCCGAGGGAGAATGGTGATTTTTATATAAATCACTCTCTGATTTCCCATAGCCTGTCTCAGAGGTGCTTCTAATACAGGTTCTTCCTCCCCCCCTTTTTCTGCTCTGGACCTTGTGTGTTTAGCAATGGGACTGACTGCTTTCATAGCTTCTTGGGCTATCCTCCCCCTCCTTCTACCACCCTCCCCGCGGAAACCATCTGTATCGGAATCATTCCATTCACTTCTAATTGAAACTGCTTCATTGGTATTAAAAACTGTTCCAGCCGGATGTTGATCAGGAGCTGTCTCACTTTTGACGGCAGTGGAGGGGTAGGGAGGCAGAGGCTGCAAGCAGCTTCTTCCGTCCCTATTTCCGCAAGAGCCGCTTGGGTCGGGGCCATCCCATCTGCCCTCAGTTTTAACATTGCCTGCGCCGCAGGGTGGGGAGAGCGAGCGGCTTCTCCTGTCTCTAGCTTGGAAGCTTGTGGTTCGCCGCACTGGGGAAGGGACTCCGAACCGCCTGTGCTCATTTCTGCCTTCACTTCGGTGTTCGGAGAACTCGGGGAGAGGCGGCCAGCCCGCCTCTTCCTCTCCCCCGTGCCCGCCTCTGGAAAAGTCAGGGGGCGGCGGCCAGCCTGCCCCCTCTCCGCCTCTGGAGCGGTCAGGGGGTGATGGCATGCTCGCCTCTCCCCCGCCTCCGTCCCTGGCCTCCGCCCCCGACGAGCCTGGGGGGCGGAGGGGCCCGCGCTGCTCCTTTGGCTTGGAGCTGGCCGCTCCCCCCCTCCCCCACCCCCGCTTGGACGGCAGCGGAGGGGGCGGAGGCGGCAGCGGAGGAGCCGCCGCCCCTCTACCCCCCGCCCCCACCCCCACCGGCTGCCCCGGTGGCTGAACTGGGGGGGGAGACCCCCCCTCGCAAAGCTGGAGCTGCCATATCCATATCTGTCATCTCGATCTCTCTGTTCGTGTTCGTATTCGTATTCGTATTCGTATTCGTATTCGTGCTAGCTTGCTGCAGCTTTTTCCCTCCCCTCCTCTTCCTCAAAGCCATCCCCATGGTGTTTTTCTCTACTACATATGCTTCTTCCCTGTTCAGATACATAGTAAAAAGTTCTGCATATCTCAGTTCATCAAACCTGCGTAGTGATCTCAGTTCTACCATCAGGTCAGTAATGATATCATTCTCTAAGCTACCAAAATGAGGCCATTTTCCCTGACTTAACTTTAAAGTCGGCCAGACTCTTGTGGACAGTCTGATTAACTCTTGCATGTCTAGCGTAGTTTTTCACCCTGTCAGCCATTTCCAGTGTTTTAGTATCAACTCTAACGGGCTGTTAGGAGGGATTTTCTTGCTTTCATCTGAAAAAACACCACCCATGCTTACTCACAAACAGGAAAACTCTGCCAGAGAAAAGCTTTTAACTCTGAAATTCAGCCTGCAATCCAGCCTCGGAATTCCGACCTCTCAGGCAGTTTATCTAGCTTACAACAACACAAACTACAACACTTTAAAACTACTAGAAGCAGCTAACTTTAGCAAACAGTAAATGCGTGCGTGCAAAAATCTAGCCTTAGTGGGATTTGAACCTGCAGCCTCCTGACTTCACAACCAACCAACCAGCCTCTGAGCCACTCCTGCAGCTGTGCAGAGGGCAGCCTTTGGGCTCTTGTGGATTCCACGGGGACCGTCCCCTCCTATCCACAGTTTGCAGGGGAAAAGGTTTAAGCTTTTCCCTTTTGTGGGCTTCTCTGCCCCCAACCTTTCCACCTCCCTCAGAGATTTCCTTCCCTAGTGCTAGCACAATAAAAGGTCCCCTTTTTAACTCACCTTCCTTTCCGTGCTTCTGCCTTTCTGTGCTGGGTCCTAAAGTCCTGGTCACAGTCCTGGATCGTCGCTTTGGCCCCTCTGTAATTTGCTGGCAGAGAGAGAGGCAAAGCAAGATGTGTTCCAACCCAAGACTGCAAGTTTCAAGGCCTTTAGGGCCATCTGGGTCGCCAGCAACTGATGCCTTTTCCTGGTCTTAAAATCAAGACTCAAACACGGTTAGAAGGGAAAAAGGGATTTTACCTTGGTATTTATTTTAAGGATCCTTAGGTGCACCACGTCCAATGTGTTCTGGAGAGGACCTTGGGGTCTGGGGCACACTGCTCCCTAACTACGAAGCATCTAAAATGTTTAGTCTCCTAGTTTGACAAACAAGTCCAAGAATGTAGGCTAAAGCACTAAGAATACAGAAGCTGTAAAAAGGTATAACAGGGGTATAAAAGAAAAGACAAAAATCATTATGGCATCAGTGAAACAAGTTAAAAAGGTCCGGTGCTATGCTTCTCTTATATAACCACTGAGTAATGCTTTCTCTCTTAGGGGCTTGATATATTAATTACAAAACTTTGCTTGTGCTGCCTTAACTCCGTACCAAACACAACGGGCTGGCACGGAGCCAAAGGCAATGCCAGCAAAGTTACTTTTAACAGTAAACGTCACACAAACACTAACCACCACATTCGCACATACTAACAATACCTTCAAACAACACACGGCAACAAATTCCCACACATACCAACAAATCAAAACTAATCACACTTAATCACCCCCAACACATCGTGCTCTCATAAAACACTTATTTATTCATACCCAAACACACAATAGCAGCCCTCAGATTCGCCCGATCCACCCCAGGATCGCTGATGCGGCTGCTCTATCGGTCGGCGAATCCCTCTGCCAGCTTCCTTAATAAAGGCACAATACCCTGGATTTGCCTGACCGCTCTATCGGTTGGCAAATCCCTCTGCCTTTAGCTGGCTGCTTGCAAGCTTCTCTCTCTCCCTATAGGGGTTATGCTGCGCGCCAGACGTCTCTGCACATCTTATCAGCCCCCGTCCCAGTCAAGCGTACGACTTATAGGCTCCTGAATTCTTAACATGCCATTTGTCCGCAGTCCCAGCAGGTCGTTGTCTGCCCCTGCAGTGAGTGAGCTGAGAAGCGGAGTTCCACCAGGAAAATCTCCCGGGCCGCGGCTAGGACGTCTGTCCCCTCAGCCGATCCTGCAGCCGGGCAGGCAAGGTCCTGGCTGGCTTGCCAAAATGATACGCGGAAAGGACTCTACAACTCGAAAGTTGTAAAGTAGGCATGTCTATTGCAGCACTGGACGCATGGGGGGTAGCCCCCAAAAACCATGCGTGCCGACTGCGGTACTCAGCTTGAAATATATCTGGTTACAAATTGCATATGCATCAGGTTACACAATACGCCTAAACATATTCATCGTCTGTCTCCACTTCGTATTATAATTAGCTCAGCATCTTATTATGCCTGCGCAGTGCCGCCTGGTGGTCGTGGGCCGGGGTCTCCGGGATGAAGTAAGCACTCTTCCTCAGATTTGAACTCTTCACCTTGCTTCCTTGCGCATGCTCTCTGAGGTCCTGGTCCAAGTCCAAACTCCAAAGCTGGTTCGGGCCGGTTCCAAGGTCCGAAAGCAGGATCTTTGGTCACGGTTTCTTCTTCTTATCAATGGTCTGGCATCTTATCCTTATCCTCTCATACATCTTTCCCCTTTGCCTGGCCAGCATAGCAAATATTAAGCAAGCAATACATTGTTTAGCAAGCAGCTGCAAAGTTTTGCCATACTAGCAGTACCTACAATCAGCAATTAACCTCTTAAAGCCTGAGCCCCCTGTATCACATCCTGGCTCCTCCACCAGCCATTTCAAGATAATTTGCTGTGAATTAAAAAATAAACTGAACAACTTTAATAAAACACATTCTCCAGGGTTGGATTTATGTCTCTCTTGCACCTTTCAGACTAATCTGATCCCCAGACCTAAGGATCTCAGCTCACTGGTGCCCAGCAAGCTGGGGAATTTCTCTGCCAGGGTGTGATAAATCAGGATCAATGTGATCAACAGATGCTTCTGTTTTGTAGGGGCATGTTTCTCCCTTTCTCTCAGGACTGTGATGCCAACAGCTCAGTCCCACTAGAAAATCTGAGAAATTAATTCATTAATCCATTGAGCTGCCCTATCAGCATCCTGGAACCTATAGCCCACTGGACCTTAAAACAAGCAGCAAAGGTTTTTCCTGCAGAACAGGAATAAACTCTTTTTAACCTGGCTCCTCTTATATTTTCAGCTGTTTAACAAGGTGCTCATGCTCAGGGGCTGCACATTTGCAGTTTATCTTGGGGGATTTGTTTTGATCCCAAAAGAAATGCCAGCACTGTGGCATGGGAATGTTGTCACATCATTCCCCTCTCTGTCAGCAGCTCCTCTAAAGAGCATCTCCCTGCCCAGCATTGCAGCATTTCAGTCTCTAAGGGGACCCATTGAGAAAACCATGCTTTGAATTTATCCCTCACTCCGTGTTTTGGTCCCAAATCTTGTCTGAGTCTTGAATTTGGGTACTGAGAACCTTTCAGGGAGAGAGACGCAGAGTCATGGGCTGGGCAGCTGGTGGAGCTCCGGGAGATGCTGCCGTGCAGGATCTTGGTGCTGGGAGGGTCATTTGACATCTGGGTGGTCAGGCATTGGAACAGGCTGCCCAGGGCAGTGGTGGAGTCACCATGGCTGTAAGGATTTAAAAGACATGTAGATGTGACACTTGGGAACATGGTTTAATGGTGGGCTTGTGTAACGGACGGCCCGAAGACCCTTCCCCAAAGACCCTTCATCTGTTTCACGATCATCTACAGAAAGCGAGATGCTGAGCCTGGGCCTGGCCGAGGTGGAAAGCTAGCCAAGCACAATGTGCCAGAATTGGTACACATGCCTGAGTGCAGTTTGCGGCGAGACATGCCGGTCCTGCTGTTACCACATCAAGAACAACGCAGGACATGCTGTCTGCTACCTGTTCTGTGCCATTAACTTGAGACAATGGGACTCGTTCCCCCACCTCTTGGCTAGCTGCCCCTCGCTTTCAAAAAAGATTTCCTCACCTGTTGGCCAGCTGCCCCTCGCTTTCAAAAGGACTATAAAAGGACTCTCTGAGAAGACCCCTGTTGGGATCCCCCCACGGAAGACGACGGACCAAGAGGACTCTGTCTGGTCGTTGGTAGCTATAACCCCCCTTTTTCTCTCTCTCTATCCTTTGTTTCCTTACATCTCTCCCTCTCTATCGCAATTACACCGCGTTGGTACGCAATAAAATACACTGTGCTGATTGAAATTTACACTTCTCCCCGTTGGTGTTTCTTTTGCACTCTGAGATTCGGTTAATGAACCATCACTACTCCCGCTTGTCTTAGGCAGATCGTGACATTAAATTGGCGTCACGGACAGGATCTGACAGACAGAAGGGGTAGCGGGGCTCTGTGCAATCTGTGACAGGGGAAGGACGTTTCACTCCGGCCGCACCTAGCCCGACACCCGAAAGGGTGAGCGGTGTCTAGAAAGCAAGGGGGGGGTGACTCGAATTTCCCGCAAATTGTACATTCCCAAAAGAATGCACCCCACACTCAATTGAGGGCTCTGTCTTCAGATATCCACAAAAGTATCTCTTAGTGCAAAAGGGGGAGCATTGCGTTTTTATTAAAGAGGGTGTGTAGGAGTTTTGGTCTGCTTGGTGTAGCGAGGAGGCAACTATTAGAAACTAAAAGAGTACCTCCCAGGCAGATTTTGGCCTCTTCACCCACTCAGGGAAGTGAAGGGAGACACAGCTAAGGTCGGTGTGTGTCGTGTAACTAAGTTATTACCTCCCTGTAGTGGTTTTTGTCCCTTCATAAAATGAATGAAAACCTCAGTGCAAAAAACAAATCTGCACTTTATGCTCTATTAGCAAAACACAGTGCCAGACCCTCTCCTGGAGGGGAAGAATGGGCACAAAATAACTGGTTCAATTTAAAGAGTGTAACTGATAGAATATGTTCTTTGCAACATGAAGCAAGATTTAAACCCGGCTGCAATAAATCCATAACCTGCTCCGTCTTAGGAGCCTGTCTTGCGGCTGCTACAGATCATCGCCTTAAGCGGTGTACTGAAGAAAAAGCAATAATAGATTCCCTTCAAAACCTAGTAGAAATTCTGCAGAAACAAATAGATGAAAAAACGAAGTTAATTTGCTGCACAATCAATTAGATGAAAAAACGAATGAAGTTAATTTGCTGCAAGCTGCCTTGAGAGACAAATATCTTAAGAACTCAAGGAATGCTGATCCAGCAAGAGAAACGGAGGAAAAAGAAACCCTCCACATTAACCAAATTTACCCCCAGAAAGATTTAATCCTGGCAAAAAACTGTGCAGAAAATTATTGTCCTCACATAAGACCTTTAACTAAAACTGAATACTTTTATACTAATGATGAGGACTCTGAACCGCACATTACCACTAAACAAACTCCATTTACTGCTACTGAATTGGCCAAATTGAAAAAAGAGTACGGACATCTCCCCCATGAATCTGAAATGGAATATGTCTTCCAAGTGTCCCTTACTGGGGGAGACCAAATTCGGCTAACTGAACAAGAAGCCAGTGGATACTGGGGACATGGAGTTTTCTTAACAACAGGTGACAAACGTTCCGCTGGGGACATGGAGTTTTCTTAACAACAGGTGACAAACGTTCCGCATGGTCCCTAACTCAGCGTGCTGCTTATTGGGCTGGGGGACTCAACCCTCTAGAAAGGGGAGACCCCTTAGCTATAATCAGTACCCCCGACCAGCTCTTAGAGAGCGTCCACAAAGCTGCTTGCTTGCAAATGATACATGAAAGAAAATTAATTCCTAACTGTGAGTCTCCAATGCAATTACCTGTAAAACCAGAAATGATGACCCCTTTAATTCGGGGACTCCCAGAATCCTTCAAACCTACAGCAATTCTCCCTCAGAAAACCATAGTGGCCGTAGGTCCCGTAGAGAGACTAGATAAATTCCTTGGAAACTTGAGCGACCGAACTGGATCTACTGAGCCCGGGTTTAAAGCAGTTTCTAACTGGCATTGCCCGAGACCCACCCTACCGAATCCACCCGTTGCACCCCTCCTCCCTCAGAACCTGGGCAGTGAGCCAAACCAACTTCTCCCTCAACATTCGAGCAATGAACCAAAACAACTTCTTCCCCAGAATCCGGGCAGTGAGCCAAACCAACTTCTCCCTCTCTATCGCAATTACACCGCGTTGGTACGCAATAAAATACACTGTGCTGATTGAAATTTACACTTCTCCCCGTTGGTGTTTCTTTTGCACTCTGAGATTCGGTTAATGAACCATCACGACCCCCGCTTGTCTTAGGCGGATCGTGACAGCTTGGCAGTGCTGGGTTAATAGTTGGACTTGATGATCTTAGAGGGCTTTTACAACCTAAGCAATTCTATTATTTGGGTTTGATTTACTGCTCATTGAGTTTCATTTGGTGTTTGGTACAAAGAGTGATTTTGAGCTGTGCAAGCCCTTGGGATGGACCTGGACGAATTGGGCCTGGGGAGTTTGGGCATCTGGGGACATGCTAGGACATCTTGGTGGGCACACATACAGTTTCTTCACCCCTCTAGAAATACCTTCTTAATTAATACATTGAAAGTGTCTCCTCTGAGAGGTTTTTGCTTGTCAGTTTCACTTGCATTGGGGAGGTGTTAAGCAATGTGCCACAAACCCTTCACATGTAACATAAGTTGGAGTATTCCTCTGTTGAATCAGCCATGCTCTCTATAGCAGAGCTGTGTCTGCATCTGAGCTATGCAGAGTCAAGTTATTATTATCTCTCGGCACCCAGGCTTTCAGCATTCACAATTCCCCCTTTTTGTTTTTTAAAAAATTAAATCAGGCACTAATTTAAAGTTGGCAGAGAGATTCTCCAGCGGTGCCATCGGAGATATATCTAGCGAACCTAATTCTGTATCGGTTATTGATTCTAAATAGCCTTAAGGGCCTTAACATTCTGACTCCAAATTCAGTCTCTGCTTGTAGAAGGACCAGGCTGATGGTCGACATCTTGGTCGTCATCAGAGGGATCACTCGGCTGATGATCTGCATTCTGGTCCTCATTTGAAGGTTGCCTTGGAGGTTGCCTTTTCTGCTCCTGGTGCCACAGGTCAGGGCGAATGCATCTTGCAGGTAGCCATCGTACCCCTGTATCTGTGGAAACGCAAGCATACCCACGACCCCAAGCAATAAGCTCATGTGGGCCTTCCCACTTATTAGTGAGTAGGTCCTGTACCCAGACTTTTGCTCGAGGCAAGTGCGTCTCGCCTGAAGACTGCAGTGAGAGAAAATGATTCAAAATCACAGGATTGTTTGAATTAGGTGGCACTGTAAGATGATTAATCGTATACAATGCTTTTTCCAATCGGCTCTGTGGGGTTTCCCCATGCATTCCCCCTTTTTGTCTTTCCAGAACACGCTTCAAAGTGCCATGAGTGCACTCAATAATGGCTTGACCTGTAGGAGAATGCAGGATACCAAATTTATGGTCCACCCCCCATAATTGCAAAAACTGCCGCGTCTTTTGCAAGGCGGAGGCAGGGTCATTATCGGTTTTCACCAAGGAAGGCACGCCCAAGACCGCGAAGGCCAGTCTCCAATGGGCAATGACATCGCGGCCTTTCTCTCCAGTATAAGCAGATGCCCATGTAGCTGAAGAGAAAGTGTCAATTGACATGTGCACATACTTAAATCTGCCAAATTCGGGGATGTGCGTTACATCCGTTTGCCAAATCTGCAAGGCCTTCAGACCTCGGGGGTTTACCCCCACTGGTAAAGGTGCAGCGAGTCCATGACAGTCAGCACAAGCACTGACAATGTCACGAGCCTCAGTTGGCGTTAAATGAAACTGCTTTTGCAGGGTATGTGCACTTTGATGAAAAAATTCGTGCGATGCCTTGGCTTGTGCGATTTTGTCAGGCTGAGGCGCTACCCACGCAGGGTTGGCCAGCCTGTCAGCCCTGGCATTACCTTCTGTTATGAAACTTGGCAAGTTGGTGCGGCTTCAAATGTGCAGAACGTAATATGGGTGCACTCGAGCTTGAATCACACACCACAAGGTTTTCAACAGTAAAAACAGAGCCTTGTTGACTTCTTTCAGAAGTGAACAATCTAAGCGTTGAGTTATGTCTGCTACATAAGCAGAATCAGTGACCAAATTCAAAGGTACCTGAGAGAACTTCTGAAAAGCCATGGCAACAGCCTTCAATTCAACCAGCTGGGCTGAGCCTGACTCATGGCCTTCCAGCACCTGCCACTCAGAATTCTCCTTCCAGGTAACAATGGCTTTCCCTCTTTTCCCAGAGCCGTCGGTGAAGACGGTGGGTCCTTGCACTGGCACCCGACTATTTTTTGGCTGCAAGGTGAAGCTGGTCGATTTTGCCAGCTGCAGCAATTTATGACTGGGCAGATGATAAGCAATCTGCCCCAAAATGTTTTGCAGCGCACTTTGCAAAGGAGCACTGTTGCTAGGGCTCCACTCAAAGTGTTCCTGCTGTACTGGAAGAATAATCGTTGCAGGATCCGCTGCCATCAGCTGCAAACACCGTTGGCAGCATTTGATTATCAAACTAGCAATCAATTCCAACAACGTGGGTGCTTTTTTGGCTGATGTGGCAGAAAGACCCATTCCAGAATATGCAAAGGGTCAGGCCACTGTTTATTCCATTGGCCAATGATACCTGTAGGATGCAAATCTGGAGTGGTAATGAAAACAGTGATGTCAATGGAGGGGTCCACTTGATAAACCTGACAAGCAGAGACAGCCTGCTGAACCTCCTCCAGCGCTCTTCACGCTTCAGCAGTCAATTTCCGAGGTGAATTCAACTTGGGGTCCCCCTTAAAAATATTAAAAAGCGGGGAGAGTTGTGCCGTGGTTAGTCCTAGATAAGGACGTAACCAATTGATGACACCCAGCAATTTCTGAGCATCATTCAGAGTCTTAATAGAATCTGAAAATTGCACCTCTTGGTGTTGTATCGTTTGATCCAAAATTTTGACTCCTAGGTATTTCCAAGGAGGATGCTGTTGAACTTTCTCCAGAGCCACTTGCAACCCATAAGAATGCAGAGCATCGAGCAGCAGAGGCTGTATCTTCTGCAGCTCGTCCTGGGTGGATGCGGCCACCAGGATATCATCCACATAATGGTAGCAGTATGCCTCAGGAAATTGCTCACGGACTCCGGACAAAGCTCGAGCGACATACCATTGACAGATAGTCAGGCTGTTCTTCATGCCCTGAGGTAGGACCTTCCATTGATATCTCTTCACAGGTTCAGCATTGTTCACTGCTGGCACAGTAAAGGCAAATTTAGGCTTATCATTGGGATGCAAAGAAATTGTAAAAAAACTATACTTCAAATCAACGATCAGAATCTCCCACCCAGTTGGGATCATGGTGGGTGAGGGCATACCAGGTTGCAACGCCCCTATACTTTCCATCACCGCGTTAACTTTACAGAGATCCTGTAACAACCTCCATTTCCCTGATTTCTTCTTGATCACAAAAACAGGGGTATTCCAGGGACTAGTAGAAGGCTCAAGGTGTCCCTGTTGTAATTGGTCCTGAACCAGCTCGCGAAAGGCAATTAATTTCTCTTTCGGCAGGGGCCACTGAGGATCCCAGATAGGTCTATTTACTAGCCACCGCAAAGGCAGCGTAGGATACTGGGTGCCCTTCAACACAGTGACCCCCATTAAAAACGTGTCCCGATCCGTACCCCCCAAGTTGCCAATACATCCTGGCCCCAGAGATTAAGCGGAGCTGCAGTGACGTAGGGCCGAACAGTGGCTGTTTGCCCCTCTGCATTTTTTACCATTACAGGTTGTCCGCTTAAACAGCTCTGTGCGGTTCCTCCTAACCCTGCGATGGCCGACCCCACAGGGGCTAAAGGCCATGTAGGAGGCCACGCAGAAAAGGAGATGACTGTCACATCAGCGCCTGTGTCAATCAAACCTCGGAGCTGAATCCGGGGCGGGTGGGCGCCTGGCAGGATCACAGTACACGTCATCTGTGGCCTTTGGCTAGAGATGTCTGCAGTCCAGAAGATCTGTGGAAGTCCCGTAGATCCAAAGCAGCCATCCCCACGACTTCGTCGTTCGTCCCTGGGGACACATGACTTGAAAGGCACTAATTGAGCAATGCAAGTCTTTTCAGGGATAGTAACAGGGGGGCTGGGCATGGAAACCATAGCACAGATTTGGCCTGTAAAGTCGGCATTGATAATTCCTAGGTGTACAAAGATCCCTTGAAGGGTGACACTAGATCTCCCCACAAGCAGTGCACTGAATCCCTGGCCTAGGGGTCCAGATGCATCCAAGGAAACTTTATAAACACGACAGGATTCTAAGATGACTGTTGCTGTGATGTGCACGTCAACCCCAGCTGATCCCTGGGTGCTGGCTCTAAGCTTGCTGAGTAGGCCTGTGTTGTTACCATGCCCTGGGGAATCATTTGTGTCTGAGCGCAATTCCCCCATGCGCTCATTTTCGCCTTTCCCGACCCAGTCAAAGGTTGACCGTTGGCATGGTACATAGATTTGCAATATTTTGCATAATGACCTGGCCTGTCGCACCTCTCGCAATGGGAACTTCCCTTGTTCCTTTTCCCCTTCTGTTTTGCCTGTTTTTGCTTGCTCTCAACCTTAGAACCTTTTTTCCCATGATCAGAATGTGCTTGAGTAGGTCGCAGAATTGCGGCCAGAGCAGAATGGCCCCCAGTCCCCACCTTAGCGCAGGCTTCAATCATGTCTGTTAGTGTAGGATCAGCCGGTAGGGCATCTATGATCTTTCTACAATCTTCATTCGCATTATCTCTTGCTAATTGTTTACATAAGATCTGCCTTAATGTATCATCTTCAACCTGCTTCTCAAGGGCTGCAGCAATTTTCTCCACAAAGGGTAAAAATGGCTCTTTCTGCCCCTGAGATATTTTTACATATCGTGCTTTGGGAGCAGCCATGTCTATGCTCTTTAACAGGGCTCCCATTCCCACCTTTTGAGCCTGCTCAAGGACCAGAGGATGCCATGTAGCTTGGAGCTCGGCATTAGAAAATGGACCAAGTCCCATGAGGGCATCCATTCCAACTGCACATCTAGGATCGTCCTGGGGTAACTGCATATTCTGTGCAGCGGTCTTTCCAGCCATCTTTCTCCGGTTATTCTCAAAAACTGAAAATTGGACAGGTTGAAATAACATCTGACCTAAGTGTCTAATATCAAATGGAGCAAGCAGATCCACATTTATCACTCTAATAATCTGCATGACTTCAGGGGACCCGAGCCCATACCGTGCCACTTTGGATTGCAAATCCAGCACCACCTTCCATGTAATAACACCATGCTTATCAAGCTGACCTGAATTCGGGATAGCCTTGTACACAGGATAGGCTTGGGGATCCCCTTGCAAGGTTCCACTATCGCCTTGGTCTACCAATACACCTTCTTGAGGTGCTGTAGCAACCTGATTCTGCACAGGTTTTCCTGTGCTGTCAGGCATCCCCAATTTCTCTATTAAATCCCAGTTCCCCGTCTCCAGAGCCTGTATTTTGACCATTTCCCAGAAACGTTTTGAGTTTCTTCAGCGCACGGTCACCATGCACTCTGGAAGTGTCCAAGGGCTGTTCCGGAGACGCTGTTTTACCAATTGCCGACGTCCAGCTGGCTGTGAAGCAGACGTATCCCCCGCATCACTGTCAGATGCAGGTCTTTCCAACGACCCCTGTATGAACAATGGCGGCAGGCAGGATATGGGCGCTGGACCAGAGGGCGGCGGCGCTGGAGCGAAGGATGGTGCCGCTGGACCAGAGGGTAGCGTAGCAGCAGGGACTGTGGACGGTTGTGCGGAGGGTAGCAGTGCGGTTGTCTGCGGCAATGCTACTTGTGGCAGTGCTGCTTTTGGCATTTTTGCTGGCCGCGCAGGCGCCGTTATCATCGGGGCCGCTGAAGCTGCTGAAGAATTTGCCGGGACTGCTGAAGCCACCGGAACCGCTGCCGGAGCCGCCGGGACCGCTGCCAGGGCCGCCGGGACCGCCGAAGCCGCTGGGACTAGTGAAGCCAGCATAGTCAGCCCAGGACACCCGGTTCTGACCGGCAGCAACCTCTCCAGCAATGCCACCAACTGCTGAGATATTCTCTCCAATGCCGCAAGCTGCTGCATTGATGCATCCTGTATTACGGTAATTTGCTGTACCAAGAGATCCACTATGGATGATTGCGCTTGCGCGGGAAGATACCCAGATGCAGGTGCATGTGCAGGATAGCTGGTTGCCCCGGGCGCAGGCGCAGGATAGCTGGTCGCCACTGGCACATGCGCCGAGTGGCTCGTCGCTGCCGGCACCTGCGCACTAGTTTTGGGCCATGTTGCCTCCCGCCGCTACTGGCTCGGGCAATGAAGACACTGCAGTTTCCTGCGGTACAGCCTCGGCCGCCGTGCCAGACTGCGGTATCGGAGGGGCTGTAGGGACGACAGGTCCTGCCGCACTAACCGAAGGCGGTGGCGCGGAGGAGGGGGGATCGCTGGAGCGAAAGGAGGAGGATGCTCCGACCCTTTCCATTCCGCCGGCAAGGGGTATTTCGGCATAACAAAATCGCGTGGAGAGGGATAGATGAGCGGCACATAATCACGGGGAGAAGGGTAGGACGCTGGAGCAGTCTCTACGACCACCGCGAGTTTCGTTCGTGCCGGGAACGCCCCGCCCCCATCAGTCTCAGCCTCTCCACTTTCAGATCGCTCAGTGCTCTATGAACCATCCCCCTCAGAACTGTCCGAAACCGGCAAATTGGATTGCAAATCCGTCACCACCTTCCATGTAATAACACCATGCTTATCAAGCTGACCTGAATTCAGGATAGCCTTGTACACAGGATAGGCTTGGACATCTCCTTGCGAGGTTCCTTTTGTGTCCTTAGTAACCTCTTGTAATGCATCAAATAAAATTCTCCAGGTGCAGATCGATCTGACCACGCACACGTCTCCATAAGCTAATTCCTGGACTAATCCGTCCCCGAGCTCCTTCCAAGCCCTTAGGCTGAACGCTGCATCGGGATCTGTGGGGAAGTCATGCTCTGCTGCCCATTGTAACAGCTCACGTAAATCCTTATCAGACACTGCAGTATTTCCTGTCAGAGTCGATAGATTTTTCCAAGCTGAAAAAATCATGTCGTCTCTTGACTTGTTAATTCCCATCTTTCTGGGTTTTGGACCCCTTTCTCGTCCCGGGGCCGGGGGGGGAGGGGGAAAAGACACGCACCTTCTTAGTTGCAGTACACCTCAGGTCACCAGATGTTGCTAGCGAGCAGAGACTGAAGAAGAAAGCAGCATGGACGGTTTAGAGTGAGAAGAAACTGACCCTTTATTAATTTACAAATTCGCTTATATACCTTAGCACACTGAACTGACATAAGGTTATTGGTTCTCTGACCAACCACCCCCCAGAGGGATTGGTTGAACCCAATAGCACTTACTTCAGATATTTTCTCCTTGGTATCATAACAATGCCATAGTTTACAAAATCCTTTAACTGTTTTCCCGTAGCGTCCATGAGAAAGCAAGGCTTTCACACAGACGCTGTCAGAAAACTGAGAAATCTCTCTGCATCCAGGCTTTCAGCATTCACACTATGGTGTACCCTAATGCATACCCTGTTGCATGCCCTGTTGGATACCCTATGGCATACCCCAGTGCACACCCTATAGTATACCCTATTGCATATTCTATAGCATACTATAGTGCATACCCTATGGTATACCATAATGCATACCCTATTGCATATCCTAATGCATTCTGTGTTGTATTCCTTATTGCTTATCCTATGGTATACCCTATTGCACACCCTAATGCATACCCTGTGTCCTGGTTTGAGACAAATTAAGGTAAACGCTCTGGGAGGAATATCCCCTCCAAAGAAGGCAGGTTTCAGCCGCCCCTCCCCCACCAGGTTCGGAAAGAAAATTCCTCGGAGGAAAGTGAAAAAGGAAAAAAGTTATTTAACAAACACAATGCATGCAGGCACGGGGAAAAAATAATGCTAAATAATAAAACCTCTTGCTGTGGAGAGAACTTGGGTAGATTTCAGAGTCCTTTGTGGGTGTGGCTTTCTCCTCTCCGGGGCTGGAGTTCGGCGTGGGCCCCTCTGGGCCGAAGTGTAAGGTCTCCCGGCCGATGTTCTGGTGTTATTGAACAGTCCAGAAGAGAAGAAGAAGCCAAAGTCCCGGGGTCTGTACTTTAGCTAACGAACAAGAAACTAGCTAAAAAGCAAAAGGAATGTAACTCTCTTCCCCGCTGCAGAAGCGGAGCAGCCAGGCAGAAGAAGCCAGCGAGCTTATCTGTTTTTGAACACAGTGCCGAAGGAATTCCACCATCTCCCCCCCCCTTAAAGGTCTGCCTTAAAGCTACAGAAAAGGCACAGGATTCATGTCTGGGCATAGAAGAGGTGATAGGGGATACATATCATAAAGTCACCCCAAGACACCCTGTTGCATACTTTATTGCGTACCCTGCTGCATACCCTATGGTATACATTATTGCATACCCATGCAAGGTTTCTTCATTGTCTTAATTTAACCTCTTGATGCCCCAGTGTCTTGGTGTGGTTTTCTATTCCCTGATCGACTGCTCTATGCCTATAAATGGTTGTTGTAGCTTTAAGGTGGGTCCAGGGGAGAGGGGAGCCTTGGGGCTCTTGTGCAGGCTTTTGCAAACCCTCACTCCTCAGGCGTCCGTGGTGCCCTGCAGATGGCATTACTTTGTTGCTTAGCTAGCTTGGGGTTTTTTGTTAGCTTAGGCAAGAAGTTTTTTTCCCTTTCCCTGGCCTTGGAGACCGCGGCAGCAATCCTTTGGCGCCCCTTTTTTTTTTTTTTGCTGAACTGTTCAGTTTGGTTTTGGTCCGAGATCAGAGAATCGACAGGAGAAGAATCAGCCGTGGACTGGCAGGAAGCCGAGGGGTCACTCCCTCCAGGCCCCAGACCTTGGAAAAACTGAACCCACAAGAGAAAGGACACCAAATCCACCAGCTTCATCTGCTGTGAAGAGGAGACCAACATCAGAGATTCACCAGGTTCCCATCTGGTTTTGCCCAAGCTGCTGCGTGAACCTTTTGGGTTTTTTTCTTCCCTGAGACAGAAGCTGGCGCCATTTTGTTTCTCCCCGCCACGTGGTTGGTCATTGTTTTTTTCTTTCCTGGGCGTTTTGGGGTGTTTTTTTGTTTTGTTACGGTGGGGGGGGGGGGGCGTAAGGTCTGACAGTTTAATATCTAGCATTTATTCACCATTTTTTTCCCATGCCGTGCTGGCACTCTGTTTGTCAATAAACAGTTGTGGTTTTTTTCACTTTCATCCACTAGTATTAATCTCTCATTGGCAGAAAGGGATTGTTGGAACCCTTTTTTAGAGGAAACGCTCATTCCAGAGCAGTTTCTCCTAAACTTGTCTCTAAACCGAGACACCCAGAAATGGCCCTTCCTTGGTTTGCTGCTGTGCTTTGCTCTGGTTTTAAATACTTGAGTCGAGTCCCACGGTTTTTGATAGAGGTTGCACTCAGGTTTCAGTGGACTGGTCTGGGTTTGAGATGATCAAGGGGCTCAACCAGGAAGGTGGTCAAAAACCTGTCACTGTCAGCCCAGGCAGAGGATGGAAGAGGAGAATTTAGTGAAGTGTTTACCATGCTGAGCATGAGGATTTGAGAGGAATGAACTGAAATTCGCCCTCTCCCATAGGCTTCCTCTTTATTTGAGCAACTGACTTAACCTCACAGTGATAGCAGCCCTTTCTGCATCATAGGAGTTCTGAGAATAGATGCTGAGGGGATAGTGGGGGAATTGGGACATGAAAGTCAGTTGGACTCGATGATCTTAGAGGTTTTTTCCAACCTTAAGGATTCTATGATAGACTATGATATTCTAAGTAATACACATGGTTATTGCTGAAAGGCAGATTTTTTTTCTCCCTTAACACGATTAAGATCTGGGTCTTCGGTGGAGCAGTTTGTGATTTGGCACAGATGGAGGCAGAAGGAAGCAAGCATGGCTGGAGAGCATCTGACCTGTATGCCATGTCCAACACTGACTGCAAAATTCATTGGCCCTCTTTATGTGGCTGTTTTTAATTTAATTTAATTTTAGATGGTCCAGTTCATGCACAGAAAACACAGTGGTACCACTTATCTCAGAAAAGACATAGAATCATAGAATATGCTGAGTCCAGCTTAAGTGGTTCTGTTGAAGCGGTGATCCTGTAGAAGGGTCTGGTCTTCACCTGAAGGTCCAGTGGTAGCTCTTGTCCTCTGGGAATCCAGTAGGCAGGGCTGCTTGTGCTGTTCCAAACCCCAGATTATATCCAGGTGGGAATGCTTGGCTCCTCCCCCCTGGGCGGAGCATCTCACAATAGGCTGATGTAATTCTATGAGTCATGCAGTGGGTCCTTGATAGCCCATTAACAGAGATAGACCTGGGAGGGAGTTATCAGGGATGAGTCATGGTAGGAGATAACGAACACTGCCCCACCTGCTTTAACAGCTTGTGAAGATGATAATAGAGTACATACTATTGGTTACATCTTACATTGTAACCTAGGACACTGATATCTAACCTAAACCTCCCCTGCCCAGGAGGTGTCAGAGAGGTTCCTTCACTGAAAGATAGGGGGAAAAAAGGTCCCAAGGTCCCTGGAGCAAACCCTAAAGTCATAAAGGTGTCCATCTTGAGTGCCACAGCAGTGATGGTTCTCACACTCAGCTCCATGGAGCAGCACCATATCCATCTCATCAATCTGTGCATGAGCCCAATGTTTCTGCCTTTGGTTTCTCTTTCAGAAGATTTTGATGAGCTCTTCCCACAGTGAGGTGGTGATTCAATGGGGAAAGCCTCCTTGGCTCAATCTGCTCCCTACAGCTCTTCTGGGGAGAAGAGCAGTTTTGCAGATGAGATTTATTCTCTATATGCCCAGGGAATTCAAAGGCAATTCTAAATTCATGCACACACATATATATGCAGTATATATACAGGCTTGGAGAGAGATGGGGAGTGCAGCCTCATGGGTGGCTCCAGAAGCATCTCCAGCTGCCTACATCCTCCTGCTCTCAAGCACAGAGAAAAGGAGTGGGAAGGAGACACATTACCTCGTTTGCCCCCAGTTGTGTCTCTGAAGATGTTCTGTAATTCTGTAACAGAGTATTTATTATTTTAATTTTAATATTATTTATTGTTTTATTATTTCTAGTCACAATCTACTGTTTTATTATTTTTATAATGTTATATTCTTATTATTTTAATTTTTTTCTTCTTTTGCATAGTCATCTGGGGCCAAAAGTAATGCCTGCAAGTGTTGGCAGCAGGCAGGAGAAGGAGACAGGGGAGCGGGCTGGCACCCTGCCTGCGCCAGCAGGTGAAGGGCAGACCCAGACATCAATTAAAGCTGGCCCTGCTGTTACCTGTCAGTCTGGCCAAGCCATTGATGTCTACCTGTAATAATAATACTCAGCTTTGCCATTGAGGTTATGGGAGCTGCTGGAAGACAGGAGCCCCAGATTAAATATCAAGCTGCATGCTTTAAACTTGCCACTTTTCCCTAGTGGAGCAGTGGCTATAGGAGCCATCCATCTCCTTCACAGCCATTCCATGATGTGGGAACATGGCAGGGGTGAGGGAGCACTGGGCATCACCTCCTTGGAGGCTGATGGTGAGATGAGGGGGGTTTAATGGAGCAAAAAAATAAAAGGCAATTTCCCATTGATAGGAAGGAGAGGATGGGGACAGCTGTGCCTCACTAGCACTAGGAGCCCTCTGAGATGGGAATAGTTGAACCAGACCTCAAACTAAATGGGCTGCGGAGTTGCACTGCACATCAGTCCTCAGCCCAAGCCCAGGGGTGGGTTTCGGGGCTCGCAGCCCCTTAAGATGCAGCTGGAGGTGGCCATAGGGCCACCAACATACCAGTGGGCATCGCAGGGGATGCCAAGGGGGTCATTCCTGTCTTGGGGTGATTTTATGATAATACTGTATTCCCCTATCATCTGCTTATTGCCCAGAAACGGGTCCCGCAGCTTTAAGCAGGGTCGAGAAGAGGGGGCAGAGAAGCTGGGTGAATTCTTCAGCGTGTTTGTGTTCAAGGACTCACACACTCCCCCGCGTTCTCACCGCTGCAGAGCCGAGGGAGCACCTTCCTGCTTTTAGCTAGCCTGTTAGCTGAGGCAAGAAATTTTCCCATACCAGCATACCGAAATCCTCCGGTAACTTCTTCTTCTTCTTCTGGAACTGTTCAGCCTAGCTGTGATCTGAGAACCAGATCATCGGACCCTGTGGACTGGCAGGGAGGCTGCGGGGATGCCGCATCCCGGCCTCAGACTTCAGGAGGGGCCGAGCCAGCTACAGAGGGAACTCTAAATCCACCAGCTTTCTCCGCATCTAGGAGGTTTAATATTTTAACAGTTATTCATTTTTTCCATGTGCCATGCGGGCACTTTGTTTGTTAAATAAATAGTTTTTTTCATTTTCCTCCAAGAAATTTCTTTCATATCGGTGGGGGAGGGAGTGCTGAAACCTGCCTTCTGGAGAGGAGACATTCCTTCCAGAGCGTTTCCCCCTAAACTTGTCTCAAACTGAGACACTTCCCCACTGCCCTGCAAGTCGCTGGGAGCTTTGAGCCACACTCATGGCTCTGCACAGAGAAGGTGTTTAGTTTGGAGTAGCAAGTCATCATGCAGTTGAGAGATTGATGGGAAGCAGGACTAAATCTCAGGTGTGTCATGAAAAAATAGCCATCACCTTTACTCCATAAATAAGTTGTGTGTAGTTTCTCCTGACTCCTTTTCACCCTGACAGGGTCAAGGCTTCAAGGCCATGGTGGGGACCAGCCCCTGCTCCAGTGTGTGGTCTGATCTCAAGTATGGTACTTGGTGTCTGTAGTGGTTTGGTTTGAAACATTCATTGCTTACTTATTTTCTTTCTGTGAGATAAGAATGCAAAACAGGCACAAAACTTAAAAGAATATAAAGAAGTTTATTAACAGACTTAAAAGAAAGAAAAAAGTCAGACTAACTGTTCAGAACACGTCTCCTCCCCCCACCTTTCTCCCTTCTCCCACTGACAATGTAAAAAGACAACCCTTGAGATTTTCAGTCAGTTTACCACCTCTACAATAACCTTTTTTCAGTTCACTTAGGGAGAGGAGTCTCTTTTGCTCATGCTATGGAGACATCTCCGCTAGAAACAGTCTCTCATGGCTTTAATGTCACAGCAAGACAGCCGCCCGGAATGATTCTTTGCTTGCATGTGAAAGTCCCTTCCCTCGACTTACAGCTTTCCCCACAGCTGCTTTCGAGGGTTCTTTTAGCTAATGGGGTACTATTTTAAGGATGAGCTGTTCAGAAGCAAAAGGTTCTCTTCACTTATCTCTGGAAGCATCTTCATCTCTAGGAACAGAGGTCTTCTTCCCTGGGAGCAAGGGTCTTCATCACTTTCATCTCTCTCTCTGAGTTTCTCATCAAATCACAGCTACTTCAACATTTGCTTATTGCAGCACAGGTACTTTTGCTCACAATTACAGTTTGAACACTCCACCCCCCATGCTTTCATGAAATTACAATGGGTACTCTGATGTATCACAGTCCATCACCATAGCTTTACAACAGAATTTCAGCTTCTAGATTTGAAGCATCTCCTCTTTCTCCTCTCTCGGGGTTTCAGCTCTGCCTTCTTCACTGACTTGGGTGTCTTTATGGTGTTTTATTCACGTGCCTTCACCTTTCCCTTTCCTTTGACTTGGGAGAGGATTGATGTCTGCAGGCTTCATCTGTTCTGGAGGAATCTTACAGCACTAAAAGAGTTAATCTCACCCGGGCCTTGCAGCTGGAATTCGCTTATTGCTGTTGGTAACATGATCTTTGCCAATCAGCAGCCTCAGATGAATTTCGGCTGCATTAGGTAAGGGCTGGCCTGGCCAAGCCATGCCGCGGGGCTGCCTGCACGGAGCAGGGCTGCAGGGGCCGGCCTGCACGAAGCCGCGGATGGAACAGGGCCATGCAGCTCCAGGGTGGCTGTCTCCTGGCTGGCCCGGCCTGCACTGAGGGTGTCCAGCAAGCAGAAGCAGCTCAGATCTTAGCCAAGCCGCACCGCAGCCGCCCCAGCCGGGCCTCACCAAGCAGGGCCTGGCCCGGTCCCGCTGGGCTGCGGGCCCCCCCCAGTTACTTGTCCAAAAGCTGGAAGCAAGAGAGTTTTCCCGGGGTTTGTTCATTCTTAAATGTGGATCACAGAGGTGTGCCAAGCTTTTTAAGTGGCTTAAAAAAGTTGCCAATATTCAAACTAGCCAGTTGATTGGTTCTATTGGGTCTAGAGGAAGCTGTAAGCACCTCTTTGCAAAGAATCACTTCCGTGGCTGATGGAGCCCCTCCTTAACTAAAAACCCAAATTATGCTAAACCATGACAGTGTCCCATCATCTCCTCTGGCCAGTAGATGCCCTATCTGGGGAATCTTCCAGTGGTGATGGGACTCAGCTGAGGTTCCTTTTGGTCCTGCAGGTTGGTGGTGAGCAATGTCAGGAGCATCCCTGGCTGAGCTGCTGCCTGCTGCCACTGCCTGCTAAAAGCACAGCCAAGTTCAGACCAGGGGGCTTTGAGTGGTGGGATTTGTGCACATCATGTGTGTAAACTGCAGCATGGAGGCAATGCAGAGCAGAGGCTTTGCTGGGCTCTAAGTAGAGACTGCAGACAGTGCAGCCTGCCTGCAGCTGTGGGCCAGATACAGGCAATGGGCTACCGGTGGGGTGGGCTCCTAGCTGCTCCCAGTCATTGCTGGTGGGTGAGTATGCTTGGGGTCCCCTGGGGTTTTGATAGGAGAGGCAGTAGAAAAAAAAGCCTCAAAATCCATGTATCCATTGATCTAGAGTTGAGGAAATGCTTGAGGACCCCCTTCCACCTGCTATGCTAGAGGCCTGGAAGGCACTTCAGCATTGAGACCCCTCAGACTAGGCTGGACTGGCATCATCTCTGGCTCTCCGTTTTCTTCTAAAAGGCTCATATCCAGTCCTAAGATGCAGGAGCATGTTCCTGCCAGCCCAGGGACTCAGCTGGCCTAAGGTACCCTCCTGCCGGACCATCTGTTCCTGCCTGCTCCAGCATAAATCTGGCTCAGGCTGCTGCAGCCACCACAAGGCAGAGATTTCATGATGCTGTGGGGTTGGAAGATCCCTGCTGCTGTTACCTGCAGCCACCCTGCTATCCCCAGCTATGCTCTTAGCTGGTTCCCTTTGCCTCTCCTGTGGACAGGATTTTCAGAGGCTTCTTGAGACCCTGCAATGCATCGCGCTGCCTGGGACCCATCCTGCACACCCCCACATCCACTAGGCACTTTGATAGGGGATGAAGCATCCTTCTGGAAGAGGAACACATGGGAGAAGCAGGTGCCAGGGATGTCACCTCCTGAGCCAAGGCCAGAGCAAACACACGTGCCAGCATCAGCCTAAAGCTGGGGTTTGGGTAGAAGGATGTTGGAGAGGGCAGAACCTCTTTTTCTTTCTTGGAAAGGGGAAAAATGGGATAGCTCATGCTTTTCCTGGGCACACAGGATGCAGGGGATGCTCCTGTGCTTGCCAGCAGGAAATCTCATAAAGGATTTCTAGTTGAGCCTCAAGGATTTGTACCATATTCAGTTTCCAACTGTTGCTGTTCTGCACCACGAACGGGTAGAGAAACCACACAAAGTCCAGGCTCAGGGATAAATGGAAGTGATTTAATAATTTTTCCAAAGGCTTTTATATGTTAGTTCACAAAAGTGTGTTAAATGGCATAAGGTAATTGGTCCTTTGGCCATCCACCCCTTGAGGGGATTGGCCAAGTTCTGAGACACTAATTTCTAAATATTTTTCTAGTTAGAACCATAACAATTCTGTAAAACAACCTGCAGGTACAAGATAGAGAGAACTTGTTTACACAACTGTAGCACTGTTTTTCATAGCTTCTTGTGAGAAACTCAGAGCTCTCACAAAATGCTGCAGAAAGCTGGAAAATTTCTCTGCTAAAGCTTTTCAGCATCTACGTCCAACCAAGTGGGCTTGATTGGTATGTGAAGGCTGAAAGCCTGGGTGCAGAGAGATTTCTCAGTTTTCTGACAGTGTCTGTGTGAAAGCCTTGCTTTCTCACGGACGCTACAGGAAAACAGTTAAAGGATTTTGTAAACTATGGCATTGTTATGATACCAAGGAGAAAATATCTGAAGTAAGTGTTGTTGGGTTCAGCCAATCCCTCTGGGGGGTGGTTGGTCAGTGAGCCAATAACCTTATGTCAGTCCAGCGTGCTAAGGTATATAAGCGAATTTGTAAATTAATAAAGCATCGGTTTCTTCTTACCCTAAACCATCCATGTCTCTTTCTTCTTCGGTCTCTGCTCACTAGCGACAATTGGTGTGCTCGAGCACAGACTGCCCCTAATGGATTTTGGCTGGTCTTGACAGCTGGCCTGCTTTGGTGGTACCCCAGAGGGACAGTCCTGTGGGACCTGCAGTGTGGGTGTCACAGCATGGACACCCTCAGCATCCCCCAACCAGGCTTAGGCTCATTTTTTTTTCACTGCTGGATGTTTTTGTATGTACCTATCTGTCAAAATCTGGATTTGGAGAATCAGTGCTGCCAATGAAGTCCACATTCCCTTTACCTCCCCTGTGGGGATCATTTTGCACAGCCTCATAATTTCCTGCTGCTGGCATTTAAACAAGCAAATGTAAAAAGATGATGCAAAATGGCTTTGGAAGGATGAGTCCCAGGAGCAAAGGAGCCAAAGGATATGAAGTGGGTGAGGAATGAGATGCATAAGAATTCTTTAAGGTCCCTGTCCCATACCTGGCCAGGGCTGATACCAGCATGAAACACAGCATGCAAATATCGAGGACAGGAGCAAACAATGTGTGGCCTCCCCCATGCTCTCCCCCTGTGCTGAGCATCCAAAACCAATGTTTCCTTCTACCTTCTGTCTTGGGGTGACTGTATGATGTTGTATCCTCTATCGCTGCTCTCTTGCCCAGAAATTAACTTTGTGCCTTTCCTGTGCCTTTAAACTGAGCCTGAGAGGGGAGACAGAAAAAAAAACTGAGTGAACTTTTTCAAAACAGTTGTTTCAAGGACACATATACTCCTCTGCTTTCTGCTCTGGCAGCAAGGAGAGAGGAAACACCCTTGGTGCTTTTCAGCCAGCTTTTCGGCTCCTTTTTTTTCTGGAGGGAGACGGAGAGTCGAACCTTGTTTTCTTGGGACTTTGGTTTTTTCCCTTCTTCTCTTCTGGACTGTTCAGAAAACACCAGGAGACCCTACACCGTAGGAGAACTTGCCCCCGAGGCCAGGAGGTGGGCCCACGCCGACCCAGTTCCGAGGAGAGAGACCACACCTACAGAAGGACTCTGAAATCTTCCCAGGTTTCTCTCCATAGCGAGAGATTTTATTATTTAGCATTATTATCCTTTTCCTGTGTGTTTGTTAAATATATAGTTTTTTATCTCTTTCACTTTCCTTCGAGGGAAATTTTTTTTCCCGAACCTGGTGGGGGAGGGGTAGTTGTAACCTGCCTTCTATCAGAGGATATTTCCTCCAAATTTGGCCAAACCAGCACAAATAATTT
Organism: Lycocorax pyrrhopterus obiensis; assembly: GCA_014706295.1. NCBI lineage: Eukaryota > Metazoa > Chordata > Aves > Passeriformes > Paradisaeidae > Lycocorax > Lycocorax pyrrhopterus. Next base: position 12,165,757 of record JACSVZ010000030.1, read on the forward strand.
ATTGGCGCCCAACGCGTGGCTTAAAGGAAAGTGAAAAACCCTGTACTAATTACATTTTGGTTTGAATTTAATTACTTTGGGTTGGGGTAAAGTAGTCACCATGTTGGTTGAGTTCATAATGTCTCTCTGGCCTGATGTACGAATGTCTTTCTGGTCCCTAGGCCTGTTTGCCTATCCACAGATTGCTCCTATCGTGTCCCTGATATGTAACTTTTACCAAGCAGGGGCACGAATCCGGATTTGTATTTTGCTGTGCTCGGTGATAATGATTTATAAGAAGTTAACAGAGATACAGGCAGTTGTTCAAAGTGTGTATGATATGTGGTTTCTCCGTCCTAATCCCAGTCCTAGTTTCAGTAGCCTGTTTTGAGAGTTTATCAGTAATTGCACGCAGTTTGTTAGAAGAGGAGGAGATGGGGTTTCCCAGCCTTTCATCTCCCTCCCCTTTAAATTTGATACATTATCTTTTGAGAATATTCAGTTTCCCCTGGATGTTAAAGAGACCACCTTCCTGGTATTTTATCTGGTAAGCTTCCTCTATATGGTTTGCAGCTTGTCTAGAATCAGAGCTCAGATTTCCAGGGTGACTGATGAGGCACCTGACCCAGAGGTGGAAAATCCTGAGTGGTATGGGGAATGGAAGGATATGGGCCAAACCCTGAAGGAATTCTCTAACCCAATAGGTTAGAATTTCCCTCCTGAACAAATTCAGAAACCAGCTGAAGTGGGGAAATATCTGAAAGAAAAATACAATGACAATTCTAATGAGAAACAGCTCATTGCAATATGTTGGGCGTTGGCATATGCCTATCGCACACTGCTGGGTACTGTAGAGCAGCAGATAAGGGTAGAGGGGCAGGAAGATAAATCAGCAGACACCCCAGTCACTCAGGCTGCAGCCAAACCAGAGGGAGAGCCTAAGCCATTGACAGTTGCTCCTGTCACGAGGAAAAAGCATATCATCAAAACTGATCGCCCAGTGAAAGATGATGATGATGCAGGGGAAGAAACCTCAAAGCCACCAACTGACTCAGGCACAGAAACCATTACTGAGTCCATGTCCATAAAAGACCTTCGTAACCTAAGAAAGGACTACACCCGACGGTCTGATGAAACCATAATAAGCTGGATGGTTCATATTTGGGATGCTGCAGGTGATGATGTAATGCTGGATGGCGCTGAAGCGAGGCATTTGGGATCCCTGTCACGTGATCCAGCTATCGACCAAGGGATAATAAGGAGGGCTGAGTCTGCCAGTCTCTGGAGACGGGTCTTGAATGGCGCAAGAGATCTGTGCAGAGATGATCTCTATATGCAGCAAAGCCAGTGGAAGACCATAGAACAAGGGATCCAATACCAGAGAAAACTATGGGGTGGTAGAGATTGTCTTCACAGATGACCCAGGACTGAGGAGTCCAGACCGGGTCAGAGTTCACCCAGTGATGTGGCGAAAACTCATATGGCTTGGGCCACCAGGATATGCTTCTGCTTTAGCAATGACAAAACCAGATTACGGTGCGAATGAGACTGTGCGGGATATGGCGACGAAGCTCCGAGCATATGCAGATGCCGTGCATGGCCCAACACATGCAAGAATCACAGATGTGGAAACATGTCTGCAGAAAGTGGAAGACAAGATGGAAAAGAATTTCCAGGAACTCAAGAAGGAACTCAAGAAGGAGATTAAAGAGGGCCTTCTCCAAATGTCAGCAGTACAGAGCAGAGATTCTACTACCAAATGCCGACATTCCCCAGAGAGAGAGAGAAGGTACGTCCCACAAAGTGAGCTGTGGTATTTCCTGTATGATAGTGGGGAAAACATGAGGAGGTGGGAAAGACAACCCACTTCTGCTCTGGCAGCACGAGTGTGTGAATTGAAGGAGCATAAGTCTCAGAAAGGAAGTTCCACCAAAAAGGAAGTAACTCCAGTTGCCTGTAGCAAAACTGCCAGAAATGATAGAAAAGACGATGACATGTCCGATCCCCTTGAAGGAACCTCTAAAATGTATGCCATGGGAAAGAAGGATAACCAGGACTAGAGGGGCCCTGCCCCTAGCCAGGTAGAGGCCAGGGAAAAACCGTGTTTTTTGGACTGTGTGGATTTGTTGGCCTGGTACATCAGAACCACAAAAATATGATGCTTTGGATGACACTGGTGCGTAGTGCACAACAATCCCATCACAACATGTGGGGGCAGAATTCGTTTCTATTGCTGGTGTGACAAGTGGATCACAAAATTTGACCCTGGTGGAAGCTGAGGTGAGCCTGACTGGAAATGAGTGGAAGAAACAACTCATTGTGACTGGCCCAGAGGCCCAGTGCATTCTGGGCATAGACTTCCTCCGAAGTGGGTATTTCAGAGACCCAAAGGGACTCAAGTGAGCTTTTGGAATAGCTGCTGTGGAGACAGAGGGCATTAAGCAATTGAACACCTTGCCTGGACTATCAGAGAACCCATCTGCAGTAGGCCTTCTGAAGGGGGAAAAACAACAAGTACCAATTTCTACCTCAACAGTGCATCGCCGACAGTACCGGACAACTCGAGATGCTGTGATTCCCATCCACAAGATGATCCGTGACTTGGAGAGCCAAGGGGTGATTAGCAAAACCCACTCACCCTTCAACAGCCCCATTTGGCCTGTGCGCAAATCAGAAGGAGAATGGAGATTGACTGTGGACTATCGTGCCTTGAATGAAGTGACTCCACTGCTGAGCGCTGCTGTGCTGGACATGTTTGAGCTCCAGTATGAGCTGGAGTCCAAAGCAGCAAAGTGGTATGCCACTATTAACATTGCTAATGCATTTTTCTCCATTCCTCTGGCACATTGATACATTGATGACATCATTGTGTGGGGGAACACCGCAGCAGAAGTGTTTGAGAAAGGAGAGAAGATCATCCAGATTCTCCTGGAAGCCAGTTTGCCATCAAGAAGAGCAAAGTCAAGGGACCTGCTTGGGAGATTCAGTTCCTGGGAGTGAAATGGCAAGATGGATGGCATCAGATTCCCACCGAAGTCATCAATAAGATCACTGCTATGTCTCCACCAACCAACAAAAAGGAAACACAAGCTTTCCTAGGTGCCATAGGCTTTTAGAGGATGTATATTCCTGAGTACAGACAGATTGTGAGCCCTCTCTACCTGGTTACCCGCAAGGAGAATGATTTCCATTGGGGCCCTGAACAGCAGCAAGCCTTCACCCAGATCAAGCTGGAGATTGCACACGCAGTAGCCCTTGGGCCAGTCAGGACAGGACCAGAAGTGAAGAACGTGCTCTACTCTGCAGCCGGGAGCCATGGTCCATCCTGGAGCCTTTGGCAGAAAGTGTCTGGTGAGACTCGAGGGGGACCACTAGGATTCTGCAGCTGAAGCTACAGAGGGTCTGAAGCCAACTACACTCCAACAGAGAAGGAAATCTTGGCAGCCTATGAAGGAGTCCAAGCTGCCTCAGAAGTAATCGGCACTGAAGCACAACTCCTCCTAGCACCCCGACTACCGGTGCTGGGGTGGATTTTCAAAGCAAAGGTTCCCTCTACCCACCATGCCACCAATGCCACATGGAGCAAATGGATTGCTCTCATCACACAGCGTGCCCATATCGGAAAACTGAATCGCCCTGGGATTTTGGAAATAGTCACTAATTGGTCCGAAGGTGAAAATTTTGGTCTCAGTGACAAGGAAGAACAAGAACAAGTGACGTGCTGAAGAAGCTCCACCATACAATCAACTCCCAGCAGAAGACACACGCTACACTCTTTTCACCGATGGTTCTTGTTGCATCATAGGGATGAAACGAAATTGGAAAGCAGCCATATGGAGTCCCACACGACGGGTTGCAGAAGCTACTGAAGGAGAAGGAGGATCGAGCCAACTTGCTGAACTCAAAGCTTTTCAACTGGCCTTGGACATTGCTGAAAGAGAGAAGTGGCCAAAGCTCTACCTCTACACTGACTCATGGATGATAGCCAATGCTCTGTGGGGATGGCTGGAAAGGTGGGAAAAGGCTAATTGGCAGCGTAGGGGAAAACCAATCTGGGCTGCTGAAGAGTGGAAAGACATCGCTGCCCGAGTAAGAAAGATACTTGTGAAAGTCTGCCATGTAGGTGCCCATTTCCCCAAAAGTAAGGCTAATGAGGAACACTGGAACAATGAACAGGTAGATCAGGCTGCAGAGATAGAGGGGTCACAGATAGACTTGGATTGGAAACACAAGAGAGAGTTGTTCCTAGCTCGATGAGCCCATGATGCCTCAGGTCATCAAGGCAGAGATGCCACCTATAAGTGGGCACGAGACTGAGGGATGGATCTAACCATGGACAGGATCTCCCAGGTTATCCGTGATTGTGAGACGTGCGCTGCGATCAAGCAGGCAAAGCGAGTGAAACCCCTATGGTATGGTGGACGGTGGTCCAAATACAAGTATGGGGAGGCCTGGCAGATTGATTACATCACACTGCCTCAAACACGCCAAGGCAAGCGCTATGTGCTCACAATGGTAGAAGCCACAACTGGATGGCTGGAGACCTACCCTGTGCCTCATGCTAGAGCCCATAACACCATTTTGAGTCTTGAAAAGCAAGTCCTTTGGAGACATGGTACCCCCGAGTGAATTGAATCTGACAATGGGACTCATTTCAAGAATAGCCTTATTCTGGGCTAGGGAACATGGCATTGAGTGGGTGTACCATATCCCTTACCATGCACCAGCTGCAGGCAAAGTGGAATGGTGCAATAGATTGTTGAAAACCACCTTGAAGGCACTGGGTGGGGGACCTTTCAAAAATTGGGAACAGCATCTAGCAAAGGCCACCTGGTTAGTTAATGCCCGAGGTTCCATCAATAGAGCTGGTCCAGCCCAATCTGAACCCCTGCATACAGTGGATGGAGACAAAGTCCCCGTAGTGCATGCCAGAGGTCTGTTAGGAAAGACTGTTTGGTTAATTCTGCCTTGAGTACAGACAAACCCATCCGTGGGGTTGTCTTTGCTCAGGGACCTGGTTGCATATGGTGGGTAATGCAGAGAGATGGAACAACGTTGTGTACCGCAGGGACATCCAATTGTTGAGTAAAAACCATCTGTAATGTGAAATGCCTGTATACCACTGCTTGCTGAGTGTCACTGTCACTGTTTGTACATAGCTGTATATATGTATATAAATGTGTGTGTATTAATGTGTGTGTGTGTAGCGCTAGAATATATTAGTTTGGGCATCGAGCCGACGATATGGGATAAGGGGTGGAATGTCTTGGGGTGACTGTATGATGTTGTATCCCCTATTGCTGCTCTATTGCCCAGAAATTAACTTTGTGCCTTTCTGTGCCTTTAAACTGAGCCTGAGAGGGGAGAGAGGAAAAAAAACCGAGCAAACTTTTTCAAAACAGTTGTTTCAAGGACACATACACTCCTCTGCTTTCTACTCTGGCAGCAAGGAGAGAGGAAACACCCTTGGTGCTTTTCAGCCAGCTTTTCGGCTCCTTTTTTTTCCGGCGGAAGACGGAGAGTTGAACTTTGTTTTCCTGGGACTTTGGTTTTTTCCCTTCTTCTCTTCTGGACTGTTTTAACATCAGAACACATCGGGAGAACTTTCCCCCGTGGCTTGAAGGTGGGCCCACGCCGACCCAGCTCCGAGGAGGAGAGAGACCACACCTACAGAAGGACTCTGAAATCTTCCCAGGTTTCTGTCCATAGCGAGAGATTTCATTATTTAGCATTATTTTCCTTTTCCTGTGTGTTTGTTAAATAAATTGGTTTTTTATCTCTTTCACTTTCCTTCGAGGAAAATTCTTTTTTTCCCGAACCTGGTGGGGGAGGGGTGGTTGTAACCTGCCTTCTATCAGAGGATATTTTCCTCCAAATTTGGCCAAACCTGCACACCTTCCCAGTGATAAATTCCTCCATTTTTCTTTTTCTTTTTCTTTTTCTTTTTCTTTTTCTTTTTCTTCTTTTTCTTTTTCTTTTTCTTTTTCTTTTTCTTCTTTTTCTTTTTCTTTTTCTTTTTCTTTTTCTTTTTTTTTCTTTTTCTCTCTTTCTTTCTTTCTTTCTTTCTTTCTTTCTTTCTCTACATATTACTTTTTTAATCAAGAGGGGCTAGAAGGACCATCTCTGGCAGCACTGGGAACCCAAACCCAGCAATATCGGCTCCAGTCCAGGAGCAGCTGGAACTAAAAGCAGGGATGGTGACAGCAAAGTGTGCACTGGCTAAGGAAATAGTGTCAGGCTAGAAAAACAAAACCTTTCCATTTCTGATTCGTTAATAAGAGCAAGCTGTGTTTCCTTGCATATCTTTAATATTCCTGCCCATACCATCCAGTAGTCTTACGCAGAGATGCTCAGTCTACCAATATGCTGTAAAATATGCCATAGTAATCATGAGCATCCCTTTAGAGAGAGAAAGTTTGGAGGGATTGAAGGCTTTTTCAGGTTAATGTTGTTTTCTGCAGCTCTTTTCTGTAATCTCAGCTTTTCCAGCATGGACAGGCAGTTTTGGAGGCATTGTAGGATGTTCCATACCTGCATGCTTCAGGGGATGAGCAGAAAAAGTTAATGCATCTTTTACATCCATTAAAAAAAACCCCAACCAAATACATCTCTTCAACATCTTCATAAAAGACTTGGATGCAGGACTCAAAGGGATACTAAGTCAGTTTGCTGATGATACTAAATTGGAAGGGGCTGTTGACTCCCTTGAAGGCAGAGAGGCCCTGCAGAGACCTCGACAAATGAGAGGGCTGGGCAATCGCCAACCGTATGAAGTTTAACAAGGGGCACCACTGGTTGTGTGTCTAGACTGGGGAACGAAAGGCTGGAGACCAGCACCACGGAAAGGGATCTGGGTATCCTGGTTGATGGCAAGTTGAATAAGAGTCAGCAGTGCCCTGGCAGCCAGGAGAGCCAATCATGTTTTGGGATGCATAAGGCAAAGCATTGCCAGCCAATCAAAGGAGGTGATTGACCTGCTCTGCTCTGCATTGGTGCTGCCTCACCTCAAGTGCTGTGTGCAGTTTGGGGTGCCTCAATATAAGAAAGATATAAAGGTATTAGAAAATGTCCAAAGAAGGGCAACGAAGATGGTGAATGGTCTGGTGGGAAGCCATACAAAGAGTGACAAGTGGTCACGACGCCAAGACTGCCAGAGTTCAAGAAGTGTTTGGACAATGTTCTCAGGCACATGGTGTGATTCTTGGGGCTGTCCTGTACAGGGCCAGGAGTTGGACTTCCATGGTCCTTATGGGACCCTTCCAACTCAGGATATTCCATGATTCTGTGAACTTTTCCGATAGCAGAAGCTCCCTGGCTGCATAGGCTTTGAAATATTAGCCCCTGAGAAAGATTTTCTGAGCTCTTTTGGGTAATTAGCATTTTTTTAGCAGACTGGTACTTCACCTCCAGGTCCTGGTTTTCAGTGGTTGCTTGTCCTACATCCCAGGGAGCCCAGAGCCGTGTTTCCAGCAGGGAGCTCTGGCCCCAGTACCTGATGCCCATAGGATACTTGACCAAAGTGGTGGGAGAGACAGGGTGAAAAGCAGGTGGAGGAGATAAGAGAGTTCTCAGCCCTTTGGCTTTCCAGCATGTTTGCTCAGCAATGTTGAGTGCTGCGCTAGAGCCACCACCTTCTTGCAGACTAAACAGTTGCAGTGTTTTCTCCCATGATCAAAAGAATTTAGTAAAGGGTCCTGGTATGAAACTTTACATGAACTCTGGGTGCCATGAATATCTCTGGCTAGAAGTGTTAACTCCTTCAGTTCCTTCCTTGCCTGTGCAGTACAATGTCTGGTCAAATGAAGGGAAAACCCATCCCATGATGAATCTGGCCAGCTGCTCCCCATGCGCTCCTACCTGATGTGTTTCTGCACACCCATCCTTCTGGGGTTTTTTTCCTTTCTTTTAAAGGAGGAATCCAAGATCTCTGGTCATAATGGAGCTCAGAGGTCCTCAGTTCAGGAAAGACATGGACCTGTTGGAGTGGGTCCAGAGGAGGCCATGAAGATGCTCAGAGGGCTGGAGCACCTCTCCTAAGAGGACAGGCTGAGAGAGTTGGGGTTGTTCAGCCTGGAGAACAAAAGGTGCTGGGGAGACCTTAAAGCACCTTCCAGTACTTAAAGGGGACTTAGAAAAAAGATGGTGCATTGGTTTGACATGGCCTGGTTTTAGGTAGCAGGGGGGCCACAAAGATGGCTCCTGTGAGGAAGCTGCTGGAAGCTTCTCATCATGTCTGGCAGAGCTAATCCCTGATGGCTCTGAAGATGGACATGCTGCTGGCCAAAACTGGGCCAATGAGAGAGGTTGGTAATGCCTCTGAAATGACATATTTAAGAAAATCAAAACAAAGTCATGAGGGTTTGCTTCCAGTCAGAGGAGTAGGTGAGAACACGTGAGGGAAAACAACATGGTGACACCAAGGTCAGTGCAGAAGCAGGGGGAGGAGGTGCTCCAGGCGCTGGAGCCAAGATTCCTCTGCAGGCCATGGTAAAGACCATGGTGAAGCAGGTTGTCTCCCTGCAGCCCATGGATCCACGGGGGATGCAGAGATCCACCTGCAGCCCATGGGGGAGGTGCCCATGCTGGAGTGGGTGGATGCCTAGAGGAGGCTGTGATCCAGTGGAAGATCTGGTGGAGAGAGAGGGCCCCTGCTTCCAGGCTGGAGCAGCCTGTCCTTAGAGGACTGCACCCCGTGGAAAGAGAGAGCCATGGCACAGCATTTTTGGGAGAACTGTCTCCCGTGGGAGGGACCCCATGGGCTCACAGGGGAAGACTCCTCTCCCGGAGCAGCAGAAGGAAATCTCAGTGATGAACTGACCAAACTCCCATGCCCTGTCTCCCTGTGCTGTCGATGGGAAGGAGGGAGGGGCTGGGGGGTTGGAAGGTGTTCTAAGGGCTTATTTTACTTCTCATTATCCTCCTCTGATTCTGTTAGTAATAAATTCACTTCACAACTTAAGTTGAGCCTGTTTCACCCTTGAAGTGTTTCTCCCGATCCTTAGCTCACTCATGAAGCCTTCGTTAACTTTTTTCCTTTTCTCTCCTCTGCCCAGCTGTGGCAGGGGAGGATGAGCGAGTGGCTCTCGTGGGTGCCTGGTGCTGGGCCAGTGTCAAACCATGACAGATGGGAACAGACTTTCTAGTAGGGCCTGTGGGAACAAATATTCAGAGGGTGGTAAAACACTGGCACAGGTTGCCCAGAGAGGTGGTGGATGCCCTATCCCTGGAAACATTGAAGGTCAGGTTGGACAGGACTCTGAGCAACCTGATCTAGCTGAAGATTTCCCTGCCCATGGCAGGGGGATTGGACTAGATGACCTTTAAAGGTCTCTTCCAAACCAAACCATGATTCTACGATGCCCCATGCCTCTTGGACCTGTTTGTAGTCCTCTGTGTGCATTGAGGTCCATCCAAAGGTTGTCTGCTTTCCTGTACTACCCAGCTCAGGGACTTCCACTTCAGGGGCAGGTTTTAGGGATGGGATAAGCCACCAGGGCTTCATTCATCCACCAGTCCTGGCTTGAAGAGAAGCAGAGGTCACTCTACAGTCAGTTCAGTAGACTGATGGTCCCAGTTCCACTCCATGGTGAAGCACCAAGCACGTACTCGCTAGAAAGTTCTTAGATCCCACAGGGAAAGCATCCTGCTGCCATCTTTCAGAAACCCAGGCAAATCCCTCCTAGGACCCAGACTATATGAACCAGGAACTCCCATACAGAAACCCTCCTCATGGCAAATGGGATTAGCTTCCTGCTTTTTTCCCTGCTGTACTAGTTTGAAAACAAACCAGTGGGAGGCACCAAGTCAGAATAACAATTTAATAAAGAATAAATAAAGGCAGAAAACAGTGGGTTAAACTGACAGAGTCAGGATACAACCTGACACCCTATTAATCAGGGTGGCGGTAGCAGTCCAATAAGATGATGGCTATAGTCCTCCTGAAGTGATGGATGTGGCTCGAAGCAGTAGTCCAGTAGAAGGGTCTGTTCTTCCTCAGAAAAGCCCAGTGGTGGCTATGTAGCTCCTGTCCTCTGGGAATCCAGTGGGAAGGTTGTCTGTGGTGTTCAGAATCTCTGATTATATCCAGGATGGAATGCTTGGTTCCTCCTTCTGGGTGGAGCATCTCACAATGGGATGATGAGTCATGAGGCCAGGTGTTGATGGACTCATTAACAGAAGATAGTCCGGAGGGAATTATCTCTGAGTCATGCAGCAAGGCATTGATGGGCCATTAACAGAAAGATAGTCCGGAGGGAGGAGGCCAGGAATCACTGCCCCACCTGGTTTCAACAGCTCATGAGGATGGTAATAGAATACACTGCAACCCAGGACACCTGCCTGGTTTCATTCATCCACTGGCAAGCTGGTGTTACAATGGGGCAGCTTCTTTTCAAATGCAAGTGGAATTTCTCCAGCTATGATGCCTGGATGAAGCAGCACCTGCATCCATGGCCACTTTTCCTTCTCTTATATCCCTCTTTCCAAATCTGGCCTGTCCCCATAGATCCCCTAGCACCTCTGCCTTATAAAGAGAACATGTTTCATGTGAAGAGCTTAAAATACGAAAGCATCCTGCTGGCAAAATCTATCTGGCCTCCGTGCATCCCCCCAGGCTGCAAGGCTGAGTATTTCCAGCAGCGGCATTTGCAAGCAGGATCCATCCATCCATCAGCCTCTGTTGGGGTCCCAATCATCGCCCCAAGTTGATGTTGGGCATTTTTTCAGGCACAGAAGTGGCCTCTAAGCAGATATGCATATGGTGTTTGGGCTCAGACCTTGCCCTGATGAGGGGAAGGGCTTGAAAACTGCCCATCAAACCATCCCTACCCATATAAAACAGCTCCTCTACACTTGTTTGAGGGATTTCTTCAAACCAGCATGGTTTTAAACTGATCTCTTGCTTTGGGAAATGCTGCCCGTGGGCAGGGAGATTTATATTAATATATTTTACCATGGAATGGGGGTACCAGCACTGCTGCAGATGCTGGGATGAGCAGAGATCTGCTGTGCTTAATGCCCTCTCTTCCTACCACCTCCATGTAACAGGGAGGGGATTGCTGACCTGAGGACAGAATGCTCTTGGGGACATGGATGCTTTGCCCTGTCGTAGCGAATGGCTGCCCAGGAGAAGACTCATGGTGTCTCCCAACATCCAAAGGTAGCCTGAAGTTTTCCCACACATGCTTGCAAAGACAAAGGACACATCACTGCCTCAGGGTTCGTGCAGCACCGCGACTTAAATATAGCAAGAATCTTCTGAAATGCTCCAGAGGAGCAAGCCTGCTGATGGAGAGCTGCCTCATCCAGGCATTATAGCCATGGGGCGTCTGCAGGGTCGGGTCAAATGGTGCTCTGACAACAACCCAGCAAGGAAATTGATTTGTATTTCTTCATGGTCCCTTGTCTCCCCACCACTCCCTCTCCACAGGACTGAGAGGTTGGCTTCTGGGTCTCAAAGGTATCATTAGTTCCTTATGTCTGTGTGTCCTATGGTCTGTTCATGTTCTTCTGCTCACTGTAAGGTCTGGCTAGGGCAGGCAATGACATTTTTCTGTGTGATTGTGTCTGGATTCATGGGATAACAGGGCTTTTAAGTGATGATAAACTGCTGTTATCCAGCTGAGCTGACATTCCTGGCAAGTGTTTGGAAATCCAGAAAGGTGCAAGATAGGAAGGGTGGCAATAAAATTAAGTAATGAAGAAGACAACTCCATCACCTGGGTACTGCTGGAGGAGGTGCTGGTGAACATCCAGGACAAAATGGTGTTTGCTGTTTGTGGTATGCAGACCATGCTACTTCACCCTCTTGGTCAACACAGAGCTTCCACCAAGACAGTGTTTCAAGATCTCTAGCAATTGCTAAGGTTAACAGCTGTGCTTTTCTATTTGCACATTCATCATTATCACAGAATCACAGAATGGGTAAAGTTGGAAGAGACCACAGTGGGTCATCTGGTCCAGCCTCCCTGTTCTAGCAATGTTGTCCTAGAGCACATTGCACAGGATTGCATCCAGATGGTTCTTGAATATCTCCAGTAAGGGAGACTCCCCAACCTCTCTGGGCAATCTGTTCCAGTGCTACGTCATTTGTACAGTAAAGAACATTATGTTCCCACCTGTGTGCTTTAGACCTCAGATAAATTGATAATTAACTACTTGCACCTCCGCAGCCCCTGAGGACCTCAGAGACATTGCTAGTTCAAGGTGCAAGATGCCCACATTGGGTGGGTAATTGCTGCTGATCCTGGATCTGGAGCCAGAGAGGTCATCGTGAGGCCAGGGGGCAGGAGGTTCAAGTGACCACTCGCTTGGTTACCTCAGGGTGTTTGGAGACACGGGAAGTACCCACAGCTCCTGTTGGCTCTGGTTATCAGCTGCCTCAGTTACCCAAGCTGGAGGAATTTCAAATTCATGTATGTTCCTAATCGTGGGAGTTTGGTCAGCATCTCCTTTAGGAGAACCAGGAGTTTTCTGATCTTGGTTTCCCCTTTCTGCCCAAATTCTTTTGAGAGTAATAAGCACTATTTGTGTCTGTCCGATGGCTGCAGGACCTTTGGTGAGTTGTTCTTGTAGAATTGGTCAGTGGCATTTAATGCAAGTTATATATCAGCTGATGGTCAGCTGATGGGTGATAGGTGCTCACAGAGTGGTGGTCGCAGTCCTGGTAACCTGGACCTTCACCACGCAATGCATTTTGGAGATCTCTGTGATTAGAAATGTTCAGAGAGCTGTGGCCATCATGGAACCAAGTCCACACTGAAGGCCACCAGTAGGATTTACTGCTCTTCCCAAAGTGGCCAAAACACCCTGAAAAGAAGCCAGTGCATGTTCATCTGGTTCATATCCAGCTTGGAGGAAATTGTGTGATTAAAGTCTGAGTGAAATGCCTCATGGCTGAGTGAAGCCAGGACCTTTGTGAGTCTGGGCACAGGGTATCACCTGTAATTTAAAAGCTTTATCTGCTTTAAATGTCAATAGCTCCTTTTTTGGAGTAATAATAATTTCCTTGATTTGCATTTATCAGTCACACACTCTGAAGCACTTTGCATAGGAAGAGTAAATCGTTCCCATTTGCCAGCTGGGAAATCAGGGTACAGAGGTGATAGGACCTTACACAGGACTGGAAATAAATCTGTCTTCTGTGCTGTGGTTTCCCAGTCTTGTGTGGAAGCTGTTGTCTCAAAGCAGGTTGTCTATCATCGTCTTACTCTGCTTTGTCCTATTGTCCCTTTAGTAGCAGTAACATTGTGAAAAACAAAGTTCACTCTCCTGTTAGGATTGAAAAGTTTAATAAAGGACAATAAGGGACAAAGATAATAAAGCAAAAGTCATAGCGCTGGGTGCTTTGGCCTTCAGCCAAGAGCACACCTACTCTCTTGGAGACACCCTTTACATACACCTGGAGTATTACATATTCATAAACAATTATACATATTCAAAACCCTTTCCAGGAACAGTTCAAAATGGAATGCAGTTCTCCCGTCTCGGCTTGCGGCTTGGTAGTTCCCGGAATCAGCAGATCGCTGTGGGGATATCTTATCTGTTGCTGATAGTTGGTATGCCGGTAGCAGGAGCCCAAATAGTAGCTATTTCTAAGTTTTTGGTTGAATGAAAAAGTATTAAAAAACCACATCTTCACAACAAAACTACCTTATATAGCATCTGTTTTGTAATAAAGCTATTTTACATATAGCATCTATTTGTGACAAAACGACTGTTACAAAAGCTACTTTTAACATCACTTATTTTAACATTTGCAGAAAGCCAATATTATAGCATCTATTTATCACAATTCCCCCTCTTCTATTTTTACAAATCATTTGGCTTGAGCAATAATTCTTGTTTTCTGACTTTCATTATTTGCTCATTTTTTTCACAAATCAATCTTGCTTCTTCAAAGGGATCTCCCATATTATTTTGTTTCCTTAACACCATTATTTTTTGTGCCGTTCCAGATGTAGCTAATTTGGGGTCCACAGGCATTGTGACTACTTGCATACCTTGGACTACGCTGGTGATTAGTGGAATAAAACAGGGGATCAAGCAAGGAAGAAATATCAAACCAGCTGCAGCGCATAAAAGGAAGAATCCTAGCTTCTTCCACCATTCTATTCCCAATACATTACCCCACCAGCTAGCTTTTAACATTGATTCCCATTTTTGGACTGGTACATGGGCTATTTTTCTGATATCTTTGGCTATATCTAGGATGGCATCCCCGTTGTCATCTATTTTCAAACAACAATCTGATGTATTAAATTTTCCACAAACACCCCCTTCCTCAGCTAATAAATAGTCCAAAGCCAACCTGTTTTGATACACTGCAGCTCGGGTTTGGCTTTGTTGACTTGATATCAATTCTAGTGGTCGGGCAGTCTTGTTTGTTATTATCTCCACAACTGCTTGGAGTCTTATAATATGATTCAGCATATAAATCAGGGTTCGATATCCCCAGCTCCCATCTTGTGCCCAGGTGGCTGGCCCATATGTTTCCAGTATGCGTTCAGGGGGCCATTCTTCATCTCCCCACTTTTGATATCCCCCAATCAATTCCCTTTTATTCCTTTTTAAGTCCTCATGAACTGGTACTCCTAATTGATCTCCATCTGATCCTGGTAAAAGGAAAAATCCTGGCTGTATGATCCCCAGAGTACAACTCCCTTTCCATGGGCGGGGAAGTTCTGGGTATGCTCTTTTCCCACATATCCAAAATAAGCCATCTGGTGCTTTCCAATAATCATTTCTCTGTTCATTTATATTCTCCCAAAATTTTGATATTTCTGGGATCCCAAAATAAGGACTCTTGCCTGTGTCATTGCATTGAAAAAGTTTGGTTTCATTATTATACTTGCAATTTTTCCCTCCTGTTTTTCTCTGGGTCCAATACAGAGTTGGTTTTTCTGGGATCCACCATGTAGAAGTTCCATTACTAGCTCTATATCTCTTGCAGGGAGTATTCCCTACTTCATTAAGAAAATTCTTTCCAGTGCGCCAGAGACATTCTTCTCCTATTACTGCTGAACTTAGAATCCACCCTTCTGGTCGGCTTTCCCCTCTTATATTTGTCCGGTTCCATTTAAGGAGTTCAGCCGGGCCTAAGCTACTGCCGTTCTGTGGCCATTCTTCTGACATTAAGGCCTCTCCACAGACCCAGCAATTGGTTACGTTTAGTTCCTTACTTATTCTTTCCCCCAATTCCACAAACAGATTTTTTCCAAATCTCGAGATATCGATTTCCTTTTCTAATTGCTGTTTAAGTTTTGTATATAAATCTTGGCGTGGGGTTAACACAGAATTAGATTGCTGTGTTACCTTTGCCTTTCCATTTACTACTTGTTCTTTTACCAAATCTTGGACCTTACCTTTAAAGGCAAATATGAAACAAACCCATCTTTCTCCTTTTGGACATTCATTTCTTCCTAAGTTTTCTGCAATCCAGTATTTTTTCCCGTTTTGCGTACAGGTACTTAGTTTGGAAGGGTTATAACAGTGACTGTTGACGTGGGTGTGTGTAATAAAAAAGGAACCTCGGTTTCTTTCCATGTAAAGTTTCCGGTAGCACTTGTGACATGATTTTTCCGGTATCCTGAAAGATGAGAAACAAAAAACAAGAAGGAGGAGTAATAGCGGTCCGGTATGGCTTATACCCCCACCTCCCATGTCTATGGGCTTGCTGCCCACAGCAGGTGTATATGATCTTCTTGGCGGCGAGTTATAGTTGCCAATCCGGTCTTGCCCTCTATTTCCTTGTTACCTCCTTTGCTTTTTTCCAGGCAAATCAGCTGTTAATTTTCACACCGTTCCTCAGGCACCTCCCACTCAACAGGCACTAGTAATTCTCATCCACAAGGCAAAGTTATAATCTCAGGGAATAAATTTGTTATTTAACACCCCATACAAAGGGATGTTGTTTGTGTGAATTGCAGTACCAATTTTTACAATTTATGTATTCACATTTAACCCAGCCAGCATGATAGAGGTTGTGATATCTCGAGATTAGGATACAGTCTATTAAAACATGAAGACTTTTTCAGTTGGATTATTCAATACCACCCAGTCCTCGTTTAAGAGTCAACTTGATATCACCCGGCTTAGATGTTATAGTCCATTCCTTCGGTTCCTCCACTGGTCCTTTTATTCTGCCGGAGTGGATCCACCCTCTTTCCCTGGTTCGGATCACTGCCTCAGTCGTCAGTAGTACCTGAAAAGGACCTTCCCATTGTGGAGTTAAAGACTGCTCTTTCCATGTTTTTACTAGTACCCATTTTCCTGGATGGATATTATGGATTTTGAAGTCTAAAGGTGTGGTTTGAGGGATTATCCCTTTCAACCTCAAATTTTCCAGCAATTTTGCAATTGTGGTGACGTATTTTCTAACACTCATTTCCCCTACTTCATAAGTAGCATTTTCATGTTGGGTGGTCAGGAAGGGTAATCCAAACATCATCTCATAGGGTGACACTCCCAGGTCTGACCTGGGTTGTGTTCGGACTCTCAGCAGGGCCAAAGGTAAACATTTTACCCATGACATTTGTGTTTCAATCATTAGTTTTGTTAAAGTCCTTTTTAAAGTCTGGTTATCCTTTCTACCCGGCCCGAACTTTGTGGATGCCATGGGGTATGTAGTTCCCATTTTATTCCCAAGGCTTCAGTTATTTGATGTAAAACTTTTGATGTAAAATGTGTCCCCCTATCTGAATCTATTCTATTAACCATTCCATACCTGGGAATAATCTGTTCTAAAAGGGTTTTACACACCACATTAGCTGTAGCTCTGATAGTGGGAACAGCTTCTACCCAATGAGTTAAATGGTCTATTATTACTAATAAAAACTTCCACCTCTGTACTTGGGGAAGTTCAATAAAGTCCACTTGAATACTCTGAAACGGTCGCAGAGCTAACTTGCGGCCTCCCAGTGTTGTCTTTTTCATTACCTTTTTATTTAACTTTTGGTAAGTTATACATTTATCAGTTACTTGCTTTGCCAATCTGAAGATCCCAATGCATCCATAATTCCTTAAAAAGTGATCGCATAGGGCTTGAGTACCCCAATGAATTTTCTGATGTATGTCTTCTAATATTTTTCTAGTAAGTGGTTTATTAAGTAACTGCCTCCCATCAGGGAGTTTCCATTTTCCAGATTGATCTTGCTCTCCCCCTATCTTGCTTAATTCTTTTTCTTCTTCTTTACTAAATTTTGGAATTTCTAATTCTTCCTTATTTGGGGTTAAAATTAACATAACCCTTTTGGCCCCATTTTCTGCTGCATCTTTAGCCTCTTGATCTGCCAAGTTATTCCCTCTTATTTCTGCGGTCATTCCCCTTTGGTGTCCTCTAACATGTACTACAGCTATCTCTTCAGGTAATTTTAATGCCTCTAAAACCTCTAAGATGAGTCCCTCATGTACCAGTCCCTTTCCCTTTGAATTAAGTAACCCCCTTTCTTCCCAGATTTTTCCAAAGGTGTGTACTACCCCAAAGGCATAGCACATTTTGGACTGCATGAGGTGTACACACAATTAGTTTACTGCCAAAAGTAAGTTTTACGGCTTTCTTCTACCAGAATAGCCATAGCTGCTATAGCTTGAATACATATTGGCCAGCCATGGCTCACTGGATCCAGCAATTTAGACAAATAAGCCACTGGCCTTTTCACTCCTGCCCATTCCTGGACCAAAACTCCATGAGCAACTCCATTTTCCATATTCACATACAGATGAAAGGGTTTTTCTAGTGAGGGTAAGCTTAAAGCTGGTACTGAGGCTAACTTTAACTTCAATTCTTCAAATTTGTTGTCATCCTTTCTGGTCCATTTTATGTTGTTCCCCTCCGTTAATTTTTCATATAGAAATTTTGCTGTCTGTGAATACCATTCGATCCATAGTCTGCAGTATCCCAACAATCCAAGCAGTCTTCTAACTTCCTTCTTTGAAGAAGGAGGGGGAAGGGATAGAATCCCTGCAATCCTTTCAGGATTAAGTTTTTGGCTACCTTTACTTATTAAGTGACTAAGATACTTTACTTCTGATTCTGTAAATTGTAGTTTCCCCTTTGATACCCTTAATCCTTTTTCCCCAAGAAAATTCAACAGTTTTATGGTAGCCTCCCTAACTTCAACTTCAGCTTCTCCTGATAATAAAAGGTCATCCACATACTGGATAATTTGTATTCCAGGAGGAGTGGGGAAGGTCTGCAATATTCCTTCTAAAGCTTGCCCAAATAGATTTGGAGACTCAGTAAATCCCTGTGGCAATTTTGTCCACCTTAATTGCTGTTTTCTCCCAGTACTTGGATCCTCCCATTTAAAAGCAAAAATATTTCGACTATCTTCTGCCAACGGGCAAGCCCAAAAGGCATCTTTAAGATCCACAACACTAAACCACTGATGCTGAGGTGGGACTTTACTTAACAGGGTATAGGGGTTGGGTACCACCGGGTAACGGGTCCGTGTTCTCTTGTTAACTTCCCTTAAGTCTTGTACCAATCTATATGTCCCATCAGATTTTCTTACTGGGAGAATAGGGGTGTTATGAGGAGACATGCAAGGTTCCAATGTCCCATCTTTTATCAACTCTTCTATTACTGGCTTTAGGCCTTCCCTTCCTTCTAAAGATATAGGGTACTGACGCACACGTATGGGGCATTCTTCTCTCTCAGTTGTGACCCTTATGGGGTCAATATTTAATCCTCCCCTATTTCCTTCCCCAGCCCAAACTTCTTTGTTAATTTTTTCCTTATCTTCTTGGCTAAGTTTTAACACTTTAGCTGTCATCTTCCCTTCTTCTGGTATGACCCCTATTCCTAATTGCACCTGCAAATCCCTCCCCAATAAGTTGCAACCTGCCCTAGGAACTAGTAAGACATCTCCCATCCCTATTCTGGTTTCCCCTTCAATCACCACATTTTTAATGACAGGAACTTGAAACCCTTCCCCTTTTGCTCCTGTCACCTTCACAGTGTCATTACTCAAATCACACCCTCTTGGAATATTTATTACACAAGTTCTTTCTGCTCCTGTATCAACTATAAATTCAAATACCTCCTCTTGGGGGCCTACTTTTAAAGTTATCAAAGGCTCTAGATGGTATTTATCCCCCAGAAAATAGAGCCCATGACCTCCCTATTCTTCTTCTGGGTGTATCTCTTGAAAAATTTTCAGGTTCCTTTTTAGATGACGGCATTCCCTCTTATAGTGCCCTCTTTTCCCACAATAAAAACAGGTATTTGCCACTTGTTCCTGGGATTTTAATGGTACCGAAATTCTATGTTTTTCCTTTTCTCTATCTCTGAACCCCGGATTTCTGGGTGTGGTATTTGGGGGCATCGGGTTCTCCTGGGAGTTATTTTCCCGCTTAGTAGCTACCATAATTTTTGCTTTTATCTTGGCTTTTTCCTCAGCTCTTGGTACATAAAACTTTTGAGCTTCCCTTAGTAATTCATTTAATGCCCACTGGTGCCAATTATCTATCTTTTCCAGCTTTTTTTTTTCTAATATCTGGCCAGGCATGGGTGACAAAGTTAACTCTCAATAGAGCTTGCCCAGCTATGCTCTCAGGGTCAATTCTGGAGTATTGTTCCATATTTTTCCGGAGTCTTTCTAACCAATCAGTTGGAGTCTCCTCTTTCCCTTGTTGCCCATCAAAAGCCTTGCTGACATTCTGCCCTCGGGGGGCTGCCTCTTTTATTCCTTTGATTATCAGTTTACGATAATCACTCATATGTGCCCGCCCCGCCTCTTCATTGTGGTTCCAGTTAGGAGGTGCTATTGGCATTTTCTGGTCCCCAGGTGGACCCTGTTGATTCTCTCTTTCCCAAATCCTCATTCCAGCAGCTCTAATCATCTGGCATTCTTCTGGGGAAAATATTATATTCATTATAGACTGCATTTCTTCTCAAGTAAAAATATTGGGACCTAAGAATTGGTTTAATTGTTCAGCTGTACCTATGGGATCTTCTAACAATCCTTTAATTTCCTTTTTATAATTCCTGACTTCTGAAGAAGTCAAAGGAACATTCACAAACCCCGTCCCCCCTTGAACCCCTCCCATCAGCATTTCTCATAATGGGAATAAATTGATCTCTTGATCCCAACCTTTCTGTTCCTCAACCATCATAACTTTAGAAGAGACCCTTTTTCTTTGTTTTGGAGTAGTGGCAGGAGAGGAGTTGTCGAACTGTCTTTGAGTTTTAACTGAGTTTCTCCTAGTATTTTGGTATGGTGCTCCTTCGCTGAGAGGGGGACACATTGGAACTACTGAAGCCGGCAGCGAGGCCGGAACCGCCAGCGAAGGAGGTGCTGTTGGCGTGCTTAGAGCCAGGACGGAGGCGAAAGCGCCGGGGTTGGTCAGGGCCGCGGCCGGTGTGGGTACAGCCGGCGCGTGCAGGGCAAGGGCAGGGGCAGAGGCGGGGGCACCGGAGCTGGCCGGAGCCACGGCTTGTGTGGGCACAGCCGGTGTGTGCAAGGCAGGGGCAGGGGCCACAGCCAGTGAGGCATTGTATGAAGGTGGTAATACTTCCAGGGGGTCCCAGCCCTTTTCTTTCTTTTCCTCTGCTCGCTCGGTCTCTGGGGTCTCTGATATCTTAAGAACTTTTAATCCTGGTAGTTCTATATCTCCTGTCCAACAAGAGGCATATTCCTTTTCTTCCAAATCACACGGTTCCTTTGAATTCACAAATGCATTTAAAGCTTGACAAATCCAAGCTTCAGAAGACCTGTACCTAGGCCAGTAGACGTGATCGGGTCTTATTTCTTTTTTTGTCCATTCTATCATACAATACCGAATCATTTTTATTTTATCCTTTTCCTTTGTACAGGGATCACTATCCCGGTTAGCTAACTTAACTCCCAGAGGACTTTCTTGGGGTATATCTGCTGGCACCTTTTTACTCCTTTTTTCCCTTGAACTCAACTTACTGGTTCCTTGTCCCATTATTTACTATCTCAAACTGGTACCTGGTCCCCCGTTTTTGCTCTAACCTGCCCCTCTGGCAACTGAAAAACCCCCCTCCCCTCACAGCACAGAAAACCTTTTTCCTTTTATCATATACTAATATAATGTAATCCACCTCCCTCCAGATATTAAAGTCAGATTTTAAATTAGCAATCTATATTACATATATTTCCAGTCACTCTTACTCACTCACTTTTATTTCTTTAATATGTCTCATTCATTCTCACTCACAACAAGAAAACACAATGATAAGGTACCTTGATTTTTAAAATCACTTGTTAGTATTCACCCACGGGTATTATTTTCAAATAAAATGGTAAAATTCCAAATGTTGTTGGCCAACCCCAGATTCTCTTGGGTATAGTATCCCACACTTCCCGCCTAGAGTAATTTTTCTAGCCTCTGTGTGTTCCAACCCTCAATCCGGCAACTTTTCTGGGATTGGGGATCCTCACTTTCGTCCCGTTTCCTAGTGGATTGTGCCAGGAAACCCCTTTGCTCCCTTTTTCCTGGGGGTCCCACCCCCTTCCTTGGGACCCAGTCCCAGTTCCCCCAGGGGAATCTTTCACTCCTTTTATCTTTCGCTTCGTCTCCTCGCTGGCCGCCTTTCTCGCGAAAAGTCGGAACCGCAGCTCTCAGAGACTCCGCACTCACTTCGCAGGTCTGGGGTAACCAGCCCGCGTCTCATTCACACACCAGTCAACCCCCGTATCCGCCCCCCCGGAAATACTTTCAATCCCTTTTCTTGTCCAGGTCTTCGTGCACGAGAATTGTGGGGCTAGTTGCCACGGTTTCTTAGGGAGCCTCTTTTTACCTTTTTTTTTTTTGCTTTATTTGTCCCTTTCTTGTCCATGGGCTGTCAACCTGCAACCGCCGATTCACACCAGAAGAAACGGAGTGGGCCGCCTCCCCCGCTCGGGATCTCCCAGGGTCTCGGAGGCTAGGTATTTGATCCCGGACGAAGTCCCCAGTTGTGAAAAACGAAGTTCACTCTCCTGTTAGGATTGAAAAGTTTAATAAAGGACAATAAGGGACAAAGATAATAAATTCACAGCGCTGGGTGCTTTGGCACTCAGCCAAAAGCACATCTGCTATCTTGGAGACACCCTTTACATACACCTGGAGTATTCCATATTCATAAACAATTATACATATTCATAAACAATTATACATATTCAAAACCCTTTTCAGGAACAGTTCAAAATGGAATGCAGTTTTCCCGTTTCGTCGGTAGTTCCCGGAATCAGCAGATCGCTGTGGGGATATCTTATCTGTTGCTGATAGTTGGTATGCTGGTAGCAGGAGCCCAAATAGTAGCTATTTCTAAGTTTTTGGTTGAATAAAAAAGTATTAAAAAACCACATCTTCACAACAAAACTACCTTATATAGCATCTGTTTTGTAATAAAGCTATTTTACATATAGCATCTATTTGTGACAAAACTACTGTTACAAAAGCTACTTTTAACATCACTTATTTTAACATTTGCAGAAAGCCAATATCATAGCATCTATTTATCACAACATGGACAGGGATGCTGTGGTGGGATCTCAGTATGCTTCAGTTCTCAGGGCCTGTCAACAGGGTGCAGGCAGAGAGGCCAGAAGTGTTGCTGCAGGTCACTGGAGGAAGAGCAGAGCCCATGGAAGAGCTGATGGTCCCACCTCATGTCCCACCATCTCCAGTACTTTAGTATAGCAAAGGAGCTTCAGTAGTGGTGTCCATGTGGAGTGAGATGTACATGATGAAGCTGTGGGGAGTAGATCTGATTCAGAAGCTCTTGGTGAGACTCCAAGCATCCACAGACAGAGCTGTTTGATCACTGCCTGGTGCTGTCACAGTGTTACGGTCTGGTTTTTAAAGTTATTAGAAATGCCTTTGCCTTAATTAAGGTGCAAATGAGACCATATACCAAAGTCAATAGTATGGGTTTCATTTAATAGTAAATATGAGAGAGAGAGAGACAGAGAGAAAGAAAGGAAGAGAAAGAAATAGAAAAGAGGTGGGGGGATAGAAAGAGAGCGATAGAGACAGATTAAAGAAAATATCACCACTCCAGGGATCCCAACGATGTTCCGTTGATCCTCTCCAGCTGGTCTTCTTGGTGGTGAGGGTCCCCCAAAAAGCATAGAATCTGATGGATTAATATACGTTTAGGCCAGGTGGGAATGCCCAGGCACCTCCCCCGGGGAGGGTGGTGGGGGGAGTCTCTTGCAGCAGGCTCTGGATCTGTTGCATCATTTTGCATCACATGCAGTCCTGTGGTGCAAGGCCTCTGGGGAGCGCTTTAGGGAGTCTTCGATGGATTATGACACCCCCTCAGCTGCTTCTCAAGTTAATGTTCCATGGGTGTGGCCTGTGGGGTTGGGGGTTTCACAGCTGGGCCCGTTTGTGTAAGGGAGGATGAGTGTTCAGTGCCTCTGACCAGAGGTTAC
This sequence comes from Lycocorax pyrrhopterus obiensis, assembly GCA_014706295.1. Classification (NCBI taxonomy): domain Eukaryota; kingdom Metazoa; phylum Chordata; class Aves; order Passeriformes; family Paradisaeidae; genus Lycocorax; species Lycocorax pyrrhopterus. Next base: position 12,189,123 of record JACSVZ010000030.1, read on the forward strand.
GCCACGCACCCGAAACCTCCTCCTTCCCCCCTCAGTTGCAGGGGAGTCTGTGTAAACTTGGCCTCTGTGGGCTGTGGTCTCCCCCACCCCAAACCCAGCCAGGGATGATTTTCTGCTCTGTTTGGCTTTCTTGTGGATAAATTCTTCTCCCTCAGCCTTGTTTGTTTCTCCCTAGGCTAGGATGATTGAACAATAGCATCTTATCTAGGTGGTTTAACTTACAGTCCAAAGTTCCAGTCAGGTATCTTCAGGGAGGCTTCTTTGGTTGTAGCTTCTTTATACAGTTTTTGTTATAATGGGCAAAACTCTTTTATATCAATGTTTGAGGCATGAACTATTTCAGTCTCTGACAAACTCACAGTCCAAAGTTCCAGTCAGGCATCTTGAAGGAGGGGTGGGCTTCTGTGGTTGTAGCTTCTTTATACAGTTTTTGCTATAATGGGCAAAACCCCTTCATAACAATGTTTAAGGCATGAACCATTTCAGACACACAGGTTTCTTCAGCACCTCCTGAGCTTCTTCCAAATTCCAGTGCTATAAACTACTCATCTCACTGGGTTATACTCCCCAGAAAGCAAAGCTGTGCTCTAGAGCCTCCTCCAAGCCAGGACCTAAATGCAAGTAGTATTTAAATTATAAACAGGGAATAATGCAGTGATGTTAAGTGTTCAAAATGTCATTTATGAAACCCTTTCTAGGAGGGTTTGATTGTTGTCCTGCTTGACTTTGCTGCCCACCAAAATTGGTAGACGATGGATTTTCCTCCTCTCCCATGGAATGGCTAGTCTTCTTGGCTCTTCTAGCTTGGTCCCTATCTCAAAGAGGTCTCATGTCCAGGCCAGGAAAGTATAACATTGCATGAGCTGCATCTACACTGAGATGAGGAGTGGGCTTTCACTTGGGTGCAAGAGTGAAGCCCTCAAAGATAAAGGCATTTTCTATTTCCATTGCTGGCCAAAGCTTCAGTCAAGCTTAGAAAGGGTCCAATGGAATATGTCAGAGAATGGGCAGAGCCATGGCCCATCTCTATCATGCATGAACATGGGCCACCCCTGACCTCCCCATCACATGTGGTGAGGCCCAACTTGATGAACATGCTTAGCCTTCAGGTCTATGCCCCAAAATTGGCCTGTATGAAACCTCTTTAGAGGTCCCCTTGGTATCCCCCCATTTGCCACATGGTTTTCCAATGAACTCTTCTCTCAAACTGGGCAGAGAAGGGAGGTCAACCCTGCTACCTGCTATAAATACATTTTATTTTAAACTATAGGCACTGAAGGAAGGTCATACAGTAAACACATCCGGATTATCTACACACCAGAGCACCCCCAAATTAGTAGTACAATTCATGTTTAAAAATACAGCCAACCTGATGAAAAATAATCTGCTTACTGCCTTGACATCACTACTTAAGCATGGAGCAAGCCAATCCACAGGTTTTAATATAACTCCATGAGGCATTTCCAGAGCAAATAAAGTTCACTGGGCAGGGCAGTGACCCAGGCTTCTGGTTTCAGTGCTCTTCAGCCTCCTCAAGGCTTCTCATCAGTGGTGCAGAGGTCTGTGGGTCAGGGCATGGCTCCTTTGGATGTGCCCCAGGCACACAAGACATGGGTTTGGTTCTCTGCTGAGCTGCTCTTCGCTGTCAACCAGCTCTTCACCTCTCCCACACTGTTGGTCTGGCTCCTCCGTTTTTATTGCACACCCTTTGGAGAAGCAATTGAGTTGCTCTTCATGTTCTCAAAGTCCAGCATGATGGGTTGCAGATCCTGCTGAGACCATGGCAGACATGCAGCCAGATGAATTGCACCCATAACTCCATTGATCAAATACCTAGATGACAGCAGTGTTTTCCTCAAACATGGACACCCAAGGGAGGTGGGACACCTCTGCATGGGTGACATTCAGGTTGTCTTGCCTGTCTGTGCATGCTGTGGTACTGATCAAACCTACTGTCTAAAGGCCAAATTAAAGGACAAAGCTCCCTGGACCACCTTCCTCATGCGCACCGTGACACTGGTGTAGCACTGGCCTGCGGGGCTGAAGCAGGTTGGTATCTTAGGATGCTTCAGGAGAACCCTAGCACTGCAAGTCCAGCTACCATGAAGGTTCACAGAATCACATCTCCTGACAAGCCCAACTCTTGCCTGTAGGCAGGTGTAGTGGGTTCGGTTTGCAACCGGGCAGAAACACTAATTTAGTGTAGTGGGTTTTTAAGCTAAATTATATACATTACTCTTTTGATGTTTTTTTTGTGAGATAAGTATTAGAAGAAAAAAGCAAAGCAGGCACACTACTTGACAGAATATAAGAGATTTATTAACAGACTTAGATGGAAAGGCTACAACAGAACAAACTTTCAGAACTCTTTTTCTCCCCCACCTTTCCCTCTCCCAATTAGTATTACAATTTTAGGAAGGGAAAAAAGGGGTTTCTCTTTTGCCTTGCTTGGTTTTACACACTGTCACTATTTTGCAGGTTTGCTTAGAATTAACAATCTCTGCTAGGGTGTAACACATCTCTTTTCTATGAGCCCTCTCCCAGCTCTTTCAACTGCAACACACAGGCCCTCACATGGGGTTACTACTCGTTTAAGAATGAATCATTTTTCTTTTTGGCTTGAACATAAGGTTTTTTTCTCTGCCACCAGGCTGTATAAGTTTTTCTTTCTCTGCTTTATACACATAGCTTAGCATTGGTATTTTTTAACTTTTTACAAGCTACTCGAGAAAAAAATGCTTATCTCCTTACATACTTTAACATGGATTAAAGAGACAAACAGTTTGCAATATTACAGTTTATACCACGGCGAGGAAAGGAGATTTTTAAGCTCCGCGCGGGACCACGCAGCGCCGCCCTTGTAGCTTCGTTTCACGTGACCCCGTTTTTCTTTCTCTCTGGCTCTGAAAGTCGCCATGTTGTAGGGTGTTATCAGGCTCTAAGGTGGAGAGAGAGCCTCCCCTTGCTCTTTCTGCGCTGCCGGGTGCACTATGTAGGAAAAGGGTGTCTTCTGTTCGTCGCGAAGTCTGCTGGCTGCACTGACGGCTCCGCCGGCTCCCCCTTCCTCAGGATACTGCGTCAGATGACCTCAGCCCTGTGGCTAGCTATCGCCACTCGTGGCTCAAAAGAATCGCTTTTTTTTCTTTACAGTTTAGAGTCCGTGCTGCAGCGTTAAGAGAAGGGGCAAGAGGCAGAAAAGCAAGAGGCAGGGGCGCCCGTCCCCAGCCCTGCGGGCCGGGCAACGGGGCCCACCCCTCCCCCTCTCCCTCTCCTGTCCTGCACTCAGCCGGAACGGGGGAGAAAAACTTCTCTAAAATCCCGCCTTCCACGGGGTTTTTATATGTAGAATTGAGAAAAGCATGATTGGTCTGAAGAACTGCCTGTCAGTTCAAGTCAAACCACGACAGCAGGCATGGTCCAGAAAATGTAATCCCTACCTCTGAAAAGGTGCTTTTCCTACTTTGTCAAATGAATTGATATCACACTCCCTTTTTGCAGAGAACATGCAAACAATCTCCTTTTGCAAAATTTGGCCCAACCTGGGTGAAAATGTTCACGGTGACCTTTGAATCCATCCCACATTCCATCCCCTGCTCCCGTCCTTCATGGGGGTCCATCAAAGTCTGTACAAGCAGAAAAAAAAAGACCCCAGTCCCTTTTCTTTTGCAAGGGTCTTCTTCAGATGCAAAGTTGCAGGCAGAGTTCATCGATGTCTCTGCTTGGTGGCATCACCCACTGGGTGCCATAGGATGAAAAAAGAGGGTACTGAATGGTGGCATTCCTTCCTGTTCAGCTCCCATCCCAGGCCTGATGAGTTTGGTTTGGTTTGAGGGTTATTTTATGGAATTTTTTTGTTGGGTTGGTTGGTTTGATCGGGTTTTTTTACAGAAAATATTTTCTTAAAGAGAAAATGTCGAAGAGTCAGTTTTCTTTCTTGCAAGGCTGTGGAGCAGGGCGATGTGTTTGAAGCAGAAACAGGAAGGAAGAGAGTTTCCTGTGGTGGTTTTTATTCTTTCCCAGTAATCTGAGACCACAGAGCCCATGTGGTTATCCCAAGATGCTAGGAATTTCCTAGCATGCCCTAGGGATCCTGAAATACTACACTGTGCCCTGTGTGCATCAGTGTGGACCTTCCCAGGCAGGACAGGACAGCTGTTGGAGCGCATCCAACCTGGAAGGGGCAGGATGGCTTGGGGGCTGGAGCCATGGGAGATGTGGAAGACAGCTCAGTGCTAGGGGATGGAGATGTCTCAGGGCAACAAGGAACAGCTCCAGGGTTCAAAGGGTGCTTTTTGTTCACCTTATGGGTGGACGAGGCAGAAGAGGGACATGGGATGCTGTCACTAGTTTTAATTTCTCAATAGTCAGGACATCTTTTCTCTGACTTTTTTTTAAATTAAAATTCAAGTGAAAACTCCAGAATGAATAAATTGGTAACCCTGGGGTGATAACCTGAGCTGGCAAATAACTCTCTCCTCCATGGGACTGGCTGGATAATGAAAGGATGAACTCTGCAAACTTCCCCAGAGAGTCTGAAAAGACCCAACAAGATTGGGCTGCAGGTTGACTTCAGAGTCACAGACACAGTTGGGCAATTGCCTTATAGAAATGGGTGTAGAGATGAATTAGTCATCACTGTTTGGTTAATAAGTGCCTCAGTTATTTTACAAATCTTTTTCCTTCAGATGCAAATTTTTTTCCTTTTGTAATTAAACATATAAATAGCTCCTGTCTTGGATCTTCTATGCATACAGTTGTGTCATGTAAATAATTTTGCATCTCTTTAGCAGCTGCTTTACTTACCTTTATTTCAAAAGAAATATCTCCTATGTGTTGTCCAGGCCATGAGAGCAAACTTTGGTGTGGTGGCTTTATAGCTCCCTGGCTTTGCAAAATACAGCAGCAGGTCAGAACATTCACAGCAGCAAAGCCCTTTGTCTCAGGCAGTAGGAATAAACAGAGAAGAAAAAGATAAAGGATAACTTATTTAGTTGCTGGATTTCAAATGTCTTGCAACGTGCACTGGGAACACACTGTGTTGATAACAAGCTTCTCCTGTTCTTTAATTTTCCACTATTTAGTGTCTACTAATTTTTAATACCAAGGAATGGTCACCATGGAGACAGACAAACAAAATCACATGGGACATCACGCAAGAAGCTCTGTAGCATTGCAGAGAGCACAGGAAAATCCTCGTCTCTGAGTGCAATGCATTCTCTTGTGCCATCCTCTAGAAATGTTATTTGCTTTTCTTTTTGCCACACACTCCCAAAACACACATCCCTTTTCATATACTGCCTTTGGGAAACCCTCTTTTTTTTCTCTTGTATTGGTTTTGCATGGCTAGTTTGCCTAGTTTGTTTTTTTTTTGTGGGGGGGGGAGGGGCAGAGGTGGCTTCTGTGAGAAGCTGCTAGAAACTTCCACCATGTCCAGCAGAGCCAATCCCTGGTGGCTCCAAAGATGGATGTGCGGCTAGCCAAGGCTGGGCCAATTAGAAATGGTGGTAACGCCTCTGTGATAACATATTTAAGAAGAAATCATAACAAAGGATGTGGTGCAAATTTAATTATGACTAGAGAAGAGCAGAGTGAGAACATATGAGGAGAACAACATGGAGACACCAAGGTCAGTGAAGAAGGAGGGGAAGGAGGTGCTCCAGGCGCCAGAGCCGAGATTCCTCTGCAGCCCGTGATGAAGAGCATGGTGAAGCAGCTGTCCCCCTGCAGCCCATGGAGGTCTACGGGGGTGCAGAGATCCACCCGCAGCCCGTGGAGGAGCCCATGCCAGAGCAGGTGGATGCCTAGAGGAGGCTGTGATCCTGTGGGAGACTTGTGGAGAGAGGGGCTCTGCTCTCATGCTGGAGCAGCCTGTCCTTGAAAGACTGCACCCCGTGGAAGAGTGACTCTCGCTGCAGCAGTTCTCAGAGTTGCTGCTTGTGAGATGGAGCCACGCTGGAGAAGTTCGCAGAGAACTGTCTCCAATGGGAGGGACACCATGGTGCAGCAGGGGAAGGACTCCTCTCCCTGAGCAGCGAGAGAAACAAAGGGTGATGATCTGACCAAAACCCCCATTCCCTGTCCCCTTGCACCACTCGGGTAGGAGGTAGAGCTAGGAAGGAGGTAGGAGTGGGGGGGAAGGTGGTTTTTTACAGTCTTGTTTTACTTCTCATTATCCTGCTCTAATTTTGTTAGTAATAAATTCACCTTATATCTCTAATTTGAGCCTGTTTTGCTCTTGATGGTATTTATTGAACCATGTCTCCAGGCCTTTATCTCAACTCATGAACCCTTCATTAAATTTTCTCTCCTCTGTCCAGCTGCAGAGGGTTTAGAGGGGAGTGAGTGAGTGGCTTTCGTGGGTGCCTGGCATCCAGCAAGCATCAACCCACATCTCCCTAGCTGGAGAACTCCCCAGCTCCATAAATCACATCACTTGGATAATCCTTCATCATGGCAACCATCAGCTCAGGAGCAGGGTGACCTTTCAATGCCAAGCCAAGGCTGCACTGTTCATCTTTTGGTCTGTCAGGGACCCAGTATTACCATAATTTTGTGAGACTCCAAGGAGCAGCCAGGCCATTAGGATGCTTCTGGCCAGACAATGGGTCTGCTGAAGATACTGGAATGAACAGGCTGGGCAGGTCTACCTGGACCACCAAACCCAGCATGGCCACCAGCATTCATTGTGTTTCCCCTGCATTTCATTTAACCTCTTTGTTCCTGCTTTTATTTGATCTTGGTTGTGCATATGTCTGTCCAAGGGGGACGGCAGGTCATGGGGGACTGCAGTAATCACGCAAGGGCATGGACTCCACACACAAGATGGAAAAGTGCAAAGCGTTTATTGCGCACTCAGAATTCCCCTAAAATCCAGCACCTAACAGGATATCACATCATATAAACAGGAAAGATGTTCACCACAGCGTCCCCCAATCACCTGGGGTATTGCACAGTTGTTACCTATTATGGTAACAGGTAAACAATACCCTATAAGGTCACAAACTACAATTATCACGTCTCATAGGTCCAACACTGTCCACAAACCCTCAATCCTCTCTCAGCCCATCCCCGGTGACCTGGATGCACTCCCAGGGCCACCTCCGGGCTCAGGAAAGAGGCTCTCTCTCCGGCCCTCAGGGCCTATCTCTCTTCCAGCACATAGTGCACCCCAACAGGGGACACCGTGTCTAGCACAAGCCATGACAGTTATTGCAGGAGTTGGTAATATTTCTACCAGTACCTGCTTTCTGGTGGCTTTGCTGTGTTGAAATTCCAGCCACTCCACATGCATTGAGTAATCTCCCTGCTGTTACTAAAGAGTCTGTCTGTCTGTCTTCCTCCACCCCCCCTCTATTTCAATTTCCTCTTAATTCTTTCTCTAGACAGCCATTGCTTCTCCCGTGGTGATGCGGTTTTGCTGATGTAGCCTGTTGTCTCTGTCCCTCTTGCAGAAGGACTTCACCATGCGGGAGGAGTTGCAGCAGCGGGATGTGGAGCGCTGGCTGGGGTTCATCACCTTTCTCTGTGAAGTCTTCAGTACCATGAGGAGCAGCACCAGAGAGCCCTTTCGAGTGCTTGTCTGCCCCATTTATACCTGCCTCAGGGAGGTAAATGCCTTCAGAGTTTGTCCTTCTCCACTGGTGGGCCAAGCTGTTGAGTTGCAGTGCTGAGGTGCTTATGATTCATAAATGATGCTGAAACAGGTTGCCCAGAGAAGCTGTGGCCCCCCATCCCTGGCAGTGTTCAAGGCCAGGTTAGACGGGGCTTGGAGCAACCTGGTCTAGTGGAAGGTGTCCCTGCTCATGGCAGGGGGGTTGGAATGAGCTGATCTTCAAGGTCCCTTCCAACCTAAGCCATTCTATGATTCCGTTTGTTTTATGATTCCTAGAGGTTTGCTTTGCTAGCGTCAACACTTCCCACCTCAAAAGTACCTACATCTGCAGGGATGCTTGGCTTTTCCTGCATATTGTTTCTGCTAATTAAGAGCATGTGCTCCAAGCAAGACCCCTTTGTCCAAGGGTTTGCAAAGCCGAACAGTTGGGATTGCAAACTCAACGTTTGAGTTTGCCAATCCCAGTGTTGTGAAAATCCCTACCTAAGGGGCTTAAAAAGCTTCCTAAAGAAGATGAAGTCACCTGAATAGATGAGATGGACTGAGGGGACAAAAGAGCAAAGAAGTAAGGTTCCATATGTTCCCCACCTAGCGCAGAAGAAACCCAGCCCTGCCACCAGGGCTGGGGACATTTCAGAACCCGAGCTCCTGATGAGCTTGTTTCAGAGCCTGAGAATCTCATAGTTTGAGATGGTGGCAGAAATCTTGGTGAGGACAAACAGAAAAGGCAACTTCAGGGCTTTCCCCCATCCTGTTTTAATGGTGGTTTTGTCTCCTGCTGCTGTCTGTAGAAGACTTTCTCAGAAAAACCTGCCTCATTGCCCAGGGCTGGAGCTGTGAATCTCAAATTGTCAGTAATGCTTCTGTCGGGCCATAAATAACTTGCTGTAAAATAAGTTCTCTGCTAGACCCTTGGCAAAGGAAGCATAAAGAAACTACTGACAATGACTTTTAACATGTATGAGAAGTTTTCTCTGAATGAAAACACATCATAAACATTTTGTCTTCGAGGTAATATTGTACATAGGGTTCACAGATGGTGACTGTAGCAGTGAGTAAGAGTGCAGGCATCGTGATGGGGCACACATATCCAGAGGAGGAGGTGGGAGAGGGATGCTAAGAATAGCCTAACTTCCCTAAAATCTCTGCCCATGGAGGTATGTGTCACTTTATGGGGAAGATCTCAGCATCTAGCAAAGTCCTCATTTCCTTCCACTTCCCATCACAGTCATGACACAACCCAGCCCTTATTCTGCCAGGATTTTTCTCTGCCCACTCCTGTCTACCCTTGCCATGCTGTCACAGTCCCTCTTGTCATCTTGCTGGTATGTGGGGATACAGTGACAATCTAGAGGTGCACAGAAGGACATGAATTTCATGTATTAGGGATATTTTTTGCTACAGGGAAGCTCCGTAAAAAAGCCTTTACTAATTATATCAAGATGTCATGCATAAATTTGCTTCTTAAAAATACATCTCTGTTCCTTAGCAGGATAGCTCTGTCCCTGTGGTGTTGTTTGTCAGAGAAGGCTCTTAGCTTAGCTGACATGGGTGAGCCTGAGTCTTCCAGTGCTTCTGCCCCAAAATGGTTGATCTGAGACTGCTCGCTCCACAGGGTTGTGACCTTGACTCATGCTGTTTCTCTTCCATGGCTATGTGATAGGTTTTCATCTTGCCACCATTTTTTGCCACCTTCAGCTAATCTTGATGCACAGGGTCAACCCAGGACATCACCTATTTATCAGTAGTGATAGGTGCCAGGCTCTGAGATGGTTGCCAGAACCAAAGTCAGGCTGTAGACTCAGATGAGGAGGTGGTGGTGAGCTCCTCCAGCTTTACCCAGGAGAGGACAAGGATATTTGCACAGACTGGCCCTGCCGGGTGCTCTGTGACAGGGTGAAAATTCCCTAATAATGCAGAGTGCTTGTCCCTTGATGAGCTTCATGAAGCACATGGGCTGGTGTTCCAGGGCAGGAGGGGGTGTCACCATGGCCTATAAGGTTTGGGACCTCCACTTTCCTCAGGACAGGTTCATAGGGTTTTTTCCCCTTCCTGCTGATCAGCACATATGCCCCTGAGTACAGTTTCATCCCCTTGCCCCTAACTCCTACCCCCTTGGGCATCCCCCAGCAAACCCCCTCTGTGCTGCCCACAATTATGCTTAGCTCTCTCTGCCTCCATCCATCCATCCTTTGACAATGAATCATTAGCAGAGGCAAGATAACATATCTCCCTCTGCCTGTCCTTTCATCTCCTCTTGCTTTTTCGTTTCTTTTTTTTTTCTTTTTTTCTCTTCCTTTTCCTTTATAGCTCTGGCAGACTCAGTCAAAGCTCAGCAAACAAGAGGAAGGGGAAATCTGCCTGATGAATGAGCCAGGAATGTCTCTTCCCTTTCCCCTGCAAAGCTTCCTCTCTCCGGCTCCTTTCCTTTCCCCAAAAAGAAAAACTTATTAACACCATCATTAGTTATGGAGCTGGCCAAGGTGGGAAGGAGCGAGGATGGCAGCAAGGAAATTTGTGCTAGGTGTTTCAGTGAGGAATCTGTGCTGAGGACATGGCTGGGGCGTCAGGTGACAATGCAGTATTATTTATTGAGAGATATGGATGGATTGGTGTAGTGGGTTGACCCTAGCTGGATGCCAGACATCCACCAAAGCCATTCTATCACTCCCCTCCACAATTGGACAGGGGAGAGAAAATGTAATGAAAGGCTCATGAACTGAGATAAGGACAGGGAGAGATCACTCACTGATTACCATCATGGGCAAAACAGACTCAGCTTGGGGATGTTAATTGAATTTATTACCAATCACAATCAGAGCAGGATAATGAGAAGTAAAACAAATCTTAAAAATACCTTCCCCCCACCCCTCCCTCCTTCCCAGCTCTACCTTTTCCCCCAGTGGCACAGGGAGATGGGGAATGGGGGTTATGGTCAGTTCATCAACTGTTGTTTCTGACGCTGCTCAGGGAGAGGAGTCCTTTGCTCTAACGTGAGGTCCCTCCCACAGGAGACACTTCTCCATGAACTTCTCCAATGTGAGTCCATCCCATGGGCAACCATTCTCCATGAACTGCTGCAACGTGGGTCACTCTTCCATGGAGTGCAGTCCTTCAGGCACAGCCTCCTCCACCGTGGGTCCCCTACAGGGTGACAAGTCCTACCAGGAAACCTGCTCCAGTGTGGGCTCCCTCCACAGGTCTGCAGGTCCCTGCCAGGAGCCTGCTCCAGCATGGGTTTCCCACAGGTTTACAGCCTTCTTTCGGGCATCCATCTGCTCCAGTGTGAGCATCCTCCAAGGGCAAGTGGATCTCTGCATCCCCATGGTCCTCCATGGGCTACAGGGGCACAGCTGCTTTACCATGGTCTTCACCACAGGCTGCAGGGGAATCTCAGATCCGGCACCTGGAGCACCTCCTCCCTCTCCTTCTCCACTGACCTTGGTGTATGCAGAGTTGTTCCTCTCACATATTCTCACCCCATTTTTCTCTGGCCGCAATTAAAATTGTGCAATAACCTTTATTCCTTCTTAAATATGTTATCACAGAAGCGTTACTATCATTCCTGATTGGCTCAGCCTTGGCCAGTGGTGGGTCTGTCCTGGAGCCAGCTGGCATTGACTCTGATGGACATGGTGGAATCTTCTAGCAGCTTCTCACTGAAGCCCCTCCTGTAGCCCCCCCCACTACCAAAACCTGGCCATGCAAACCAAACACATGGACTGAAACAAAAAAAATCAAAAAAGAAGTTAATTTCAGGCAAGGCTGGAGTGACAAATGCTAGGGTTTACTGGTTAATCGAACCAGCACTCATCACCATCCTTGGGAAAGCAGGCAGACTGCGTTTTGATGTCAGCCATGGGAAAGGGTGTTTAATCATAGCAAAGGAAATTTGGATCAGAGCTGCCATCTTGCCTGGGAAGCATTTCAGGAGCCAAGGGAGTGGTCGTGCACCTTGGCACAAACATGGTCCATGCTGATCCCCCATCCCAGGGGCCTCTGCCCCATCCTCCTCTGTGCCCATTGCCTGAGCTGCCTTCTGGAAAACAGGGTGGGGGAAGAAGGAAGGGTCTACCACCACATACAACATGGTGGCTGCATCTCCTGGGAGCTGAATCCCTGTTATGGAACCAGTGAGAGCTTTAGACAAGCCCTGCCTTAGGCTTAGATTTTTAGCAGCAGCTCTACTCAGGTGACCTGCACCTAAATCGCTCTGGCTCACAAGTTCTCAAGAATGGTGGATCAGTTCTATTATAAAATTAGTTATTTATTGAATAGACAGATTAACAGACAAAAGGCCTTAAACAAAGTTACTTACGACACAGGATAAAACAAAAAGACCTACTAGTAGATTACATAAAAACAGTGCACTACATTAAGGTACCTATATTGAAGCTAGCAAAGAAATAGTATAGATTAGGAGTCAATATAACTTATAACCAAAATGACAATAGTGTACACAGAGTCCTTTCCCTCAACCCTCAAGAGAGTAACCACAAAGCAGCGTCCCGACTTTGGGGAAAAGCCCCACACATTTCCAGGGAATGTGCAGAAGACTTCTGCTTTGTGAAAGTTTGGTGTAGCTTTTATAGTTTGTAAAGTGAAGTGTCTGTCAGTCAGAAATTCAAGCTTATCTTCCTACAATCTTGCTTTCAAGGCAAGATGTTTATTGTCAGCTGGGAGTGTCACCTCCATGGTGCTGAAATAATTCACTACAAGACAAGCTGTCCTGATTGAGTAGTGACACTTTACTGCGCCTTAATTATGTCTCCCCGGATGGGGGAATTTCCAGAGCCCTTGCCTGGGCTCTGCAGACGAACGAGACCTTTCCATGCTTCTTGCTTTTAGAAAGTTGTTTATTAAGTCTTATCAAAAGAAGCTCAGCCAGGGACATAACTCCCCTTAGAGCATGTGAAGGAAAAGCTGAGTTATCAAGATAACACTGTTCTTTTAAAGGTAAATTACCCAATGAAAACCCAAAACGAGATATTTTTACTTTTCTACCAATGTTCAATAAATCTTTCTGTCACATGAAAGGAACTGTGGCATTTTTCACCCAATCCTCTCAATCCACTTTTGCCGCAAACATGGAGTAAAGAAAGAAGAAAGAAGAAGGCCTAGAAAACAACAACAATCCTCCATTTTGGAGTTTTTGCTTCTTATCTATTTACTATATTAACAAATCCAACACCTCTAAATTTTCACCCTGTGACAATCTTACATAATGTTCTATCACCTAGTTCACACCAGTGTAGATTCTACTTCTTCCCAGAGGGTAGGTAATTTTCTCCATGGACGAAGGTCAAAGACAGGGTTGTCCAGGGGGGTAGAACTCTTCAAAACAGGCAGAGAAATATTCCCTGCACTTTGGACTCCAACAGAGTAGTTTCACCAATTAACAAATTCATGTGAGGGGGAAGATGCTCTGAGTTATCACAGCAGCTGATAGGCAGAACAGATAAGCCCTCCTGTGGCAGGGGGGAACCTCCTGCCACAATCCCCAAAAAATCAAAAAGTTTAATTCCCAGAACCATTCTCAGGGTTTGAGGTGAGATTTGTGCAGGCAGAGAGTGTCTTCACAACAGGGTCTGGTGCAGTGTTGGGATTTTAGGCAAAGAGATGGTGGGTCCAGCTCTCATTAAAAGGGTTTGATGGAGCATAGTGAGTTTGGATGGTGTCCCAGTTTGAGACAAATTCGAAGGAACGTCCAAAATGAACGTCCTCTGATAGAAGGCAGGTTTCAGCCTCCCCCACCAGGTTCAGGAAAAAATTCCTCAGAGGAAAGTGAAAGAAAAAAAACTATTTATTTGACAGACACAATGCGCAATGGGAAAATAGTAATGCTAAATAATAAAACCTCTCGCTGTGGAGAGAACCTGATAAATTTTCATAGTCCTTTCTATGGGTGTGGTCTCTCTCTTCCCCTCTTCGGGGCTGGGTCAGCATGGGCCCCCCTCCAGGCCAACAGTGTAGGGTCTCCTGGTGTGTTCTGAACAGTTCCAGAAGAGAAGGAGAAGAAGCCAAAGTCCCAGGAAAAAAAAGTTTCACTCTCCATCTCTCTCCGGAGAAACAGAGCTGAAAGCTGGCTGAAAAGCAGCAAAGGGTGCTTTCTCCACTCTTGCTGCTGCAGAAGCACGCAAAGGAGTAGTGTGACCTTGGAGCACAAACTGCTTTGAAAAGTTCGTCTAGCTTTTTTTCTTTCTCTCGCATCCAGTTTTAAAGACACAGAAAGGCACAGGAATCATGTCCGGGCATAGAGCAGCGATAGGGGATACACATCATAAAGTCACCCCAAGACAGATGGTGATTTGGATCAAAACATGTTTTTCTGCTTGGATTAGTGCATAATTTAGGTTGGAGAAAGGAAATGGATACCCAAGATCAGCCCAAAGATCAGAATTGAAGACAGATGGGGGGAAGGAGGAATTTTTGTGGTGACCAGAAAGAACCATTTTTTTTTTATCCATCTGGTTGTCTACCCATGGTGTCCTAGCTTGGATACAAGGGCTTTGGATTCCAGGGGTGACAGGGAACAGCCTTGCTGTGACATTGTCCCATTCTAATCTAACCTGGCTGTTGTGGCAGGTTTAGAATAAACCCTGGGAAGCAGCTCAACACAGAGAGACTATTTAAACTGCCAGCTGTGACTGCAGGACCAATTCATGGAGATCCCTTCAGATTGAGGGAGTTATTGATGCTGGGGCTGGGTGGGTACCCTGGAGGTATCACCCTGAGCATCACCACCCATAAGTGAGATGTGGGCATTGACCTGACCCAAGACAGATGCTTTTATGGTCTTATCATGAACCCTGGGGACTGAGGCCAGTGCCCAGGAGCAGTGAATTAGCCCCAGAGAGGCAGTGTGGACCAGACCCAGCAGGCTGGCAGCAGGCAGGACAGTTGCTCCTCTGCAGGAGTTGTCTCCTACCTCCAGTCTGGTTGGCAGAGGGTCCCATTTCATCATCAGTTAAAATCTTGGCATGCTCTCATTGCTTCTCTGCCTTGGTACACACTGCTAAGTGAAAGCCTTGGGGCGGTGGTGCAGGGAGGATTAATACTCTGTCTAATTGCCTTTCCCCCACATCTGAGTCTGCAGTGCAGCATGTGGAGGGGCATCCACCTCTTCTCTTTTCTCTTCTCTTCTCTTCTCTTCTCTTCTCTTCTCTTCTCTTCTCTTCTCTTCTCTTCTCTTCTCTTCTCTTCTCTTCTCTTCTCTTCTCTTCTCTTCTCTTCTCTTCTCTTCTCTTCTCTTCTCTTCTCTTCTCTTCTCTTCTCTTCTCGCCTGTTATCTCCAGGGGCCATGCTGTATAATTTAACAAAATATCCTAGTGTGGTAATTAACATCTTAACTTCAAGAGGGCACTGCCTTTTCACTGTCTCCTTCAGAGGAAGAGAGAGGAAAACCTTTCCAGTTGCTGTTTGGAAAAGACAATTGTATCTTTTAGCCTGGGGGTTTTTTTTATCACTCTCACTTTTTAAAAAGCATCATCCTTTTGAGTTAAAAAAAAGTCTTTGACAGTATAATGAGATGCCAGGATTTTAATATTAATCTCCTAGTCAAAGAATGTGTTGGGGTTTTAGGAGCTCTCCTTTTGTTTTCTTTTTCTCTTAAAGAATTTTCCCCATACATGTTGCCAGGGGGACGAATTGCCGAGTACTTAAGGGAAACAAAAGACCTGGACACAGGGGGAGGGGTCCAACTGGCTACTCTCTTTCACCTGGGGTTTTCTCCTGTAGGGTGGGGGATGCTGTGAGATTTGAACTAAGAAAAAGGGGTTGGGTACAGCTCCTAGCTCTCTGGTTCTCTCCGTGTTCGGAGGGAGAGGAGGGCTGCCATCGTTGTGGAGGGAGTTCGTCGGCTTTGCAGGCTTCTGCTTTCGGCTGCCTTCCTTCTACCTTGAGTGGAGCTTGCTCACTGGAGCGGCTGTTGCACTGGGACCCTAACACCCTACCTCACTAAAAGAGGGACCTTTTCACCATCTGCTCGGGTGCCTCAGGGAACACCCTGGGATCCCAAGCCTGCCTTTCCCTGCCCCGCAGGGAGCCGGGCCGCCGCAGCCCTGCCCCCACCATTGCTTCGAGCCTTCCCTACACTGTAGCTCCGCACGCCCTGCCTGCCGAGACCTCCCAGGGTTCCTGCCGCAGCTCCGGAGTTTGATACATCTCGTCTGCCACCTGGGATTTGTGCTCGTCCCTGCTGTTCCAGCCTGCTGTTCCCAAGGGTCCTGCTGGGGCACTGGGATTGGCTGCCCAGGGGGTTTGTGAAGCTTTTCGTCCATCCCTTCCCATCTCGGCCAAGCTGCCATTACTGCGTGCTCCCCGAACTCGCTCCCGAGTTCCCCCTGCAGCCGTGGGGGAACCATCGCACCTGCCCTGCTCACCGGGAGCCGCCAGACCCCCTGCTGGCTGCAACCGTAACTGCACCAAAGGGGAAAGTGCCTGATAGCTGAGAGAGGCTGTCACTGGGTTTGTGGTTCTGTTTGTTGTTACTGCCAAAGTTATTGCTGTTTGTTTGCCTTGTTATACATATATATATATAAGTAAAGAACTGTTATTCCTATTCCTCATATATTTGCCTGAAAGCCCCTTAATTTCAAAATTATAATAATTCGGAGGGAAGGGGGTTGCATTTTCCATTTCAAGGGAGGCTCCTGCCTTCCTTAGCAGACACCTGTCTTTCAAACCAAGACAGAATGAAACAGAATTTTTCCTTTATCAAATGAGCAAAAGCACCAAGGGGCCTGGATCCTGACCCCATGGCACCCTTCCACCCCAGTAGCTTCATGAGGCCAGATATGACCAGAGAAAATAAGTCCTCTATGAAGAAGGAAACTTATTTCCTCATAAAAGGAAAATTCCCCCCATCTAGTTCTGCAAAAATCAGTGGTTTGGTCTCCAGTCCTGTGGGACTGGGACAAACTGGGAAGTGGTTTGTAGGGGGAAAGGATGGAGAAAGGATGAGAAATGTGGGCATGGGAGGGAAGGGATGCCAGAGAAGGAGGGAGAAAGAGGAGACTGAGGATCGAGGACATGGGAAAGAAGGAGAAATGGGAAGAGCAAACAAGTAGGAAAATGTTGTGAGAATTCAGAAGAGGAGGATTGAAGAGCTGGAACAAAAGTCTGGGATTTGGAGTAAGTGGGGCTGATGTGTGGGGTGATGTGGACCTTCAGAGCTGTGGCAGGAGGTAGCATACAGGAGCAGGGATCTGCAAAGAGGAGGGACAGGCACATGTCTGTCTGTAGGACCACACTCCGGGAGGCAAGGATGGATGTCCCTGTGCCTCCATGCCTGCCATGCCATAAATAAATAAATACCTATGCAAAAAGCTCACATGCATGCAGACCCCCCGTAGCTGCCCTAGCAAAATCCCTCTTGTGAATGCAGCTTTTATAGGAAAAAAATTCTTAATTGTCACCATTTTTGTCAAAGGGCAGAATTAAGGTGAAGGAAATCTGGTGATGCCTTTGAGCCCAGCTGCTCTGTTGAGTATTTTATGTGCAGGAACATATGTTCTTGGAAAGCTATGGGACTTGTTTAGTCTCAGCATTAAAACCATAATGGTGTATTTTAAATAGGGGAGGGGAAATGTCACCCTTGTTTCTGTGGGACCCATGGAAAGGCAGAGGAAGCAATTAGGGCAGATAAAGAAATGAAGCTAGATACCATCTTACAGGATGGTCCCTCCTCCTCTCGTGGCTTTGTTTGTGGCTTCACCCTCTGTATCAGGCATTGTTAGTTCCCAAAAACCCTTCAATGGGATGTGAACACAATTATGTCTGTCTGCTGCCATGCACTCTGTCCCTCCAAAGTGCCAGGAAAGCAACGAGCCTTGGGCGAGCCAGAGTGGAGCCCATCGCAATCAAGGGCAATCATCTTACCACTGTTTCTCTCCATGTTTTGTGTTTCCCCAGGACCCTTGGAATGAGATTACATCCTCCTCTCCCAGGGTTATTATGTCTTTGGGCAGGCAGGACTGGGTGGCTCAGTCTCCCTGTGCATGCGGACTGGGTGGCTCTGTTCATGTCTCACACACCTTCAGGTCCTGAAGGTACATCTCCAGCCAGGGGATATGTAACCACTAGGCTACTGTTGGATTGCAGTATCTGGGTTGATGAATGACCAGATTTTCTTCATAATTGTCTCCAGTAATTGCCTCTTAATGGTTTCCATCTTCACAGGAATCCCTTCTCTATTCCAGATTTGGAGAGAGAGAGAGCCATGTTTCATGGTTTCTCTTGTCTACACTGGGAAGGACTAGGAGGAGTTTCCCATGACTGGGTACAGGATTTTGTTCCTCTGGCCTTAATTCAATTTGCTGTTAAGTACCTCTGAGTTTCTCAGGAACCTGACAAGGAGGATAACCAACATTTTGGCTTACTTGATGCAATGAGCAAACTACTCTCTTCTTACCATCTGTGCCTGTTTGCCCAAAATCTAGCAATATATCCTCTGAGAGAAAACTAGGTTACAACCACCCTTCCCCCCACAGGGTTCGGGAAAAAAGGAAATTTTCCACAAAGGAAAGTGAAAGAGATAAGAACTATTTATTTAACAAACACACAGGAAAAGGATAATAATGCTAAATAATGAAATGAAAATCTCTCGCTATAGAGAGAAACCTGGGAAGATTTTAGAGTCCTTCTGTAGGTGTGGTCTCTCTCCTCCTCGGAGCTGGGTTGGCGAGGGCCCACCCCCGGGCCTCGGGGAAAAATTCTCCTGATGTGTTCTGATGTTGTTGAACAGTCCAGAAGAGAAGAAGGGAAAAAACCAAAGTCCCAGGAAACAAAGTTCAACTTTCCGTCTCACTCCGGGAAGGAAAAAAAAATCCGAAACCGCTGGCCGAAGAGAGCAAGCAGGGTGCTCCCTCCTGCTCCTGCAGCCAGAGAACGCAGAGGAGTGTATCTCTGTGTCCTTGAGAAACTGTTCTGAAAAGTTCGTTTGGGTTTTTTTTCTTCAAGCTCAGTTTAAAGGCACAGAAAAGGCACAAAATTACTTTTTGGGCATAGAGCATGATAGGGGATACACGATAGAGTCACCCCAAGACACCATCCTCCCAGGGAGTCCTGGTTGGGTAATAGGAGTACAGAAGTCTTCTCCTCAGCTGAGAGCAGAATGTCACCGTAAAGGGAGTAGGTGCCACCAAACTCCTTCAAGTTGTCCAAAATACATTAAGGAAAGTGCCTGCTATGGACATAGCTCTTGAAGCATCTGTGCTGGTGCAAGCAGCTCCAGCCCAGAGCTCCTTCCCTCCTGTGCTACCTCATTTGGGCAGCTGCTTGTAGGACCAGTAGTGTCCCATGCTGGTGGCCTCTTGCTGGCAGCAGTGCGAGTTGCTGTTCGCATGTTCTCACCTGGGCTGAGACCATGCCACCCTAGTCAGGGACCTGGGAAGAGGGACCCCTCTATGAGATGCACCTTGTGCGTCTTCAGTGGGCTTAAAGACTTCACCAGATCCCCAGAGAGGCATGAACAGAAGGACATGTGAAGTACCATTGCTAGTGGATGCAGCCCAACAGTCTGTTTCTCCCAGCTCAGTTGGGTTTTTGGAGCTCAACAGACCCTGTGCCTTGTGCAGGGATCAGCACAGGCAGCTCCATAAGAGAAAGGTTTTCCCCAAAACTTAGTGTTTGGGTGAGCAGAGAAGATGCCACTTATGCCTGTGGACTTCTAAAGGCCTTCTGTTTCCATGTGCTCACTTGTTTCTTCTCTAGGGAAAGGTCTAACCTGACTTCTCTTGCTCCCAAAGAGGGACTTGATACCCCTTTAGAGAGGGTGGCACTGGCACAGATTCTTGGTGGGTGCTGACCTTCTGATGTCCTGGGTCAAGGAACTGATATTTCTGATGAGACCAGATTGTAGAAATCCTGGAAGTGGCCTTGCTGGTGGAGTGTTTTGTAATTACTCACCCCCCACGCCCTTGTTTGCACTTTGCATTTTTCCCCAGTCTTGGCTGTTTTCATCACCCGGTGCATTGTGACAATAAGAAAAAATAGAATTGTAGCAATTGTTTGTAGCTCAGAGAAATGCATGACTCTCCCCATGCAGAGTAGCCAAGCGGTCCCATGGATCTTATCTCAGGCATCTTCCTTAAAGACTTGCAACAATAGTTTTTTGAGGGGCTGCTGGAAAAGCAGAAAATTGCTATTGATGTCTGTCTGCAGAAAGCCTGTGAAGCGCAGCAGAACTGGCTTGTGCTCCCAGGAGGACCCATCTAGCAGACTGCAGGGCTTCCAGAAGGTTTTGGGGGCAGGAGTTCCCCAACTGTGGTCCATTAGACCACCAAGAGTGCCTGCAGAGCTGTGTCAGCAGGACAGCACACCCTGCACCTTAACAGCACTGCTGGTTGTAGGGGATGATCATAGAACCATAGAATGGTTTGGGTTTGTTATGCTTTGACATTGGCCAAATGCCAGGCCTCCACGAAAGCCATTTGCTCACCCTCTCTTGCTCTCAGCTGGGCAGAGGAGAGGGAAAAAAATTTAACGAAGGGCTCATGAGTTGAGATGAGGATTGGGAGAAAAATACTTTAAGGGCAAAACAGGTTCAAATTTAGAGGTATAAAGTAAATTTATTATTAATGGAGTCAGAGGGTAATAATGAGAAGTAAAATAAGCCTTTAAAACACCTTTTTTTCCCCCCAGCCCTTCCTTCTTTCTCATCGACAGTGCAGGGAGACAGGGTGTGAGGGTTTTGGTCCATTTGTCACCTGAGATCTTTTTCAGTTCACTCAGGGAGAAGAGTCTTTCTTCTGCTATGCCGTGAGTCCCTCCCACAGGCAAAACTGCACCTATCTGTTTTGATTTTCTTCTTAAATATGTCATCACAGAGGTGTTACCAACTTCTCTAATTGGCTCTGCCAGACATGGTGGAAGCTTCCAGCAGCTTCTCACAGAAGCCACTTCTGTGGCGCTCCCCTGCTATCAAAAACTAGGCCATGGAAAACCAATACAGGGTTGGAAGGGACCTTGGAAGGCCATCTAGTCCAACCCCCCTGCAATGAACAGGGATATCGTCAACTAGACCAGGTTTCTCAGGTCCCTGTCCAACCTGACCTTGAATGTTTCCAGGGATGGGGCATCTACCACCTCTCTGAGCAACCTGTGCCAGTGTTTTACTACCCTCATTGTAAAAAATTTCTTCTTAATATCTAGTTGTTTTGGTTTGAAAGACAGGTGTCTGCCAAGGAATGTGGGAACCTCCCTTGGAATGGAAAATATGGCCCCCTTCCCTCCAAATTATTATAACTTTGAAATTACTGGGCTAGCAGGCAAAGATATGGGAAAAGGAATAACAGTTCTTTACTACAATATATATACGTATAACAAGGCAAACAAACAACAACAGCAGCAACAACAAACAGAAAAAAACCGGAGACCCAACAACAGCCTTCTCTCAGCTGTCAAGCACTTTCCCTGTTGGTGTAGTTATGACCACAGCCAGCAGGGGCGCTGTTGGCTCCCAGCCGGGCAGGGCAGGTGCAATGATTCCCCTGCAGCTGCAGGGAGCACTGTGGTGCGGGCTCAGCCACCTCTCCATGTGGTTAATGGTGGCTCAGCTGGCGGAAGAGATAGAAAAGGGGCTTCCTTTGCAAACTCATGAGGGGCAGCCAGTCTCAGTGCCCCTCCGGGTCATGAAATGGACTGTTGCAGGAGCCTCGGAGCAGCAGGCTGGCACAGCAGAGGTGAGCAGACCCCCAGGGGCAGCAAATCAAAGTGTAGTACTAAGCCCCAAGCGGTGGCAGAAGCAGAAGCAGCGGGGTGTCTCGGTGGATGCTGGGTGTTGGGCTAAAGTGTAGCAAAAAACCCTGAAGCAGCGTCAGAATAACAGAGGGGGCTGGGCAGGGATTGCTTCTTTGCTCAGCTCACTGGTGAGGCAGTGGCCTGGCAGGGGACGGGGTGCTCCCAGGTCCTGGCACAGCATGTACCAGCCCTGGGCTCCCAAATGGCAGAGGAGCAGAGAAGCAAGCTGGCCAGCCCTAGTCAGTGCCAAAGAAAAGAAAAAACCAAGAGGGAAAAAAGAAAAAAGAAAAAGGCAAAAAACACAGGGCAGCAGGATCTCCAGTCAGAGGCACCACGCTGCATGGCCGCTGAGACAATCACCCCACCAGAAGGAAGCAGCAGCCCCTGACCCCAAACCCTCGCAGGATCCAGGGCTGCCCCTCACCCATCGCTATACTCCCAGAGCCAGGGGAGGCGGTGACCATTCCAGACACAAAACAAAAACAAACCCAAAAATGGACATGGGAAATAAACCATCTCCAAGACACTAGTCTGAATCTCTCCTCTTTAACTGAAAGCCATGATCCCTTGTCCTATTGCTACAGGCCCTACTAAAAGTCTGTCCCCATCTTTCTTATAATCCCCCTTGTAAGGGGGTCTCTGTGATAATCCTGACTGCAGAGCTGAAACAGATCCTTCTTGTTGAGAACAAAGTCCACCACGGCCCTTCCCAAGGGCCCCTCTGGTTAAAAACAGGACTGGGAAGCACCATGTCTCCTGCACTTCCAAGTGAAAGTGAAGCTGGAGCTTCATGTCCAAGGCTGTTTGGATGTCCATTTGTGTTGCCAGCTAGACGGATGAACTTGAGACGCCTGTTGGTGAGCTAGGGCAAGTGGCGCATGAGCTGCAGTCAGTCCAGCTTTCTCTGGGTCCCATCCCAACCTCTCCATTGCTCTGGGTGGATATTTTCAAGGTTTCTGTGCCTTCATGCTGGAGTCATCACCAAAGCATCAGAAAACACTGCATGCTAAGAGGTAGTTTGTGGCAAGAGTTGCTTATATATAATTTGGCAAGTGATATCATACACAATAATTAGTATTGTCTTGCAGGAGAAATGTCATTGCAGCTGGAAAGGGTAATGTATGCATTGGGCTGCTCCAACTCCATCTCCCAGGGAGAATTGCTGAAGAATACAATTAACCTGTGTGGTTTGCTGATAAGGGATGGTGGGGCAGGTTCTCCAGTCCCCTTCGTGGTGTGGGCACCCCTGAGAATACCAAGTAAGCACTTCAGCTTCTCAGCAGCCCAGAGGATCTCAGAAAGCAGATAATAAACCCAAATATTCATAGGTATGTGAATTCCATCAGCTTAGCTCTCTGGTTTGCTCCTGGTGGTCTGTACCCCACACACATCCATTGCATCCATTGCTGTTCAGGAGAACAAAGCTGGTTCTCTCCATGATGAAGCACAGCTGCAGTTTTGGAGCTTCTTTGCTCCTTCAACCACCATTGCATGCCCACCACATGTGGCTTATGATGCTTACCTCTGCAAAGATGTAAAGAGCAGGTTTTGGGACCACAGACGCCAAGGGAGGCTGGTCCCAGTAGCATGCCATGGAAGGCAGTTGTGCTCAAGAGCCACCTTGCAAAGCACTGCATCTCCCCCACCACATGCAGCACTTTCAGGAGCAGACCCTACAGTTTATTTTGGGTTGCTTATGAAAATATTTAGTGCCCACAGCCCACCCAGGCACACAGGCCTCACAGAGGACCTTGCCCAGTGCTCCATTTCTCAGCAGGACACAGACATTTGGAAGAAGAGGAACCTGATATATTCCAACAGTCTGCAAAGCTGCTAGAAAACAAACCAGAAACAAAAGCGAAAAGCCTTTCGCAACCAAGGTTGAGTATTATATGACAGGCTGGGCAGATTCTGGCATGCAGCCTGCTCTCTTAGGAAATCAAGCAGACTCTTAGCCTGCTTTGCAGCAGGAACTGCTGCTTTCATTGCCTGGGCAATATGGGGGACACCTGATGGAGAGCAAAGGGAAGTTTTTCTCGCAAACAGCCCCAGACTCCGGGGGATGATTAGAGGTTAAACCGAGAAGCATGTGAGTCTTGGCTCACCTACTGTGTTGTCTGCCTCACGCTCCTTTTCCAACTCCCTTGTCAATATTCATCAGCTGGTTTGAACCATGTGGGAATCCATTAGAGAGGAATGGGATGGTGCCCATGGTGGGAGTTGAGCAGATGCCTACAGCAGGGACAAGCAGCTACGAATAGTTAAATCAATAATAATTCCATTGTGGGAGTACTAATTTAATGGGTTCTCATAGTTTTAAGCCCAACTGAAAATTAGGCACCATGGAGCTGCTTGCTCAACCCCACCTCTCTCTGAGCCCCGCCCCCCGGTGGAATGGGGAGAAGAATCAAAGTAAAACTTGTATGTTGAGATAAGAACAGTTTAATAATTGAAAATAAAGCAAAATACAGTAATAATGGTAAATGATAATAATAATGATAATAAAAATGGAAAAAACAAGTGATGCACAATTCAATTGCTCTCCACCCACTGACTGATGCCAGACCATCCTTCCTAAACCCAGATCAGCTGCCCTTCCAGGTAACTCCCCCCAGTCTATATACTGCGCATGATGTTCTATGGTGTGGAATATCCCTTTGGTCAGTTTGGGTCACCTGTCCCAGCTATGCTCCCTCCCAGTTTCTTTAATGAACCTCTTCACTGGCACAGCATGAGACAAGAAAAAATACTCCTTGACTTAGGATAAACACGACTTAGTAAAAAACCAAAACATCAGTGTGTTATCAACACCATTCTCATTCTGAATCCAAAACAAAGCACTGTAGCAGCTACTGAGAAGAAATTGAGTCTATATCAGCTGAAACCAGGACAATATCTACCCGTTATTCCATACCATTTATGTCAGGCCAAGTTTCACACTCCCCAATATTCCATCACCTTCCCTATTTATCTGTTTTGATAAATATACATACAGACATCATTCCCTTAGTCTATGGAAAACGTCTGCAAATGTTCATAAAATGTCCACCAAAAAAAAAATTTGTTGAATTCATTTAATCTGTGACTTTGGCCTTCCTCCTTGGTAACAGTCTTTCAAGCAGGAAAGATGGTGTGAGGTGTTGGATTGTTGCATGTTGCACATTTGAGTCAGTTCCGATTCCAGTACTGCTGTGCTTGTTAAGTTTTATCAAAGTTCATTCTTCATTGGTGTGTCGGTTTGGCCAAATTTGGAGGAAAATATCCTCTGATAGAAGGCAGGTTACAACTACCCCTCCCCCACCAGGTTCGGGAAAAAAAATTTTCTCTGGAGGAAAGCAAAAGCGATAAAAATACTATTTATTTAACAAAACACACAGGAAAAGGATAATAATGCTAAATAATAAAACCTCTCTCTGTGAAGAGAAACCTGGGAAGATTTCAGAGTCCTTCTGTAGGTGTGGTCTCTCTCCTCCTCGGAGCTGGGTCGGCGTGGGCCCAATGTGTTCCGATGTTGAAAGAGTCCAGAAGAGAAGAAGGGAAAAACCGAAGTCCCGGGAAAACAAAGTTCAACTCTCCGGGAGATACACATCATAAAGTCACCCCAAGACATTCCACCCCTTATCCCATATCATCGGCTCGATGCCCAAACTAATATATTCTAACTCTACACACACACATTAATACACACACATTTATATATATACATATATACAGCTATGTACAAACAGTGACAGTGGCACTCAGCAAGCAGTGGTATATAGGCATTTCACATTACATGTGGTTTTCACCCAACAATGAGATGTCCCTGCGGTACACAACGTGTTGTTCCATCTCTCTGCATTACCCACCATGTGCAACCAGGTCCCCGAGCAAAGACAACCCCATGGATGGGTTTGTCTGTACTCGAGGCAGAATTAACCAAAGAGTCTTTCCTAACAGACCGCTGACACGCACTACTGGGACCTTGTCTCCATCTACTGTGTGCAGGGATTCAGATTGGGCTGGACCAGCTCTATTGATGGAACCTCGGGTGTTGAGTAACCAGGTGGCCTTTGCTAGATGCTGTTCCCAATTTTTGAAAGTTCCCCCACCCAGTGCCTTCAAGGTGGTCTTCAACAATCCATTGCACCATTTCACTTTGGCTGCAGCTGGTGCATGGTAAGGGATATGGTACACCCACTCAATGCCATGTTCTCTAGCCCAGGTGTTGATAAGGCTATTCTTGAAATGAGTCCCATTGTCAGATTCAATTCTCTCGGGGGTACCATGTCTCCAAAGGACTTGCTTTTCAAGACCCAACATGGTGTTACAGGCCGTAGCATGAGGCACAGGGTAGGTCTCCAGCCATCCCGTGGTGGCATCTACCATTGTGAGCACGTAACACTTGCCTTGGCGTGTTTGAGGCAGTGTGATGTAATCAATCTGCCAGGCCTCTCCATACTTGTATTTGGACCATCGCCCACCATACCATAGGGGTTTCACTCGCTTTGCCTGCTTGATCGCAGAGCACATCTCACAATCACGGATAACTTGGGAGATCCTGTCCATGGTTAGATCCATCCCTCAGTCTCGTGCCCACTTATAGGTGGCATCTCTGCCTTGATGACCTGAGGCATCATGGGCCCATTGAGCTAGGAACAACACTCTCTTGTGTTTCCAATCCAAGTCTATCTGTGACACCTCTATCTTCGCAGCCTGATCTACCTGTTCGTTGTTTCGGTGTTCCTCATTAGCCCTACTCTTGGCGACATGAGCATCTACATGGCGGACTTTCACAAGCAGCTTTTTTACTCGGGCAGCGAGGTCTTTCCACTCTTCAGCAGCCCAGATTGGTTTTCCCCTACGCTGCCAATTAGCCTTCTCCTATGGCCATCCCCACAGAGCATTGGCTACCATCCATGAGTCAGTGTAGAGGTAGAGCTTTGGCCACTTCTCTCTTTCAGCAATGTCCAAGGCCAGTTGAAAAGCTTTGAGTTCAGCAAGTTGGCTCGATCCTCCTTCTCCTTCAGTAGCTTCTGCAACCCATCGTGTCGGACTCCATATGGCTGCTTTCCACCTTCTTTTCATCCCTACGATGCAACAAGAACCATGGGTGAAAAGAGCGTAGCGTGTATCTTCTGCTGGCAGTTGGTTGTATGGTGGAGCTTCTTCAGCACATGTCACTTGTTCTTGTTCATCTTCATCACTGAGACCAAAGTTTTCACCTTCGGGCCAATTTGTGATTATTTCCAAAATCCCAGGGCGATTCAGTTTTCCGATACGGGCGCGCTGTGTGATGAGAGCAATCCATTTGCTCCATGTGGCATTGGTGGCATGGTGGGTAGAGGGAACCTTTGCTTTGAACATCCACCCCAGCACCGGTAGATGGGGCGCCGGGAGGAGTTGTGCTTCAGTGCCGATTACTTCTGAGGCGGCTTGGACTCCTTCATAGGCTGCCAAGATTTCCTTCTCTGTTGGAGTGTAGTTGGCTTCAGACCCTCTGTAGCTTCAGCTGCAGAATCCTAGTGGTCCCCCTCAAGTCTCACCAGGCACTTTCTGCCAAAGGCCCCAGGACAGACCATGGCTTGCAGCTGCAGAGTAGAGCATGTTCTTCACCTCTGGTCCTGTCCTGACTGGGCCAAGAGCTACTACATGAGCAATCTCCTGCTTGATCTAGGTGAAGGCTTGTTGCTGTTCAGGGCCCCAATGGAAATTGTTCTTCTTGCGGGTAACCAGGTAGAGAGGGCTCACAATCTGGCTGTACTCAGGAATATGCATCCCCCAAAAGCCTGTGGCACCTAGGAAAGCTTGAGTTTCCTTCTTGTTGGTTGGTGGAGACATAGCAGTGATCTTATTGATGACCTCGGTGGGAATCTGACACCATCCATCTTGCCATTTCACTCCCAGGAACTGGATCTCCCGAGCAGGTCCCTTGACTTAGCTCTTCTTGATGGCAAAACCGTCTTCCAGGAGAATCTGGATGATCTTCTCTCCTTTCTCAAACACTTCTGTTGCAGTGTTCCCACACACAGTGATGTCATCAATGTACTGCAGACGTTCTGGTGCCTCACCCTTTTCCAGTGCATTCTGGATCAGTCCATGGCAGATGGTAGGACTGTGCTTCCACCCCTTGGGCAATCAATTCCAGGTGTATTGCACACCCCCCCAGGTGATGGCAAACTGAGACCTGCACTCTGGTGCCAGAGGAATGGAGAAAAATGCATTGGCAATGTTAATAGTGTCATACCACTTTGCTGCTTTGGACTCCAGCTCGTATTGGAGCTCAAACATGTCCGGCACAGCAGCGCTCAGTGGTGGAGTCACTTCATTCAAGGCACGATAGTCCACAGTCAATCTCCATTCTCCTTCAGATTTGCGCACAGGCCAAATGGGGCTGTTGAAGGGTGAGTGGGTTTTGCTAATCACCCCTTGGCTCTCCAACTCACGGATCATCTTGTGGATGGGAATCACAGCATCTCGAGTTGTCCGATACTGCCAGCAGTGCACTGTCGAGGTAGCAATTGGTACTTGTTTTTCCCCCTTCAGAAGGCCCACTGCAGATGGGTTCTCTGATAGTCCAGGCAAGGTGTTCAATTGCTTAATGCCCTCTGTCTCCACAGCAGCTATTCCAAAAGCCCACTTGAGTCCCTTTGGGTCTCTGAAATACCCTCTTTGGAGGAAGTCTATGCCCAAAATGCACGGGGCCTCTGGGCCAGTCACTATGAGATGTTTCTTCCACTCATTTCCAGTCAGGCTCACCTCAGCTTCCACCAGGGTCAAATTTTGTGATCCACTTGTCACACCAGCAATAGAAACGAATTCTTCCCCCACGTGTTGCGATGGGATTATTGTACACTGGGCACCAGTGTCAACCAAAGCATCATATTTTTGTGGTTCTGATGTACCAGGCCAACAAATCCACACAGTCCAAAAAACACGGTTTTCCCTGGCCTCTACCTGGCTAGGGGCAGGGCCCCTCAAGTCCTGGTTATCCTTCTTTCCCATGGCATACATTTTAGAGGTTCCTTCAAGGGGATCGGACATGTCATCGTCTTTTCTATCATTTCTGGCAGTTTTGCTACAAGCAACTGGAGTTACTTCCTTTTTGGTGGAACTTCCTTTCTGAGACTTGCGCTCCTTCAATTCACGCACTCGTGCTGCCAGAGCAGAAGTGGGTTGTCTTTCCCACCTCCTCATGTTTTCCCCACTATCATACAGGAATTTCCACAGCTCACTTTGTGGGACGTACCTTCTCTCTCTCTCTGGGGAATGTCGGCGTTTGGTAGCAGAATCTCTGCTCTGTACTGCTGACATTTGGAGAAGGCCCTCTTTAATCTCCTTCTTGAGTTCCTTCTTCAGTTCCTGGTGATTCTCCTCCATCTTATCTTCCAATTTCTGCATATGTGTTTCCACGGCTGCGATTCTTGCATGTGTTGGGCCATGCACGGCATCTGCATATGCTCGGAGCTTCGTCGCCATATCCCGCACAGTCTCATTCGCACCGTAATCTGGTTTTATCATTGCTAAAGCAGAAGCACTTTCTTGTGGCCCAAGCCGTATGCGTTTTCGCCACATCACTGGGTGAACTCTGACCCGGTCTGGACTCCTCAGTCCTGGGTCATCTGTGAAGACAATCTCTACCACCCCATAGTTTTCTCTGGTATTGGATCCCTTGTTCTATGGTCTTCCACTGGCTTTGCTGCATATAGAGATCATCTCCACACAGATATCTAACCCTCGTGCCACTCAAGACCTGTGTCCTTAGACTGACAGACTCAGCCCTCCTTATTATCGCTTGGTCGATAGCTGGATAACGTGACAGGGATCATAAATGCCTTGCTTCAGCACCATCCAGCATTACATCATCACCTGCAGCATCCCAAATAGGGACTGTCTAACTTATGATGGATTCATCAGACCGTCAGGTGTAGTCCTTTCTTAGGCTACGAAGGTCCTTTATGGACATGGACTCAGTAATGGTTTCTGTGCCTGAGTCAGTTGGTGGCTTTGAGGTTTCTTCCCCTGCATCATCATCATCTTTCACTGGGT
This sequence comes from Lycocorax pyrrhopterus obiensis, assembly GCA_014706295.1. Classification (NCBI taxonomy): domain Eukaryota; kingdom Metazoa; phylum Chordata; class Aves; order Passeriformes; family Paradisaeidae; genus Lycocorax; species Lycocorax pyrrhopterus. The sequence continues at coordinate 12,218,503 of JACSVZ010000030.1, forward strand.
GATCAGTTTTGGTTGTGTGCTTTTTCCTCGTGACAGGAGCCACTGTCAACGGCTTAGGCTCTCCCTCTAGTTTGGCTGCAGCCTGAGTGACTGGGGCGTCTGCTGACTTATCCTTCTGCCCCTCTACCTTCTGCTCTACAGTACCCAGCAGTGTGCGATAGGCATATGCCAAGGCCCAGCATAATGCAATGAGCTGTTTCTCATTAGAATTGTCATTGTATTTCTCTTTCAGATATTTCCTCACCTCAGCTGGTTTCTGAATTTGTTCAGGAGGGAAATTCCAAGCTATTGGGTCAGAGAATTCCTTCAGGGCTTGGCCCATATCCTTCCATTCCCCATACCACTCAGGATTTTCCACCTCTGGGTCAGGTGTCTCATCAGTCACCCTGGAATTCTGGGCCCTCATTTTAGACAAGCTGCAAACCACATAGAGGAAGCTTACCAGATTAAATACCAGGAAGGTGGTCTCTTTAACATCCAGGGGAAACTGAATATTCTCAAAAGATAATGTATCAAATTTAAAGGGGAGGGAGATGAAAGGCTGGGAAATCCCATCTCCTCCTCTTCCAACAAACTGAGCGCAATTACTGATAAACTCCCAAAACAGGCTACTGAAACTAGGGCTGGGGTTAGGATGGAGAAACCACATATCATACACACTTTGAACAACTGCCTGTACCTCTGTTAACGTCTTATAAATCATTATCACCGAGCACAGCAAAATAGAAACCCGGATTCGTGCCCCTGCTTGGTAAAAGTTACATATCAGAGACAAGATCGGAGCAATCTGTGGATAGGCAAACAGGCTTAGGGACCAGAAAGGCATTAGTAGCTCAAACAGGCCTAGGGACCAGAAAGACATTAGTACATCAAGCCAGAGAGACCTTATGAACTCAACCAACATGGTGACTACTTTACCCCAACACAAACTAATTAAATTCAAAACAAAATGTAATTAGTACAGGGTTTTTCACTTTCCTTCGAGCCACATGTCTGGCGCCAATAATTATTTGTGCCGGTTTGGCCAAATTTGGAGAAAAATATCCTCTGATAGAAGGCAGGTTACAACTACCCCTCCCCCACCAGGTTCGGGAAAAAAAAATTTTCCCTGGAGGAAAGCAAAAGCGATAAAAATACTATTTATTTAACAAAACACACAGGAAAAGGATAATAATGCTGAATAATAAAACCTCTCTCTGTGAAGAGAAACCTGGGAAGATTTCAGAGTCCTTCTGTAGATGTGGTCTCTCTCCTCCTCGGAGCTGGGTCGGCGTGGGCCCACCTCCAGGGCCTTGGTGGAAAATTCTCCCAATGTGTTCTGATGTTGAAACAGTCCAGAAGAGAAGAAGGGAAAAAATCAAAGTCCCAGGAAAACAAAGTTCAACTCTCCGTCTCCCTCCGGAGAGAAAAAAAAAAAGCCGAAAGCTGGCTGCAAAGCACGAAGGGTGCTTCCTCCACCCTTGCTGCCAGAGCGGAAACAGGGGAGTGTATATTTGTGTCCTTGAACAACTGCTTTTAAAAGTTCACTTGGTTTTTCTCTCTCTCCTCCCTCTCAGGCTCAGTTTAAAGGCACAGAAAGGCACAAAGTTAATTTCTGGTTATAGAGCAGCGATAGAGGATACACATCATAAAGTCACCCCAAGACAATTGGTGAGAGTGCGACAATCAGAGGAAAGTCAGGCTCAGATACCCAGAACATTTGTAGTTAAGATAGATGCCATGAGGTGCTCAGTGAGGTGATGTGCAAGCAGCTGCCATAAAAGTGGCAATACACAGTGTTGGACAGTTATTAACATAACACAATTTAATTCATTGGCTGTTCTCACCCAAAATCAAATCTCCTTGAGGCACACCCTGGACTTCCCTATCCTCTCACATTACCCACCAAGTGCATCTGGTTCCTTAAACAAAAGTAATCCCAAGGATGAGTTTGCCTTTGCCTGAGGCAGGAATAATCCAGACTGTTTTCCCTAGCATGTTTTTAATGTGCACTACAGGAACTTTATCACCTACAATATGTAAAAATTTTGATTGGGCAGGGCCAGCCTGGTTGGCAGATCCTCTGGTGTTGACTAACAAGGTGGCTGCTAAATGGTGGTTGCTAAATGTGTATCCCAATGTTTGAAGGTCCCACCATCCATTGCTCTCAGTGTAGTCTTTAACAGTCCATTACATCATTTGATCATTCCAGAGGCTGGTGCATGATAGGGAATGTGATATACCCACTCAATGCCATGTTCTTTGCTGCAAGTGTCTATGAGGTTGTTTTGTAAATGAGTTACATTATATGATTCAATTCTTTCTGGAGTACCATGTGACCATAGGACTTGCTTTTCAAGGCCCAGGATAGTTTTCTGGGCGATGGCATGAGGCACAGGATATGTTTCCAGCCATCTGGGTTGCTTCCACCATCATAAGCACATGGCACTTGCCGTCCCAGGTTTGAGGGAGTGTGATACAGTCAATCTGCCAGGCCTCCCCATACTTATATTTCAGCCATCGTCCCCCATTCCACAGAGACTTTACACCTGCTTGGCCTGCTTGATTGCAGCACATTTCACATTCATTGATAACCTGTGCGACAGTGTCTATGGTTAAGTCCAACCCTTGATAACGAGCCCACCTATATGTTGCATCTCTTCCTTGATGGCCCAAGGTGTCATGGGCCCACCGAGCTAGAAATAACTCACCCTTGTGTTGCCAATCCAAATCCACCTGAGCCACTTCAATCCTAGCAGCCTGATTCACCTGCTGGTTATTCCAATGTTCTTCAGTGGCCCAACTCTTGGGTACACGAGCATCTAAGTGACGCGCCTTCACAACCAAGTTCTCCGCCCTGGCAGCAATATCTTGCCACAGTGCAGCAGCCCAGATGGGTTTACCCCTATGCTGCCAGTTATTCTGCTTCCATTGCTGCAACCACCCCCACAGGGCATTTGCCACCATCCAAGAGTCAGTATAAAGTATTGGCCATTTCTCTTGTTCAGCAATGACTAAGGCCAACTGGATAGCGTTCACCTTTGCAAAATGACTCAATTTACCTTCTTCTTCAGTGGTTTCTGCAACTTGTCATAGGAGACTCCACACAGCTGCTTTCCATCTCCAATGCTTTCCCACAAGACAGGAGGATCTACCAGTAAACAAGGCATATTGCTTCAGTTTCTGATAATTTATTATATAGCAGGGCCTCTTCAGCATGTGTTATCTCCTTCTCTGGTGACATTCCAAAATCTTTGCCTTCTGGCCAGTCCATGATCACTTCTAAGATTCCTGTATGACTGGGGTTTCCTGTCCAAGCTTGTTGTGTGATCAGTGCAATCCATTTACTCCATGTAGCATCAGTTGCATGATGTATAGAGGAGACCCTTCCTTTGAACATCCAATCCAACATGGGTAACTGGGGTGCCAGAAGGAGCTGTACTTCAGTACCAACCACCTCCAAAGTGGCTCAAACACCTTCATAAGCTGCCAGTATCTCCTTTTTGATTGGAGTATAGGGGGCTTCAGATCCTCTGTATCCCCTACTCCAAAAACCTAGAGGTCGATCTTGAGTCTCCCCTGGCACTTTCTGCCAGAGGCTCCAGGTAGGGCCATTCTCCCCAGTTGCAGTATAGAGCACATTTTTTACATCTTGCCCTGTTCAGACTGGTCCAAGGGCTACTGTGTGAACTATCTCCTGCTTGGTTTGTTCAAAGGCTTGTCATTGCTCAGGGCCCCATTGGAAATCATAAATCATTCTTCTTCTGGGCCACTTGATAGAGAGGGCTGACAGTCAGACTGTAATTTGGAATGTGCATTCTGCAAAATCCCACAACACCTAAAAAAGCTTGTGCTTTTCTTGATAGTTGGTGGGGACATGGCTGTTATTTTTTTAATAACCTCCATTGGGATCTGGTGATGTCCATCCTGACATTTTATTCCTAAAAACTGGATCTCCTGTGCATGTCCTTTTACCTTATTTTGTTTTATGGCAAACCAGGCTTTTAGAAAGATTCATTTTATTTTCTTCCCTTTCTCAAAAACTTCTGCTGTATTGCCCCACATAATGATATCATGAATGTATTGGAGGCATTGTGGAGCTCCACCCTGTTCCAGTGCAGTCTGGATCAGTCCATTGCAGATGGTCAGGCAGTGTTTACACCCCTGGGGCAGTCGATTCCAGGTGTACTGGACACCCCTCCAAGTAAAACCAAACTGTGGTCTGTGGTCTGCACTCTGCTGCCAAAGGGATTGAGAAAAACACATTAGTGATATCAATTATGGCACCACTTTGCTGCCTTTGACTTCAGTTCATATTGAAGTTCCAACATGTCTGGTAAGGCAGCACTCAGAGGTGGCGCAACTTCATTTAGGCCACAATAGTCTACTGTCAACCTCCATTCTCTGTTAGAATTTCGCACTGGCCATATGGGGCTGTTAAAGGGTGAGCGGGTCCTGCTGATCCCTCCTTGGCTCTCCAGGTGATGAATTAGTTCATGGATGGGAATTGCAGTGTCTTGGTTGGTGCAATATTGCCTCCGATGCAGCATTGGTGGTAGCAATTGGCACCTGCTTTTCTTCAACCTTCAGCAACCCCACAACAAAGGGATCGTTTGAGAGACCAGGCAAGGTAGACAATTGTTCAATGTCCTCCATCTCCATGGCAGCTATAGCGAAAGCCCACCGATACCCTTTTGGATCCTTGAAATATCTGCTCCTGAGATAGTCTATGCCAAGGATGCACGGAGCCTCTGGGCCAGTCACAATGGGGTGTTTGTGCCACTCATTCCCAGTCAGGCTGATTTCAGCCTCCAATACAGTCAGCTGTTGGGATCCCCCTGTCACTCCAGAAATACAAATGGATTCTGCCCCTGTATAGCTTGATGGCATTAGGGTACAATGTGCACCAGTGTCTATTAAAGCCTTGTACTCCTCTGGGGCTGCTGTGCCAGGCCATTGAATCTACACACTCCAATAAACCGGGTAATGCCTCTCCTCCACCTGGCTGGAGGCAGGGCCCCTCTAATACTGATCACAAGGTTCCCTGCTAACATCTTGTAGAAATGGACTAGAACTTCTCATCATAGAGTCAGTAGTATGATCAGACCTTCCATTCTGCCTGGAAAACTGTCTGCTGGAGACTGGAGCAGCAACTTGCCTGGAAAAAAAAAATTGTGGCTGTTTTCCCTGCAATTCCCTCACCCATGCATCTAGGATCGAGGTAGGTTGTCCATCCCACTTCCTCACATCCTCTCTGTGGTCCTGTAGGTAAAACCACAGGGTAGCCCATGGTGCATACCTTCTATATCCTCTCTCTTGAGCAAGAGGACGCCTGCTGCCAATTGTTGAAATGTGGGCCTGTACAGGTAGGGAATAGGACATATCCTCTCTGAATTGCTGGAACACCTGAGTCAGTTTATGTGACAGCTTCTCCACAGCCTCAATGACAGAGGAAGGAATACTGTCTTCACATTCCCAGAGTTGCCAAATCGTGCCACCCACTGTTGGTGGTGCGTCATCTTTCCAAAGTAATATAGTCAAGGGGTTTCATGCACTGTTGGTGCACTCTGTATAAATTTCTGCCACATGGGTCGTTGACATAAGACATAATCTGAATCCATGGGGAGCTGTGCATTGTCCAAGTCAAAATATATAATTTCTTGCATGGCAAATTCCCTCGGGTATTGAATACCTTTCTCTATTGCAGTCCATTTGCCTGAGTGACATGGAATATCATCTCTATAGGGATATCTTGCCCTCACACTTGATAAGAGTCGCCTCCAGAGACTAAAGACTTGTGTCTTTTTTCCCATTGCTTTGTCAATGTCTGGTTCCTTAGAAAGTGATCCCAGTTGCTTGGATTCCTTACCCTCTAATTCCACACTGTTGACTCTGTTGTCCCAGCACCAGAGCAGCCAGGTGGTAATATGCTCACATGGATGATGGCTGAAATCTTTTTGTATTTCCCACAACTCACTCAGGGATAGGGATCGAGTGGTGGTTGTCTCTTCTGTCTCCTCTTCCAGTTCCTGTGATGGCCGTGATGATGGCCCTGAAAATCACCCTTGTGATGGTTCTGCTTCGTCATCCTCTTCGCTGTCCTTGTCCTCCTTGACTGTCTTTGCTGAAGCTTTTTTACAGGGTGACTTTCGTGTACATTTCTTTTGCTTCTGTACAGGGGCAACTGACAACCAGCACATGTTGATTCACTGTTTCAGTGGTTTCACTGGCATGGGTATAGTGTGTTTGCATCAAAATATTTTAAGTAAATATGAATTAGATTGCAAATGATGAATGCAATTGGTTGAGTTCAGGTTTGTGGTCATACAAGTGCCAGTACTTCAGGGCTGTGCAACTGATTCAGGTGGCTGAAAACCAGCTGTGGGTATTGTATTGGGTTTGCATGGCCAGGTTTTGGTAGCTGGAGAGGCGCAAGGCTACAGGAGCGGCTTCTGTGAGAAGCTCCTAGAAGCTTCCCTAATGTTCAACAGAGCAAATGCCAGCCAGCTCCAAGACGGACCTGATATGAGCCAATCAGAGATGATGGTAGAGGCTCTGTGATAGCATATTTAAGAAGGAAAAAAAATTATTGTGCAAATGAAACTTCGGCCAGAGAAGAGCGGGGTGAAAACATGTGAACGGACCAACTCTGCAGACACGAAGGTCAGTGGAGACAGAGAGGGAGGAGGTGCTCCAGGCACCGGAGCTGAGATTCCTCTGCAGCCTGTGGTGAAGACCATGGTGAAGCAGCTGTTCCCCTGCAGCCAATGGAAGACCATGGGGATGCAGAGATCCACCTTCAGCCCATGGAGGAGACATGCTGGAGCAGGTGGATGCCCAAAAGAAGGCTGTGACCCTGTGGGAGGCCCATGCTGGAGCAGGCTCTTGGCAGGGACCTGCAGACCTGTGGAGAGAGGAGACCAAGCTAGAGCAGGTTTTCTGGTAGGACTTGGAACCCTGTGGGGGACCCACTCTGGAGCAGCCTGGTCCTGAAGAACTGCACCCCATGGAAAGGGACCCATGCTGGAGCAGTTTGTGAAGAACTGTAGCCCATGGGAAGGACTGATATTGGAGAAGTTTGTGGAGGACTGTCTCCTGTGGGTGGGACCCCACGCTGGAGCAGGGGAAGGACTCCTCTCCCTGAGCAGCAGGAGAAACCACAGGTGATGAACTGACCATAACCCCCATTCCGTCTCCCTGCACCGCTGGGGTAGGAGTCAGAGCCTGGGGAGGAAGGAGGGGTGGAGGGAAAGTGTTTTTAAGATTTGTTTTACTTCTCATTATCCTGCTCTGATTGTGATTGGCAATAAATTCAATTAACATCCCCAAGCTGAGTCTGTTTTGCCCATGATGGTAATCAGTGAGTGATCTCTCCCTGTCCTTATCTCAGTTCATGAGCCTTTCATTACATTTTCTCTCCCCTGTCCAATTGTGGAGGGGAGTGATAGAATGGCTTTGGTGGGTGTCTGGCATCCAGCCATGATCAGCTTACCACAGGCATGGACTTGGACTATGATTCCCAGAATACCAGCAGTTCTGCCTGCTGAGCCCTGCTCTGCTGCCTGTGCCGGGGCTTGGTGGTCAGGTTGTGGGCCTTCCCAACCCAGATATCACAGGCAAAGGTTGAACTGTGGCTCTTGCTACTGGTATCTCTTGGTGCCTCAATGGAGTAGTAGAGCACATAGTGCTTGGATGGATGAGGTGGAGCACATGATGCCTCAACGGACAAGGTGGAGCACATGGTGCCCTGATGGACAGGGCACTCTCTACAACTTCCTGAAAGGTGGTTGTAGTCAGGTGGGGGTTGGTCTCTTTCTCCAGGCAGTAACTGACAGAATGAGAGGACACAGTCTTGAGCTGAACCAAGGGAAATATAGGTTGGATATTAGGAAAAAGTTTTTTCACAGAAAGAGTGGTGAAGTACTGGAATTGTCTGCCCAGGGAGGTGGTGGAATCACCATCCCTGGATGTGTTTTAAAAAAGATTGGATGTCGCACTCAGTGCCATGGTTTAGTTGAGGTGGTAGGGCATGGGTTGGACTCTATGATCTTAGAGGTCTCTTCCAACCTGGTGATTCTGTGTGTGTGACAAGATAGAGCATATGCATTCTCCCTGTTCAGCCAAGTCACATCAGATGAGGTCCTGGAAGGCAGCATGACGGTGGAGGGTACCTGCTCAAGTCTGGGGGTAGGATATGGTCTCCGTTTCATCATAGGTAGATAAGACTGTTCTTCAGTAGGCAAATATCTGAGCACTTGACAGTGACATATTCATCCTCATAATTGCCTTTTGAGGTAGGGAAGTGCGTCCCAACCCTGTGAGTGGGAAGCTGGGGCAAGAAAAGCCCAAGTGAAGTTAGAGGTTTCTCTGACCATGTTTTCCAGGCAGAGAGCAGGATCATCAAGGACACCATAACAGAGGAAGCACTGGAGTTGGGCCACCATAAGTCCTTCTTAATCGATCCTAACTCCACTTTATTGCGTTGATTTCCCCATTATATTCTTTACTAAAGAATAGCAAAAATTAGAAAGGTGAGTATATATTTTATTTGTAGCCCTGCTTCATGCCATGCTCATGAGCTAAATACCCCAGGAGTGAATTTCTAGACTACTGCCTGTTTATATTTGTCCCTAATTGATATATTTTTTCCTTGTTGTTGTGTTTAAAATAATTTTGTGGGTTTTTGCAAAGAATCTGTGAACTGTTTGTGAGAACTTACTTAATAGTATGTGCCTTGGGCTTAGCTAACATTTTCCAAACAACTCATCAGAAAGATAAACTGGGGGGAAAAATCTGTTGTATGTCTTGAAAACCCTGCCTGAACTTTTGGCTAATATGAGGTAAACACTGATTGACCACATGCTCATTGAGATGCTGTAAACATCATTTTCAAAGCAAACAAACAGCTCTCTGCTGAAAACAAGAGGGTGAAGACAAAATTTTCAGAGCAGTGATAATTCTTTGAATTATTGTCCTGGTTTAAAGGAGAGATGCCTGCCATTGAAGGAGGGAACATCCCTTGGAATAGAAAATGTGACCCCCTTCCCTCCAAATTATTATAACTTTGAAATTACGGGGCTTTCAGGAAAAGATATGGGAAAAGGAATAACAGTTCTTTACTAGTATATATATATATATGTACAAGGCAAACAAGCAGCAACAATGGCAGAAGCAACAAACAAAACCAGAAACCCAATAACAGCCTTCTCTCAGCTGTCAAACACTTTCCACTTTGGTGTAGTTATGGTCACAGCTGGTAGGGGCAGGGTTGGCTCCTGGCCAGGCAGGGCAGGTGCAATGATTCCCCCACGGCTGCGGGGGGGGCTCTGGCTCAAGCTCAGCCACCTCTCTGCACATGGGTAATGGCGAAATGGGCTGTAGCAGGAACCTTGGAGCAGCATCTGGAACGGCAGAGGCAGGCACACCCCCAGGTGGCAAACAAAATGTAACAGAAAACTCTGCAGCCTTAGCAGGAGCTGCGGGGGATCGAACAAACATGGGGTATTGGGTTAGAGTGTAGTGAAAAAGCCCGAGGCAGCGGCAGAAAACAGCGGGGCTGGGCAGCAGCAACCGGGCTTCCCCATAGCAGCTGCCACACACAGCTGGGAAGACGCGCCCCTCCAGAAAGGGGGAGGAGGTCGGGGTCCCAGGTTTTTCCCCTGAGGCATGCAAGTAGATGGTGAGGGTCCTTTCCAGTCAGATCAGGTGTTAATAAGGTCCCAGTTCACTTCACTGCCTTGGACTCCAGCTTGTACTGGAGCTCCAGCATGTCCGGCACAGCAGCGCTCAGCAGTGGAGTCACTTCATTCAAGCCACCATAGTCCACAGTCAATCTCCATTCCCCTTCAGATTTGAGCACAGGCCAAATGGGGCTGTTGAAGGGTGAATGGGCCTTGCTGACCACCCCTTGGCTCTCCAGCTCGCAGATCATCTTGTGGATGGGGATCACAGCATCTCGATTCATCCGATACTGCCAGCGGTGCACTTGGCAGTGCACCTTGAGGTGGCAATTGGTACTAGTTTTTCCTCCACCTTCAGGAGTCCAACTGCAGAAGGATTTTCTGACAGTTCAGGCAAGGTGTTCAATTGCCTAATGCCCTCTGCCTCCACAGCAGCTATCCCAAAAGCCCACCTGGGTCCTTTTGGGTCTTTGAAATAACCGCTCTGGAGGAAATCTATGCCCAGAATACATGGGGCCTCTGGACCAGCCACAATAAGGAGTTTCTTCCACTCCTTCCCAGTCAATGTCACCTCGGCTTCCAACAGGGTCAACTGCTGTGATCCCCCTGTCACCCCAGCAATAGAAATGGGTTCTGCCCCCACATGTCCCGATGGTATTAGGGTACGCTGCACACCAGTATCGACCAACACTTCATATTTCTGTGGCTCTGATGTGCCAGGCCATCGGATCCACACAGTCCAAAAGACATGATTCTCCTGTGCCTCTACCTGGCTAGAGCCAGGGCCCCTCCAGCCCTGTCTATCATTCCCTCCCTGGGCATACATACTGGAGGTTCCTTCAAGGAGTTCAAACACATCATCCTCCCTTCTGTTATACCTGGCAGCTCAGTCATGGGAAGGTGAGGCTACCTTTACTTTAGCAGAACTCCCTTGGTTAGTGTTTTCCTCCTTGAGTTGATGCACCTGTGCTACCAGGACAGAAGTGGGTTTTCCATCCCACCTTCTCATATCTTCTCCATGGTCACACAGGATGAACCACAGGTCAGCTCTTGGAGTGTACCCCCTCTCCCTAGCTGGGGGACGTCAGGCTCTGACATTGGGGCCTGTGACTCGCACTGGTGCCACATGGGAACTGTTCTTCCTCACCTCCTCCATCATCTCCTCCCTAATCTCCTCTTTGAGGCTCTTAATCGCAGCAGAGACATGAGCCTGCATTGGGCCACTGACCATGCTCTCATAATTCCTGAGCTTGTTGGCTACGGAACCCAGTGTCTCTCTGTTGTCCTCGGCATTAATCGTTGCAATGAAGGTGGTGTATTGGGATGGCCCTAGATTTGCCAGGTTCCACAACATTTGCCCTGTGCACTTGACCTTGTCAGGGTCATTACCGTGCTGTCCATCCCTTCCAAAGAGCACCTCTAGTACTGCCACTTCTCTCATCTGTTGGATCCCTTCTTCAATGGTCTTCCAGCGCATTCTATTATGGTACTCCTGCATTCTCTCTTTGTGAACAAACCTCTCTCTTACAGTCATTAAAAGCTGCTCCCAGAGAGGAAGGGGCCCTGGCTCCCTCACGGACACCTAATCAATACCCGCATCCTGGGTCAAGGATCCCAAATACCTTGCCTAGCCACTACCCAGTTGCACGCCTGGACCCATAAGGTCCCAAACCCAAAATAACCAGGTCGAATAAGCCTCGCGCCCCCGTCGCACAATGTCTTCGCAGATTACGGACACTTTCATATGACAGGAACTCGGTGATGATTTCAGGTTCCAGCTTCCCTGCTGGTTGTGAGGGGCCTGGTACCTCATCATCATTAGCTGGGCGCACTGATTTGGCCTTATACTTTCTCCTCTGCACAGGGGGACTGCTGCTGGCTGTGGCTGCCCTTGTGGTTCAGCTGGAACCTGGACGGTTGTAATGTCTGTGGGTTCCACTGCTGCACCATCAGACTCCCTCTTTGAGGCAGGGTGAGGGTTTCCCACCAGCTGGGGAAGAGTATTCCCTCAGCACCTGGAGTATCTCCTCCAATATCCCCACCCAATCCGGGTGGTTCATTTCTGAGGTGGGCTGTTGGGCAGTGTGAGGCTGTAGGGCAGTATCCCCAGCCCCTGTGGCATGCTCCTGGGCAGCATCCCTAGTCTCTGGGGTAGATGTCAGGGTGGTTACCCAAGGCAATCTCACCTTATCCGTGAATGCTAAATTGAATGGGCCTATCAGCAACATCAGCCATTGTACGATATTGTTAGCATTTAGAGAAAACTTGAACCCTTCAAAAGCCATTGGGGTAGGCCCAAAGAAATGGGTGAAGGGTTGGGAGAAAACTTCTCCCAGTGTTACTTCCTCACAATGGGTACCATTATTAACGAAACCCCAAAAACATACACTTAGCATGTGATAGCCATGTATCCATGTGCCCGCCTTCCAGAGGAGGTTAAAAATCCAGTAATTCCTCACCTTATTGACCCATTGTGCAAACTGGATAACAGTCACAGTAGCCTCAGTCATAGGGCCCATGTTTAGATAAGGAGCTGCAAAGGGGAGAAATATAGCCACAAACATGTGCCAACCGAACCAGGGTAGGCTAGACCACATGGCGCTGCCTAACGAGATTTCTATATTCAGCACACAAAAATAGGTTACCCAGGAACTGTTATTCCTTTTTCACTCTTTCCTCTCGATGCCCTCAGGCCCCACATTGGGCACCAAGATCTGTCCTGGTTTAAAGGACAGGTGTCTGCCAAGGAAGGCAGGAACCTCCCTTGGAATGGAAAATGTGACCCCTTTCCCTCTGAATTATTATAACTTTGAAATTACAGGGCTTTCAGGCAAAGATATGGCAAAAGGAATAACAGTTCTTTACTGGTATATATATATATATATATATACATGTATATATAACAAGACAAACAAACAACAACAACAGCAGCAACACAATTACCTTTTTTTTTCCCTAGCTCCTTTCCAGTCATTGTGGAGCTGGTAAAAAAATAGGCATTTATTTGTAAAGGAAAGGAAACATGAAAAAATAAGAGTGGGAAAGAGAGAGAAGGCTGAGAATATTAACTGATTTTAACTAAAGGATGTGACTTTGGAGCATGTTTAGTTATGCTGAGCAATTTTTATATGGGCAGCTTTAATCAGTCCAAACACTTTTCCAAAGTTTGCCTTCCCCTAATGAGTTTCAGATACTAATGAAGCCAGTTTTCCGAATTTTTCTCCTTTTTCTCAGTGTTTAATGCATGCACTCATCTTCCTTCTGCACGCGGGGATTAGCTCAGGGCCAGCAGGGCTTGTTCATCCCAAGGTGATGGGATGGAAGTGTCTGTAGCTTCAAGTGTTGCCACCACTTGTAATTTTATCAGCTGCCTCATGATACAGTGTTTTTCATAACTCTCCGTCTCACTTTGTTGGCTGATTGAGAATCTCAGTATTTTATCTACTAGAACTGTGTTTTTAGCAAAACACCTGAAACGGCATCTTTGTGTGTGTAACAAAGCCATAAAGGTAAAAACAGTGGAAAATAGGTATTTCTGATCCCTTTTTGAGGGTCCTTGCTCATGGTTTCAAGGTTCGTGGCGTGAGACATGCTGAGCTCCTATGCTTTGCTGTTGTCAGGTAGAGGCATTGACCCTCAGTGTACACCCTTGTGCTGGTTTGGAAGTAAACCAGTGTTATGAATGGATGATGTAGGTTTAAATCAGTCCCTGCCTTTTGCCCAGGCCTCTGGCAGCAGGCAGTCGTGTTATTGAGGTGTCCAGCACCCCAAAAACCCACTTTCAATCGCAAGTTCTTTAATAATGGCTGATTCAGTCTATTATAAAATGAATTGTTTATTAATAGACACAAAACTAACAGACATAAGACTTAAAACAGACTATTACTACACAGGGATAAGACAAAAGGGGATACTAGTATTATACACGCAGAGTTAAAGGTACCATTAAATTTACAGCTAGCTAAGAAATAGTACAACTTAGGATCCAATGTTTCTTACCACCAAATTGTTGAAGGGGTAGACATCGAATTCCTTTCCCTCAATTCCCGGAAAAGTAACCACGAAGTTGCATCCAAGCTTTGGGGAGAAATCGTCTCATACGTTCCCAAGGAGTGTGTAAGAGACTTCTGCCTTTGTATTAATTCGTGTGGGCTTTTATAGACATAAGAACCATGTCTTTTGGTCGCCGATGTTTATTTTCTTTTATCTCTTTCCACATCTGCTCTCATAAGAAGATGTGTACTTGGGGCTGAGGATTAGACTCTCAGGTGCCTGGAGTTGACCCCTTGCTGGGCTCTCTGACTCCTTGCTGGGCTATTAACCTGGCCTGAGTTATCTCTTCCAAATGCCCCAGCCATGAGAAAGGGGGGACGTCCTGCCACAACCAGTGGGAGAAATGAACCCCACACAAATACCTTGAGAGAGATTTCAGGTCAGAGTTACAATTTAAAGATTACAATAAATGCAATGATACAGAAAAACTGGCTTAAACCCACAAAATCAAAGTACAACCTGGCACCATTGGTCAGGGTGGTGATAGCAGTCTGATTAAGTGGTGGTTGCATTGCTGTTGAAGTGATGGTCACAGTCTTGCCAAAAGCAGTGGTCCTGTGGAAGGTCTGGTCCTCCTATGGAAGTTCGGGTCCTCCTCTGGATCTGTTCAGTGGTGGTGGTGTCTAGTCCCCAAATCCCCAGATTATATACCCTCAAATCCAGGCAGGGATGCTCAGTACCTCCCCCAGGGCAGGGAGTTTCACAATGGAATGATGTAATCCTGTGAGTCAGGATATTTTGGGGAGTCTTTGATGGGTATTGCAGCTGCCTACTCTGCTGTCCGATGCCGAGCCACTATGGCCCATTAGCAGAAATGGCCCCCTCAGGATGGGTGTAACTGTGTTGGTGCTCCCCTGGAGGGAGTTATCAGGCTAGATCATTTGTGAAGATAAAGAAACACTACCCCATCTGGCAGGGTTTGCCTCACCCAGTTTGTAGCCTGAGGGATTGGGTGTGCACTGGGCAGGCAGCTACTGTGAACAACCCATCATTAACAGTTCATCAGAAATTATGTAGATGTCAGTAGAATACAGTTTAGTTACACCCATATTGGCATCCTTTTTCCTGTAACTATGACAACACTGAGTCTGAACCACTGGGTGAGCATCTTCCTTCGCCATCCCATGCCATGCCCAACAACATTTTTTGGTCTCTATTGAAAGTTGTTTGGGCTTACAAGCTCATGTTTGTAACACAAAGTTCATGGACAGCAGAGTAGGATTGGAGTCAGTATACTTAAGACACCACAGTTTTGTTGGCACCCATTGCATTTGCACCACTATATAATCAGTCTACAAGGAGCTGTGTTAATTACAGTGTATTGGATGTAATGCTTTACCATCAGGTAATCTTGTGGCTGTTATAAGTGATCCCATGTCTTGGGTTGACTCTATGATGTGTATCCCCTATCACTGCTCTATGCCCAAAAATTAATTTTGTGCCTTTTCTGTGCCTTTAAACTGAGCTTGAGAGGGGAGAGGAAAAAAAAACCAAACGAACTTTTCAAAGCAGTTTCTCAAGGACACAGAGATATACTCCTCTGCATTCTCCAGCTGCAGTAGCACGGAGGAAGCACCCTTCTTGCTTCTTCAGCCAGCTTTTTGGCTTTTTTTTTTCCTCCGGCGTGAGACAGAGAGCTGAACTTTGTTTCCTGGGACTTTGGTTTTTCCTTTTTTCTCTTCTGGACTGTTTCAACAACATCAGAACACATCGGGAGAATTTTTCCCGAGGCCCGGAGGTGGGCCCACGCTCTCGCCGACCCAGCTCCGAGGAGGAGAGAGACCACATCTACAGAAGGACTCTGAAATCTTCCCAGGTTTCTCTCCACAGCGAGAAATTTCATTATTTAGCATTATTATTCTTTTCCTGTGTGCTTGTTAAATAAATAGTTTTTCTCTCTTTCACTTTCCTTCGAGGAAAATTTCTTTTTTCCTGAACCTGGTGGGGGGGAAGGGTGGTTGTAACCTGTTTTTCTCTCAGAGGATATATTGCTAAATTTGGGCCAAACCGGCACACCTCACAGGGGTGGAAAGGTTCAGTGGTGGGTGGCTGCCTCTTGGGCAGAGCGCTTCCCTTCCAAACAATAAATGTTGTCTGATCATTGCATTTAGTCACTGTGTGTTGTGGTTTGACACTGGCCCAATGCCAGGCACCCACGAAAGCTGCTCACTCACCCTTCCCTGCCACAGCTGGGCAGAGGAGAGGAAAAAAATTACCGAAGGGTTCATGAGTTGAGATAAGGACCTGGAGAAAAACACTTCAAGGGCAAAACAGGCTTAAAGTTGCAAAGTGAACTTATTACTAACAGAATCAGAGGAGGATAATGAGAAGTAAAATAAGCCCTTAAAACACCTTTTCCCCCCAGCCCCTCCCTCCTTCCCACCAACAGCGCAGGGAGACAGGGCATGGGAGTTTGGTCAGTTCATCACCTGAGATTTTCTTCCGCTGCTCCCGGAGAGGAGTCCTTCCCCTGTGAGACCTTGGGGTCCCTCCCACGGGAGACAGTTCTCCGCAAACTTCTCCAGCATGGCTCCAATCTCACAAGCAGCAGTCCTGCCAAACCTGCTGCAACGTGAATTCCCCCCACGGGGAAAGAGTCCTCCCAAAACTGCTGCAACGTGGGTCACTCTTCCGCAGGGTGTAGTCCTCCAAGGACAGGCTGCTCCAGCCTGGAAGCAGGGGCCCTCTCTCTCCATTGGGACTCCCACTGGCTCACAGCCTCCTCCAGGCATCCATCTGCTCCGACTTGGGCATCTCCCCCATGGGCTGTGGGTAGATCTCTGCATCCCCTGTGGATCCCCATGAACTGCAGGGGGACAACCTGCTTCACCATGGTCTTCACCATGGCCTGCAGAGGAATCTCGGCTCTGGCGCCTGGAGCACCACCTCCCCCTCCTTCTCCACTGACCTTGGTGTCTCCATGTTGTTTCCCTCACATGTTCTCACCTCCTCCTCTTTGACTAGAAGAAAAAACTGTGTGCCCTTTGTTTTGATTTTCTTCTTAAATATGTTATCTCAGAGGCATTACCAACCTCTCTAATTGGCCCAGCCTTGGCCAGCGGCATGTCCATCTTCAGAGCCATCAGGGATTGGCTCTGCTGGACATGGTGGAAGCTTCTAGCAGCTTCTCACAGAAGTCACCTCTGTGGTCCCCCCGCTACCAAAAACCAGGCCATGCAAAACCAAGACACTGTGTATGTGAAACTAGTGTGTTTTCTCATTGCCTGTTGGGGAATAAAAAAAACAATGTAACCTAAATAATTTGATTTTGAAAGTTGTTAATCTAAAGTCTACATTCTGCCCTGCTTGCTTGCTCTCAGCAGTGGGTAGGCTGGTGATACCCTTTACCCTGCATTTTGTCACTGTTTATCTTA
Source organism: Lycocorax pyrrhopterus obiensis (assembly GCA_014706295.1). NCBI lineage: Eukaryota > Metazoa > Chordata > Aves > Passeriformes > Paradisaeidae > Lycocorax > Lycocorax pyrrhopterus. Next base: position 12,235,589 of record JACSVZ010000030.1, read on the forward strand.
ACTTTTTGTATTATTTGTTTCCTCCCCCCTTTCTGATTTTATGTCCTTTCCTCCTGGAACTGGCAAAAGTCAAGCTGAATGAAGAGATGAAAGGAAGGTTGTAAGGGAGGAGGAGGTCATGCATTTCTCACCACCGCTCTCTTCTCTTTTGCAGTTGTTGCAATCTCAGGATGTGAAGGAAGATGCTGTGCTTTGCTGCTCCATGGAGGTAGGGAAATAGCTGTGTTGCCCCTTTGCATTATGGAATCACCAAATGGTTTGGGTTGGAAGGGACCTTTAAAGAGCATCTAATCCAACCCCCTACCATGGGCAGGGACATCTGCAACTAGATCAGGTTGCTCAGAGTCCTGTCCAACCTGACCTTGAAACCTGACCCTGTTTCCAGGAATGGGGCATCCACAGCTTCTCTGGGCAACCTGTGCCAGTGCCTCACCACCTTCACAGTCAAGAATTTTTTCCCAATATCTAATCTAAACCTGCCCTCTGTCAGCTTGAAGCCATTGCCCCTTGTCCTATCCCTCCATGCCCTTGTCCAAAGTCTCTGTCCAGCTCTCCTGTAGCCCCTTTAGGTACTGGAACGTGCTCTAAGGTCTCCCTGGAGCCTTCTCTTCTCCAGGCTGAACAACCCCAACTGTCTCAGCCTGTCCTCTTAGGAGAGGTGCTCCAGCCCTCTGACCATTTTTGTGGCCTCCTCTGGACCTTCTTCAACAGGTCCATGGCTTTCTGGTCCTGAGGACCTCAGAGCTGGATGCAGTACTCCAGTTGGGGGTCTCACGAGAGCGGAGTAGATAAAAGACACTACTGTGAGATAAGAGATGGCCCTTGAGACTCTATCACTGGGCTTTTGATGCATGTACATGGATGCAAAAAGTTTGATAGCTGGGGTCCCATCACAAAATTATATCATCCTGGTTCCTTCAAATCTCACCCTGCACTTATTTTTTAAGCACAAAAACGCCTGCATTGGAGCTAAAACTGCCCCATGGCTCACATGGACAGGTTTGTTTGGCTCAGCAGCAGATTTGCGGGGAAATGCTGGTACAAATATAGAAGAGTTTCATAAGTATCTTTTTTGGGAATTGATTTGCCTGTAAGGATGGATGCTTTCCTTGCAGAGAGCGGTTGAAATTATAGCCCAAATGGTTGAAATTCAGCAAAATGGCAGGCAACTGAGGAGAAGGGTATGAATTTTTAAGGTGAGGACTTTGAGGAGCTCTGCATTCAAGACCCACTAATCTTCCGTGATGGACTCACTGCTGTCAAGTTCCAGCTTGGACCTTCTCCTCTGTGGAACCACCTAAGGCTTATGCTGCTCCATGGAGGCTCTCCAAGGAGTAATTGTTTAAAAAAAACCCCTTGGCTGTCCTCAGTGAAGCAGCATGACAGGTATAAATGCAGATCTTGTCAGAGCGGGATTTGTTACGCATACAGGAGGGTTCTGCTTATTACGATTAATGACTGGGAGTTACTGTGAGCTGTGAATCAGCAAGTAAATGAAGGGCCAGGTAGAAGGCAAGAATAAGACATCATAGCCTGCACTTTGTTTTGACAACAGCATGATTTTTAGGTGCGATTATTTTTTTCAAAAGCAATCCTCCTTTTATGTCAGCAGTAGCTGGACCATTTGCTCCTCTAGCAGCCCAGCGCAGATGCTTTCAAAAACCTTGCCCTTCATGCTCTTGGAGCCTGCTGCCGGGTGGTTTTGGTTTTCAAAAAGTCACGATGCCTTTAACCTTGCCTATTGGCTCTGCCACACCAAGCAGGGAAGAATTGGAGGGATGGAGCATGTTTGTAAAAGCCAGTGGGGTGTCTGAATATTATAGAATGATAGAATCATAGAATGTCTCAACTTGGAAGGGACACACAAGCATCAATAAGCCATGGTTGACCCCTTCTTCTCCTGACAGCTGCAGAGCACCGGCCGGCTGCTGGAGGAGCAGCTGCCTGAGATGATGACAGAGCTGTTGGCAATAGCACGTGACAAGATGCTCTGTCCCTCTGAGTCCATGCTGACACGGTCCCTGCTGCTGGAGGTCATTGAGCTGCACGCCAACAACTGGAACCCCCTGATGCCCACCATCACTCAGTACTACAACAAGACCATCCAAAAACTGACAGCTTGAGGGGCAGGACAAGGTGGGGTGGGAAGGAACAGGAAGAAGACATGCACCTTGATGGGATCTGGCAAAAGCTTTTCTGATTTAAATTCCCCAGACCAAACCCCAGCATGCTTGAGAATACATTTGTGGGGTGGGGATGGAGAAGCATGTTTCTTTTTCAGCCGCGTCGGGTTTCTTTTTCTGAACTCATTGCTCAAGTAGCAGCAACGCATCCCACCAGGTTATTGTTTGGCTTTCGAAAGAAGACAGAGAATTTGGTAAAGAAAAAAACCCAAACAACTAATCCAAGTGGGGGCTAGTATTGTTTTCATGCTGTCCTCCTGCCTTGCCCTGGCCAACTGGCAGGAGACAGCAGGCAACAGATGTCTTGGGAGGACAAAGCTAGACACACACTACACCAGACGCTCATAAGTGATGGCTTTTGTCAAGAGGGCCTTGTGCTAGGTTCCCCTCCTCTTGTCTTCAACTTTCTGTGTGCCCCCCCCATCCACTCGCCACCCCTTTGAAAGTGGATTGGAGAGTGGGATGACTTTCTTATTTGCACTGGGTTTTCTTTTTCTTTATTATTTGTAATTTCTTCTTATTTTATTGTATTGTTGAATGAACAATTGCAAGCAGCTTGGAGATGAGGAAAGCAACGCCTTCCCAAAAGCTTACTAATGGTTTATGTGAAGATGCTGAAGCAGAAGGACTATTTTAAAGGAGCCCAAAAGCCACTGCAGAAGTAACGCAGCCATCATCATCTTGCCAGTAACCTTCTCAGTGGATTGAGAATCACATCCTCTGAGCTGGGAGCTTTAAGAAACAGGGAATTCTGTGGCTCTTGCTTTTCAAGTCACCATTATCCCTCAGCCACTACAACCCTTTTTTTTTAATGTAATAATTTTTTTTCCATTGAAGGACTGCTTTATTGTAGTTACTGTCATGGTTATAATTATGTATTTAAATCCAGGCCTGTTATAGTCAGGCCTAATAACTTACAGGGCAAGGGAGAAATGAAGGTTTAATGTTCTTCTTTGGAGACTGGTAAAGAGAAGACAAGCAATGCATGGAAAAAAGGAGGAAAAAAGAAGAGGGGAAAAATAGAAAAAGTCAAAAATAGAAATTTTGAGCCTGGCTTCTAACTAGCTGAATTTGCTGTCCAGTGTTTCTAGGTGGGCAATGTACAAGAGCAACTCTGTCCCGTGGTTGGTGTAAGTGGCACCACATAATCGAGGGATGGGTGACATATTCAGAGGGGGAGAGTTTGCCCAGGGGTCCCCAGGTTGCTCCAGTATACCCAGGTTGCTCTGTGCTAGGGCATCCCAAGGAAGAGGGCGGCTGCTGGGAGGTGAAAGCAAGATGCCTCCTGGATGAGGAAATGCCCAGAGGGCAAGGAGGCTGGTACGAAGAAATGCCATGCTGTTGCATCCCTCCCCAAATGATGAAGATGACTCGGTGGTCTCCTTATTTGTTTTTTAGTGACACTACTTATTAAAACACAGAATCACAGAATTAACTAGGTTGGAAAAGACCTTTGAGATCACTGAGTCTAACCTATGACCTAACACCACCTTGTCAACTAGACCATGGCACTAAGTGCCACATCCAGTCTTTTCTTAAACACCTCCAGGGACAGTGACTCTACCACCTCCCTGGGCAGCCCATTCCAATGCCCAATCACCCTTTCTGTGAAGAACTTCTTCCTAATGTCCAACCTAAACCTCCCCTGGTGCAGCTTAGGTTGTGATGCTGTGGTTCAATATTATTTGAATTTTCATCTGGTTGTCTGCTGATGCAGTTTTTATTCTGCACATGGAGCATCAGTAGCAACCAACAGGAGCTTCAGCTTTTCTGTCTACACAGAAAGCAGAAAAATGATTGCTGGGTCCACTGGACTTGTCTGGAAAATTTATTTTCTGCTTTGTGGATTCAAGCCCAGGAACTTAGCATGATGATGGCACCTTGCATTGGGTCAGCTTCATTAGTAGTAATGGTGTTTGACAGAATTAATGAGCAGCTGAACTTGATTAAGGTGGTTGTAGTGGATTGATTCTGGCTGGATGCCAGGCACCCACCAAGTCACTCTCTCACTCCCCTCCATAGCTGGGCAGGGAAGAGAAAATATAACGAAGGGTTCATGAGTTGAGATAAGGACAGGGAGAGATCACTCATCAAATACAGGCTCAAATTAGAGATATGAATTGAATTTATTCCTAACGAAATCAGAGCAGGATAATAAGAAGTAAAATAAACCCTTAAAAACACCTTCCCTCCACCCCGCCTTCCTTCCCAGCTCTACCTCCTACCCCAGCGATGCAAGGAGACAGGGAATGGGGGTTATGGTCAGTTCACCACCCATTGTTTCTCCCTCTGCTCAAGGAAAGGAATTGTTCCCCTGCTCCACCATGGGATCCCTCCCATGGGACACAGTTCTCTGCAAACTTCTTCAACGTGAGTCCATCTCACAAGCAACAGTCCTCCCCAAAGTGCTGCCATGTGGGTCACTCTTCCACGGGGTGCAGTCCTTCAAGGACAGAATGCTCCAGTATGGGCCCCCTCTCCACAGATCTCCCACAGGCTCACAGCCTCCTCTCAGGCATCCACCTGCTCGGACATGAGCACCTCCCCCACGGGCTGCGGGTAGATCTCTGCATCCCCCGTGGATCCCCATGGACTGCAGGGGGACAACCTGCTTCACCATGGTCTTCACCACAGCCTGCAGAGGAATCTCAGCTCCAGTGCCTGGAGCAGCTCCTCCCCCTCCTTCTCCATTGACCTTGGTGTCTCCAGAGCTGTTCCTCTCACATATTCTCAACCTGCTCTTCTCTGGTTGTAATTACAACTGTGCAATAACTTTTTTTCTTCATTTTTTTCCTTCTTCCTCTTAAATATGTTATCACAGAGGCATTACCACCATTTCTAATAGGCACAGCCTTGACCAGCAGCACATCTGTATTCGGAGCAGCCAGGGATTGGCTCTGCTGGACACTGAGGAAGCTTCTAGCAGCTTCTCACAGAAGCCACCCGGTAGCCCCGTCATGGTTTGACACTGGTCAAATGCCAGGTACACACAAAAGTCACTCACTCACCCTCCCCTGCCACAGCTGGGCAGAGGAGAGAAAAATTTAATGAAGGCTTCATGAGTTGAGATAAGGACCAGGAGAAAACACTCCAAGGGCAAAACAGTCTCAACTTAGAAGTACAAAGTGAATTTATTACTAACAAAGTCAGAGCAGGATAATGAGATGTAAAATAAGCCCTTAAAAACACCTTTTCTTCCCCCAACTCCTCCCTCCTTCCCACCGATAGCGCAGGGAGACAGGGTGTGGGGGTTTTGGTCAGTTTGTCACCTGAGGCTTTCTTCCACTGCTCAGGGAGAAGAGTCCTTCCCCTGTGAGACTGTAGGGTCCCTCCCATGGGGGACAGTTCTCCGTGAACTTCTCCAGCGTGGCTCCAATCTCACAAGCAGCAGTCGTCCCAAAACTGTTGCAACGTGAGTCACTCTTCCATGGGGTGCAGTCCTCCAAGGACAGGCTGCTCCACCTTGGAAGCAGGGGCCCCCTCTCTCCACCGGGACTCCCACTGGATCACTGCCTCCTCCAGGCATACACCTGCTCTGGCATGAGCACGTGCCCCACAGGCTGCAAGTGGATCTCTGCATCCCCCATGGACCTCCATCGGCTGCAGGCCTGCTTCATCATGGTCTTCACCACGGCCTGCAGAGGAATTTCAGCTCTGATGCCTGGAGCACCACCTCCCTCTCCTTCTCCACTGACCTTGGTGTCTCCATGTTGTTTCCCTCATGTTCTCACCTCCTCCTCTTCTCTGGCTAGAAAAACAACTGTCCCCACTTTGTTTTGATTTTCTTCTTAAATATGTTTTCACAGAGGCGTTACCACCATCTCTACTTGGCCCAGCTTTGGCCAGCAGCATGTCCATCTTCAGAGCCATCAGGGATTGGCTCTGCCAGACATGGTGGAAGCTTCCAGCAGCTTCTCACAGAAGCCACCTCCATGGCCCCCCCACTACCAAAAACCAGGCTGTGCAAAACCAACACACCTCCCTACTACCAAAGCTTGGCCATGCAAACCCAGTACAGTGGTAAAGCCCATCAGTAATATAATGCTCAGGGTTGCGCCCATTGCTCTTGGTTTTTCCCACTCCCTGATTTCTCAGGAAGCAGAGGAAAAGGGGATTTAACACCCATTGCAGAGCACTTAGGCACAGCATCCGTCTTCTGTGAGAAGACCTGGAAATCAATTTTGTCTTGTTTTTTTTTCTTTAAAGAACAGAGAAGTCCAATAATCCATGACCTCCCTGGACAGCCTGTTCCAGCCCTCTGCCACCCTCAACATAAAGAAGTTCTTCTTCATGCTGAGGTGCAACTTCTTGTGTTTTAGTTTATGGCCCTTGCTCCTCATCCTGTTTCTGAGCACCACTGAAAAGAGTCTGGCATCATCCTCTTGGAACCCACGTTTGAGATATTTATATGCATTGATGGCATCCCCTCTCAGTCTTCTCTTCTCTAGACTAAATAATAATAATTGTGGGGGGCAATAAAAAGAGTTTTTTCAAATATATTAATGGCAATAGGCAGTGTAAAAATAACATCAGCCCTTTCCAGGATGAGGATGGTCACCTCACAAACAGGGACATGGACAAGGCAGAGGTGTTTAATGCATTCTTTGCCTCTGTCTTCAACATGGACGACAGACCATGGGGGTCTCAGTGCCCTGAGCTGGAGGTCCGTGACTGTGAGAACTATCAACTCCCAGTCAAGCTTGAACTTGTGCAAGATCTACTGCTCCAGCTTGATCCCTACAAATCTATGGACCTGATGGGATTCAGCCAAGAATCCTCAAAGAGATGGCTGATGTCATTGCAAAACATCTCTCAATGATTTTTGAGCAGTCTTAGGAATCTGGAGAGGTCAGAGCTGGCTTGAAGCTGGCGAACATTTTCCCGGTTTTCAAGAAGGGCAAGAAGGATCCTGGAAATTACAGGCCTGTCAGTCTCAAATCAGTTCCCAGTAAAATCATGGAAAAGATTATTCTGGGAGGTGTTGAGAAACACCTGGAGGACAACGCAGTCATTGGTCACAGCCAGGATGGCTTCATGAGGGGAAAGTCCTGCTTGTCGAACCTGATTTCCTTCTACAACAGGGTAACCCACCTAGTTGATCTAGGAAAGCCAGTGGATGCAATCTTTTTGGATTTCAGCAAAGCTTTTGATACTGTCTCTCACAGGATCCTTCTGGACAAAATGTCCAGCACACAGCTGCATAACCATGTTACGCAATGGCTGAGCAACTGGCTCACAGGTCAGGCACAAAGAGTTATAGTGAATGGGGTGACATCAGGCTCGTCAACGGTCACAAGTGAGGTTCCGCAGGGCTCCATCTTCGGCCCAGTTCTCTTCAACATCTTCATTAATGACTTGGACACAGGACTCGAAGGAATACTAAGTAAGTTTGACAGATACATTAAATTGGGAAGAGGTGTCGACTCCCTCAAGAGCAGAGAGACCCTGCAGAGAGACCTGGACAAATTAGAGAGATGAGCAATCACCAACTGTATGAAGTTCAACAAAGGCAAGTGCTGGATTCTGCACCTGGGGTGGGGCAACCCTGGATGTACTGATAGACTGAGGAACAAGAGGCTGGAAAGCAGTGCTGCTGAAAAGGATATGGGGGTCCTGGTTGATGGAAAGTTGAATGAGCCAACAGTGTGCCCTGGCAGCCAGGAGGGCCAACAGTGTCTTGGAGTGCATCAGGCAAAGCATCACCAGCTGGTCAAAGGAGGTAATTGACCCACTTTGCTCTTCACTGGCGTGGCCTCACCTTGAGTGCTGTGTGCAGTTTTGATCACCGCAATATAAGAAAGACATTAAGCTATTAGAGAGTGTCCAAAGGAGGGCCACAAAGATGGTGAAGGGTCTGGAGGGGAAGCCTTATGAGGAGTGGCTGAGGTCACTTGGTTTGTTCAGCCTGGAGGAGACTGAGGGGACACTTCATTGTGGTCTTCAACAGCCTCACGAGGGGAAGCGGAGGGGCAGGTACTGATCTCTTCACTCTCATTGACAGGACTCAAGAAAACATCATGAAGCTTAGTCAGGGGAGATTTAGGTTGGATATCAGGAAAAGGTTTTTCAACCAGAGGGTAGTTGAGCACTGGAACAGGTTCCCCATGGAAGTGGTCACAGTGCCAAGCCTGTCTGTGTTCAAGAAGTGTTTGGACAATGCTCTCAGGCACATGGTGTGATTCTTGGGGTGTCCTGTGCAGGGACGGGAGTTGGACTGGATGATCCTGATGGGTCCCTTCCAACTCAGCATAATCTATGATTCTAAACAGGCCCAGGTCCCACAGTCTCTCCTCATAAGAGAAATACTCCAGACCCCTAATCATCTTTGTGGCTTCCACTGGACCCTCTCCAGTAGTTCCTTGTCTTTCTTTTATTGAGGAGCACAGAACTGGACACAGTATTCCAGATGTGGCCTCACTAGGTCTGAGTAGAGGGGTAGGATCACCTCCCTCGACCTGCTGGCCACACTCTTCCCAATGCACCCCAGGATACCATTGGGCCTCTTGGCCACAAGAGCACATTGCCAGCTCATGGTCAACTTGTCATCCACCAAGACTCCCACATTGTTCTTCATCAGGAGGCATTCAGAGGTGAAGTATAAGCCACAGGGCAGTATTTCTGCTTAAGTATTTCCGCTTAAGTATTTCCCTACCCCGGCAAGCCATGGGGATTTATTCAATTTTCCCATTGGGGGGCAATCCTGCAACCCCCACCAACCAGGCTTGGTCCATGATTTTTCCCCCCAGCACTGGGATTTTTCCCACCAAAGAACTTTTATGTGAAATCTTATGGTTTTTAATGTCTTGCCGTTTATCTCCATTATTAACATATGTTCATCCACCCATTAACTGCTTTGGTACATAAGTCACCCCACTGATGTCTGAGAATCAAAATGTGGACCAAAATTTTTTTATCCCAAAATTACATGCTGCCAGTGGTATTTTTATGAAATCTATCAGCAGGAAGCCAGCAGGCATGTGGCATCATTAACCATGGTACCATGTTGGGAAAAGAGACACCGTGAGGTCATTTGATGGGCAGCCAGGGAGCAACACTGGGAATTTTTTGAGGTCCCTGGTGACAGCAGCTAGGAATGTCATTGAGTGACTTCTTTTTTTCAGCTTTCTTTAGAAACAGTTGCCAAAGAGTGTAATTCTCCAACGTGTATTTTTGAAGGTGTGAAGCCACAAACTACATCTCCCCAAATTAGCCAGATCTGATCTTTACTGCTCAATAAAAGTATCCACATGGGGTTTTAATATGTTGCCCCCATACGACTACATCAGCAAAGGGGCCGAATATGTGTGGGACTGTGCCAGTTTGGCCAAATGTGGAGGAAAATATCCTCTGATAGAAGGCAGGTTACAACTACCCCTGCCCCACCAGGTTCGGGAAAAAAAAATTTTCCTCGAAGGAAAGTGAAAGAGATAAAAAACCCTATTTGTTTAACAAACACACAGGAAAAGGATAATAATGCTAAATAATGAAATCTCTTGCTATGGAGACAAACCTGGGAAGATTTTAGAGTCCTTCTGTAGGTGTGGTCTCTCTCCTCCTCGGAGCTGGGTTGGCGTGGGCCCACCTCTGGGACCTCGGTGGAAAATTCTCCCAGTGTGTTCTGATGTTGTTGAAACAGTCCAGAAGAGAAGAAGGGAAAAACCAAAGTCCCAAGAAAACAAGGTTCAACTCTCCGTCTCTCTCTCTGGAGAAAAGGAGCCAGAAAAAAAAAACTCGCTGAAAAGCCAGAAGGGTGCTTCCTCTCCCCCCTTGCTGCCAGAGCAGAAGCAGAGGAGTGTATGTGTCCTTGAAACAACTGTTTTGAAAAGTTTGCTGGGTTTTTTTTTTCTCTCTCCCCTCTCAGGCTCAGTTTAAAGGCACAGAAAAGGCATAAAGTTAATTTCTGGGCAATAGAGCAGCGATAGGGGATACACATCATAGAGTCACCCCAAGACAGGGACCAAACCTTGGGCTGCTGTGAAGACAAGTGGCTGAAGCATCTGCAGAGGATCAATGCTCTGCACCACCACCATGACAGTCCCCCTTGGATGCAGAGGAGGTTTGTCAACTCCCTGCCAAACACCTCAGCATCTAATTGACCTCATTTCTGGTGAAATTCTTTCCAAACTGAAGATTTATGCTACCCAGAAAGTGACTTGCTTGGTTTCCCCATGAGGGATTTCACCCTTGTTTGGAGAAGTTTCATGTATATGGAGGTGAAATGAAAATGGGGGAAAAAAAGGAAAAGTAAGTGATTTGCTTGGTTCCCCTCTTCTCCCCAAGGAGATTAATTAGTATCTATTCTCGGCATGATTGATGGCTTTGAAAGAAAACTTGTCAGATTAAGTTATTATTTATTTTCATGCTTATTTTTATAACATCCCTCACTTGGAAGTCTCTCAAAATCTTAAATACTTTTTTAAAAATTTATTTGCCCAATGGGTATTTTATGGCTTTACACCAATTTTGCTCTTTTTGGTGTTAGCTATTAGCCAGACCCAGTTATACTTACAGTATTTTTTCAGGAGAAACCATTCTAAAGGTTGCAAACTTCACTGTCAATAACCAAGGGAGCTGCAGTGTCCTGCAGAACATGGAGTTAAGGGTAGCAATTATTTTTTTCTTTTAATTTATTTATTTGCATTTGAAAAAGCAGCATTTTTAATTTAATCATATTTGTTAAACTAAGTCCTTAAATTTTTTTTTAAAAAAAGGAAAAAGTGTTGTGGAGAATAAAGACTAGATATTCATACTAGAGAAAACACGAACTCATGTTCAGCATTTCAGACACTGTTAAACAAGGGAGCTAATAACTCTTTGTGGCAAATCAGTCTTTGTTTATAGAACATCCAGACACACTGTATGCTATAAAATGCATAATCTGAGTAATAAATGTTGAAAGCTCGACACTTCCCCATCTCTTTGTGGGTATGCTCTATCACTTCTGCTGGTCTGGAAGAGACCTTCTTTTTGTTTAGGATGGAGGAAAAAGAAAATGGGGGGGAGGGGGTAATATCCCTAATGGTGTCTGCTTGGAAATGCTGTGTGGGGATGGCTCAGCCTGTGCTCCTGGTGCTGGGTCACGTCCTGTTGCATCTTTCATTGGAGTTGGTCCCTCTACCTATTACTTCGTACAGAGGTGAGGATGAAGCCCGTGGGAGCAGTGCAAAAGGCTCAGAGGTCCATGGGTGATGGATTGGGCCCCTCTCCTGGTCCTTTTACCCCACTCAACCTCCTTTAAAAAAAAAAATTCAAAAAAGCAGTTTTTCTAAGTCTTCCCTGGAAAACCCTTCTCTAGCCCAAGCCAATTAATTTTTGGCTAGTTGAAATGCACGCATTGGCCTGAGAAGCCACACAGGTCACTTGAAGTGAGTGGTTTGTGCTGGTGTGTCATTGGGCTCCAGCCAGAAAATTGGAGGTGAAATGGTTTCTGCTTTTGAAGAAGTGTTCAAGGCCAAGTTGGATGGGGCTTTGAGCAACCTGGTCTAGTGGAAGGTGACCCTGCCCATGGCAGAGGTTTGAAACTAGATGCTCTTTAAGGTCCTTTTCAACCCAAACCATTCTGTGGTTCTACAGTTCTATGATGTGACCATGTACGTGTGCTCAGAGCTCACTGCAATAGAGGTGGAAGAAGTTGGGGCCATGGCAGAGGGATCTCTGCTGCTGGCTAGGGGCTCAGCTAATTGCTGTGAGACCTTGAATAAATAGGTGAGACATTAAAATGAGGTGCAGGCCACTTGCAACCAGTGTAAGTCACCCAGTGCTCCATGCAACCCCATATCTGCTTAGAGAAAGAGCCTTGGGTTTATTAAATGTTTCCTGGCTTGTGCTGCTGGCTTTCAGGATCATCTCCTCTTGCATCTCCTAGAAGCTAGATATTAACTTTAAAGTCTATGCAAAGCATTTTACATGAGTTTAACTCAATTTGCCAAATAGCTCACTTTTTCTGCTCTTTTGCCCACAGTCAAGGTCTTAGCCATCATAAGCAACATCCACGCTAGTAAATTAGACATAGCCAAGGTCAGGTGTTGAAGAGTGACCCATGTCCTCAATGGAATCGAGTTGATCCATGATGTTTTCCTTTTCCATAACCCTTTGTGTTTTATTTGCCCCCAAAAGCCCATTTCTGCTGCAGCCCCCTGGTGTGACACACCTAGGCAGAGTCCCCTGCTCAAGGGACAATGGTGTCCCCACACCTGATCTTCTTTGTACTGACACAGATGACATGACCTACCAGGCAGTGTTACTCACGACATGGGGCATCACCTGATCCATCCTTCTGCCACAAAGCAGGACCAACCACACCAGCACCCTTCCTGGGGAAGTTTGTCCAACCTGCTCATAAAACCTCTGCTGATGGAAGGCAGATTTCCCATTTCCTACACAAAATGTCTTGTGATGAACAATGGGGTCATTCCTGGATGTTTGCATACAATAGAAATATATAACCCCCCTGTTTAGTTCTTCAAACAATCACCAGACATTGCTTTGGATTATTTTGCTGATAGCACAGGGAAGAACAATAAACTGGTTCATGCCATCTGCCGTTGAAAAGATCACCCGGTAGAAACTGTTTTTGTTGTGTTACTTCTCTTGGGAAGTACTCTTGGGTCCTTCCCATTATTTCTGTTGCTGCATCAACTGGGTGGGAGAAAGCTTTGCAGCAAATGAGACAAATCACTGCTGGTAAATGAGGGTTAAAACCATCCAAATCTCTCCTCCAAAGCCACCCTCTTCAAGGATCCATCTTTAAATGTCCCCATCAACCTACAGCCAGACCCTACTGCTCCAGGGTGAGCTGCAGCTGGAGTTTGGCTTGTTCCACCAAATCAAGGTTGTGAGCATCTGTATCAGCTTCAGAAAGAGCTTGTCAGCACTGGAGTTAGGCTGGGATCAGCAAAGTCAAGAGTAAAGACAGTCCCTAGGCCTCTGGCACCACCAAGATATATTAAATGAGAAAATAACCTGCAGTAAAACAAGATTTTGGAGCAGATGGATGGGCTGAAGCTTTGAAGATGTAGGAATATTTCTGTAAATTCCTTGTCACTGCCAAGAAACCCAGACAGAAGCAAATAAACAAACCCCATGGATCAGAGTAAGTTTGCTTCAATTTCCTAAAACATGTCAAACCTGCAAATAGCCAGGATGTGGGATGTTCTTTTCCAGCAGCTCCATTTCTAATACTGAATAATAAGCAAGGGTTTTAAATGCTCATGCTGGTGGCGAAATGGGTAACAAAGATAAATCCTAAGTGACAAAGGATGTTCACGCTTAAGTAACAGCATTGCTGCAATGTTTGCAAGATGAACTGTAGCTTAAATTATTATTTCTTGGGGTGCAACAAGAAAAACAATGATATTAAAACAATAACGTGCATTACAAGACTCTTACTTTTGGAGCCTACATTGTCATCACTAATTATAAAGCCAAATACTTTAGTGGATACATAAATGTGACTATTGAGCCTAGCTTTAAGTCTATACCACTCCTCAGGACTTCTCTGAATTCCTACAGACAGATTTCTGCAAAAAAGTATTACATCCTTGGGCTAAAATTTAATTATTTAAGCATTTCTAGGCATGCAGACACTGCCTGCAACTCCTGGAGAGAAACTCTGGTTATCCTCACAGGGCCTCAAGGATGTATGGTCCCAGGGCAGGACACTGAAATGGAATTTTTGTAGGGAGGTTTGTCTTCCTCTGCCCTTTGCCAAGTCATCACTCCCCTTGGAGCTGCAGCCTTCCAGAGGGATTAGCAGCATTGCAGAGGACAAATCCTTGGTGGATGGGATGCTAAGCTGATGCCTTATCCCATGCCAAATCAAAGCTGGCTAACCATTTCCCACCAGTCGTAGCCATGCCACAGAGTTAATGGTAAAAAATGCAAAATCCCTCTCAAGAGAAATGCTGAGATTTCAAAATTCCATTCTGTCCTAAATTGTCTGAGTTTTTCACCAATACATTTTGTTTCAATGCATGTTAAGTTGCTGTAACAGTAATATTTAAACAAAGTGTTTGGAGTTTATTAGCTCAGACCTTTTCAATAACTTCCCATAGAGCTTTCCTGTCAAAAGTTTCCACTTTAAGAAAGTGATGCTGGGAGGTGGCAAAGGTCTGATGGGAGCAATCGCCTCCAATGTGCATTATGTGGACCTGGGCTTGCTCTATGCCTCTTCTCCCAGCCCTGATGGAGGGAAATGCACTGTGTTTAATTTCTGTCCCCACACATGTCATTCTTGAGGCCCAAATACATGACATGAACATGTGGCCTCACAGCCAAGACAGGGAGGGAGCTGCACAGATCACACCGGTGCTGCTGGTGACCTTGCAGCAGTCATCGGTGATGGAGCTGTGAGAAGAAACAAGGTCCTGGAGCAGATCAGTGTCTTGCAACTGGTGGAGGTGTGGTGAATACAGCTGGCTGAGGAACTGGGCTGCAGCAAGTGTCTGCAGGTGTATGAGAGGTGGAAAAAGTGGTCCATGAGAGTCTCCAGTGTCTAGGGCCTTTGCAAAGTCCAAGACACTGGTTATGGAGAGCATTTCCACACTTCCACAGGCAGCACTAAGCCTGGGTTTTATCTGGGGGATGCTCACAGGGGTACTGGTTGGCTCCAAGAGACAAATCTCATCAGTTTTTGCATCTTGCATGCACCAGGGAGGCATTTCTTCTGGCTGTTGTCCTATTTCTGGAGATGGGGAACAAGCAACTCTCTCTTACCTTTGAAAATAATAATAGTGAATTCTGCAGTATCCTGGGCTTTCTTGGCACACAGACATAGTCTCATGCTCCAACATCAGATACGCAACCCCCTGTGCAGGAGCTGGAGCCAGGGTGCTGTGCACAGGTGGGTCATGAGCAGCATCAGCCTGAAATTTTGTGGTCAGGCATCAGCTGAGCTAGGGTTTCCCCAGGTCCCATGTGTCAACCACAGCCAAATTATCTGTCATTGGCACATGTCCATGGGATAAAACCTGAAAGAAATCCTGATCAGCATTTATTACTCCCTGCCTTGATCATACAATCATGGAATCCCAAAATGGTTTGGGTTGGAAGGGACCTTCAAGATCATCTAGTTCCAGTTCCCCTGCCATGGGCAGGGACAACTTCCACTAGACCAGGTTGCCTAAAGTCCCATCCAACTTGGCCTTGAACACTTCCAGAGAAGAGCACCCTTCAAGCTCAGAGATCAACTTTGAAATAACATTTTTTTGATAATTTTAAATTTTGAGCTCCAAAAGAACCCAAATTCACCTTTCAAAGCAAGTCTGGAAGAAGCCAGATTGGGTAAATCAGCAGCTACAGAGTGAAAGGAAATACTGCACCAGGAGATGGATTACCAAAAATGTGTCTGCTGGTAATTACACATCTGAGGGCAAACACTAAAATATTTCTGTGGGGAGAGAACGATGACAAAGGTTGTGAAATCCAGTTGATGGATTGTTTTACAGCTAAGGTAACTTCTATCTATAGGGCTGGATTTTAGAATTTGTGTAAGAAACCAACCCCTGGTTCACAGGTCTGCTCTGCTCTTCATTTAAAGCACCAAAAATGCAGCATATTTGAGAACAAGGTTTTGTGCTGCTTTCCTGAGGATAAATGCAGTCTTCTTTTTTCAGAGCAATGAAACATTTGGGAGAGGGATGTTGTTGCATGTGGAGACTGCAAGTGGTTTTTACAATCACTGCATGGACACTGTATATGTTCTTTATATAAAATTGCATTTCTGTTGCTTTTCTGAGCACTTAAAAGTGGTACTACAGGGGCTCACCACTCTCCCAGGGGGCTAAGCCCAAATAACCTGGCTCTGGTGCTTGGGTTCTGTTTTTCAGCCCAATTTACCCACTTTTTCCCCCATTTGCTCTCTGTCCTGTAACTTACATTTCTGTTTGGTCCCTCTGTGTTTGCAGGCAAGGCTCCTTCCCCTCTCCATCTCCATGCTGTCACATTTGGCCACCTTGGCTCCCTTTCCAGACCTGAGGATGTCTCCCCCTTGAGGATGATGAGTTGTCCTTGTGCCAGTCCCCATCTGCACTCACCTTTTTGGGTGATCCCTGATCCCTGCATTTCCCATTTAGATCCCCAGAATCTTGCACAAGGGTTTTCTCTCTTTTGAACACTTTCTGCAAATACTTTATCTGGAGTGTGCTGGGATTACATCCCAAAATCCCACCAGGAATTGCCACCACCCATGTACATCAATGTCACCCATGGAAATGCTGCGAGGAGTATGCAGGGACCATCATGTCCCCCTGCTCCTCCTGCCCCTCTGTGTACAACCCATTGCCTCCCAATTCCTCCCCTAATTACCCTCTCCTCTACTTCACCTAATTGCTCCCATGGGGCTGGATCAAAGCACCATTCCTAAAGGAAGCAATGGGAAAAAAACTGCAGAGGAGCCCTGAGCAAAGGCAAATCGAACAATAGTTGTCCTGTAGAGACCTGGCTGAGCATAGGGTGGCTCTAGCTGGATACAGATGGGGACAACCAGCCCCATGGTATGGTGATGTACCATGGTCACCTCCAGATGCTCCCATGGAGTATCTGGGGCACATGGCCTCATGCTCACTGTCCCACCTGAAGGTGGCAGCTGGTGGGCAAGGCATTTGTGGAAAGATGGCTGTTGGTACAATTAGAGGAAACTGAGAAGTTATATTCACGTTCTAGCAGAAGTTATAATGGTACAGAAATTATAGGGTAAAATACAGCTGCTACTCCCTGGATAGAATGTGGTTGGCATGCTCCATGATGATTCCCAATAACAAAAGTAAGTACCTGCTAAGGGGGATGGAATGGGGGGGCGTTCCGAGTGGAGATACCACAGCCAGGCTCTGTTGAAATCCTTGCAGGGAGGGGAACTCAATAGTACTTTGCAGCTGAGAAACTGCATAGCACCTGTCAACCGAGGGAAAGAAGAGAAGATGTCCTGCTGCTGAGCCAGGAACTGTGGCCAAATTGCTCTCCTTGGATGAACTTTGTTCATTATAGCCTAATTGCAATATTAACACACACCTCCATCCCAAAGTTACCCACCTCCAAGTTACGACCACCCCTCATTGGGCATGTGCTCTACATTTTTTTGACTGTATCTTTAAAAGCAAAGCAAGAGAATTTTACACCAATCAGTAACAAAAGTATGTATGACTAGAGTCACTCAAGCTCCACTGAAACACAAAGAAATAGTAAAAAAGTAAGTCGAGAATGGAGGAAAGTTAGGGAAGACTCCATCGTAACTGCTGGGATCAGTCGACAGTCTGAACCTGTCTTCTGCCCCATAGGGATGCCTGTTGGGTAAGAACCATATTCTATGTGTGCTGAATACTTTTACCGGGTGTCTTGGGACGACTTTATGATGCTGTATCCCCTATCGCCTGCTTATTGCCCAGACATGAATCCTGTGTCTTTAAGCCAGATCCGAGAGAAAGGAGGGGGAAGCCAAGCAAATTCTTCAACACGGTTTGTGTTCAAGGACTCACAGACTCCCCCATATTCTCACCGCTGCAGAGCCAAGGAAGCACCTTCCTGCTTTTCCCCAGCTCTTGTCTCTTTTTCTCAGGAGAGAGACAGAGAGTTAAAAATTCCTTGCTTTTAGCTAGCTTCTTGTTCATTAGCTGAGGCAAGAAGTTTTTCCCGGGACTGTAGTTTCTTCTTCTTTTCCTGGAACTGTTCAGCTTTGCTCTGGTCTGGAACACCATCACCGGGAGGCCCCACACCATGGCCCGGAGGGGCCCACACCGCACCCCAGCTCCGGAGAGAGCAGAGCCACACCTACAGAAAGGACTCTGAATCTACCAGGTCTTCTCCACAGTGAGAGGTTTTATTATTTAACATTATTTATTCTCTCGTGCCTGCGTGCACCCTGCTTGTTAAATAAACAGCTTTTTTTTCACTTTCCTCCAAGAAATTTCTTTCCAAACCTGGTGGAGGAGGGGCTGCTGAAACCTGCCTTCTATTAGAGGACACGTTCATTTCAGATGTTTTCTCATAATTTGTCTCATACCGAAACACTGGGGGTAAGAGTTTGTCTGTGTATTACTTTGAATACATTTTTGCAATCAGATACTATCACCGTCAATCCTCGAACCTTAACCTGTCACAATTTTATATTAATAAATAAAGAGAGTTATTCCATGAACTGTTAGTATGAGTCCTTCACAGGCACTGGCAGTGGGTAACATACTCAAATAAAGGGGAAGACCTGCTGAGGGGTCTCCCTTATGCTGTTGGTGTGTCCCTGAATAAGTCAGTTGATTCACCCTCCAATCCAGCAGGACTGCTCAGCGAAGGGTCCCCATAACAGAATGCTGACAGACTGGTTGGGCACAAGGGTCTCAGCTTTCCTGGGGTGCTGACAGACAAATCAAACCCTGAGGGTCAAGGAAATCACCCCACAGTAACAGTGGAGTAAATCTCCCCCTTTTCATGTGACAGCTAATTGGCATAGTTGGCAGGATTGCCACGTATCGACTGCTGCAAAAATATAAATGTGCCCCTTCTCAGGTTGGGAAGCAGTAGGTTCAAAGTTTTTGGAAAAATAAAGTGATGGAATACATTGAGCAATGTCAGGCTGAGATAAGTCTAAAGAGGGAAGAGATAAAGGTATCATTTGTGCAGTTTGTATCATTTGTGTGAATTGTTTGCCTCTTTTTCTTGTACATTCTGTGATTAGTATTGTTGCTGTTACTGTTCATCATCTTATTTCATTGCTGTTTCCAGTAAATT
Source organism: Lycocorax pyrrhopterus obiensis (assembly GCA_014706295.1). Taxonomy (NCBI): domain Eukaryota; kingdom Metazoa; phylum Chordata; class Aves; order Passeriformes; family Paradisaeidae; genus Lycocorax; species Lycocorax pyrrhopterus. Next base: position 12,254,488 of record JACSVZ010000030.1, read on the forward strand.
GTTCTTATCTCAACCCGTGATCTTTATCTTTTGTGCTTCCAATTCTCCTCTCCATCCCACACAGGACAGAGTGGTAGGAGGAGGGAGGAGTGAGCGAGCAGCACGTGGTTTGGAGCGTTTCAGTGAGAACACTAAATTGGGGAATACCATTCCTAAACCATGACAGCCTTATTTGGCACCCAAGGTAGGGCTCAAAGGGTTGAGATGACAACAGATCTGACTAGAACAGGCTGGAACCAAATTGGATCTAAGCATTTGTTGTATTAGGTACAGAGCCAATGGCCACAATGTTGCTTGGTCTGCTCACGTGGTTGTGGTACCTAACCCTGTATATATTCCCGAATATGCAACATGTGCTCCTTGCAGTGCTCTTTTTCAGAGCAGGGAAAGGAATCAGGATTGTTTTGTTGCCGTACTGTGTGATATCAGCTTATGACATGATAACATCAAGGGCAATGAGGGTCATTTGGGATGTGTATTCAGTGTTGCTCTCCTGCCCTGGCCTTGGGCCCTACCTCTGGGAATTCGATGATAATTGTACCTAGTTTGTGGGGGGAACAGGGAGGGTGATTTTCCCCAGCTTTTCACCCCCTTTTCCTCCTTCAGGCCTGTTACAACAGCTTTTGAGAATTTTGAATTCTCTTTGGATATTAAGGAAAGCATGTTCTTGTTGCTAAGTCTGCCAGGTCTCCTCAGTACAGTCAACACCATGTTTAGAGTCAGGACAGAGATTTCTAGGGCATTTATTCAGAGATCCGCATTGAGGGTGGATAGTCACGAACGGCATGTGTAAGGCCCCAAAAAACTTATTTGACAAGACTCTTAAAAGGGCTTATGGTTGTTCATGTGCTCTGAGTTAGATGCACGGGGGAAATACCAACAAGATATACTCAAGAGGTCAAAACAACAAAACCTTTACTGACAACTTTAGAAAATCAGAGAACTTTGACAAATGGTTTAGAGGAGCATGCAATCAACATAAAACACTTCACAAAGCATTAACTTAGCCTATTCAACTTAGCAAACTCCAAACCTATCTGATTTTAAGTTACTCAAAATTCTGAGGGGAGGAAATTAGAAGAAGAAAGAGAAAGAAAGAAATAATATAGAAAAGAACAAACATAGCTACCACTTCTGGTTCCAGCAGTGTTCAGCTGATAGAAATTACAAGAGGAGGTAGGGTCAAGACGTGCTTGCCTTGTGTCTCGGTTCAAGTACCCTTTGGCTTTCCTGGGCCCTTCCCCCAGATGGGACTTCTGATCATCTGGCCACTCTAGAGCTAGAATGGGGCTCCAGGTGTGGGGTGTGGAGCACTGCCTCCGGTGTGCCAGTGATTGGCGGCTGCTGTAGGGCTGGGATACAGGCCTGTTGGGGTGGGGTGTACAGAGCAGTGCATCACCTCACCAAAGGCAAGGCCCAACCTGCCCCTTTTCCTCACACACATGCACCTGAATTGTTTTGAGCCAGTAATCTTCTCCAGTCTCTCAAAGCACGGAATGTGGGAGAAAATGGGTCAGTTTTTGAAGGAGTATTCTGCTCCAATGGTTGGGAAGTTCACCTCTGAACAACTACAGGACCCTGATAAAGTAGCAGAATATTTGAAAGGAAAATGCTGTGGCAGTTCCAGAGAGGAGCAAAGTTATGCAACATGTTGGGCCCTGGCTACTATTTATCGGACACTGCTTGATACTAGACAGCACCCTCTAGGGAAAAGGAGGAAAGCAGACCAACAGGCACTGTGGCCACTCAAACTGCAGCTGAACCAGAGGAACAACCAGTGCTGGTAGTAGTTGCCCCTATACGGAAGAAATCCAAGACCAAATCAGTTTGCTTAGTGAGGGATGAAGAGAAAGTAAGGCCCTCACAACAGGAGGAAGAGGCAGGGCTAGCGATAATCACGCAATCCCTATCTCCGAGTGAGCTGCGAGATATGCAAAAAGATTCCAACCACAAGTCTGGAGAGCCCCATGTGACCTGGCTGCTCCAATGCTGGGATAGCATGGCCCACGATATGAAACTAGATGGTAGTAAAGCCAAGCAACTGGAATCCCTGTCCCGGGATGTGGGCATTGACAAGGGGATTGTCCTGGGTTGCAGTGTATTCTATTACCATCCTCATGAGCTGTTGAAACCAGGTGGGGCAGTGTTTCCTGGCCTCCTCCCTCCGGACTATCTTTCTGTTAATGAGCCCATCAATGCCTTGCTGCATGACTCATCATCCCATTGTGAGATGCTCCACCCAGGAGGAACCAAGCATTCCATCCTAGATATAATGTGAGATTCTGAACACCAGAGACAACCTTTCCACTGGATTCCCAGAGGACAGGAGCTACATAGCCACCACTGGACCTTCCGAGGATGAGCAGACCCTTCTACAGGATCACTGCTTCAACAGAACCATATCCACCACTTCAGGAGGACTGCAGCCACCATTTTATCGGACTGCTACCGCCACCCTGACTAACAGGGTGTCAGGTTGTATCCCGACTCTGTCAGTTTAAACCAGTGTTTTCTGCCTTTTTTTTTTTTTAATTTCCCTATTAAATTGTTATTCTGACTTGGTGCCTCCCAATGCTTTGTTTTCAAACTAGTACAGGGATTGGGAAGAGAACAGAAACTCTCAGCCTCTGGAGGTGACTCCTGTCAAGCGTGAGGGAAAGGTATTCTCTTCAGGATGACCTAGTAGTGCGCTCAAGCAGGTGGAATGCTATGGAGAAAGGTATCCAGTACCTGAGAGAATTAGCTGTGCTGGAGGTAATCGATAGGGATTCAAATAATGAGCAGTCCACTGTAGATCCAGATGAGGTGTGCTGTACACAATCCACGTGGCGGAAGATGGTACAGAGTGTGCTGTGGTTGTATGCCAACTCATTGGCATTGATGTCAATGAAAGGAGAACAGACTCCGGCAATATGAAGATCATCTTTTTTACTCCCTACTTGATACATAGGAAAGACTCCACTACTTGGAATAAGTAGTAAAGTAGGTATATTTATTCCAGCTGGGACGCATGGGGGATAATTCCTCCAAAGTCATGCGTGCTGACAGCTGCATTCAGCTTGGTATATATCGGGTTACAAACTCCATATTCATTAAGTTTCTCAATATGCCTATACATATTCATTACCTAGCCCCGCCTAGCCTCGCTTTGTATTATAATGAGCCCAAAAGTCATTTACATCTGCATTGCGCTTGCGCAGTGTCGTCTGGTGGTTGTGGGCAGGGGTCTCCGGGATGAAGTAAGTCTTCCTCAGATGAAGTAAAGGAGTCTTCCTCCTTCTGAACTTTTCACCTTGCTTCCTTGTGCATGCTCTTTATGTCCCTGGCCCAAGTCCAAACTTCAAGGCTGGTTTAAGTTAGTTTTAGGTTCAGAAACAGGATCTTTGGTCAAGATTCCTTCCCTTTATCAATAGTTTTATATCTTCTCATTTTGCTTTGGTAGGCACAATAAGCGTTGAGCAAGCTGTATGCATTGTTTTTAACAAACAGCTTCTTAGTAAATCATTTAACCTCTGCTTCCCCTTCCTCCCCTTGATTCATACTGACCTGCACCACGGCTATGGAAAGACTGTCCAAGACTGCAGACAGATTCGAAAGACTCAAGCAAGTTAGAGAGGAAAGGTCCCATGCCCCACTAGTATGGACCAGAGTCTGCTATTGGGAGCAAGCGCTCCCCAGCTTGAGAGAGAGGGTACACTCCACAAGGTAACCTGTGGTTTTACCCACATGACCATGGAGAGGACATGAGGAAGTGGGATGGAAAACCCACCTCTGCCCTAGCAGCACAGGTACCTGAGCTGAAAGGAAGGACAACCATCACAGAAAATCCTTCAAGGACAAATGCCACTCCAGTTTCCAGTGGCCAAGTCCCCAGACAGAATAGAAGGGCTGATGTTACCTCTGATCCTCTTGAAGGGACCTCCAGTTCATATTTACAAGAAGTGAGCAATGAGTACTATGACCAGGACTAGTGGGGCCCTGCCTCTGGCCAGGTGGAGGAAAGGGACAATCGGATCTATTGGACTGTGTGGATCTGATGGCCTGGCACATCAGACCCACAAGAGTATAAGGCTTCAGTTGACACCAGCACACAATGTACCCTGATGCCATCAAGATATGTAGGGGCAGAATCCATCTCTATTTCTAGGGTGACAGGGGGATCTGTTACGATCCGAATTAACACAGAAGAACAAAGGAAACTGTTGTAAAGCACTCAAATCCTGTCAGAGGGCCCCAGCCAAGTTATTTTCAGCTACCCTTATCAGAGTCACTGAAATGTAAGCCGGGCTAAATCAGGAGAGAAGACACTGGAAAACGGAATAACAAGACAGCAAGAAAGTAGGTAAAGAGGGACTGTACCATCCTAGACTAGAATCAATCAGGTTCTCTGAAAGGTGCATGCAGGGCGCGTAGACAACATAGAGGGACCAATCGGGTCATGCGTGATCGCGTGAACTACAGCTGCAAGAATGCATAAGAGTAGTGTAATGTAAACAATAAACGAGCTTTTGTGAAAACATATTGATTCGTTGTTCAAGGGTCCTGTTCTCCCGCAGGAAACTAAGTCTCTGTAAATAAAACGGATTGAACCCAGAAAGGTTCGAAATATACCCCAAAACTTGATTAAAACCAAATGAGGTTAGATGGTGCAAAAAAAAAATTGATATATTTTATTTAATAGTAAAGGAGGGAAAGAAAGAAAGAAAGAAAGAAAGAAAGAAAGAAAGAAAGAAAGAAAGAAAGAAAGAAAGAAAGAAAAAGAAAAAAGTAGAAAAAGAGGTGTCCTGGGGAGGGGGGACGACGGATGACGGGATGGGACAGGGAGAGAGTGACAGGGGTTAGGTAGAAGCATATCACCCTTCCAAGGGTCCCAATGACATCTCTTTGACTCCCTCCGTCTGGTCTTCTTGGTGGTCCCTCCATCTGGTCTTCTTGGTGGTGAGGGTCCTTTGCCACCCACCGAAAAGTATAGACTCCCATGGATTAATATATGTTTGGGCCAGGTGGGAACGCCCACATGCCTCCCCTGGGGAGGGCAAGTTTGACACTGTCCCTTGCAACACTGTGGATCTGTTGCATCATGTTGCAGTGCTCTGGTGCAGGGTCTGGGGACCCCTTTGTGGGGGGCCTTTAATGGGCCATGACACCCCCTCTGCTGTCCTTCACATGGATGCGGCTTTTCCCGTTTGAAGGGACCCCACAGCTGAGCTGGTTTGCACAGCGGAGGATGGGCATTCACTGCCTCAGACCAGAGGCTTTTTTGCCACACACCCAAAACCTCTCCTCCCCCCCTCCTTTGGTGTGGGGGGTCTGTGCGAGCCTGGCAGCTGACAGCCCTGGGGCTGTGATCTCCACCCCAAAGCTGCTAAGCTTGATCCTCCTCCAATATATATTCTTCCCCCAGCCCAGACCTGAGTCACTTTATCTTATCTCCATCAACGTGCAGTGCAGGGCTATCATGGTTTAGCATAGTTTGAGTTTCTAGTTAAAAAGGGGCCCTATCAGCCACGGAAGTGACTCTTCTACAAAGGGTTGCTTACAGCTTCCTCTAGACATGACAGAACCAATCAACTAGCAAGTTTGAATATTGGCAATTTTCTAAGCCACTTAAAGAGCTTGACACGCCTCTGTGATCCACATTTTAAGAACGAACACACTCCGGGAAGCTCTCTTTGGCTTCCGGCTTTTGAACAGGTAACTGGGGGGCCTGTGGCACGGCCCAGCAGGGCTGGGCCCTGCTCGGCCAGGCCTGGCCAGGAGACAGCCACCCTGGAGCCGCGCGGCCCTGTTCCATCTGCGGCTCCGTGCGGGCTGGCCCCCCCAGCCCTGCTCTGTGCAGGCAGCCTGCGGCACGGCCAGCTAGACCAGCTTTAATGCGGCCGAAATTCATCTGAAGCTGCTGCCCAGTGAAGATCATGTTACCAACAGAGATAAGCGAATTCCAGCTGCAAAGCCTGGACGAGATTAACTCTTTTAGTGCTGTTTCTTCTAGAACAGATGAAGCCTGCAAACATCAATCCTCTCCCAAGTCAAAGGAAAGGGAAAGGTGAAGGCATGTGAAGAAAACACCATAGAGACACTAAAGTCAGTAAGAAAGAAAAGTTGAAACCCTGAGAGAGAGGAGAATGAGGAGATGCTTCAATCCTAGAAGCTGAAATTCTATTGTAAAGCTATGGTGATGGACTATAGTACATCAGAATACTCGTAATTTCATGAAGGCATGGGGGAGTAGAGCATTCAAACTGTAATCATGAGCACAAGTACCTGTGCTAAAATAAGTTAATGTTGAAGTAGCTGTGATTTAATGAAAAACTTGAACAGAGATCTCAGAGAAGAAGACCTCTGTTCTTAGAGCTAAAATGCTCCCAAAGATAGTGTTCTTACTTTTCTCAAGCACTTTGATAAGTGAGGAGAACCTTTTGCTTCTGAACAGCTCATCCTTAAAATGATACCCCATTAGCTAAGATTGAACCCTCGAAAGCAGTTGTGGGGAAAGCTGTAAGTCAAGGGAAAAGACTTTCACATGCAAGCAGAGAACCATCCCGGGCGGCTGTTTTGCTGTGACATTAAAGCCACGAGAGACTGAGAAACTGTTTCTTGTGGAAATGTCTCCATAGCATAAACAAGAGAGACTCCTCTCCCTAAGTGAACTGAAAAATTATTATAGAGGTGGTAAACTGACTGAAAATCTCAAGGGTTGTTTTGTTTACGTTGCCAGTGAGAGAAAAGAAAAAGGTGGGGGGAAAAAGTGTTCTACAGGTTTAATCTGACTTTTTTTTTTCCCCTTTCTTTTAGGTCTGTTAATAAACTTCTTTATATTCTTTTAAGTTTTGTGCCTGCTTTGCCTTCTCCTAATTCTTATCTCACAGAAAGTAAATCAGTAAGTGATCCATATTTCAAACCAAAACCACTACACTAAATTGGTGTTTCTGCCCGGTTTTCAAATTCAACCCGCCACAAGGGCCTTAGTCAGGGCGTGGTGGTCTTCTCTGCAGCTTTTGTTCTACGGTTGTGGTGGTTTGACGCTGGTTAGGCCCCAAGCACCACGAAAGACTATTCACTTATTTGCCTCTGCTATAGCTGAGCAGAGGAGGGGAACTTAAAACTTCATTTTCATGAAGTGTAATAAGGATTATTGAGGGAAAAGGAAAACTTCAGGGCAAAAAAGGTCCAAACTTAAACAGTATGATGAAGATTTATTACTAACAGAACTAAAAGTAAAAAGAGTAATGAGAAACCAAAGCAAACTTTCAGAACACCTTTCTTCCCCAATCCTCCCTCTTTCCACTAACCGCGCAAGGAAAAAAACATGGGGTTTTGGTCAGTATTTCATTTCTTAAGAGTCTATGTTTAAGGAAAAGAGTTTCTTCTGCTGTGCCGTGGGATCCTTCCCACGGGAGATAGCTCTCTGCAAACCCCTCTAGTGCGGTTTCAACTTTCACAAGCAACAGCCTGCCTGAATCTTCTGCAATGAAGGTCTCTCCCACGGTCTTGCAGTATTCCCACAACTGCCAGCATGGGTCATACTAGTTCATGGGGTTTAGTCTTATAAGGATGAGCTGTTCCAGCCTGGAAGCAAAGGCTCTCTTCTTCAGTCTTTAAAAGCCTCTCAGCATCTATGCGCTCTAGCGTGAGCACTCCTCTTCACAGGCTGCACGTGGATCTCTGCACCCCCCCATGCACTTCAATGAACTATAGAGAAACAGTTTGTTGTATTATAGTCCTCACCACGGCTTGCAGGAGAATCTCAGTTCCGGCGCTGGGAGCGCCTCTGCCCTCTCCCTTCCCCCACCGACCTTGGTGCCGTCATGTTGGTCTTCCTCACGTGATCTCACTTTTCCTGTTTCTCTGACTTGGAAGAAAGTTGGTGCCTGTAAGTTGCAGCTGAGAAATTGATTTTGTCTGGGCTCTGCATCGGGGAAAGACTCGCTCTGTCTCGCTGCTGGCTGCATGGTGTTTTTTGCCCGGTTCGGTGCGAGCCGCGCCGGCCTCAGGGGGCCCGCCGGCATTGCGCAGGCCGCCGCTTCAGGAGGGTTCCGACTGCGCGGCTGGTCCCGGCACCGGGGTGGCCCTTCCCCCCCCGGCGGCATGGCCCTGGCCGCCGTGCTGAGAAGGCCCGGGGGCCCTCTCCGGGAAGGGGCCCGGGGCCCCTCTCCCTTGCCACCCCTCGCAGGGGAACAAGGAGAAAAAAAAAAGGAGCTTCTCGTGGCCTCTTCTTTCTTAAATATGCCCATCACAGAGGCGTTTCCAGCTTGTCCAATTGGTCTAGCAACCTGCCCATCAGCTATTGGCTCTGTGCCGGTCACAGAAGTTTCGAGCAGCTGTTTTTCCTCTTTTTTTCTTTGCCTCTACAAGCCAAGTTTTGCTAAGCCACCACAACAGTTTTGCCATAATAGGCAAAAGTCCTTCATGAAGATGTTAAAGCCATAAATTATAACATTTCAGTCTCCGACAGGATCCCAACAACCGACTGTACTGGAAGCTGAAGTGAGCCTGACAGGGAATGAGTTGCAAAAATACCCCATTGTGACTGGCCCAGAGGCCCCATGTACCCTTAGCATAGATTGCCTCAGGAGAGGACATTTCAAGGACCCAAAAGGGCAGCATTGGGCTTTTGGGATAGCTGCTGTGGAGACAGAGGAAATTAGACAGCTGAATACCTTGCCTGGTCTCTCAGAGGATCCTTTTGCTATGGGACTGCTGAGCATCAAAGAACAACAGGTACCAATCACTATCCTAACAGCACACCGTGCACAATACTGCACCAACTGGGACACTGTGACCACCATCCATAAGATGATTCACGAACCGGAGAGCCAGGGAATGGTCAGCAAGACTGCCTCACCCTTTCATAGTCCTATGTGGCCTGTGCATAAGTCCAGTGGAGAGTGGAGACTGACAGTAGACTATCATGGCCTGAACAAAGTCAGACCACCACTGAGTGCTGCTGTGCTGGACATGCTGGAACTCAAGAATGAACTGGAGTCCAAGGCAGCAAACTGGTGCTACTGTTGACATTGCTAATGCATTTTTCTCCATTCCTTTAGCAGCAGAGTACAGGTCACAGTTTGTTTTCACCTGGAGGGGCATCCAGCATACCTGGAACTGACTGCCCCAGGGGTGGAAACAGCCCCTCGATTTGCCATGAACTGATGCAGACTGCACTGGAAAAGGGTGAGGCTCCAGAACACTTGCAATACATTGATGACATTGTGTGGGGCAACACAGCAGAGGAAGTATTTGAGAAAGGAGAGAAAATCACCCAGATCCTCCTGAAGGCCAGTTTTGCCATAAAGCAAAGTAAGGTCAAGGGACTTGCCCAGGAAATTCAATTTTTAGAAGTAAAATGGCAAAATGGATGTCGTCAGATTCCAATGGATGTGTTCAACAAAGTAGCAGCTATGTCCCCACCAACCAGCAAAAAGGAAACACAGGCTTTCCTAGGCACTGTGAGTTTTTGGAGGATGCATATTCCAGATTACGCTTCAGATTGTAAGCCCTCTCTATCATGTGACCTGGAAGAACAATTTCAAGTGGAGTCCTTAATGATAACAAGCTTTTGAACAAATTAAACAGGAGATTGTTCATGCAGTAGCCCTTGGGCCAGTCAGAACATGACAGGATGTAAAAAACCTGCTCTACATAGCAGCCAGGGAGAATGGTCCTTCCTGGAATCTCTGGCAAAAAGTACCCAGGGAGACTTGATGACGACCCCTGGAGTTCTGGAGTGGGGGATACAAAGGATCTGAGGGGAGCTACACCCCAACTGAAAAAGACATCCTGGCAGCTTATGAAGAGGTTTGAGCTCCTTCAGAAGTCATCAGCACCGAAGCACCACTCCTCCTGGCATTCTGACTGCCAGTGCTGGGCTGGATGTTCAAAGTCCCTGCCACACATCATGCCATCGATGCTACGTGGAGTAAGTGGCTGGCCCTGACCACACAGGGAGCTTGAATAGGAAACCCCAATTGCCCAGGGATCTTGGAAGTCATCACAAACTGCACCGAAGGAGAAAATTTTGGACTATCATCATCAGACCAGGAAAAGGTGACACATGCTGAGGAGGCCCCACCATGTAATCAACTACCAGAAAATGAAGTGATATGCTCTCTTTGCTGATGGTTCCTGCTGTATTGTAGGGCTACATCGAAAATGGAAAGCTGCCTTGTGGATTCCTACACAGTGAGCTGCAGAAGGTATTGAAGGACATGGTGGATCAAGTCAAGTTGCAGAGCTGAAAGCTGTCCAGCTGGCTTTAGATATCGCTGAATGAGAGAAATGGCCAACACTCTACACTGACTCATGGATGGTAACAAATGCTCTATGGGGGTGGCTGGACCAATGGAAAAAGACCAATTGGCAGCACAGAGGTAAACCCATCTAGGCTGCTGAATTGTGGCAAGACATCGCTACTCCAGTAGAGAAGTTGGCTATAAAGGTATGTCATGTACCTAAGAATTGGGCTAACAAGGAGCATTGCAAAAATAGACAGGGAGATCAGGCTGCCAAGATTAAAGTGTCCCAGGTGGATCTGGACTGGCAAGATAAGGGTGAATTATTTCTGACTCGGTGGGCCAATGATGCCTCAGGCCATCAGGGAAGAGATCCAACATACATGACCAATGAGGGGACTTGAACATGGACACTATCTCCCAGTTTATCCATAATTGTGAAACATGCACCGCGATCAAGCAGGGCAAGTGGGTAAAGCCTCTGTGGTATGGGGTACAATGGTCAAAATATAAATATGGGGAGGCCTGGCAGATCGATTACATCACACTGCCGCAAACCTGCCAAGGCAAGCGCTATGTGCTTACAATGGTGGAAACAACCACTGGATGGCTGGACACATACCCTGTGCCTCACACCACTGCCCGGAACACCATCTTGGGCCTTGAAAAGCAAGTCCTGTGGTGACACGGTGATGCCTTTCCCTGGTCTTAAAATCAAGAGGCAAACACAGTTAGAAGGGAAAAAGGGATTTTACCTCTGTATTTATTTTAAGGATCCTTAGGTGCACTATGTCCAGGTGGAATGCGCCGAAATGCACACCGCAATGCACACACACGATAGATCGGGTATAACATTATAGGTCTTACCAATTAGCATATCTATCAAAGATTCCCCAATGAGAGGCTCGAGTGAGCCCCTCTCCCCAAGGAACCTTCCCCTGGATGGTTCTATCTTAGTTTACAAAATGTGTTCTGGAGAGGACCTTGGTGTCTGGGGCATTCTGATCCCTAACTATGAAGCTTCTAAGATGTTTAGTCTCCTAGCTTGACAAATAAGTCTAAGAATGTAGGCTAAAAAACACTAAGAATACAAAAGTTATAAAAAGGTATATAAAAGGGGTATAAAAGAAAAGGCAAAAAATCATCACGGCATCACGGCACCTCAGAAAGAATTGAGTCGGACAACAGGACTCATTTCAAAAACATCCTCATAAACACCTGGGCCAGAGAGCACAGTATTGAGTGGGTGTATCATATTCCCTGTTGTGCACCAGCCTCTGGGAAAATTGAACGGTACAATGAACTGTTAAAAACCACACTGAAAGCAATTGGTGGTGGGACCTTCAAACATTGGGATCTACATTTAGCAAAGGCTATCTGGTTTGTTAATACTCAAGGCTCTACCAATTGAGCTGTCCCTGCCCAATCAAAACCTCCACATATCTTAGACAGGGATAAAGCCCTGCTGGCGCATATGAGAAATGTGTTAGGGAAGACAGTTTGGATTAGTCCTGCCTCAAGCAAAGGCAAACCCATCCATATGATTATTTTCACTCAGGGACCTGGGTGCACTTGGTGGGTAATGCAGAGGGATGGCAAACATGATGTGTACCTCAGGGGCATTTGATTTTTGGGTGAGAACAGTCTGTAATGTTGAAGTGTATATTGGTTGCTGAATGATACTGTCACTGTATGCTGTAACTACCATGGACGATGACTATGGACTGCTCCAGATCCACCAGTCATGAGCTCCTGATGCAGCTTTCAACCAGCTGACAGCACACCAGCCCTGGAAGACATCTAGGACAGATAGAACCCACAGTCATGGACTAAATGAACTCAACAGACATCTTGGAGGAATGGCCATTGAGTATACAAACGATACCCATGCTTGTGTATGTATGTACATATATGTATATAGTTGGAAGGTGTAGGATCTGGGCATGAGTAGATGATATAGAATAAGGGGTGGATAATGTCCTGGTTCCAGCCAGGACAGGGTTAATTTTTTTGCAGTAGCCAGGAGAGGGCATGGCTAGGACCTGGAGGTTATTCTATACCACCTTACATAATTTTCCAGGAAGGGGGGAAGGACTCCCTTCCGGGTTGTGTATCGTGGTGGAGGGAGTGGTCGGGTATTATCCAGGGTTTCTGCAGGGTGAGCAATTACATGTAAATTGTTCACCTCTTTTTCTTGTACACTTTGTTATTAGTATTGTTACTGTTCCTTGTCTTATTTCATTGCTGTTTTCAGTAAATTGTTCTTATCTCAACTTGTGATCTTTACCTTTTGTGCCTCCAATTCTCCTCTTCAGCCAGCTGCAGGGGGAGGGGGAGGAGGGAGGAGTGAGCAAGCAATGCATGGTTTGGAGTGTTTCAGTGGGAACACTAAATTGGGGAATACCATTCCTAAACCATGACACGTGGTTATTTCACCTCCTAAATTACTCAAGAGTGTGTAGAAACTTTGCCACATTTTTAACGAAGATGCCTCCTGGATCACTGACACATTTAGGGAATGCACAAGGCAGACTAATTTTCTTTAATAGGAGCTACTGGAGAAAAAGTCCCTCCAGGCTGGCTCCTAACGATGACACATTTGATAACCATTCAAGAACTGCTAGGAAACATGTAATTTGTCTCCATAAAGCTTCAAAGTTTCATGATCAATTCTGACTGCTCTGTGAAATAAAACCAGCTAACATCTACTAGCAGCTATATACCCTCTGGGGTTTATGTAGACTGTGTCACAAGGAATTACTTATTTTCTTTTTCTCCAAGGTTTTATACCTGGATGCAGAGTAGCATTATCCCTATTGCACTTTGTTTTCTTTCTTCCTCACTGAGTGACCTGCATTGTCCCACAAAGGGTGGCACGTGTGGGTGTGCTCAAGCTGTCAAGACTGTCAGTGAACTTTGGCATGCCACAGAGAGAGATAGGTGCCCTGGGTCCTGGAGATCAGATTGCCTTGGGGCATTTGCCAGGAGTCCCATAAGAAGTCTGGAAGGAAGCCCAGACAACAGAGCACCACACGGTGTTCAGATGAGGTCTCTGAGGGACAACTGGTAGCCTCTGCCCCTTGCTGTCACCCTTGAGCGTGCAAACCCCAACCCCACATCAGCCCAAGATCTTACCGGAGAGTGGTTTGAGTCCACCATGTGGGACCACCTATGCATGGGATGAGAGCACACGGGTGTGGGTTGCTGTAGTGCAAAACCTTCCTGTGCTTGCATCACTGGTCCCAGAGGACTGTACCTGTGCTTGCCTACAAGGGGTATTTACCATGGCTTGACCCACATTGCTCACCTGTCCTGGGTTGCAGTGTATTCTATTACCATCCTCATGAGCTGTTGAAACCAGGTGGGGCGGTGTTTCCTGGCCTCCTCCCTCCGGACTATCTTTCTGCTAATGGCCCATCAATGCCCTGCCGCATGACTCAGAGATAACTCCCTCCAGACTATCTTCTGTTAATGAGCCCATCAACACCTGGCCTCATGACTCATCATTCCATTGTGAGATGCTCCGCCCAGAGGGAGGAACCAAGCGTTCCATCTTGGATATAATCTGGGACTCTGAACACCACGGGCATCCTTCCCACTGGATTCCCAGAGGACAGGAGCTGCATAATCACCACTGGACTTTCTGAGGAGGAGCAGACCTTTCTACTGGACCACTGCTTCGACAGAGCCACATCCATCACTTCAGGAGGACTACAGCCACCATCTCATCGGACTGCTCACGCCACCCTGCTTAACAGGGTGCCAGGTTGTATTCTGACTCTGTTAGTTTAGCCCACTGGGGTTTTTCTTGCCTTTATTTTTAATTTCCCTAATAAATTGTTATTCTGACTTGGTGCCTCCCACTGGTCTGTTTTTCAAACCAGTACATCACCCCATGGGCAGTTACTTGACCTCGAACCTTGAGGTGTTTTTTAGGACAAGTCTTGATCTCCAGCCATGACCCACTTTCTTGTGTTGCTTTAGGTGCACAAGCTGCCCTGTTCACTCCCAGTTCACAGGAACCACAGCTTTGGCCACCAGCATCATCCCCCCAACCTCGTAGGGTTATCCCAGGTTCTCAGGGTCTCTCGCTGCTTTGTTTCACCTCTGAGGTGTCCGATAAGATCTCAGCATCTTCTGTTTTGCAGGCAGATGAGGAATCTAATGCTGCAGAGGGTTTTTTTAATTTCACCCATCTCAGCTTTACTGTCCCTGCGAACTGTTTCTAGGAGTCCTTGCCCAAGTGCTCAGTCTCCAGGAAATGCCATTATCAGCCACCCCCATTGGCCACTCCACTTCAAGCTCTGCTTCTTGTTCCTGGGGTGCCTGTTCCCAATCCAATTTCTACTGGAAGCAGATAAGGCAGAAAAAGGACATAACAGCTGGATGGCAGCCTTGTCACCCTCACTCACAAGGGACAGATGTCATTGCAAGAGGGGACACTGTCAGAGCAGTACTTGCAGCGGTGGGCATGGCAGGGGCAGCTGATGGTCCCCAGCCCTATGGGACAGCTGGGTGGCACCAGGACCAAAGCACTTGGGGTAGATTGTGGTGATGCATTCACCTTCATTCTTGGGTGTGCACACCCAAAACTGGCCATTCACAATAATATACAGGTAGAGGGTTCAAGCTCAGGCAGGACTAAGGGGACTTTTGCATTGCTCGGTCCTTCATCCCTGTGCACATTGCAGGGTAAGAATTTTCCTCCCTTTCTTCCTCAAAAGTTGCAGCACAACCTCACACCTCTTTTCCTAAGCATCCCATTTGCACCCATCTCCTCCCCACTCCTGCAATACCAACAATTACCAGATTAGTGGAAAAAATAGGGGGACATTATGGTTAGGGACCACCCATTTAATCTCCCAGCTGGTCACTGGCAGCTGACTGGTAATTGCCTTTAATTAAAACTAAATGGTTAATAGGAAGCTGAGCAAAAGCCTCCTGCTTGACTCCCAATGCAGGTGCCAATGTAAATTGTGCCAAGGGCTGAAGTGCTCAGTCTCGTAACAGCCAGCCTCTGCCGTGTCTCTTTGCCAGGCCATTAATGTCACTGTGAAATCTTGCTCCCAAATATTGCTTCCCTAGTGCAGATTAACCTATGCCTCTGAGGTGGGAAATCCCCATGGGCATCCCTCCATCCATGGACCCCTTTCTAAAAGGGTGTCTTGTCTCTGACCTGTAGTTTTGGTAGGAAATGTTTTTTTAAGCCTGGGGCAAGTTATATCTTGACTGTTGCCCATTTGTGAACAAACAACAAAATAAAAGGAATTACCCAATATAGAGCAGTTTCCAAGGCTGAGAAGGAGGAGGATGGAAGTAATAATTAATCAGCAGTGGCTGGCAGGGGCTTTGCTCACTTAAAACAACTTGGTCTAAGGGTCACTTCACAAAGGTACTTGCAACTTAGAAAAAAAATCTTGTCCTGGCCTGAGGGAGGAAGAAAGAGGAAAAAAAGAGGTAGAAGGTGAAGCAAGGAGTGACAAAGGCACTAGGATCCCACAGGGAAATTCATGCCTCCTTCCTAGCCCTTTGCTCCCCACATTCCCTCTCCATTTCCTTAATGCCAGAGCATCTTCTCCCTCTCAAGTAATGGCCTCACAGGACACAACTAAGCATCTCAGATGTCCAAACTCCCCTGGGAGCCACCCCTTCCCAGATCCGACATGTTTGAACATGAGAGCAGGGCTTTGAGGGAAATGCACTGCTCTGCCCATCATTAGTGGGGGTGTCTCAACTCCAGAATTATGTCCATTGCATGGACACCTCACCTCCCACCTCTTTAAGCAATTGTTGCCTTTAAACTGACCCTCAGAAAGTTGGATTCAGGATCATTTAGAATTTAGATATTAGGAAGAAATTCTTTCTTGTGAGGGTGGTGAGGCATTGGCATGGGTTGTCCAGAGAAGCTGTGGCTGCCCCATCCCTGGAAGTGTTCCAGGACAGGTTGGATGAGGCTCTAAGCAACCTGGTCTAGTGGAAGGTGTCCCTGCCCATGGCAGGGGGGTTGGAACTATGTGATCTTGAAGAGCCCTTCCAACCCAAACCATTCTGTGATTCCATGATCATCACCCTTGATGGAGCTGACATTATTAAATGGTAGTGAAGACACAGTTAGATGTATTTTAGTATGCATTAGTCTCAAATGACCTGAATTAAAATCTGCAGGAGAGTAAATTGAGCTCTTTGACCAAAATCTCTGAAATATATGCAGACATCTCCACCAAAAACATACTTTTCAAGCAGAGGAAAAAAATGCATTGTGTTGTTTTTGCATTCAAAACACCCTTAAGCAGACATGCAGTGCATGCACAGCAATTTGCTGCTTTATGGTACAGATCCCAGGCCAGGTCTTCAACTGGAAAAAATATTTCTAACTGCATATGTTTGGGTAGAGCTGGACATTTTTATTCTTGTGGGAGGGTCTGACGTCCTCCATCTGAAACAGAAACCCACTGTGCACTGATGGCTGTTGCTTATCTCACTGGTGATGCTGTTTCTGCAGTTCCAGGGTCCTTGTCTTCAGGGGAGTCAGGTGTATACTCAGAGCTAATTGCAATAAATAACACAAAATATATTTTCTCATCAAAATATCTTGGTGAAGAAAAGCATCATTTCAAAATGGATAAAAACATGGTGGTTTTGTCCCTGTTTTCATTTAACGCCTGTCCAGGCTGCTGTGCTTCTCCCCACCCAGCACATATCTGGAGACTTCACCCTGATTTTCTATAGGACCCTGCAAGTTGGAACCGGACCAGTCCAGAGACTTCCCAAAACCATGTAGACCTCAGAGGAACCACAAATTTTTGCTGCATGTGTCACACCTCTTTGGGAATGGTGTCCTCAAGCATGTCTTAGCAATAGTTGGGAAGTCTGGGAACCGCTGAGCGGGTTCTCATTAAACCCAAGCTCCCTATGGTCCTATTGCAATTTGGTGCTGAGAATACCTGCTCTTAACACACCCATCCCTCACCTCTGCAAAGCCATAAGGAGCTGGAAGATGGCTGGACAACAGCTATTATATTCTATAATAATGAAAAGAATAAAGATATAATAAATAGCATTTACCTGAATAAGTGATGGTTAA
Source organism: Lycocorax pyrrhopterus obiensis (assembly GCA_014706295.1). NCBI lineage: Eukaryota > Metazoa > Chordata > Aves > Passeriformes > Paradisaeidae > Lycocorax > Lycocorax pyrrhopterus. The sequence goes on from JACSVZ010000030.1 coordinate 12,271,804, forward strand.
TAAATGCTGGATAATTTAGTAATAAAGGTGGTGAACAAGTAGTAGAGGGAGTCTGGAGGATGGTGTGTAAAGTGCTTAGAAAATCAAAAGATATCCCAAAAAGTAAGCTTGAAGGACCTGGGGTTGTTTAGTCTAGAGAAGAAAAGACGATAAGGGGACAGAGTAAATCATAAAATACGGCTACTGAGAGAAAGGAAATAAACTCTTCATAATCGCAGAGAACTCATGGGTTAACCTGCAGGAAGAAAGATGCAAGCTGGGTGACAGAGGGACAATTAAGGCTTGAAAAAAACATTGCCTGAAAAAAAATAGTAGAGCTGCGTTTAAGATTTTTAAGAACAGGTTGGAAAAACACTGATCGCAGGTGGTTTAAGAAGGGCCGAATTGCCCTTGGGTTTAGTGGTAGATTAGCTGATTTTCTGTGCTCTCTTCCAGCTCCATTTTCTATTATCCAGTTTATTTTGCTTCCTTGATTGGATTGCACTTTGAAATTTAAGGAAATGTCTCACTTAAGCATTTTTCTCCCTTGTCTGCAGTGAAGACATCTTTTCCTCCAGCAAGGCTAACAAATTTCCAAAGGACACACAGGGGGTCAAAAAACCTAGTGAGAGATTGATACCAGCAAAGCCCAGGAATTTAGTGACATTATTCCAGATATGTCAGGTCCAATGCTGAACAGATAGGAGCTCAGTTCATAAAATTTCATTTTTTAGAGAGACATACTCGGTACCAAACCTGAGACAAAGACTTGTTTCAACAAGATGTATATCTGTTGATAGTATGGGCTCTCGTGTTTCTGACACAGATAAAGACCAGCATAAGCACGATAAATCCTTTTGATGTTCCTCAAGCTTAAGCTCCAAGGACAGACAAAATGATAGGAAGATGGTGATGAAGAAAAAGCAGCCAGTGTTTTACATGTCAGAGCTTTTTGCAGAGGGATGTGGCATAGAGAAACATTGCGAATAAAGCTGGGTCTGGAGAGCCTCCCCTTGGAAAGGTCTCAAAAATGAATGACGTTTTAAGGAAGGGTTACAAGATTAGGGTGAGTAGGGAGTGGTTAGGAGGGTTTTCAATTAACATGAGCATTTGCAATGTTGGTTAATAAGGTCTAAAAAACATCTGAGAGCAATGAAAGCTGAAACCAGTGTTTTCAGAGCAGAGCCAAGTGTTGGGCTGGGGAAGTAGAGTTGGCTTCCTGGGAGGTGAGGGGCACCTGAAGAGGTGGAAGCTCCTAGGGAGAGAAAAGCTCAGAAATGTGGTTTTGGGGGATTACTGGGTGTCTCAGTTTAGAGACAAATTTTAGGAGAAAACACTCTGGAAGGAGTGTTTCCTCTAAAGAGAAGGGCTTCGATAATTTCTTTTTTGCCAATTAGAAATGAATACCAGTGGGTGAAAGTGAAAAAAAGTAAAACTGTTTATTAACAAAGTAAGATACCCACAAGACACATGATGTCTATATAACTTAGGTCAAAGTAACAAAATGCTTATATAGTTTGGGTTATAAAATATCTATGTAACCTTAATATCAATATAACCTAAATCATGACTTTTTATCAATATAACCTGAAGCATAGCCTTCTATACTTATGTAGCCTGAATCATAACTTCTGATGCCCGAAAGATAGGCTGGAAATAAATCCCCATAGACCGATGTCTATAGAGCAGCTATTTGTTTATTGCAGCGCTGGTGGTGAGGGGGATTTCTCCTCCTAACTCACCCACCTTTGTCAAGTGGTGTAGTATATTTATACAGTAAATTTTGCTTAATGTTGCTATGTCACTACAGCATCATCACATACGTGCCGGAACTAATTTACATAGCGTGATCTCATGGTTATTAGATAATTCTTTGCACTGGGCATGCACTTCCCCAGTTCGGGGGTCTTCGGGGGTCTTTGATGAAGGCTTCTAACGTCTTCTTCGCACTTGAACTTTTCAACTTTGTCTTCGGGGCATGCGCAGTTACGATGCTCTTTGGTCCATCTGGTCTTAACCGGCCTAAATTCTTTGTTTTGTGGATAATTGGCTTTGGCTTGCCAATTTCTCATTAGTACTACGCTTATTTATCTCTAAAGCTATACACCTGGTAAGTTTTTATCTCTTTTCTTTTTCTCTATTCTGCATATAAGCAACTAGTTAACTATATACTAGCCATTACACTGTATAAAAGGTTATTCATATCAGATTATAGGGGTATCAAAAGTTATGATTCAGGTTATAAGCATCCAGTTATAGGTAGGTTATAAGCATCAGGTTATAGGTATAGAAGCTATGATTCAGGCTATATAAGTATAGAAGGCTATGCTTCAGGTTATATTGATATTCTTCAAGTTACATTGATAAAAAGTCATTATTTGGGTTATATTGATATTAAGGTTACATAGATATTTTATAACCCAAGCTATATAAGCACTTTGTTGTTGTGACCTGAGTTATATAGACATCACTTCTATACCTATAACCTGATGCTTATATAACCTGAATCATAACTTTTGATACCCCTATAATTTGATATGAATAACTTTTTATACAATGTAATGGCTAGTATATAGTTAACTAGTTGCTTATATGCAGAATAGAGAAAAAGAAAAGAGATAAAAACTTACCAGGTGTATAGCTTTAGAGATAAATAAGCGTAGTACTAATGAGAAATTGGCAAGCCAAAGCCAATTATCCACAAAACAAAGAATTTAGGCCGGTTAAGACCAGATGGACCAAAGAGCATCGTAACTGCGCATGCCCCGAAGACAAAGTTGAAAAGTTCAAGTGCGAAGAAGACGTTAGAAGCCTTCATCAAAGACCCCCGAAGACCCCCGAACTGGGGAAGTGCATGCCCAGTGCAAAGAATTATCTAATAACCATGTGTGGTGGGTTGACCTGAATTGACAGACAGCCTGTTAAACCAATTACGCTTCTCTCAATTTCACATATTTAAACTGCGTGGAAAGCCAGGATTTAGGGGGAGGTTTTTCCGTTCCAGCTCGGTGCTGAGACGGGACGGAGGGAGGGCCTCAGAGCCCAGGGCCCCGCTGGTCCGGGCGCCCTTGCTCCTCCTGCTCCCCCTTCACTCCCAATGCCGCAGCACGGACCCTGGGTCGCTGGGAGGGGGAACTATGAAGCCGTCCAACGCAGTTTTCTTAAGAAGCCGGCGGGATCTTCCAGCCTACAGCCAGCACACTTCACGCCAAACTGAAGCGAATACCGTGCAGTTAACGGCGCAGGGAGGGCAGGGGGCTCTCCTCACTGTGGACTCTGAACGGTAACAGCAACTTCAGAGGCAGAAAGAGAAGTAGAAGGCTGATCACGTGAGACAAAGCTCCAGAGCCTCTAAAGATGGCTTCGGAAGAGAGCAGAGGGCGGTGCCGTGCTTCCCGCGCGCAGCTTAAAATACTTTTTGCAATGCCATGGTAAAGACTGTAATATCATAACTGTCTCTTTAATCCATTTAAAGTACATGGGGGGATGGACAGTTCACGTGTGGCTTGCGAAAGTTGAAAAAAGTGCCTATGCTAGTTTCTTTAAAAGCCAAGAGAAAGAAGGGTTTTTTAAAAACTGGGGGCGAAAAACTTTTGCGTTCAAGCCAAAATAACTCATCCTTAAAAAATTAATAACCCCATGTAATGGTCCATGTCTTGCAGTGTAACAAAACTGTGAGTTTTCATGGAAGAGATGTGTCACACCACAGCAGTTTTTTGTCCTTGTTTTTTCTTCTTAAGTCTGTTAGTAAACTTCTTTATAGTCTGTAAGTTTTGTGCCTGCTTTGTTTTCTCCTAATTTTTACCTCACACAAAAGAATCCATATTTCAAACTGAAACCACTACACTAAATTGGTGTTTCTGCCTGGTTCCAAATTCAACCCACTACACCATGAGATCACGCTATGTAAATTAGTTCTGGCACGTATGTGATGATGCTGTAGTGACATAGCAACATTAAGCAAAATTTACTGTATAAATATACTACGGCACTTGACAAAGGTGGGTGAGTTAGGAGGAGAAATCCCCCTCACCACCAGCGCTGCAATAAACAAATAGCTGCTCTATAGACATCGGTCTATGGGGATTTATTTCCAGCCTATCTTTTGGGCATCACACAGGAAAGAAAAATTGAACCTTACACCCCAACCCCCACCCGGCCACATGGCCAGGAGGCAAAGATGGCAGCTGTTCCCTTTGTTTCAGGGAAGGGGAGAAAAGAATCCGCGCAGCAGCTCAGGCAAAAAGCAGATAGGAACCTGTTGGGCTTCTGGCGTTGGTCTGCTCCTCACAGCAGGCAAAACTGGTGTGTTTTAGTGTCCTTTCTTTTGCTGGCTTGGTCTTTCCCGGGCTTCGGACTGGCCGGGGCCGCCCCCGCAGGCTCCCCGGATCAGGAAAAAAAAAACAAGCTGAAACTGTTCAAGGGAAAAAAAAACCAAAAAGAAACAACTGAAGGATCTCTGCTGGAGTCCAGGGAAAATTGTGGGGAAAGAAAAAAAGAAGCTTATTGCCTAAGCAAGCAAAAAACTAATCCAACAAAGGCAACAAAGTAACAATCCATGTTGCCGCCGAAGCATGCTGGAGAGAGAGCTTGAACAAAACCCGCGCCAGAGTTCCCAGGCTCCGGCCCCGCCCCCTGGTTCATATTAAAGATACAGCAGCCATTTCTGGGCATACAGTAGACGATTAGGGAATAAAGTATCAACATAAAATCACCCCAAGACACTGGGTCAAACAACCCTAGCTGGAGGAAGGACTGAGCATCTCCAGGATGGGAGATGCTCTGTGTGTGCTGGCTGCTGAGGCTGTGCATGGTGCAGGGGCAGCACCAGCCACCAGAGGTGGCGTTTAGGAAGGTAGGAGACCAGCAGCATCATAAACAGTCCCCTTTTGGGATTCAGGAACTCCCCAGCTGAGGTGTCGGGTATGTTGAGGGGCTGCTGTCTGCATTAAGCACCCTGCAGAAGCAGTTGAGCCCCATGGCTCCGGAAAGGGATTCCCATTCAGGCATGAAATGGAGGAAGCCAGCCTTGGTGAAGGCACAGTGAAGGCATGGTGGTGATAGATGGGCACCCAGGTTTGTGGTGCAAGGCTGGGGGCAACCACGAGACTACAGCAGCGGTGCAGGGGAACAGTGACCACACACCATTCAAGTTTATCACACCTCCTACGAGCAGCTTTGCCCCCCCCAGGACCCTGGCACATGTTTTGGCCCCACTGGAGAGGACACCATAGATCATGGTGGGGTTTGCCAGCCCAAATGACCCTGATGGTGAGTGCAGGAGAATCAGCCAGGCTGGGCTGTGCACAGCATGTCAGCCTCAATGGTTCAGGCTCTCCCCATGCCCAAATTTGTCAATGGGGTTGTTCAGAGCCATGACATAATTGCAGTTTCAATCACAGATAAATAAGAAGGGGGTTTTTTTTAGCAAACACTGAGGCATGCCTTAACTGGAAGGTCATTTCACCTCCCTGCTGCCTGTGAGCTGAGGATGCCATACCCTCTTTGATGTCTCCTGGCATGGAGGTTCTACAAACACAGGCAGTGGTGGTGGCGGTGATGGCACTAATGTGCCTGCTGCAACTACCTTCCCACGGCACATTCTCCTTCAGGAAGGCATGCAGCTTTCATCTCCAGCATTTAGTTGGGCAACAGGTGTATAAATAGATTGGGGAGAAGCCAGCAAGAGCCTCCAAAATAAAAAGCTTCTGCTGATGGAGGAAAGTCATCCCAGATGCTGTCAAACTAGGGTGAAGGAAAAACTGAGGCAGAAGCAGTTTATCTGAGGTTATTCAGAGCGTTTCTGTGATGTGACAAGCTCAGGGATGCATCCAAAAGGCTGCAGTGGTGGGAGGAACTGGCAGAGCAAGGCTACCATGGACCACTGAGTAACTGGGAGATGCAAGGGAGAGATGGGCCAGATATCAAAAGCCAAGCTTAAAGTCCAGATTTTAGGGTTCTGGGATAGACCCTGAGATACAACCACTAAAAGCAAAACCACAGAGGGGCAGAAAGTTGTTGCTTCAGATGATGGATATGGAAGGAGACAAGGAAGATTAGTCATGGCACAGCTCGACCTGCCTCTGCTGCAGGACAGCTGCTACTTTGTGTCTTCTCCCTCCACCCAACCTTCTTCATTTCTGAAAGTGGGAACTGAATTCACCCTCAGATTTCCATCAGACTTGATTGACATTGTCACAAGGTTCAGGAGTTATTTGGTACACAGCTGACAGCCAGACAGGCATGCAAGCATTGGAGCCTCTTGGCTTTCAGAAACGAGTGTTTAAAAAAAGCCAAGAGGATGGTCAGATTCATCACCAGGAGCAATTTGGCAGTTTACGATGCTGGTCCAGTAGCATGACAAAGAGGAAATGTCCCGTGTTGGGGTGCACTATGTGCTGGTAGAGAGATAGGCCCTGAGGGCCAGAGAGAGAGCCTCTTTCTTGGACCCGGAGATGATCCTGAGAGTGCATCCAGGTCACTGAGGATGGGCTGAGAGAGGATTGTGGGTTTCTGGACAGTGTTAGACTTATGAGACGTGATAATTGTAGTTTGTGACCTTATAGGGTATTGTTTACTTGTTACCATAATAGGCAATGTCTGTGCACTATCCCAGGTGATTGGGGGACACTGTGGTGAACATCTTTCCTGTTTATATGAGGTGATATCCTGTTAGATGCTGGTATTCAGAGAATATTTTACCGTGCAAAAAACGCTTTGCACTTCTCCATCTTGTGTGCGGAGTCATGCCCTTGCTTAATTACTGCAGTCCCGAGCTTTTCCACTAAAGCTAATGACAGGGACCTTGTCTGGTTATTGTGACACAGCAGTGACTTCCCTGTTAACCACAAGAGCTACACAAGCCTCTCAAGTGTTTCAGTTTTTGTTTCATTTCATCTTTAAGCCACACAAAAATGTGTACAATGACTCACTGCAGTGCTCAGGGATGTCCCTCTGGCTCTGCTGTGCAAGGCTGGGCAGGGACATCCTCCTGTCAAAGCTTGGTGACACAGTGGGGTCACAGGGGGTAGACTGCTCCAACCATGGGCTGGGGGTTCAGGTCGAATCCTGGCCTTGCTGTCATGCCCAGCATAACACCTCTCATTGCCACTTATGCATAGGCTGCTTGGGGCAAGGTCTTTCTTTTTATAATGCCTGGCCCAAAAAGGTTCAGGACCCCATGTGAGTCCATGCTACTGTACAAATAAATGGCACAGGAGAAGCTCCAGCCATCTCTTCTTGCTGTGAACATTTCTCCCAGTCTGTTGTCCCAGCCCACATTGTCTTGGTTTGAAAGACAGGTGTCTGCTAAGGAAGGCAGGAGCCTCCCTTGGAATGGAAAATGTAACCCACTTCCCTCCGAATGATTATAATTTTGAAATTAAGGGGCTTTTAGGCAAAGATATGAGAAATAGGAATAACAGATCTTTACTTATATATATATATATATATATATATATATATATAAAACAAGGCAAACAAACAGCAATAACTATGGCAGTAACAACAAACAGAACCACAAACCCAGTGACAGCCTTCTCGGCCGCAGGCACTTTCCCCTTTGGTGCAGTTACGGTCACAGCCGGCAGGGGCGCTGGCGGCTCCCGGTGGGCAGGGCGGGTGCGATGGTTCCCCCGCGGCTGCAGGGGGCGCTGTGCAGTGAGATCGGGGAGCACACGGTAATGGCGGCTTGGCCGAGATGGGAAGGGATGGAAGAAAGGCTTGCTTTACAAACCCCTTGGGGCAGCCGATCCCGGTGCCCCAGCAGGACTCTCGGGAGTAGCAAACTGGAACAGCAGGAATGAGCAAAAATCCCAGGTGGTAGATGAGATGTATCAAACTCCACAGGGGGAGTGCAGAGCTACAGTGTAGCGAAGACTCAGAGCAGTGGCAAAAGAACAGCGGGGGCGGGGCAGCAGAGGCCTGGCTCCCAGCAGGGCAGGGAAGAAACAGGCTCGGGATCCCGGGGTTTTTCCCTTGAGGCACCAGAGCAGATGGTGAAAAAGTCCCTCTTCTAGTGAGGTAGGGTGTTAACAAGCTCCTAGTGCAACGGCCGAGAGCTCCACTCATGGTAGAAGAAAGGCAGCAGAAGGCAGAACCTCGCAGTTGTGACAAATTCTCCCCACAGCAACCGTAGCCTCTCTCCCCTCCGAACATCGAGAGAGCAAGAGCCCTTAGGGGCTCCACCCAACCCCATTTCCCCAGTCCAAATCTCGTGGCATCTGCCCTACACGAGAAAACCCCAGGTAAAAGAGAGTAGCCAGCTGGACCCCTCCCCCGAGCTGTGGCCAGGTCTTTTGTCTCTCTTAAGTATCCAGTCGTTATTGTCTCCTAGCAACACGTATGGGGGAAAATTCCTTAAGAGAAAAAAAAAAAACAAAAAGAGAACTCCTAAAACCGCAACACACATTCATCTCCCTTAATGCACCAGAGATCTGTCCCCACCTTGACATTTTGTCTCCAAACTGTGTGCCCAGTAAACCAGGTTGTATTTTTGGACACATGTAGACAACACAAAGCAAATGCTGTTTCCATGTATGAGTGATTTTTATTAATTTATCTTAAGCCAGTTCTCTATCACTTTGCCTCCGGAAGCCCTTGCAGACCAGGACATGCATCTATATATGTAGACCTGAGTTACCATTTGCAGACTTGAGTTAAGCTCCACTGGAACAACTTTACACCAGTAAACAGTGAGAGCAAAGTACAACCAGCATAAAGCAAATACTGTTCTAAGGACTCCCTCTTTGAATTGTCTGGAGCCACCAGCCCATAACCACCATATTGTCCTCAGGGCTGCATGGGCAGAAGGTTTCATTTACCTCATGGGCTTGCAGACAACCTGCAAGACAAGAGCCCGCAGATGCCTTGGGGAGGATGGGGAATGAGTCAGATGCTGAGCATCACCTGAGTGAGACGGATCATGGCTCTGCATCATGATCCCAGTGGAAATATACTTGCAAATTATTTTCCTGTGTGGAAAACCATGATCTCAGGATGGCAGTTTTACCTCCTTCCCTTGCAGGGAACTTTTATCAGCAGTTGACACTTTGAGCATGTTTCACATGTGATTTAGCAGCACAAATTACATAGTTTGATCCTTCTTTATTGCACTCTTCAATTATCACTTGGCAACATTGAGAAAAAAAGGCCCAGCTGTGCTGTAATTTACTGAGTTGCAGTATATCATTAGAAGATTTAGCACTGATGATGCTGGAGCCATGGTCCAATGCAAGAGTACAGTTCACTAGAACAGACTGATTTCAGATATCCCTAATTTCCAGACAAAACCTTTTCTAAGGAAGAGAGATGGGAAACATGTCCCACTGTCCACTGGGAAATTTGTACTTCAAACTGTCTCAACCAGCTAATGTCCGAGCCTCTTAAATTAATGAAATTTCTCTAAAGTGATTTCCAAGGAGGGAAGAGTGGAAACCACAGCTAAGCTGTACAGAGGTTGATGATATGTGAGGTCCCAGGGCCACCACTGCTCTGTTAGAAGATGTCCATGAATGTCCATGGAGCTGGGGAGTGCTCATACCTGGGGAGGTGCCAGAATTTAGGTCCTGGGGGCATGGAGCAAAAAGGACATCATGTTACTGGCCAGGAGTAACCTGGAGGATGGACATCTGTGTTTTCATTTGGGAAGGAGCCAGCTCTGCCCTTGCCCACAGCTCCTCCATCCAAGGGCAGGTAAGGACTATGGTTCTGCCCCTTAATCCAGGTATTACTGGATCATCCAAGTTTGACCAGATCAAGAGTGGCCATATAACTGCATTTCTGACAAATTACTTCCAGCTCTCTGGGTTTATGTGAGCTGCAGAGGGACTCACATAAGGTGAGAATGGTACAAGACCAAGTCTCCAGCTGGACACCACAATGCCAGCAGGACCACATCAGATCAGGTTTATACCAGGCCAGCACTTGGCTTTATATGGTTGCAGCTTTTCTGAGCCCTAAAGATGGATTTACAGCATCAGCAAACCCTAGCCAAGAGGAAATTCTTCGTTGCTTAACCTCCAATCTCTATTTTTACTTTCAGACTGCTTCCCACCCTATATCTACCAGCCCTAGAGCTGAACAAGCTCTGGGTGGATGGGGCCACATATGAGCTGGTGCTCAGCATCCTTCGGTCATGTTGTCTCAGTTTAGAGACAAATTTTAGGAGAAAATGCCCTGGAATGAGCATTTCCTCTAAAGAGAAGGGCTCCAATAATCCCTTTTTGCCAATGAGAGGAATGAATATCTGTGGATGAAAATGAAAAAAAAGTAAAACTGTTTATTAACAAAGCAAGATACCGGCAAAGCACAGAAAAAAAATTGAACCTTACATCCCACCCCCCACCTTGCCATGTGGCCGAGAGGCAAAGATGGCGGCTGCTCCCTTTGTCTCAGGGGACAGGAGGAACAGGAGTTCACGTAGCCACTCGGACAGAATAGATGGGAACCTGTCTGGCGTTAGTCTTTTCCTCGCAGCAGGTGAAAGTAGTGGGTTTTAGTGTCCTTTCTCGTGTTGGTTCAGCTTCTCTGAGGTCGGTTCGGGGCGGCCCCCCTGAATCGCCCCAAACCGGGCCAAGAGACGCTTCAGAGACAGAGTCAGAGAAGCAGGTATTTGCTTTATTCAGCACTGGGTGCGTGGGGGATCGCTCCTCCTAACGCGCACACACACGGCACTCCATACAGTCCAGTATTATGGGTAAAATCTATGAATATCCATCACATTCCTTGGGATAGTAGTGGCTATATGACGCGATGCGAGTGGGGGGGTGGAAAGAGTGCCGCGTCCGTCCCAATAGCGTCCTTGTCGGAGCAGCTTGGGGGGTGCCACGCAAACGCACTAGGACCCACTCTGACACACCGTAGTAGGTGGATACTCTCAGCCACTCACACACACACAGAGCCGGATAGCTTCTGCAGCGTCGCCGGGGACAAAGAGGCTGGAGGGGTCCTTTGTATGAAGTTCCAAGGGGTTTATTGAGGTCCCCGCTCAAAGGGATCCAGGGACAAAGAACCAAGAACACCGAGGGGTCCAGGGTTTTATCTGGGGTGGCACCGGGGGCAGG
>JACSVZ010000030.1:12287845-12425202 GCA_014706295.1 Lycocorax pyrrhopterus obiensis
CTTCACAGATGACCCAGGATTGAGAGTCCAGACCAGGCCAGAGTTGGTCCATTCATGTGGCGAAAGCTCATACAGCTTGGGCCATCAGAATATAAGTCTGCTTTAGCACTGATGAAACCAAATTACGGTGCAAATGAGACCGTGCAGGATATGGCAACGAAGCTCCGAGCATATGCAGACTCCGTGCATGGCCCAACACATGCGAAAATCGCAGCTGTGGAAACACGTGTGCAGAAATTGGAAGATAAGATGGAGAAGAATTTCCAGAACTCAAGGAGATAAAGAGGGCTTTCTCCAAACCTCAGCAGTACAGATCAGAGATTCTGATACCCAACGAGGACGTTCCCTAGAGAGAAAGTACATCCCACGAAGTGAGCTGTGGAAATTCCTGTGTGACAGTGGGGAAGACACGAAGAAGTGGGGTGGACAGCCCACTTCTGCTCTGGCAGCACAAGTGCGTGAATTAAAGGAGCACAAGTCTCAGAAAGAAAACTTTGCTAAAAAGAAAGTAGCTTCAGTTGCCCATAGCCAATCTGCCGGAAATGATGGAAAAGACGATGACATGTCCGATCCCCTTGAAGGAACCTCTACGATGGATGCCCAGAGGAAAAAGATAACCAGAATTAGAGGGGCCCTGCCTCTAACCAGGTAGAGGCCAGGGGAAAACCGTATTTTTTGGACTGTGTGGATTCGTTGGCCTGGTACATCAGAACCACAAAAATATGATGCTTTGGTTGACACTGGTGCACAGTGCACAATAATCCCATCGCAACATGTGGAGGTAGAATCTGTTTCTATTACTGGTGAAACAGGTGGATCACAAAATTTGACCCTGGTGGAAGCTGAGGTGAGCGTGACTGGAAATGAGTGGAAGAAACATTTCATTGTGACTGGCCAGAGGCCCCGTGCATTTTGGGCATAGACTTCCTCCAAGGAGGGCATTTCAGAGACTCAAAGGGACTCAAGTGAGCTTTTGGAATAGCTGCTGTGGAGACAGAGGGCATTAGGCAATTGAACACCTTGCCTGGACTATCAGAAAACCCATCTGCAGTAGGCCTTCTGAAAGAGGAGAAACAAAGAGTACCAATTGCTACCTCGACAGTGCATCGCCAACAGTACCGGACAACTCGAGATACTGTGATTCCCATCCACAAGATGATCCGTGAGTTGGAGAGCCAAGGGGTGATTAGCAAAACCCACTCACCCTTCAACAGCCCCATCTGGCCTGTGCGCAAATCTGAAGGAGAATGGAGATTGACTGTGGACTATCGTGCCTTGAATGAAGTGACTCCACCGCTGAGCGCTGCTGTGCCGGACATGTTGGAGCTCCAGTATGAGCTGGAGTCCAAAGCAGCGAAGTGGTATGCCATTATTGACATTGCCAATGCATTTTTCTCCATTCCTTTGGCCCCAGAGTGCAGGCCTCAGTTTGCCTTCACCTGGAGGGGTGTGCAGTACACCTGGAACCGACTGCCCTAGGGGTGGAAGCACAGTCCCACCATATGCCATGGACTAATCCAGACTGCACTAGAAAAGGGTGAGGCTCCAGAACATCTGCAGTACATTGATAACATCATTGTGTGGGGGAACACTGCAGCAAAAGTGTTTGAGAAAAGAGAGGAAATCATCCAGATTCTCCTAGAAGCCAGTTTTGCCATCAAGAAGAGCAAAGTCAAGGGAGCTGCTCGAGAGATCCAGTACCTGGGAGTGAAATGGCAAGATGAACGGCGTCAGATTCCTACTGAAGTTGTCAATAAAATCACCGCAATGTCTCCACCAACCAACAAGAAGGAAACACAAGCTTTCCTAGGTGTCATAAGCTTTTGGAGAATGCATATTCCTGAATACAGACAGATTGTGAGCCCTCTCTACATGGTTACCGGCAGGAAGAACAATTTCCATTGGAGCCCTGAACAGCAACAAGCCTTTGCCCAAATTAAGCAGGAGATTGCCCATGCAGTAGCCCTCGGCCCAGTCAGGACAGGACCAGAAGTGAAGAACATGCTCTACTCTGTAGCCGGGAGCCATAGTCTGTCCTGGAGCCTTTGGCAAAAAGTGTCTGGTGAGACTCGAGGTCGACCACTGGGATTCTGGAGTCGAAGCTACAGAGGGTCTGAAGCCAACTACACCCCAACAGAAAAAGAAATCTTGGCTGCCTATGAAAGAATCCAAGCTGCCTCAGAGGTAATTGGCACTGAAGCACAGCTCCTCCTGGCACCCCGACTACCGGTGCTGGGGTGGATGTTCAAAGCAAAGGTTCCCTCTACCCACCATGACACCAATGCCACATGGAGTAAATGGATTGCTCTCATCACACAGCGCACCTGTATTAGAAAACTGAATCGCCCTGAGATTTTGGAAATAATCACAAATTGGCCTGAAGGTGAAAACTTTAGTCTCAGTGACGAAGAAGAACAAGAACAAGTGACACGTGCTAAAGAAGCTCCACCGTACAACCAACTGCCAGCAGAAGACACATGCTATGCTCTTTTCACCGATGGTTCTTGTCGCGTTGTAGGGATGAAATGGAAGTGGAAAGCAGCCATATAGAGTCCCACACGACGGGTTGCAGAAGCTATTGAAGGAGAAGGTGTATCAAGCCAACTTGCCGAACTCAAAGCCATTCAACCGGCCCTAGACATTGCTGAAAGAGAGAAGTGGCCAAAGCTCTACCTGTACACTAATTCATGAATGGTAGCTAATGCTCTCTGGGGATGGCTGAAAAAGTGGGAAAAAGCTAATTGGCAGCGTAGGGGAAAACCAATATGGGCTGCTGAAGAGTAGAAAGACATCGCTGCCCGAGTAAAAAAGCTACTTGTGGAAGTCCACCATGTAGATGCTCATGTCCCCAAGAGTAGGGCTAATGAGGAACATCAAAACAACGAACAGGTAGATCAGACTGCAAAGATAGAGGTGTCACAGATAGACTTAAATTAAAAACACAAGAGAGAGTTGCTCCTAGCTCGGTGGGCCCATGATGCCTCAAGTCATCAAGGCAGAGATGCCACCTATAAGTGGGCACGAGACCGAGGGGTGGATCTAACCATGGACAGGATCTCCCAAGTTATCCATGATTGTGAGACATGCGCTGCAATCAAGCAGGCCAAGTGGGTGAAACCCTTGTGGTATGGCAAGCGATGGTCCAAATACAAGTATGGGGAGGCCTGGCAGATTGATTACATCACACTGCCTCGAACACGCCAAGGCAAGCGCTACGTGCTCACAATGGTAGAAGCCACCACTGGATGGCTGGAGACCTACCCTGTGCCTCATGCTACGGCCCGTAACACCATCCTGGGCCTTGAAAAACAAGTCCTTTAGAGACATGGTACCCCCGAGAGAATTGAATCTGACAATGAAACTCATTTCAAAAATAGCCTTATCAACACCTGGGCTAGGGAACATGGCATTGAATGGGTGTACCATATCCCTTACCATGCACCAGCAGCTGAGAAAGTGGAATGGTGCAATAGATTGTTGAAAACCACCTTGAAGGCACTAGGTAGGGGAACTTTCAAAAATTGAGAACAGCATCTAGCAGAGGCGACCTAGTTAGTCAACACTCGGGGTTCCACCAGTAGAGCTGGTCCAGCCCAATCTGAATCCCTGCATACAGTAAATGGAGATAAGGTTCCAGTAGTGCATGCCAGAGGACTGTTAAGAAAGACTGTTTAGGTTAATTCTGCCTCGAGTACAGACAAACACATCCGTAGGATTGTCTTTGCTCAGGGACCTGGTTGCACATGGTAGGTAATGCAGAGAGATGGAACAACACGTTGTGTACCGCAGGGAGATCTGATTGTTAGGTGAAAACCACATGTAATGTGAAATGCCTGTACACCACTGCTTGCTGAGTGTCACTGTCACTGTTTGTACATAGCTGTATATATGTATTAATGTGTGTGTGTAGAGTTAAAATATATTAAATTGGGCATTGAGCCGATGATATGTGATAAGGGGTGGAATGTCTTAAGGTGACTCTATCATGTGTATCCCTGTGGTGGGTTGACCTGAATTGACAGATAGCCTGTTAAACCAATTACGCTTCTCTCAATTTCACATATTTAAACCGCGTGGACAACCGGGATTTTAGGGAGGTTTTTCCGTTCCAGCTCGGTGCCGGGACGGGACGGAGGGGGGCCCTCAGAGCCCAGGGCCCCGCCGGGCCGGGCCGGGCCGGGCCGGGCCGGGCGCCCCTGCCCCTCTTGCTCCCCCCACTCCCAATGCCGCAGCACGGACCCTGGGTCGCTGGGAGGGGGAACTATGAAGCCGTCCAACGCAGTTTTCTTAAGAAGCCGGCGGGAGCTTCCAGCCTACAGCCAGCACACTTCACGCCGAACTGAAGAGAATACCGTGCAGTTAGCGGCGCAGGGAGAGCAGGGGGCTCTCCTCACCGTGGACTCTGAACGGTAACAGCAACTTCAGAGGCAGAGGGAGAAGTAAAAAGCTGATCACGTGGGACGAGGCACCAAAGCCTTTAAAGATGGCTTCAGAAGAAAACAGAGGGCGGTGCCGTGCTTCCCGCGCGCAGCTTAAAATGCTTCTTGCAATGCCGTGGTAAAGGCTGTAATATCATAACTGTCTCTTTAATCCATTTAAAGTACATGGGGGATGGACAGTTCACGTGTGGCTTGCAAAAGTTGAAAAAGTGCCTATGCTGGTTTCTTTAAAAGCCAAAAGAGGAGTTTTTTTAAAGACTGGGGGCGAAAAAACTTTTGCGTTCAAGCCAAAATAACTCATCCTTAAAAAATTAATAACCCTATGTAATAGTCCATGTCTTGCAGTGTAACAAAGCTGTGAGTTTTCATGGAAGAGATGTGTCACACCACAGCAGTTTTTTGTCCTTGTTTCTCTTCTTAAGTCTGTTAGTAAACTTCTTATAGTCTGCAAGTTTTGTGCCTGCTTTGTTTTCTCCTAATTTTTCCCTCACACAAAAAAATCCATATTTCAAGCTAAAACCCCTACAATCCCCTATCATGCTCTATGCCCAAAAAGTAATTTTGTGCCTTTTCTGTGCCTTTGAACTGAGCTTGAGAAAAAAAAACCCAAACAAACTTTTCAAAACAGTTTCTCAAGGACACAGAGATACACTCCTCTGCGTTCTCTGGCTGCAGGAACACAGAGGGAGCACCCTGCTCGCTTTCCTTCAGCCAGCTGGTTTTTTTTCCCTTTTCCCCTCTCGGCGTGAGACGGAGAGTTGAACTTTTGTTTCCTGAGACTTTAGTTTTTCCCTTCTTTTCTTCTGGACTGTTTCAACTACATCAGAACACATTCAGGAGAATTTCCTCCCCAAGGCCTGGGGGGTGGGCCCCTCGCCGACCAGCTCCAAGGAGGAGAGAGACCACACCTACAGAAGAACTCTGAAATCTTCCCAGGTTTCTCTCTATAGCAAGAGATTTCATTTCATTATTTAGCATCATTATCCTTTTCCTGTGTGTTTGTTAAAATGAATAGTTTTTATTTCTTTCACTTTCCTTCGAAGAAAAATTTCCTTTTTTTTCCCGAACCTGGTGGGGAGAAGGGTGGTTGTAACCTAGTTTTCTCGCAGGGGATATATTACTAGATTTTGGCCAAACCGGCACAGGAGTCTTCCATGGAAAGTTGGGAAATTTCTGCTTTTCCCAATTCCATTTTCTTCAAAACATAATATTTTAAAAAAGCAATTTTCATTAGACAAATATAAAGGATGCTGCTTAAACCTAAAGTCATTTTGTCACCCCTACCAACAAAGTTGAGACTGAACCTCGGTGACCAACCCCATTTCTGAGGTCTTTCATCCTGGAAGTGTTTGGCTGCTTCAGAGAGACTCACTGCTTGAATGCCATCACCAAGGCCGATGAGTCGAGAAAATGAAAAGTCAATTCCATACAAGCAGCAACCACTTGAGAGCTCCTTGACAGGTATGGATGAGGCCACAAAATAAGAGGAAGAGCCACCAGTAGAACCACCCATGATCCCTACACAGCTCTGCCCTTATTGGAGCACTCACTCTAGCTCACAGATGGAGGACCTCAGCCTCCTCTCATTAAGGAGCTGCTCATCACTCTCCTGCCACCTCTGCTCACCTACCTGGAGAAGCTCATGATGCTATCATGCTTGAGAGCCTTCTGCTAGACTTATGCCTATCTCCTTTAACAATTTTGAGTGCAACCACATGCCTGGAAAGGTCTCCCAAGGTACGGCTCAACTATTATTATGTCTACAGCCAAAAGAAATTTACATTTTCCCTCTGACTTTCCTCTCTTTCCTGATGGGAGCAAGGTTGGAGACATCCCCACCATAGGAACATCCACACCTTGGAATTTTCTAGACTGGTGATGGATTCAGCCCTGCTGTGAGTGGTATGGAGGATGAAGCAGCATACAGTGTGCCTTGCCTTCCTTCCTTCCCCAGCACGGAGAGCAGTTATCGGGGGATGTGGTACCATCTGAGCATCTCACACATGGGTGAGTGGATTTATCCTCTCTCAGGCAGGAAAAACATTTTTACAGCCACAAGGAAAAGAACTGCAGAGAGATTAAGCAACTTGCCCAACATTAAAGATCAAGTTGCTAGCAGAAACTCACAGTTAAAAACAATTTTCTTGGTCTCAGTCCAGTGCCTTCCCCCTAAACCCATTCTTTTTTCTCTGGCTCTCATTAAGAGGGAACATGCCGCCTTCAATCAGGCTGGCTTCTACCAGGGTTACTCCAGCAAGCTTCAGGATATACGAGTGTTTATTCCTTGCTTTGCTAAGAAGTGATTAGGAAGAGAAAATCAGAAATTAAAATTCCTGATTATTTCGTATCCAAATTTGGGATATGAGGTGGGAAAAAATATCTTTGGGAGATGAGATAATTTCTTCTTAATGCATCCTTTAAGACAGTAAACTGTAGTGACTACAGGAACTTCATGGTTGCATGAAGCATGTTGAGGGCAACGGAGTCTGTAGGATGGTCCTCGTGTGAAGATTTGGTTTAACTTGGATCAATCAATCAGTCAAGTACTTATGTCCTGAAAGACTTCATGTATTCATAGAATCATAGAATGGCCTGGGTTGGAAGGAACCTTCAAAGCTCATCTAGTTCCAACCCCCTTGCCATGGGCAGGGACACCTTCAACTAGACCAGGTTGCTCAAAGCCCCATCCAACCTGACCTTGAACACTTCCGATGATGCACCTTGAGACCATAAAAACCAAAACCCAGTTGGCAGGAGACCTCATATATATAGCTGTACAAGCAAGCTGCCCCAAATCTTGTGTTTTACTACATCCTGCTTAAGCTGGACATGCATCCCCAAGCCAGGCTGTAAGCCACCAGCATCCCCCAGACCCTCTCCCACCCCACAATGTGCCCTTCGTCCACCTACCTGCGAGATGTGGGACTGTGTCTTCTCAGTCTCACCATCCCCCTCCATTTTATCCATCAGCAGCCCCTGGACCTGGTATTCTAGGACATAGCTGTCAATGAAACGCTCCAGCTCCTCGATCTCCTGAGAGCGGCTGCTCCCTGCCTCTGAGAAGGCTGATGCCACTGATGAGTTCTCCATCCCTTCAGGAGAGATGTTGAGAACAGAGGGGGCCTGAGAAAGCAAAATTAAAAGGGGCAAGAAATTATTTCCCAGTAATTATAAGAAGATTAAAAAAACAGCAGCTGAAGCTTATCGGTTTCCAGAGACAGGATATTTTTTGCTGTACATTTGCATTTCCAGTAATATTTATAATAATCCTAGGTGGTCATATTTGGAATTTTCATGTGTGCAAAAAAAAGAAGTCCCATTTCTGTAATATTCCTACATCTAAGGACAACAGACAGTTTTCCTGTCCTCCTTAAAACCTAAACTACTGAAAACCTCCAGACACATGCACAGGAGAAAAACAAAATTAAAAAACTTAATTTGAAAAGCCCACAGCATTAGCTGTGCTGGACAAGGGTGAGAAGCTGGGGATAATGGACAAGGGTGTGAGGAAGAGGATGATAATTGAAAAGCTTCTCTAGGACAGCAGCAGTAAATGGTGCTGAATTAATGATGACTGCAAATGGTCGAAAGAGGAGGTTTGCACATGGAGGTGAAACAGACATCCCACCAGAATCTAATTTTAAAACCTCTCTTTCTTCAGGACAATGGCTCTATAGAAGATGTACAGGCTTTATGATGCTCTTCTCCTTCCTATTTCTCCATGGCTCAACAGGTATGAGGCTCTGGAACTAGAAGACCAGACAACTGATGAGGTGGGCGAAGGTCCTTCTGGGATAGTGGGTCATCCTAAAACAACACCACCTGTACCCTGCATCAAGACCTCCTCTGTTAAGAGGAAAAAAAGCAATTGTAATAGAAGACTCCTTTCTAAGGGGAACGGATAGCCCAGTATGCAGACCAGACACAACTCACGGGGAAGTCTGCTGTCTCCCAGGGGCTTGGATAAGGGACATCACTGGAAAACTCTCCAGTCTAGTAAGGCCCTCTGATTATTATCCACTGTTGGTTGTTCAAACTGGCAGTGATGAAATAACAAAGAGAAGTCCAAGGACAATCAAAAGAGACTTCAGGGCCCTGGGACAATTGGTAGAGGGATCAGGAGAACAGGTAGTAATTTCCTCGATTCTTCCAGTAACAACAAATAGTACTGATAGGAATAGGCAGATCCATCAGGACAATGCATGGCTCTGAGATTGATGTCAGGGGAAAAAATTTGAGTCTGTTGACTATGGGATGAACTACTCAACACCTGGTCTACTGACACCTGACAGGATGTGCCTATCTCAGAGGGGCAAAAGAGTTCTAGCACAGGAGCTAGTGGGGCTTGTTGATAGAGCTTTAAACATGCTTGGAAGGGGGAAAGGGATAAAACCAAGCTCGCCAGTGATGAGCAATGGGATGGTGTGCCAAAACTTGAGGAAAGGAGCACTAATGGGATCCCTCAATCTACTTCACAAGGTGTTGGATACAATGTACCACACCTGAAATGTTTCTACACTAATGCATGAAGCATGAGGAACAAACAAGAGGAGCTCAAGGCTTTGGCCCAGTCCCAGAGATTTTACATCGTTGGCATAAGTGAAACCTGGTGGGATGAGTCCTGTGACTGGAGTGCCCTGCTGGACAGTTCCAGACTATTCAGGAGGGATAGGCAGGACAGAAGAGGTGGACGGGTGGCACTGTATGTAATAAAGGGTATGTATGGAGCTCACAGTTGGCAATGACACAGTTGAGAACTTCTGGGTAAGAATCAAGGGTCAAACAAATAATGCAGATGTCATTGTGGGAGTCTACTATAGATCTCCAAGCCAGGACAATGACACTGACAAATTATTCTTTGAGGAACTAAGGGACGCTTCCAAGTCAACTGCCCTTGTCCTTAGGGGGAACTTCAGCTTGCCAGAAATTAACTGGGAGCATCACACAGATGGTACAACCTGGGCCAGAAGATTCCTAAAAAACCTGGATGACAACTTTATGGAACAGGTCCTAAGGGAGCCAACTCGGAAAGATGCCCTCCTTGATCTACTGATTGTCAACAGAGAAGAGATTGGCAGCTGTCTTGGCCACAGCGACTACGAAGCGATTGAGTTTAAAACCTCTGTCGACAGGAGGAAAAGTGCCTGGACATGAGAAGAGCACACTTCAGACTGCTCAGGGAATTAGTAAGTAAGGTCCCCTGGGAAAATGTTTTTGCAGGTGCTGGGGTCCATTAGTGCTGGACACTTTTGAAACATCACCTCCTAAGGGCACAGGATCAGGCAATTTCCAAATGTCGGAAGTCAAGCAGGTGAGGCAGAAGGCTGGCTTGGCTGAACAGGGATCTTCTCTTGGAAATAAGGCAAAAAAGGAAGGTGTATACCCAGTGGAAGCAAGGCCAGGTGACATGGGAAGAATACAGAGATGCTGCTCGCCACTGTAGGGAGAAAATTCGTGTGGCCAAAACTAAACTGGAGTTGAAGGTGCCAGAACTGTGGGGGGCAAAAAAAAGAGTTTTTTCAAATTAATTAATGGCAAAATGCAGTGTAAAAAACCATCGGCCCATTACAGGATGAGGATGGTCACCTCACAAACAGGGACAGAGACAAGGCAGAGGTGTTTAATGCATTCTTTGCCTCTGTCTTCAACACGGATGATGGACCAAGGGGGTCTCAGTGCCCTGAGCTGGAGGACCATGACTGCAAGAATGGTACCCTCCCAGTCAACCCTGAAATTGTGGGAGATCTGCTGCTCCAGCTGAATCCCTACAAATCTATGGGGCCTGATGGGATTCATCTGAGAATATTCAAAGAGCTGGCTGATGTCATTGCAAAACCTCTCTCGATGATTTTTGAGCAGTCTTCGGAATCTGGAAAGATCCCAGATGACTGGAAGCTGGTGAACATTGTCCCGATTTTCCAGAAGGGCAAGAAGGAGGCCCCCAGAAACTACAGGCCTGTCAGTTTGTCAAGATCCGATTATTAAGGTACTTTAGAAATTCCTCTGCCCGAATTAAGGTGCAAATGAGACCATATGCCAGTGACAATAATATGGGTTTTATTTGATAGCAAATATGAGAGAAAGAAAGAAATAGAAAATAGGTGGGGGGGACAGAAAGAGAGTGAAAGGAAAATATCACCACTCCGTGGATCCCAACAATGTTCTATTGATCCTTTCCAGCTGGTCTTCTTGGTGATGAAGGTCCTCCCCAAAAAGCATAGAATCCCATGGGTTAATATACCCTCAAGCCAGGTGGTAATGTCCAGGCATGTCCCCCTGGGGAAGGGGGGCAGTGTCTTACAGCAGACTCTGGATCTGTTGCATCACATGCAGTCCTGTGGTGCAAAGCCTCTGGGGAGCACTTTGAGGGGTCTTTGATGGATTATGACTCCCCCTCAGCTGCCTCTCACGTGAAAGTCCCATGGATGTGGCCAGTGGGGTTGGGGGTTCCACAGCTGGGCTGGTTTGTGTAATTGGAGGATGGGTGTTCAGTGCCTCTGACCAGAGGTTATGCAATGCACCAGAAACCTCCTCCTCCCCCCTCACTTGGGGGGGAGTCTGTGTAAATCTGGCTTCTGTGAGCTGTGCTCTCCCCCCACCCCAAACTCAGCTGGGGATGATTCTCAGTGTAGCTGGTGGCTTTGGCCTTTTGTGGATGCATACCTTTCCCTCAGCCTGAGATGATTGAACAATAGGTTTCCCTTTATCTAATGAGCAGTTTGACTTTCAGTCCAAAGTCCCAGTCTTCAGGGAGGCTTCTTTGGTTGTAGCTTCTTTATAATGAGCAAAACTTTATAGCAATGTTTGAGGCATGAACTATTTTCAGTCTCTGAGAAAGTCTCACTTCAGTGCTTGGTAAAGTTATGGAGAAGATTATACTAGGAGGTATTGAAAAACACACAAAAGACAACACAGTCATCAGTCACAGCCAGCACAGCTTCATGAGAGGGGAGTCCTGCTTATCAAACCTGATTTCCTTTTATGACAAGGTAACTCACCTAGTTGATCAAGGGAAGCCAGTTGATGTAATCTTTTTGGATTTCAGTAATGCTTTTGATACTCTCACAGTATCCTTCTGGACAAAATGTCCAGCCCACAGCTGGATAAACAAGTCGTGTGATGGGTGAGCAACTGGCTCACAGGTCGGGCACAAATGGTTACAGTGAATGGGGTGACATCAGACTGGCGACCTGTCACTAGTGGGATTCCACAGGGCTCCATCTTAGGCCCTGTGCTCTTCAACATTTTCATTAATGACTTGGACTCAGGACTTGAAGAAATACTAAGCAAGTTTGCAGAGGATAGAAAACTGGGAGGAGCTGTTGACTCCCTCGAAGGCAGGGAGGCCCTGCAGAGACCCATTGACAAATTAGAGGATGGGGCAATCACCAACCATACGAAGTTCAACAAGGGAAAGTGCCAGATTCTGCACGTGGGATGGGGCAACCCTGGATGTACTGATAGACTGGGGAACGAGATGCTGGAAAGCAGTGCTGCAGAAAGGGACCTAGGGGTCCCGGTTGATGGAAAGTTGAATAAGAGTCAGAAGTGCCCTGGCAGCTGTGCCCTGGGGTCCATCAGGCAAAGCATCGCCAGCTGGTCAAGGGAGGTGATTGTCCAGCTCTACTTTGCACTGTGTGGTCTCACCTTGAGCATTGTGTGCAGTTTTGTGTACCGCAATGTAAGAAAGTGTAGTGGTTTGACACTGGCCAAATGCCAGGCACCCATGAAAGCCGCTCGCTCACCCTCCCCTGCCACAGCTGGGCAGAGGAGAGGAAAAATTAATGAAGGGTTCATGAGTTCAGATAAGGACCAGGAGGAAACACTCCAAGGGCAAAACAGGCTTGACTTAGAGATATTAAGTTAATTTATTACTAACAAAATCAGAGCAGGAAAATGAGAAGTAAAATAAGCCCTTAAAAAGACCTTTTCCCCCCAACCCCTCCCTCCTTCCCACTGACAGCACAGGGAGACAGGGCATGGGGGTTTGGTCGGTTTGTCACCCAAGGTTTTCTTTCACTGCTTAGGGAGAGGAGTCCTTCCCTTGCTGCACCATGGGGTCCCTTCCCATGTGTGTTGGGGTAACTCTATGATGTGTATCCCCTATCACTGTTCTATGCCCAAAAAATTAATTCTGTGCCTTTAAACTGAGCTTGAGAGGGGAGAGGAAAAAAAAAACCAAACGAACTTTTCAAAGCAGTTTCTCAAGGACACAGAGATATACACTCCTCTGCATTCTCCAGCTGCGGTAGCACGGAGGAAGCACCCTTCTTGCTTCTTCAGCCAGCTTTTTGGTTTGGTTTTTTTTTCCTCCGACGTGAGACGGAGAGCCAAACTTTGTTTCCTGGGACTTTGGTTTTTCCTTTTTTCTCTTCTGGACTGTTTCAACATCAGAACACATCAGGAGAATTTTTCCCCGAGGCCCGGAGGTAGGCCCACGCCCTTGCCGACCCAGCTCCAAGGAGGAGAGAGACCACACCATGGGAGACAGTTCTCCGTGAACCTCTCCAGTGTGGGCCCAATCTCATGAGCAGCAGTCCTCCCAAAATGACTGCAACGTGATTTCCTCCCATGGGCAGACAGTCCTCCCAAAACTGCTGCGGCATGGGTCACTCTTCCACGGGGTGCAGTCCTCCAAGGACAGGCTGCTCCAGCTTGAAAGCAAGGGCCCCCTCTCTCCACCGGGTCTTCCACTTGACCACAACCTCCTCCAGGCATCCACCTGCTCCAGTGTGAGCACCTCCCCCACGGGCTGCAGGTGGATCTCTGCATCCCCTGTGGACCTCCATGGCCTGCAGGGGGACAGCCTGCTTCACCATGGTCATCACCATGGCCTGCAGAGGAACCTTGGCTCCAGCACCTGGAGCACCTCCTCCCCCTCCTTCTTCACTGACCTTGGTGTCTCCATGTTGTTTCCCTCACGTGTTCTCACCTCTTCCTCTTCTCTGGCTAGGAAAAAACTGTGTGCGCCCCACTTTGTTTTGATTTTCTTCTTAAATATGGTATCACAGAGGCATTACCAGCCTCTCTAATTGGCCCTGCTTTGGCCAGCGGCATGTCCATCTTCAAAGCCATCAGCCATTGGCTCTGCCAGACATGGTGGAAGCTTCCAGCAGCTTCTCACAGAAGCTACCTCTGTGGCCCCCCACTACCAAAAACCAGGCCATGCAAAACTGTCGCTGTTTTCCCCACGGACGAGTAGAGAAACGACACGAAGTCCAGGCTCAGGGATAAATGGATGCGCTTTAATGAATTCTCAGAAGACTTTTATATGTTAGTTCGCAAAGTGTATTAAATGGCATAAGGTAATTGTTTTTTTGCCATCCACCCCCTAAGGGGATTGGTCAAGTTCTAAGACACCCATCTCTGAGTGTTTTTCTAGTTAGAATCATAACAATTCTTCCAAAACAATCCGCAGCTGCAAGAAGTTTACAAAACTGTAACATTGTTTTGTCTTACTTGCATGGGAAAGACAGAACTCTCACAAAAATGCTGCAGAGAGCTGAAGAAATTCTCTGCTGGAGTTTTTTCAGCATCCATACAAAACCAACACAGAAAGATATTAAACTATTATAGTGTCCAAAGGAGGGCGACGAAGATGGTGAAGGGCCTTGAGGGGAAGCTGTATGAGGAGCTATATTGGGTCTGGCTGATAGAGTTCATTTACCTTAAGCAGCCCTCACAGTGGTGTGCTTTGCATTGAGAGCTGGAAGGGTGTCAATAACACACCGGTGTTTTGGCTACTGCTGAGCAGCACTGTCCCTCTAACATTCCTTCTCCCATCAAGGGGGCTGGGAGTGGGCAAGGTCCTGGGAGGGGAAACAACCAGGCCAGCTGACCCAAATTAACCAAAGGGATATTCCATACCATATAACATCAACTCAGATATAAAAGCTAAGGGAGAGAGGAGGAAGCGGGAGGGATTCATGATTCTACAATGTTTGCTTTCCGGAGCAACTGCTATGCATGCTGAAGCCCTGCTTCCCAGGAAGTGTGTGAACATCGCTCGCTGATGAGAAGTAGAGATTAAGTTTTCCCCTTTGCTTATGTGTGCAAACTTTCACTTTTTTTTTTTTTTTGCTTTAGTAAACTGCCTTATCTCAACCTACGAGTTGTTTTCCATCTTATTTTCTCTTCCCTGTCCTGCTGAGAAGGGAAGTGATACAGTGGCTTGGTGGGCACCTGGTGCCCAGCCAAGGTCAAACAACTTGGTCTGTTCAGCCTAGAGAAGAGAAGACTGAGGGGAGACCTCATTGCAGTCTACAACTTCCTCATGAGTGAAAGAGGAGGGGCAGACACTGACCTCTTCTCTCTAGTCACCAGTGACAGGACCTGAGGGAATGGCTTGAAGTTGTGTCAGGGGAGGTTTAGGCTGGATATTAGAAAAAGGTTCTTCAGCCAGAGGGTAGTTGGGCACTGGAACAGGCTCCCTGGAGTAGTCACAGCACCAAGCCTGACAGAGGTCAAGAAGCATTTGGACAATACTCTCAAGGACATGGTCTGAGTCTTGGGGATGGTCCTGTGCAGGGCCAGGAGTTGGACTCGATGATACTTGCGGGTACCTTCCAAGTCAGCATATTCTGTGATTCAGTGAAAGTTAGTCATAATGACAACATGGGAGGAGGGCTATAATTGCAACAAATGGGAGCAACATTAGCGGTTTCAGCAAAAACATCATAGCAAGTCAACTGCTATTGACGTACCTCTGAATTCAGAGATGCAAATAAAAAGCCCAAACTATATAGCTTTGGGGGGGAAAAAAAGGAAAGAAAAGAGGTGAGAATTTGTTTAATCAAGAGACTGTATAACACTATATACCCAGATGGTATCTCACATCAAAGGGCCTTGCAGGTGGAAGCCCACTGTTGCCGGCTCTTGGATGCCTGTACAGTACAGGTCAGATGAGGTCATCTGAGGGATCTTTATGACCCAGCAATTTAGTACCTGAGCTTAATAAGGGACTGAAAAAGACACTTCTGGAATAAATTATACAATATGAATGATCAAGAAAATAAACTTTGTACCTAGCCCTGAGTTACTGCAGCGCTTGAAGACTTCAGAGGAAGATGCAACAAATGCCAACATAAATACAGAATGCTGGAGCTTGGGACAAGCTTTCCCCACTCCTGCTTGTGCTTTCATAGAACCATGGAAGTGTTGGGGTTGGAAGGACCTTAAAAGGTCATCTAGTCCAACCCCCTGCAATGAGTGGGGACATCTTTAACTAGATCAGGTTGCTCAGAGCCCCATCCAACCTTGCCTTGAATGTTTCCAGGGATGGGGCATCCACGACCTCTATGGGCAACCTGTGCTGGTGTTTTACCTTCTTCAGGGCTTCTCCCTCCTGGAGGGCCCTTGAAGAACCTTTGTGCTTGCTAATGACCCCCAGCCCACAGGGACACCCTGCTGCTGGTGAGCATCCCTACATGTCCACAATGTCCAGAGAAGCCCAATGCCTTTCAGTACCAGGAACCAGAGATGACATTTCGCACTCAAGCCCCATGTGTTCCTTCCTCCAGTGTGGGATGAGGGTCAAGTTTCTCCTCTGTCACAGTCACTCAAGGAACTGAATCTACCTTTGCAGAAGTAAAAGGCTGAACCCATTAAATAATAATTTTTAAAAAACCACTTGTTTGCTAGCAGCCCACCTTTGGCTTGGTGAATTTTAAATAGTTTTGGTCAAGTCACTGCAGTCAAAACACTGAGAAGAAAATACCGGAAAAAGTTCTTTCATGGTTTTTTTAGGGACTGGTATTTTTAAACAAAGGATTTTTACTTTTATTTTATGTTGACATACACTAAATTTCCACATCTCTCCATTATGGTGTAAAATATTGACAGACAGATTTCATTTTGGATTTAAATAGGACTTGACATTATTTTCTTTCCTGTTTTAACAAAGTAAAAATACCTATTCTCATTGATCCCAGCTAAAAATCCTCTTATCCTCCAAAACTATCCTTACTACCAAAATTTTTCTACAGGCTAATTAACTGGAAAAAAAAATAAAATTAGCATCAATTATTTGTTCAATGTGCTGAAGTTGAGGAGCATTCAGAATACCTGAGGATAACTTGGGGTACTCACCCAAAGGATGCAGCAGTACTCCAGGACAAAAGATGTAATTTAAAGTGCTATTGTAATCCACATATATGTTAGAAAGTCATAGGAACCTCAGAGAAGGTCACACATATATATTTTTTTTAAAGAGGGAAATTTTAGACGTCTTTTCCAACCTAAATGATTCTGTGAATCTGTGAAATAAGGAAAATAGGAACCCACATTTCCCCAAAGAGAGGGGACACTGCTGCAGCCCCAATTCTAGAGGCAAGGCATGACGTGGGGCACAACCCCAGTCACAGCATTTTGGGCTTTATCCTCCTAGTAATGCCTCTGCTTTGGCTTGTTCCCAGCTCCTCCATGGGCTGCTCTGCCCCAGGAGAAAATATTTACTCTCTGGAGACTATCAGGCATCATACAAGATAATACCCGGGGCTGCAAAAACTCCAATGCAGATAAAGCCTTGCTGATGCTCAAATGCCCCACTACATCCTCTCCTGCTCCCTTTCAGGTCAAACTGGATCTTGTACATGACAAGGGGACAAAAACCCAAATGTTTTCAGGATAATGCTGCTGACTTGTTGTTTTTCAAACCCTCTGCCAGCAAGCCTCCGGGGTGCTGCTTACCTCTGTTGATCCCATCAGGTTGTTTAACTGGGAAGCTTACCAATAAGCCCTATCCCTGCAAGGAGGCACCATGTTATATCAGGTTATTCTCTGGCTGAGAGGGAATGTAGAGGCTTTCAGATAGCACAGGGATAAATCCCAAATAAAAATTTCAAGAAGAAAATTAAGTTTATGAATGAAGGGAACTCATATCAGGTTGCAAGGCTTTGTTGTTGGGTTGGGTTTCATGGTTTTTTCTCTTCTAAGCTTTATTTTATTTATGTTGAAGTACCTGTTAAATCCTGTTAACATGCTGCAAATCTCTGTCTTGCTGAAAAAAGAATTTGGCACCTTTAAAAGGTACCTGGCCTATATCTGTGGCCAAATAAACCCCTTATGAACAGGGAAGGGAGCAGTTAAGGAAGGGAGAATCCGCAGCAGGGAAGGCAGGGCAGAAGGAAGAAAAAATAGGATAGGGAATAAAAAAAGAAGGGTAGGTGTGGTAGCTGAGGTTAAAATGATCAAAGGGCTTCTCCCGTGGTGCATGGTTCTGTTGGGTTGGTGTGTTCCGGTTTGAGTTTCCCGGTTGGCTGCTGGCCTTGGCCCCTCGCCACTCCCCCGGGCTCTCCCATTGGTCCCTGCTCCCTGATCCCGCCTTTCCCCCAGCCCCGGGAAAAACCCTGAGTGAGCCATTGTCCTCGGATTTGCTTGCCTGCCCTCTGAGGGTGAAGATGTAATAAACTCTCGGAATGAAGACAAAGCAAATTCCCTTCCTATCTCTTTGTTACTGATCTACAATACTGAACCTGCCTGTGCATTCATGGAGCCAGGCAGGGACGGTATTAGGTAGGGAACAATTTAAAAGAAATGGGATAGGGAACAAAAAAGCAGGATAGGGAACAACAACAAAAATAGGATGGGGAACAATAAAATGAACTGGGGGACAAAAAAATGGGATAGGCAACAACCCTGCATCCAAGAACAGGGAAGAAAGTGGCAATGCACAATTTTCACCCATTAACTTCAGCAGCCAGATGATTTCCACAGTAAAGAGGATGCATGTGTACAATCGGGGCAGGGGAAAGAGGAGGGAGTCACAATGAAGAGCAGGGCTGTAAGGAAAGGCACGCAGGGGGCTGCCTGGAAGGTTTGGCAGGCTGAGACCACCTGTCGTGGTTTAGCATAGCTTGGTTTTTAGTTAAGGAGAAATCCATCAGCCACGGAAGTGATTCTTTTGCAAGGGGATACTGACAGCTTCCTCCAGACCCGACAAAACCAATCAGCTGGCTAGTTTGAATATTGACAACTCTGTTAAGTCACTTAAGAAAGCTGGACACGCCTCTGTGAACCACATTTAAGAATGAACAAACGCCAGGAAAGCTCTCTTGCTTCCGGCTTCTGGAAAGGTAACTAGGGGGCCTGTGCGGCCCAGCGGGGCTGTGCTGGGCCCTGCTCCGTCGCGGCCTGGCCAGGTCGGCCCCTGGCACGGCGGCGCAAGGCCGGGCCGGCCGGGAGAAAGCCATCCCGGAGCCGTGGGCAGCCGCGCAGCCGGAAAACCCCCCCAGCTGAGGCCGGGACCGCGCGGCCGAAATTCATCTGAGGCCTCCACTGGGCAGAGATCAGGTGAGCAACAGCGAGAGGCGAATTCTTGATGCAAGGCCCGGGTGAGGTTAACTCTTTCAGTGTCGTAAAATTCCCCAGAACAGATGAAACCTACAGACATCAATCCTCTCCCAAGTCAGAGAAAAAGGAAAGGTGAAGGCACGTGAAGAAAACACCATAGAGACACCAAAGTCAGTGAGGAAGGAAGAGCCGAAGCCCAGAGAGAGGAGAAAGAGGAGATGCTTCAAACTTAGCAGCTGAAATTCTTTTGTAAGGCTATGGTGATGGACTATGATACATCAGAATACCCCCTGTAATTCATGAAAAGCATGGGGGGATGGAGCGTTCAAACCGCAACCATGAGCAAAGGCACCTGTGCTGAAACAAGGAAATGTTGAAACACCTGTGATCTAACGAGAAGTTTGAACAGAGAGATGAGAGTAATGAAGACCCTTGCCCCCAGGGAAAGAGAAGACCTCTGTTCCCAGAAATGAAGATGATCCCAGAGATACATGAAGAAAACCTTTGTTTCTGAACAGCTCATCCTTAAAATAGTACCCCATTAGCTAAAGATTGAACCCTCAAAAACAGTTGTGGGGAAAGCTGTAAGTCGAGGGAAGGGACTTTCACATCATGAGCAGAATTTCATTCCCAGGCGGCATGATTCGCTGTGACATTGAAGCCACGAGAGAACTGTTTCTTGTGGGGAAGTCCCCATGGCATGGCAAGAGAGACTCCTCTCCCTAAGTGAACTGAAGGAAGATTATTATAGAGGTAGTAAACTGACTGAAAATCCCAAGTGTTGTCTTATTACGTTGTCAGTGGGAAAAGAAAGAAGAGGTGGGGGGAGAAGTGTTCTGAAGGTTTATTCTGACTCTTATTATTCTTCTTTTAGTTCTGTTAATAAAGCTTTCTTTATATTCTTTAAAGTTTTGAGCCTGCTTTGCTTTTCTCCAAAATCCTTGTCTCACAGAAGAAAATAGATGTGAACTAAACCACTATACCACCAAACCCAGTAAGATGTTGTAGTGGGTTGACCTGAATTGACGGACAGCCTGTTAAACCAATTACGCTTCACTCAATTTCACATATTTAAACTGCGTAGAAAGCTGGGATTTTTGGGGGAGGTTTTTCCGTTCCAGCTTGGTGCCGGGACGGGACGGAGGGAGGGCCTCAGAGCCCAGGGCCCCGCCGGGCCGGATCAGACGCCCTTGCCCCTCCTGCTCCCCCCCCACTCCCAACGCCGCAGCACGGATCCTGGGTCGCTGGGAGGGGGAACTATGAAGCCATCCAACACAGTTTTCTTAAGAAGCCGGCGGGAGCTTCCAGCCTACAGCCAGCACACTTCACGCCAAACTGAAGAGAATACCGTGCAGTTAGCGGCGCAGAGAGAGCAGGGGGCTCTCCTCACTGTGGACTCTGAACGGTAACAGCAACTTCAGAGGCAGAGAGAGAAAGTTGATCACGTGAGACGAAGCTCCAGAGCCTCTAAAGATGGCTTCAGAAAAAGACGGAGGGCAGTGCCGTGCTTCCCTTGCGCAGCTTAAAATACTTCTTGCAATGCCGTGGTAAAGACTGTAATATCATAACTGTCTCTTTAATCCATTTAAAGTACATGGGGGGATGGACAG
Organism: Lycocorax pyrrhopterus obiensis; assembly: GCA_014706295.1. NCBI lineage: Eukaryota > Metazoa > Chordata > Aves > Passeriformes > Paradisaeidae > Lycocorax > Lycocorax pyrrhopterus. The sequence continues at coordinate 12,308,184 of JACSVZ010000030.1, forward strand.
TTCACATATAGCTTGCGAAAGTTGAAAGAAGTGCCTATGCCAGTTTCTTTAAAAGCCGAAAGAGAGTTTTTAAAAACTAGGAGCGAGAAAAAACCTTTGCGTTCAAGCCAAAATAACTCATCCTTAAAGCATTAATAACCCCATGTAATGGTCCATGTCTTGCAGTGTAACAAAGCTGTGAGTTTTCATGGAAGAGATGTGTCACACCACAGCAGTTTTTTTTTTTTTGTCCTTTTTTTCCTCTTCTTTTAAGTCTGTTAATAAACTTCTTTATAGTCTGATCCCCTTGAAGGAATCTCTACAATGGATCCCCAAGAAAAGAAAGATAACCAGAATTAAAAGAGCCCTGCCTCTAGCCAGGTAGAGGCCAGGGAAAACCGTATTTTTTAGACTGTGTGGATTCATTAGCCTGGTACATCAGAACCACAAAAATATGATGCTTTAGTTAACACTGGTGCGCAGTGCACAATAATCCCATCGCAACATGTAGGAGTAAAATCTGTTTCTATTACTAGTGCAACAAGTAGATCACAAAATTTGACCCTAGTGGAAGCTAAGGTGAGCCTGACTAAAAATGAGTGAAAGAAACATTTCATTGTGACTGGCCCGGAGGCCCCGTGCATTTTAGGCATAAACTTCCTCCAAGGCGAGTAATTCAGAGACCCAAAGGGATTCAAGTGAGATTTTAAAATAGCTGTTGTGGAGACAGAGGGCATTAAGCAATTGAATACCTTACCTAGACTATCAGAAAACCCATCTGCAGTAGGCCTTCTGAAGGAAGAAGAACAAAGAGTACCAATTGCCACCTCGACAGTGCATCGCCAACAGTACCGGACAACTCAAGATACTGTGATTCCCATCCACAAGATGATCCGTGACTTGGAGAGCCAAGGGGTGATTAGCAAAACCCACTCACCCTTCAACAGTCCCATCTGGCCTGTGCGCAAATCTAAAAGAGAATAGAAATTAACTGTGGACTATCGTGCCTTGAATGAAGTGACTCCACCACTGAGCGCTGCCATGCCAGACATGTTGGAGCTCCAGTACGAGCTGGAGTCCAAGGCAGCGAAGTGGTATGCCACTACTGACATTGCTAATGCATTTTTCTCCATTCCTTTAGCACCAGAGTGCAAGCCTCAGTTTGCCTTCACCTAGAGGGGTGTGCAATACACCTGGAACCGACTGCCCCAGGGGTGGAAGCACAGTCCCACCATCTGCCATGGACTGATCCAGACTGCACTAGAAAAGGGTGAGGCTCCAGAACATCTGCAGTACATTGATAACATCATTGTGTGAGGAAACACCACAGTAGAAGTGTTCAAGAAAAGAGAGAAAATCATCCAGATTCTCCTAGAAGCTGGTTTTGCCATCAAGAGGAGCAAAGTCAAGAGACCTGCGCGAGAGATCCAGTTCCTGGGAGTGAAATAGCAAAATAGACGGCATCAGATTCCCACTGAGGTTGTCAATAAGATTACAGCAATGTCTCCACCAACCAACAAGAAGGAAACACAAGCTTTCCTAGGTGTCATAAGCTTTTGGAGAATGCATATTCCTGAATACAGACAGATTGTGAGTCCTCTCTATGCGGTTACCCGCAAGAAGAACAATTTCCACTGGGGCCCTGAACAGCAACAAGCCTTTGCCCAGATCAAGCAGGAGATTGCTCATGCGGTAGCCCTTGGCCCAGTCAGGACAGGACCAGAAGTGAAGAACGTGCTCTACTCTGCAGCCGGGAGCCATAGTCTGTCCTGGAGCCTTTAGCAAAAAGTGTCTGGTGAGACTCGAGGTCGACCACTGGGATTCTGGAGTTGAAGCTACAGAGGGTCTGAAGCCAACTACACCCCAACAGAAAAAGAAATCTTGGCAGCCTATGAAGGAATCCAAGCCGCCTCAGAGGTAATCGGCACTGAAGCACAACTCCTCCTGGCACCCCGACTACCGGTGCTGGGGTGGATGTTCAAAGCAAAGGTTCCCTCTACCCACCATGACACCAATGCCACATGGAGCAAATGGATTGCTCTCATCACACAGCGCACCTGTACTAGAAAACTGAATCACCCTGAGATTTTGGAAATAATCACAAATTGGCCTGAAGGTGAAAACTTTAGTCTCAGTGACAAAGAAGAACAAGAACAAGTGACACGTGCTGAAGAAGCTCCACCGTACAACCAACTGCCAGCAGGAAACACATGCTACGATCTTTTCACCGATGGTTCTTGTCGCATTGTAAAGATAAAACAAAAGTGGAAAGCAGCCGTATGGAGTCCCACATGACGGGTTGCAGAAGCTACTAAAGGAGAAGGTGTATCAAGCCAACTTGCCGAACTCAAAGCCGTTCAGCTGGCCCTAGACATTGCTGAAAGAGAAAAGTGGCCAAAGTTCTACCTCTACACTGATTCGTAGATGGTAGCCAATGCTCTGTGGAGATAGCTAGAAAAGTGAGAAAAAGCTAATTAGCAGCATAGGGGAAAACCCATCTGAGCTGCTGAAGAGTAAGAAGACATTGCTGCCCGAGTGAAAAAGCTACTTGTGAAAGTCCGCCATGTAAATGCTCATGTCCCCAAGAGTAGGGCTAATGAGGAACACCGAAACAACAAACAAGTAGACCAAGCTGCAAAAATAGAGGTGTCACAGATAAACTTAAATTAGAAACACAAAAGAGAGTTGTTCCTAGCTCGATGAGCCCATCATGCCTCAAGTCATCAAGGCAGAGATGCCACCTATAAGTAGGCACAAGACCGAAGGGTGGATCTAACCATAAACAGTATCTCCCAAGTTATCCATGATTGTGAGACGTGTGCTGCAATCAAGCAGGCCAAGCAAGTGAAACCCCTATGGTATGGTGGGTGATGGTCCAAATACAAGTATAGAGAGGCCTGGCAGATTGGTTACATCACACTGCCTCGAACACGCCAAGGCAAGCGCTACGTGCTCACAATGGTAGGAGCCACCACTGGATAGCTGAACACCTACCCTGTGCCTCATGCTACGGCCTGTAACACCATCCTGGGCCTTGAAAAACAAGTCCTTTAGAGACATGGTACCCCCGAGAGAATTGAATCTGACAATGAAACTCATTTCAAGAATAGCCTTATCAATACCTAGGCTAGGGAACATGGCATTGAGTAGGTGTACCATATCCCTTATCATGCACCAGCATCTGAGAAAGTGGAACAGTGCAATGGATTGTTAAAAACCACCTTGAAGGCACTGGGTGGGGGAACTTTCAAAAATTGGGAACAGCATCTAGCAAAGGCCTCCTGGTTAGTCAACACTCAGGGTTCCACCAATAGAACTGGTCCAGCCCAATCTGAATCCCTGCATACAGTAGATAAAGTTCCAGTAGTGCATGTCAGGAAACTGTTAAGAAAAACTGTTTAGGTTAATTCTGCCTCGAGTACAGACAAACCCATCCATGGGGTTGTCTTTGCTCAGAGACCTGGTTGCACATGGTGAGTAATGCAGAGAAATGAAACAACACGTTGTGTACCGCAAAGAGATCTGATTGTTGGGTAAAAACCATCTGTAATGTGAAATACCTGTATACCACTGCTTGCTGAGTGTCACTGTCACTGTTTGTACATAGCTGTATATATGTATTAATGTGTGTGTGTAGAGTTAAAATATTAATTTGGGCATTGAGCCAACGATATGAGATAAGAGGTAGAATGTCTTGGGGTGACTCTATGATGTGTATCCCCTATCGAGCCCCATGCCCAAAAAATTAATTTTGTGCCTTTTCTGTGCCTTTAAACTGAGCTTGAGGAAAAAAAACCAAACGAACTTTTCAAAGCAGTTTCTCAAGGACACAGAGATACACTCCTCTGCGTTCTCCGGCTGCGGGTAGCACGGAGGGAGCACCCTGCTTGCTTTCTTCAGCCAGCTGGTTTTTTCCTTCCCGGCGTGAGACGGAAAGCTGAACTTTGTTTCCTGGGACTTTGGTTTTTCCCTTCTTCTCTTCTGGACTCTTTCAACAACATCAGAACACATCGGGAGAATTTCCTTCCCGAGGCCCGGGGAGTGGGCCCTCGCCGACCCAGCTCCGAAGAGGAGAGAGACCACACCTACAGAAGGACTCTGAAATCTTCCCAGGTTTCTCTCTATAGCGAGAGATTTCATTTCATTATTTAGCATCATTATCCTTTTCCTGTGTGTTTGTTAAAATAAATAGTTTTTATTTCTTTCACTTTCCTTCGAGGAAAAATTTCCTTTTTTCCCGAACCTGGTGGGGGGAAGGGTGGTTGTAACCTGGTTTTCTCTCAGGGGATATATTACTAGATTTTGGCCAAACCGGCACAGATGTCCATCAGAGCAGGAAAGGCAGTTCACAAGTATTACACTCTATCTGGCTACAAACCTTATTCTCTGGCTTTACCTAGCCTGAACAAATGAATAATATTATTAAAAGACAGATGAGAGATCAAAACAGCAGCTTGGAGAAACCTGGGAAGCCTCCTGACAGCCAAGGAAACCTGCACTATCTAGGGAAGAGTGAGATTATAATAATTAGGTCAGTTGGCGATAAACCTCAGTGCACACAGGCACGTGTGTGCTGCTGCCTTGCTAGAAAGAAAGTGGTAACATTCCTGAGGAGCTGAGAAACCCAACAGTGATATCCCAGGGGCTTCTAAATCTCTGCTCATAGAATGTAACATCAAATGGGTTTAAAGGTTGCTAAGTTGAATGGGCTAAGTCTATGTTGTGATAAGTGTTTTATGTTGTACTAAATCTTTTGCCAAAGTTCCTTGATTTTCTATATTTTGCCAGTAAACTTTTGTGTCATTTTTACCTTTTGAGAATATCTGGTCGGTATCTCTCCCTTGCGCCTACCCAGAGCAAAGGAACCTTGGTTTACCCCCTTACATTTAAGTGTCTGAGGTGTTACACCACTCCACGAGTTTCCAGCTGCTGCCAGCAGATCACCGCTGGCCCCAGTCCAGCCATGCAGTGCTGGGAGGGAGATGGCCCGCTCCATGAGTTCCAGTCACTGAGGGGGTCGGCCCTGCAACTGCCAGGAAGTTTCTTCCAGCGTTTTGGCAGCATTGACTCCTTCTGAACAAAAAAAAAGTTTTTCCAGGCTTTGTTTTTGTTTTTTGAGGGGAAGGGAGTTCTGGAACCGCGGAGACTTGGCTGCCGTGTTGTTTTTCCTTTGTTCTCTCTCTTGGCCAGGTGGTCCAGAGAAGGGGCTTCTCCCCCATCTTGTCTTTGTCTTCTGGGCTACGTGGACTGCCCCAGCGGCCGCCATCTTGTTTTCTTTGGCCCTGGGGGGCCACGTGACTCAGCACCTTTGTATCTAGTGGTTATTGCTGTTTCTTTTTTAGTAAACTGTTATTTTTTCACTTATATCTTCTTGCATTTGTCTCTTGAAAACTAAGGGGAGGTAACTTATTTTGGAATCTACGCCCCGTAAATTGTCTTAAACCAAGACATTGATCCAAGTTAAACCCAATCTTCACACAAGAAGAACATCCTACAGACTCAACTGTACCTCTACATGCTTCATGCAACCATGAAGTTCCTGCAGTCACTACAGTTCACTAGCAAAGAAATGGCAGTCCCCCTTAGATACACACAAACATTTTTGCATACACCTAGGTCCTGCAGAAGACCTCATGCATGATGTTCACGTTCAGCCTGCAAACTCCTCTCATTAGCTTCCCAACCAATGCTCTCATTTGGTTATGTGCTTCAACTTCCCTCCAGCACATTAAAAACCAGTGGCTACAGTTTCTCATGTACTTGTAATCAAAGTTCACTGCTTTTTTGTTACGATAATTGGCTAATCAAACCCATTGCTTCCAAGATGACATTCCTCCTAATACTTTAATCAATAGACAGAGATGCTCACAAGAGAGCTAACATGGCCTGAGCTGAGTGTAGGTGCTGCAAGAATAAGGCTGCAGCTTTTCATTCATGTCACTGGATGATGTGGAAGAGACATGAGAAGAGATATGCTGGAAGCACATGATGGATGTGTCTACTGTAATCAAGTGGATAAACAGACAGAATTACCAAAATAAGTGGAAAATTATATTCTTATGCTTATTAGCCTATGAAGAGAAGGAGATGAAGGCTTTACTGGCTTACACTTCTCATCAAGCTCAGTGTAACAGTTGTAGACATGTGGAAAAGGTCAGAAGCATTAAGGGATGGGGACGAATCACCAATAGCTCTACATCTTGACATCCAGTTAGAAGGATCCAAGAGTCACATCACTGGATGCTCTACAACCACCACACTGGTTAACTAACGGCCTCCGACAGGTTCATGATTTGGTTGGATTTCTCAAAAGAAAAAAAAAGATGAACATGAGCAAGCCAAACCCAAGTTGGGTTACTTAAGCTTTTCTTGGTGAACTTCAGACTTCCCAGCACACTTTATTTCTTCATGCAAATATTCACCTTGGCTGCTAAATTTCGACAACTCCTCAATTACAAGCTTTCACAACATCAGCCACCACCTTATCATGACTCAAGTTTAAAACACTTCCAATAAAACTTGACTGTAATGCTTGTATTGTCTCACAACAGCCAGAACTGGACAGAAAAGACATGATGTCCCCAGGCACCCATGCTCCACCTGCTGCAATGGGCTGGCCCAGTTCAAGGACCAAGGGACTCAAGGAAGGAGAAGAAATGTGATCTGACATGGCTATTACAAGAAACAATAGGCTTAGTTTTCTGGGGTGAAACCTGCCTCCTGCAAAGCAACCAAGCCTTCTCCAGAAACATCTGGCTAAACTGGATGGATCCGATTCAACAAATTCAACCCTCAAAGTTTCATTTGACTGGACTCGCCTCTCCACAGATGTCTGTATTCATGGATGAGGAGCAGAGCAGGAGACCTGGAGCTGCCACAGGTCTAGCAGTGTCCTCCTCGCTGCATTGCTATCCTCCTGGCACAGGGAAAACTCATGCTGATGGCTCATCCTCCCCCACCATGCCCTTCCCTACTGAAATGTGCAGTGAGGAGGAAGACACAATTCTGCTGAATGAAGCAAGTGTAACGGGAGGTGCTCAAGGAAAACCTTAGCTAAGCTAGCAAGGGATGACTATGAAAACCAGAGCATGGGAAAGGCTGTCACTTTCTCCCCCACAGCCCTAAATAGAGAAGAGCATACGGAAAATCATTCTCCAAGCTGACAAAAAAGGAAGAGAATCCACAGTTTAAAAAAAATGAAAAATGAAAGTGCATATAGTGACAGTAGAAGGGGAAGGGATAGAAAAGGCAGCCTTGTGCTGCAGCTGTAATGGGAAAGGCTGTCAGGAGCAGAGAGGGGCAGAGCATCATCCCCAGCTCCTTTGGGAACCGGAGGTTCACCAATCACTTCTAACAGCAGCTCCAACTTCAAGGCAAGTTCATGGACCATGGATGATGCTGAAAAGCCACTGCACTGCTGCCTCATCTCCAGGCAATGCAATCAATAAAGACCTTGGTCTCAACAGGAAACTGCAGCAAGCCTGGGCACAGCCTGGCCAAGCTTTTGAGGACAGATTTTATCCAGTCTTCAGTGTGCAAATGCTCTATGTGAGCTAGGTGGTAGCATGTGAAATGTCATTATTAAGAGCAGTAACAATATAATACCTGATTATCCACCCCAGCAGCAGGTATGCAGTGAGGCTAAGCTCAAGGCTGGAAAAGCCTTTTGAACTGCAGGATACCGGTACAGGCAGGAGACTCTGGGGAGAAATCAACCACTAGCTTTTCACTGCAAGCTTGGTGGTCATGCACAAGCACAAAGTCCTGGAACAACAGCATGGCAGCATAGAATAGTTTGGGTTGGAAGGGACCTTTAAAAGTCATCTAGCATCATCTCATCACACCCTCCCTGGCAGCATCCCTAGAGCCAGCTCCTCTTCCCCATATTCAAGACAATTTAGGTTATTTCCTTAAAGAAAATGTAGTGATTTACTAAAGGTACTTCTGAGTTAACTGATCTGCTTGCGCCCAGACAGACAATATTTAAGCTCACAGTTGCTGCAGACTCTCCTTGGAGGCAAGAAGAAATCTGCGTTTCACTTTTCCACCCTCTTTCTTACAGCCTGCAATTTCTTATCTTTGAGACCTGCACTCCTCTGTCAAATTTGGCTGAAATTAGTCCCTGGGTTAAAAAAGCTTCCAGAGGAATAGCAAGTGACAGCCAGTCTGAGTTATATAAGCTTCATTTCTGTTAATTAAAAAAAAAAAAAGCAAGCACAGAAACAGCAAATTAATTTTTCACCCAATGTAATGAAAATATATATTAAAAAAACAACGTGCAAATATCCTTTTTCAGAGCCAATTCTGAGAAAGATGATGTGTGCTCTGAAACTCAGGAGGGAGGGAGAGAGACCAGCATCCTGGGGTGAATCTTTGCATTAAAAGCATCCTGGCAGGGAGGGATGTTGCAGTTCTGCTGACAACTAAGCACTCCACAGGGTTATAATGTCCTGCCCACCACTGATGCTGCTCTGAGCATCTGCAAAGGCAAGAAAAAACACTCCTCTACCTGCACCAGGCCGGCACGGGGATGGACAAAGCAGGGATGCAGAAAGGGATGGAAAACCTGCTGTTCACCAGAAGAGCTTTCCAGAAGTGTGCATTTCATTGCAGAGCTGCCATGAGGATGCAAGAATCTGCTGGTCTCAAAAGAAATGGAAAAAACTTGGAGAAAGCTATCCATCACCTCATCACAGCTGGTCCCTTGCAGCTCTTCATCCACATCCATGGCCTCTTCTTTCTTTACAGGCATCTGTAGCCATCGCGGTGAGACTCCATGGACACTGAAAACTCCAAGTCACTCACAATAATGAAATATGCATGTGGCAAGAAAAGTAAAGAAATAATTTCCAAAAGCACTCCCAGCCTTCATGTCCTGCTATAAAACCTCCAGCTCTAAAAGTTATTGCTGCAAGGTTTAGAATCACCAGCCTGGCTTCCTGAGCTAGAGAAAAATGTAATCAAAGATGTCTCCAAAGCATTTGCCCAGCTGGGAATATGCCCTGATTTAAGGGAATAGAGCTCCTGTGGGTGCAGGCATCCTCCCCTGTCTCCTCTCACCATGCAAAGCAAAGACCACCTTAAACATAGAACATTTCTCTATTATTAAACTCCAGCTGACAACCACAGCACAACCATAATCCTTCCTGCTTTCTTTTCCTCTCTTGCCCAGGCATCCAACATAGTATTTTTACAACACATTATTAAAATCCCCTCTGGCTTTATTGCAGTTGGACACGGCACCCAGGAGCCCTCCAGTCCAGGGGGTTTGCTTCTGGCTGGGTGGGTGGTGCAGGGAGATGCCAGCACCCAAAAGCAAATCAGCATTTGCAGACTACTGCTTTGGACTGGCTTGGTAGGACCTAGACTATACCATAGTCCCACTTGGAGCGCACACTTCTCTGCAGAACAAAAAATCCTTTAAAATGCACCCCAGGATTATTCATGCAAGATGCCCCATTAGCAAACACTAAGATATGTTTTCACAGACATGAACACCCTTCATAGTCCTCTGCAGAAGATGGTGGCCCTAAAACAGTGCCTCCATGGACCATGTAACAGAAGGAGCAGCTCGGCAGCTCGCAGTCACAGACACAGGCGACCCCAGCTGTGCAAAGCAGCTGCCCCAGCCCTGATCTCACCCAAGGTTATGTCATCCATGACCAGCTCCAGGCCAGTCGGCAAAGCTTTGGCTTCACAAAGGAGATGCTCAGTGCTTGGGATGGCCAAGACCCCTGAATTATCTGCAATGCAATTCTGTTCTAGCTCGAAAGCATTATGCTTGCAAAGACAGACTTGTGAGACTTAATCAAACAATGCAAAACACTTGAGATTGTACATACTTATTTGCAGAAGACCTCAGTGCTAGCTTGGGGATGGACTGGGTGCCCTCCCTGCCATGTGGCACAGCACACCTGATGGCAGAGACCTGGACTGCTGCAGTGTGCTACACTGCTATGTTGCAGTCTCTCAAGCCACCCTTCCCATGCCAACCCAACCACTCACCTCCCATGCCAGCTATCACTCAACACAACTGGCAGCAGAGGGATGGCGACAGCTTGGTTGTGAACACCAACTTCTCCCAAGCTTCTCCCAAGGTCCCAGAGAACACAAGCCAAGCAACACAGCTCCTCCAGGATTTTATGAGTTTAAAAGCATTTTCAGAATTAATTATCAACCCCGTTAATGGTTCCCCATCACAGGTGGCTGGGGAAGCTGGTGGGAGCTGTGTGTCTCCCTGTAGTTTCTGTTCCAGCATGGGGCAGGCTCCAGTGGTGGTGAAGCCTTCCCAGGTCAGCGCAGGCTGTACAAACCAGTCCCAGTGAGCCAGGCCAGCTCCAGAAGGAGGGGGAAGGTTGGTTGGGTTGCTTTCTTTTGCATTAAGGCAAATTAAAATTGCTGGTGAGAAATGAGAAGTTTGTGGAAGCCCACATGCATCCTCAGATCACCCAGGCATGACATGACACCATGGGATGAGGCACAGCTCCGCTCCCCATCTCAGGGACATTCCCATCATGGACATGTCATCTCATCCATAACCCTTTCCATCTTGCCACTTGAGAGATGCAGATGACTTCCACCACCACCCAGCAGCATGGTGGACACAACCATGCTAGGGAAGAAGATGAAGCTGAGCCAGTGCTGGTGGCCACAGAGGAGATGCCCTTAATAAATGGCTGCACATTATGAAATACTCCTGTGGCAGGCTCCTAGCCAACAGGTGTGGCAGGATTTGGTCCTGCAGAGATAGCAGAGGCAGAAGTTTAAGTTGTGTCACCACAGTTTCTCCTACCACCTAAGAAACCAGGTTTTTCTTCTCCTGTACCACAACTGTTACATGCCTGGAGGACAGAGGAGGCCAAGGATTGTCTCTATAGAAGAGGAGATGGGAGTAGTGACTTTTTCGAAGTAAGCACAAGACCACTCCTAGTCAAGCTATGGTCCCTAAAGCCTCAGAGGTCCATGGACTGCCTCAAACGAGTCTCCAAAGCTAACTCAAAACAGCAAAGATCTAAAATCCATTATTTTCCATAACAAATTTTTTGCAATCCACCCACGATAGAGACACCATCCCCATTCCTGGCCACTGTTGAAGTACCTCTACATTGCAGAAGCCCAACCATGGCACAGCCCAAAGTAGATGTGGAAGAAACAAAACCTCTCTTTTCAGCAGGAAAGTTGATGGTTAAATGCACAAAAGTTTTGAGAACATCCAATGTCATTCCCATTTCAGCCTGAACTGAGCAAGAAATATATTTTTCTTAGGATCACTAGCAAGGCCTCTATGTTGTAAATGAATATATATATATGCGCACACACACATATATATAAACAAATAAAAATAAAATAGCCAGGGCCTCAAACAAACAGAAAATTATTGGTTAGCTACAGTAGTCCTTTATTTTGGATGACTCAGTAATGTGCTAATTATACTCAGGTAGCAGAACTGTACCTTCTCCAAGAAGTTTCAGAAGAACATCCCAAGGCTCATCCAGAAGCATCAATGCTTCCAGATTTTCAAGACAGGAAGAGGTGTCCTTTTCCCAACCTGATGAAGACTATGAGTTACCCTAAACAGAGCACCATACTGTTAACTTTGGAACTTAACAATGGCATGAGTAATGTAAATGTCTTAATACTTCTGCCAAACATAAAAACAGTGAAATAATTAACAGTATTTAATTGCTCCATTGAAATAGTCAGGTGTGGACACTGAAAAGCTTTAGCAGAGAGATTTTCCGGCTTTCTGCAGCATTTTGTGAGAGTTCTGTCTTTCCCATGCAAGTAAGACAAAACAATGTTACTGTTTTGTAAACTTCTTGCAGGTGCGGATTGTTTGGGTAGAATTGTTATGGTTCTAACTAGAAAAACACTCAGAGATGTGTGTCTTAGAACTTGACCAATCCCCTTAGGGGGTGGATGGCAAAAACCAATTACCTTATGCCACTTAATACACTTTGCAAACTAACATATAAAAGTCTTCTGAGAATTCATTAAACCATCCATTCATCCATTTATCCCTGAGCCTGGACTTCGTGTCATTTCTCTACTCGTCCGTGGGGAAAACAGCGACAGTCAGGCAATATGCTAAATGTGCCCCAAAGAGCTCCTGAAATAGCTCTTCTCTTGGGGTGATTTTATGATGATACTCTATTCCCTGATCATCTGCTCTACACCCAGAAATGGTTGCTGTAGCTTTAAGGTGGGTCCAGGGGGAGGGGGGGGACCTTGGGGCTTTTCAGCAGGCTTTTTTCAAAGCCTCACTCCCCAAGCATCCGTGGTGCCCCCACGGACTGTGGGTTTTTTTGCTCAGTTAGCTTGAGGGTTTATTAGCTTAGGCAAGAAGTGGTTTTTTTCCTTTCCCTGGCCTTGGAGACTGCGACAGCAATACTTCGACGGCTTCTTTCTTGAATTGGACGGTTTGGTTTTGGTCCAAGATCAGAGAGAACAATCGACGGGAGAAGAATCAGCCGGGGACCGGCGGGAAGGCGAGGGGCCGCTCCCTTTCAGCCCCAGACCTCGGCAAAGCCGAGCCGGTGAGAGAAAAGGACACCAAATCCACCTGCTTCATCTGCTCTGAAGAGGGGACCAACACCAGAGATTCACCAGGTTCTCATCTGTTTGTCCGAGCTGCTGCATGAACCTTTTGTTTGGTTTTTTTCCTTGAGACAGGAGCCGGCACCATTTTTTTTTCCTGTGCCATGTGGGCACTCTATTTGTCAATAAACGGTTGGGTTTTTCTCACTTTCATCCACTAGTATTCATCTCCTATTGGCAGAAAGGGATTGTTGGAACCCTTTTTTTAGAGGAAACACTCATTCCAGAGTGTTTTTCTCCTAAACTTGTCTCTAAACCAAGACACATCTGCTGCCCCCAGCTTCCTTAGAAACCATAGGGTCTTGCTATATTTTTAGCTATAGCTCCTTACAAAAACACAAGACCCCAAAGACTCACTTGGGCAGCAAGAACATGAAATTAAATAAGGTCCAGGAGGGTTTTCTTGCTGCTCTGCAGAGACCAGCAGACAAAAACTCAACCAGCGATAACTACCACAATTTCATACCACTCCTGCTGGGAAAAGACCAAGCAGCAGCAAGGATGAAAACAGGAAACAGGAGAGAGACCCAAAATGAAATGGGAGAGTCAGCATAGCAAAATTTGTCCTCACCAGGAGACCCTGGTAGAGTGAACTCAATGGAGCACTTCATCCCAAAGTGAGGATGCTGAGAGAGCAAAAAAAGTATTTTTCTCATTCAAGATCAAGTGCTGAAGGAGAGACATCTAAAGATAAAGCTCAGCACCTTGTCATCTTCCCTTCCACAGTTTGGATCAAAGGCTAACAAGTATCAAGTATGTTTTCATGCTTTGCACATTATTTTTCACACCTCTCAGGTACCCTGCATAGACCACTCCCATCCCATTTGTGGATGAGGTTGACTCAGCTATGGAAATGAAGGTGTCAAACCCAGCCAAGCCCCTCAGGAAGCTCACTCCTCTCCCAAATCCCATTGCAAAGGCAGAGCTGATGTTTAATTCATCTCCACAGTTTCTCCAGTCTCCCACCAGCAGGGGAGCTCCTGGGTGCTAGACTTTACCCTCCAGCTCACCTGAGACAAGTTGCTTCCCCACATCACTTTCACCTTCAGCATCCAACCACTGCTCCTCTGCTTTCCTTTAAAAGCAACCTGAGATCTTATAAATTATTTTTAAAAATGCTTCCTAAGAGCTGAACAAGTTCCACAAGACACTAACCACAACACCTCAAATTCACAGAGCCCTCTGGTACAGTATCTGCATCACAAGAAGGGCTCAGATAGAGCTCAGAAGGAAAGAGCATCACATACAAGCACAGCCTGAACTTCCTCAGACACCACTCATCTTGTTACCAGATGATAAATTTTCTACACCTGGTGAGCTAACACAATGCTTGTTCTACCAAAACCACTGACCTATGGAATTGCACAATGCCCATTGTGTAAGAAGGAGAACTGGAAGTTCACCAGCCCCAGTGCCCTGCTAACTCAGCCAGGTCGACTGGAACATTGGGGTCCCCGACCACTAGGGACCACCAGAGAGACCCCCAGGACAGAAGAATGCATGCGTAAAGGGGAGGGGAAATATGTTAATGATTTTGGGGAAATGATTATCATATGTATGTTTAGTTTGAGACAATCAATGAATATGTATGTAGAATACAGTATATAAAGAGAAACTTCCCTGTACTCAAGTACACATGGCTTTGGGAGGGGCTATCCCCCCCTCGTGCATCTGGCCAAATAAAGAATGCCTGCTTCTTAATGCTATATTGGTGTTAAGGAGTTTCTTTATTTTACCGAATTTTTGGTAACAATCTCTCTGCCAAAGATAACACACCTAAAGCAGGGAAACCACAACCTACACATTTTACCCAAGGCTTGAGGGAATAAAATCCAGTGCAAGGTTTTGCTCTTGGACCTCAGGATCATCAATGGCACAGCAAAGCCTTTATGGTCCTTATGGGGAAACATAATATGTATCAACACAATAAAATGGTTTTTTACACTCACTGGAGACAGACTGTGAATATTTGCTTGTCAGGGTCACATAAGCTGCAAGGGGAGTGGGATGCTTCCCTCTCCATCCCATGTGGCACTCCCCTGCCATCATTTGGATGCTCAGAGGATGGTCCACCATCAAAAAACCTTTCTAGATTTTGGAGAGGAGTGACTATTAAATCTCCTGGCCTTATTTTGGTATCTTTGGGTTGAGAGAAACAACCTGGAAGCTCAGTATATCTTCTGCTCCTTCACACCTTTTTTATTTCTGTTAACAAGGCTGTGACTTCAAGCTTCATCCCATACCTGCTTGAGTGGTGGAGGAACAATAGCATGGATTACTGAAGCAGGAGTGAAAGTGACAGAAATGGACATGTGGAAACAGCCTATTTCAGAGGAGCCATCAGATCTTCAGAGAGGCTCAGGGCACTCCAGCCCTCCACATCATGCTGCACCTGCCCCTTTCCAATCTAATGGCATTGCTACCTCATCTAGAGTGGGGTCTTACTGGTGGGGGTCTCATCCCTTCCGGAGGAGCCTGACACACGGAACAGCCCCAGGAGATAAATCTTAGTCTCATTTTATGGAAAAACAACTCCAAGGACTGAGTTTTGAGGCATTGGGATGCCAGGGACAACCAGCAAATGTGCCTCCAGTTGTTCAGCATTGCTGGGGGCAGCTGTGGCAAAAAAGTCTCGCAACTGCCGGCTGCTCTGCTGCCACAACATCTGTTTTCCCCTTCTGTCACCTACGGCCCCTGAGACCACGTGCAGCCAGAATGACTCTGCAGGAAAATGATAACCATAAAATAACAACAAAATTGAGTCCCTGCTGTGTCCTCGCTTGCTACACCCAAACCCAACCCTGCACCAAAGACAAGGAAAGCACCTCCCAGGAGGTCGGAGATGCTCCCACCTCGGTACCACACAGCAGCATTCCCACTGGGAATGTCCCCCCTGTGAAGATGCTCAGGGCTAAACCAGGTGGTACCATTGTGTCTGCAGATGCTGCTGTACAGGAATCTCCACTGGCTTTGCTGCGACAAGGACCACAATGAACAATAGTCATTGCGATAGGGACCCAATTGGTCTCCCTCTCCTTTTTGTCCGTGGGGGGTTCGCCGGAGGACGCGGAGACAGGGGCCACCCCTGCCCTTTGGCCGGGCTAATGAAGCTGCCAGGAAGCTTCCAGAGCCCGGGAGCGTATCCAAATCCGGCCCTGGACCTTGCCGCCGCAGTTACTGCCCTGCCCGCCGCTCACCTTCACCAGGAGAGGGAATATCATGGGAGAAGGGAGGGCTCCAAGTCCACGCACAGAATGTCAGCGAAGAGGGGGAATCCCACCCAGGACGAGGCCACTCGGGTAGCACCGTCGCTGGTACCAGATGAGAAACCGGGTCCATGTGCAAAACAACACCCCAGACCCACGGCAGCCTGGCGCGTGGGGGTTTGATTCTTTCCTAGGGAGACAAAGGCCGGACGTGCCCCCCCCCCGCCCCCTTCGCTTCACCGCTGCTGCGTCATGGCCCCCCCCCGCCCTGGCCTTACCGTGCAGGGCGCTGGGCGCAATCAGACCCCCGCCGGGAGGTTCATGGGCGCAGCGCTGAGGTGCGGGTAAACGCGGAGGGACACCAGGAGCGCCACCCGCTCGGGAAGAGAATCCAGCTCTGCAGGGAAGAGAATCCAGCTCTGCAGAGAGACGGACCGGGACGGGCGGGGAGTGACGCGCAGCCCGCCCGGCCCCGCCCGCCCGACCCCGCCGCCGGCCTTGCCGTCGGCCCTGTCGGGAGATGTAGTTCGGGCCTGGGCCCAGCCTGCCCGCCCCGCCGGATCCCCCGGGCCCCGAAGCTCTGCCGCGGCTCCCGCGACCACCGAGAGGCCAGCCCGGCGGGGCGGCTGAGACCGACCAGGTCGCAGAGCAGCCTTTGTGGTGCTACTTACTTCCCCCTAAATACATCCACCCTTCCCTGCCCGGGCTGAACACTGATTCTCGTGTTCCTACCCTCATCCTTTGGGATTCAGACCTAGAACCGCATCCTCTCCGGTCCCATCCTCCCTCCTCAAGGCCAAGCAGCATCCATCGAGCTTTCAGGAGGGTGATTTCAACTGAGCTTAAAAGAAGGAAACAGCAAGTGTTTCAGAATCCTTGAAAGGTTTGGGTTGGAAGGAAACGTAAAGATCATCTAGTTCCAACCCCCTGCCATGGGCAGGGACATCTTCCACTAGACCAGGTTGCTCAGAGCTCCATCCAACCTGGCCTTGAACACTTCCAGGGATGGGGCACCACAGCTTCTCTGGGCAACCTGTGCCAGTGCCTCACCACCCTCACAGTCAAGAATTTCTTCCCAATATTGATGTCTATGTAACTTAGGTCAAAGTAACAAAGTGCTTATATAGTTTGGGTTATAAAATATCTATGTAACCTTAATATCAATATAACCTAAATCATGACTTTTTATCAATATAACCTGAAGCATAGCCTTCTATACTTATATAGCCTGAATCATAGCTTTTACTTATGTAGCCTGAATCATAACTTCTATATCTATAACCTGATGCTTATATAACCTGAATCATAACTTTTGATACCCATATAATTTGATATGAATAACTTTTTATACAATGTAATGGCTAGTATATAGTTAACTAGTTGCTTATATGCAGAATAGAGAAAAAGAGAAAGAGAAAAACTTACCAGGTGTATAGTTTTAGAGATAAATAAGTGTAGTACTAATGAGAAATTGGCAGGCCAAAGCCAATTAGCCACAAAACAAAGAATTTAGGCCGGTTAAGACCAGATGGACTGAAGAGCATCGTAACTGCACATGCCCTGAAGACAAGGTTGAAAAATTCAAGTGCGAAGAAGACGTTAGAAGCCTTCATCAAAGACCCCCGAAGACCCCCGAATTGGGGAAATGCAGTGCAAAGAATTATCTAATAACCATGAGATCATGCTATGCAAATTAGTTCTGGCACGTATGTGATGATGCTGTAATGACGTAGCAACATTAAGCAAAATTTTACTGTATAAATATACTACGGCACTTGACAAAGGTGGGTGAGTTAGGAGGAAAAATCCCCCTCACCACCAGCGCTGCAATAAACAAATAGCTGCTCTATAGACATCGGTCTATGGAGATTTATTTCCAGCCTATCTTTCGGGCATCAGTTTCTAATCTAACCCTGCCCTCTGTCAGTTTGAAGCCATTGCCCCTTGTCCTATCACTCCATGCCCTTGTTGAAAGTCCCTCTCCAGCTCTCTTGTAGCCTCTTTAGGTATTGGAAGGTGCTCTAAGGTCTCCTTGGCACCTTCTCTTCTCCAGGCTGAACAATCCTGACTCTCTCAGCCTGTCTCCACAGCAGAGGTGCTCCAGCCCTCTGAGCATCTTTGTGGCTGCATCTAGACTCGCTCCAGCAGGTCCACATCCTTCTTATGTTGTGGGCTCCAGAGCTGGATGCAGTACCACAGGTGGGGTCTCACCAGAGCGGAATAGAGGGGCAGAATCCCCCTCCCTTGACCTGCCTTTGATGCAGCTCAGGACACAGTTGGCTTTCTGGGCTGTGAGTGCACAGTGCTGGGTCATGTTGAGCTTCTCATCCACTGATGCCTTGAGAGGCCTCCTAGAAACAGAGACTAGACAGGAGTAAGGGAATAAACGTAGGTATTTATTTGAAAGGCCTTCAAAGGTACACCCCGGGGAGCCAGAGGCTATTCTTAAAATGGACCCCAAGATGGACCCCCAAGATGGACGACAGGTCACGAGTTCTTCACACTTTTATAGGTTTGGTTCATTTGCATATCAGGGTTCATTCTCCAATTAAAGCTTCAGTTTAATGATATAATTTCCCCTCAGCTTGCCCCCCTCTCAGAGGCTTTTGGTTTATACTTTTGGGCCTAGGACGGTCTGGGTGTCCTTGAAGAGCAAGCCTGGAGAGGCTTTGTTATGTCTACCTAGCAGGAGAGAGCAGAAGTTAACAGGCTACAAGAAACTTCAGAGTTGCACACTAGGCAGTACAGGATTTGAAAAATATTAAAATTAAAACCTAAGGCATCATTCCCCCCCTTTAGAGGCTTGACAAGGCCTCTACCTTGTCGAGACTCTATTCTAAATATTTTAAATATTTACTAATAATATGTGTCTAACAGCAGTATATATCTATCTAACAATAGTATATATAAACAAGAATTATAATTACAATCATTATAAACAATCTTTAATCCAGGGTTTGGTAACCATGAAACCAGGGTGTGGAAGATACAATCAGCTTTGAATGTTATCCAATGTAAGATCTAAGTTAGTTCTCAAATTGTAAACAAATTTTGCTGGTCTTTTCACTTCTGTTTACATGTCAATTGTTAGTTTTGTATCCAAATGAATGTCTTTGGATACACTTTGGACTAGAATCACATGCAAAATTTGGTTCCAAACCTGAGTCAGAGTTACCAACTGTGTAGATAATAAGCACAGGAAAAAAATCATGTAAACTACATCATCTTTGTTTGTGTCAGTCTCTGTTTTCTCAGCTGTTTCAGAAGCAGAAGCCTTTTTAACTCTGGAGTAGTGAATCCAGGGTTCTTTGCCAGTGACTTTGACTGCGGTGAGGGTGGTCAGCAAAATCTGGAATGGTCCTCTCCACTTGGCCTGTAGAGGGTCACTGTCCCACCACTTGACATAGACCCAGTCCCCAGGCTGGAAGGGATGTACAGGTGTGTCCAGTCCTATGGGTCCAGATAACACGATGTAATTCTGGAGCTTCTGCAAAGTGGAACTGTCCTGGGTTGCAGTGTATTCTATTACCATCCTCGTGAGCTGTTGAAACCAGGTGGGACAGCGTTTCCT
Source organism: Lycocorax pyrrhopterus obiensis (assembly GCA_014706295.1). NCBI lineage: Eukaryota > Metazoa > Chordata > Aves > Passeriformes > Paradisaeidae > Lycocorax > Lycocorax pyrrhopterus. The sequence goes on from JACSVZ010000030.1 coordinate 12,327,537, forward strand.
TGCCTCCTCCCTCCGGACTATCTTTCTGTTAACGAGCCCATCTGTATAAAAATAAAATAAGGTTGTGGGGATTAAAGGGCGGTTGGAGGTAGCTGCTGTGTACCCCAAATTGTCTCTTGAGAGGGACAATTCAGGTGCAGTCTGGCTGCTAGCAAACTCCCCTTTCTGCCCTGCGCTGCTGAGAGGCGCTGGTGGCACCCACCCCCAAACCTAAGCCAAATAGCTCAATATTACCAGAGACAAGGAGCCAAGGAGGGCACTCTGCTTAGCCCGTGTTCCACGATCCAGGTTCATTCATCCGCAGAGAGGGGCAGGCGAAGAGACCACAACGTGGTCACGATTCCCTTTACATAGTGTTCTGATCTGAGGGCATGGGGGCGGTACAAAGGCAGGGCCAGGGAAGGGAGCCAATTGGCAGAGGGAAGGGGCAGGGCAGGGGACTAGGTCAAGGAAGCAGCCACACAGGCTGCTGGGAGAGGTAGTTTTCTTTAAACGGAGTCTGAGGGGGTAAGGTTACATTCCAACGCAAGGACTTGTGGGAGAGGCTTTTCCTTTACAGAGGTAAGAAGATATTTTTCAAATGCCTGAGTTTTTCTACCAGCCGGCCTCAGCAACTTTAGAGCTCTCTGGCTCACCAGCTGGCCCAGTGACCCCAACATCTCCCCCTTCTGTATTCAAAGGAAAAGCCTTTCCTATTTTCTTTAGCACACGGGTAAGGGGGTTGTGGGGTAGGGAAACACAAGAGGATAACATATAAGGGAACTTGGGACTTCAGATTTTTTTTTGGTAACAGCCTGGAGGTAGCACGATTGGACGTTCACGTGTCCAGTATCTTGCGCCGTCGTCTTCTCCAGGCGGCACTCGTTTCTTTGTCTGGGGTCTCCTTGTCGCAGTCTGGGGTGTTGTCTGTTGTTTCCTCAGGGACTGTCACCGATGGTCCAAGGTATGGCTTTACATTCTTTCCAGGTATCCACCTGGGTCCTGAAGGTGTGGAAACACAGGTGTATCCCCTCCCCCATACAATTAGCGGGAAAGGGCCTAATATCTGATGACTTTCTGGATCTTTGATCAACACTGGAGGTTGTTCTTTCAATTTGGCCTGGGTCAAATTAGTGAAATGCCGAAATACTGGGGGAGTAGGCTCTGAGAACGAATTATTTAAAAAATTTATTGTGAACAGGGCCTTACAGAGTCTCATAATGGGAGAATTGACTTCTGTCCCTCCCCTCTCATGGTCCAGGACTCTTAATAGTTTGATGGGCTCTTTCAACTATAGATTGACCTGTGGGGGAGTGGGGAATGCCTGTGGTATGCTGGATACCCCACAAACTAAAGAATTCTTTAAGTTTGTTAGAGACATAAGCTGGACCATTATCGGTTTTTATTTCTGCAGGGACACCCAGGGCAGAAAAGGCAAGGAGAAAATGTTTTATAACATCCTTTGCCTTTTCTCCAGCATGAGCTGACGCGAAAACAGCTCCAGAAAACGTATCTACGGAGACATGTACATATTTCAATCTTCCAAACTGTGGGACATGGGTTACATCTGTTTGCCAGATTTCACAGCTACTTAGACCCTGAGGGTTAACCCCGGAACCTAGCGATGGCAGCTGGGACAGGTTGCCACAATTGCCCTTGCCTGTTCTTTAGGCAGTTTAAACATTCTCATGAGGGCTGGAGCACTCTGATGGTAAAACTGATGACTCAGTTTTGCTTGAGCAAACGTGTCTGGTACGTTGGGGACTTGCACCGGCATTGTGAGAGCGTCTGCCCTCCGATTCCCTTTGGCAACAGGACCAGGGAGATCAGTGTGTGACCTCACATGCATCACGTGGAAGGGATGCTTTCGGTGGGAAAGCAGAAAAACGAGCTTCGAAAGCAACTTATACAATTTTGGGTTAGACACTTCTCTTAACAAAGAGTGCTCTGCTCTGGCAATTACTCCAGCTACATAAGCTGAATCTGTCACCAGATTAATAGGTTCCTCGAACCTCTCAAAAGCTCTAAGTACTGCTGCCAATTCTGTGATCTGCGGGGAGCTATCCACTACCTGGACGTCAGACTCCCACATCTGCATTCTGGGGTCCTTCCACGTCATCACAGATTTGTGCGAACTCCTCGAACCATCCGTAAAGACCGTTAGAGCTTTGAGAGGGGTTCGGCTTTGAAGTTCCTTTGGTGCCAATTGAAATGCCGAATTGAACAATTTATGTTTTGGATTGTGAATTGAGATCTTGCCTGAGTAGCTGTCTAGGGCAAACTGGAGGTGCTCATTTGTCTGGAGCAAGTGCTCTAGGACACCAGTTTTCAGTGGCAAATAAATGCATGTGAATTCACACCCCGCAAGGGTACGGAGGCGTGCTCTGGCTTTCATAATCAGCTGTGCCATCAGCTCTTGTGGTGTGGGGATAGTTTTACATGGCTGATGCGGCAAGAAGACCCATTCTAATATAAGAAGAGGGTCTTTTTGCTCATCATCCCACTGAAAAATCAGCCCATGCAACAGTTGAACAGCAGAGCCAGCTCCTCTGTCGTGAGTCCCAGCAGAGGACGAACCCAGTTGATAGAACCACAAAGCTGGTGCAGGTCCCTGAGAGTCTTTGATGGCAAGCTGCTGGGGCACGATGGTTCGTTCACTGATACAAAGTCCCAGATAAGTCCAAGGACAGGTACGCTGGATCTTTTCCTGCTGTATTTCAAACCCTGCCTTTTCGATGGCCTGAACAGTTTTTTCTAGAGTCAAATCTAGATAGGCATCATCTGGTGCACAGATTAATACATCATCCATATAGTGGAGGATAATAGACTTTGAGAACTCTTTGCGAACAGGGGACAGTACACGGGCAACATACCATTGACAAATTGTGGGCGAGTTCTTCATTCCCTGGGGAAGAACTCGCCAGTGGTACCTGCGTAACGGAGCTTGTCGATTGATAGATGGAACAGAGAAAGCAAACCTGGGAGCATCATGGGGGTGCAGAGGTATATTGAAAAAGCAGTCTTTGATGTCTAACACAGCAAGCTTCCACTCTTGGAGAAGCATAGAGAGCGAGGGTAACCCTGGTTGCAAGGACCCCATATCTTCTATAACATCATTAATATTTCTGAGATCTTGGAGGAGCCTATACTTGTCTTTGCCGGGTTTTTTTATTACAAAGACAGGAGAGTTCCAAGGGCTGTTGGTTGGAACAAGATGACCCTTGGCAAGCTGCTCCTCTACAAGAATTTCAAGAGCGTGTAATTTTTCTGCTGACTGGGGCCACTGTTCGGTCCAGATAAGCTTATCTGTCTTCCAAGTAAGACGAGGGACAGCACTCTTTACAGTGGCCCCTGCTAGAATACCTGTGGCTTTGGGATTTCTAGTCGAGCTCCCCACTGGGAGAGAAGGTCTCTGCCCCAGAGTGTAAATCCAGAGTCAATTACAAAGGGCCGGACTGTGGCCACATGACCATCAGGTCCTTCTATCACAATGTTGTTAGCACTCCTCACAGAAGTAGCTGAACCTCCTATCCCCGTGATCCTCCCGTTCCTTGGTTTGACGCTCCAGTCTTTGGGCCACTCAGCCTGAGAAATGATAGTTACATCAGCTCCTGTGTCTACCATACCCATCAAGTAAGCAATGGCTTTCCCGTTACACAGTTTACAATGCAACATGGGTTTGTCCCTGCCCACAACCTCTGCCCACCATATGGACGGTGTTCTGTGGCACCGTGGGAATTCCTGGGGGAGTAGGATGGCCTGTGCAATAATTGTCCCTTTGCTCATGAACCAGGGAGGGTTGTTACAGGAAACAGTAATAGTAATTTCACTGTTTGAGTCCACAGTCTGTACCTCGGGACAGACAAAAAGTTCAGGTTGTGAATGCTAAAAGCCTGGCTGCAGAGAGATTTCTCAGTTTTCTGACAGTGTCTGTGTGAAAGCCCTGCTTTCTCACGGACGCTATGGGAAAACAGTTGATAGATTTTGTAAACTATGCTATTGTTATGATACCAAGGAGAAAATATCTGAAGTAAGTGTTGTTGGGTTCAGCCAATCCCTCTGGGGGGTGGTTGGTCAGTGAACCAATAACCTTATGTCGGTGTCCAGCATGCTAAGGTATATAAGCGAATCTGTAAATTAATAAAGGGTCGGTTTCTTCTCGTACTAAACTGTCCATGTCGCTTTATTCCTCGGTCTCTGCTCGCTAGCGACAGTTCAGGTGATCCACGCACAGGGTCTCCCCTGATCAGAATGTCTGTAGTGTTATACAAAAATCCAATTTGTCCCACAGTTATTGTGTGTGGTGCATTGTCCTCAAAGAGAAAAGAAATCTCACTCACCAAGGCTTGATGAGTTCCTGTTCGCTTACAGTTCTGAGACCTGTCTTGCAGGCTGGAAGCATGGTGGGGGGAAATTGCTCGATATTTGATGTCATCGTGCGACGAGGCTAATTCGCGCTCCATGTGAAGTTTTTTGAGTCTCTGATGGCACTTGCATTTGTGACAGTCTGAGGGGACCGGCTTGAAATTCCTGTTATACTCTTTAGGTTCAGGACAATCTTTAATCATGTGTCTAAAACTCCCACAATTATAACACCTTGGCTTTGCTCTTTGCATGTTATGTGAAACAGCCAGTGCTTCCACCACCCCTTTTGACACTGCCTGGGCTATTGCAACCTCAGGAGATGTTAATTTTGTGCAAGCCTCTATCATTTGCTCAATTGTAGGAGCTGGGTCGAGTGGCAGAGCCCGAAGAACCTTTTCACAATTTTCATTGGCGTTCGCCATGGCCAATACACATAAAAGCTCCTTCTGGGCTTCCAAATTTTCAACCTGCTTTTCAATTGATTCTTTAAGTCTGTCAATGAACTTCATAAAGGGCTCATCGAATGCCTGCTTTATGGTGGAGAAATTATGAAAGGGGGTGGAGCCACAAGGCATTAGCAGCAAAGCTTTTTTGGCTAACCTTTTAATATCATCCAGAATCAACTCAGAAAGTACTCTGATTTGATCCTGAGGTTTCATGAAGTCACCCTGGCCGCAAAGCTGGTCAAATGTCAGATTTGCTCTATTTGGGTCTCTTTGATAACTTTGGAGAAGGTCCTGTAATAACCTTTTCCAAGATCTTTCCCACAGCATGTACTCTGACGGAGAGAGCAGACATGACATTATATTTTTTATATCGTGAGGAATTAATATGTTTGCAGCAAAGGTAGCTTGAATTAGGTTTTTGAAATAAGGGGAATTGCGTCCAAAATCTTTTCCTGCCTTGCACAACTCTCTCAATTGTTCATATGGAAATTGTTCCCACCTAGGATTAGCCCCAGTTCTATCATAGCGAACTGGAGCTGCTCTAACTTCAATTCTGCTTGCAAGTTCCCATTCACCCCCTGCTGCAGCTTTTTTTCTTATTGCTGCCCAGTGATCCTCAGCGTCTGAGAGGTCACTGTCTCTGTCTGAGGAGAAGGAGGGAGAGCTATCCCGGTGCGAGGCACGGCGGGCCGCGCGGCTCCGGGACCGCGGCTCGGCGGGGGCCGGGCCGTCTCCCACCGGGCCGGCGGCACTGGCATTCCCGGGTTTGGGGGCTTTGCAGCTGGCATGGGGGGGTGAGGCAGGGGCGGCAGCAGGGATTGGCTGACCCGAGGCAGGGCTTCCGGTGAAGGGGGTGTGGGTCTGGGCGGGATCCGCAACTGGGAGGGGGGCGGCAGGCGCAGGGACACACGCGGTCGCAGGGGGGGGAACAGAGCCGGGGGGAGGAGGGTTGCCACAGCCGGGACGCACGCGGCCGCGGGGGAGGGGGTCGGGGCTGGGGGAGGAGGGGCCGGTACAGGGATGCACGCGACCGCGGGGGAGGGGGTCGCGGGCAGGGGGGGAGGGGCCGGTACAGGGACCTGCGTTGCCGCGGGGGTTGTGGTCGCGGCCGGGGAGGGGGAGGCTGCCGCAGGGGCCCCCGCCCCCGCGGGGGAGGGGGTCGGGAACAGAGGGGGAGGCTCGGTGGCCAGGGGAAGGGGCACCGCGGGTACACGCGGCGCGGCGGCTTGTGGGGGAGGAGGGGCCAACGGAAGAACAGCGACCGACGCAGGAGGCGGGGTTAGGGAGGGGACAAGGGGCTCGTCAGCGCGGGGGAATTCAACATGGAAGATAACATGCCTGAGCCTAACACGTGGGTTTCAGTATTTTTGCTTCTTTCTAGGATGGATTCTACAGGGACCTGGGGGATGGGAAAGAGGGTAGAGGGTCCCTCCGAGTCAGGGTGATCAGTCCCGACCTGAAGAGAGGCTAGGGGAGACCCAGAAAGATAAAGGGGCTGGTGGCTCCCTTGCACCGAGAGGTGATTCTGTCTTTCTGAGATTCCCCAGGGGTCTGGGGGTGGGGGGAGAAAGGGAGAGGGAAGGAAGAAAGGGGCACCATCACCAAAGAGACCCGAATTCCCTGGCATTACTGTTTCAGTCTCTGAATTTTTAACAGATTGATAAATAGCAACTAACAAGGGAAAAAACTGGACAACAGAAGTGTCTCCAGTTTTTCTGAGAAGCGTGAGCTTCTCCCCAACCTTATCCCAGAACTTCAGAGACTGAACAGAAGCCATAGACACACTCGGAAAATATTTAAACAACCACCAGACAAAACTTTTCAGGTTTCTCTTAGAAAAAGGGGATTTTCCCGTCTTAAGATAAAACTTAATTAGGGTATAGACCTCCTTATGGGGAATGGATTGTGTATCACTCATGAGTTCCCAGCGACTCTTCCCAGCACAGAAAGGAAAAAAAATTAAAGAATTTAAAAGGGGACCCAAACGAAGTAATACTTACTCAATCCAATACTCTGCGGGTCAAATAAAACTCAAAGTGCTGGTCCTCTGGTGTCTGGCTGGCCCTCCTGCCTTTGAGGGTTCCCAGCCACCCTTCGAAGCAAACCTAATAAAACTTAAATTTGCTAGTCTGGGAGCAGCAGCTCCGAAAACGACTCCTTCTCGGCCAAAGGCCTGAGGGACGTTCGCAGGAACTCTTTTTAGCAGAGTCCTCTTCGGGCAGCCACTTATAAAATAAATTAAGGTTGTGGGGGTTAAAGGGCGGTTGGAGGTAGCTGCTGTGTACCCCAAATTGTCTCTTGAGAGGGACAATTCAGGTGCAGACTGGCTGCTAGCAAACTCCCCTTTCTGCCCCGTGCTGCTGAGAGGCGCTGGTGGCACGCACCCCCAAACCTAAGCCGAATAGCTCAATATTACCAGAGACAAGGAGCCAAGGAGGGCACTCCGCTAGCCCGTGTTCCACGATCAGGGTTTATTCATCTGCAGAGAGGGGCAGGCGAAGAGACCACAACGTGGTCACGATTCCCTTTACATAGTGTTCTGATCTGAGGGCATGGGGGCGGTACAAAGGCAGGGCCAGGGAAGGGAGCCAATTGGCAGAGGGAAGGGGCGGAGCAGGGGACTAGGTCAAGGAAGCAGCCACACAGGCTGCTGGGAGAGGTAGTTTTCCTTAAACAGAGTCTGAGGGGGTAAGGTTACATTCCAACGCAAGGACTTGTGGGAGAGGCTTTTCCTTTACAGAGGTAAGAAGGTATTTTTCAAATGCCTGAGTTTTTCTACCAGCCGGCCTCAGCAACTTTAGAGCTCTCTGGCTCACCAGCTGGCCCAGTGACCCAAACACATCTGATTTACCAAAATATGGGCATAGATCTAGTATCGATACCCAACTAGGACGGACAAAAACTCCCTAACTACTCAGGGTTAGAAAGTGTATGTTTAATCAGCGCTGGGCAGCTGCGTGGGATCGCTCCCTAATACGCAGCGCAAAATCACAGAACAATACAGAGTCTATTTATCTACAAAAGTTCTAAATATTCAAGATACAAATGCATATTTATGACATTGACACCTCCCATTCCCCGCTTCGTATGGTAATTAGCTGAAAAGTTATTAGGCATGCATAGTTAGTTCCTTGAATTGGGTCGGTGGTCTCGTGATTTGGGGGAAGGTCTCCCTGATGAAGTAACCCTCTTCTTCTTCAGCTTTGACCTTTCTACCTTTCTGGTTTTTGACAATACATATTGCCCTTGGAGAACCTCCAGTTTCTCCCTTTATTACTTTTGAATGGGTTTCAGATGAGAAAAAATCAGTAATTGTCTAGTTTCCTTCAGATCTATTAATCAATGTTGTCTTTTTCTCATTATAAGCACAGCTGAACAAATATAAGATAACAAACAATCAGTTACTTAAATCTTAGAAACTTATTCCAGACCTAACTCTCTAGCTAATCATTAATTTCCTTAATTAACCCCAACTGGGCTTGCTTATTAGATTTATTTTAACTAATTTCAACAAAGCTAACCTTTAACTAAAATCCTAATGTTTAAATGTTTAAAACTCTGTGTTTCACATCAATGCCTTGCCTCATGACTCATCATCCCATTGTGAGATGCTCCACCCAGAAGGAGGAACCAAGCATTCCATCCTGGATATAATCTGAGATTCTGAACACCACAGACAACCCTTTCCACTGGATTCCCAGAGGACAAGAGCTACATAGCCACCACTGGACCTTCCGAGGAAGAGCGGACCCTTCTACAGAATCACCGCTTCAACAGAACCACATCCACCACTTCAGGAGGACTGCAGCCACCATTTCATCAGACTGCTACCACCACCCTGACTAACAGGGTGTCAGGTTGTATCCCGACTCTGTCAGTTTGAACCAGTGTTTTCTGCCTTTTTTTTTTAATTTCCTTATTAAATTGTTATTCTGACTTGGTGCCTCCCACTGGTTTGTTTTCAAACTAGTACAGGAACCTAAAGCTATTAGATATCTCTGCAAATCAAGTTTCCCCCTCATATGAATTTCACCTGGAACATGTGGAATTTGATATGGCCTGCCATACAATATTTCATAGGGACTGATGTTATCCCTCCGCCTCGCTTGTATGCAGATCCTCAGTAAAGCTATAGGCAAGGCCTGAACCCATGTCATGGATGTCTCTTGACAAATTTTGCTAATTTGTGCCTTAAGGGTCCCATTCATGCGTTCTACCTTACCGCTTGCTTGGGGTCTGTAAGGTGTGTGCAGATCCCAAGCAATTCCCAAAATCCAACTAACTTCCTGAATCACATTTGCAACAAAATGTGGTCCCCTATCCAAGGACATACCCAAAGGAACCCCAAATCTTGATATTATATGATTAAGCAAAACTTTCACCACCTCCTTGGCTGTGTTAGTGCGACAGGGGTAAGCTTCAGGCCATCCACTGAAGGTGTCAACCAATACCAGTATGTACCTGTATCCTTCTTTGCATGGTAACTCAGCAAAGTCTATTTGCCAGTAATCTCCAGGAAGATCCCCTGCCTTTGTTACTCCTAACACAACTCCTTTCCTCGTATGAGGATTGTTTTTGCAGCAGATTTCACACTTGCTCACTACTGATTGTACAATATCTGTCATTCCCTTTCCTATTACTACCTTTTTCAGATGTTTCAGGAGATTTTCAACCCCAAAATGTGTGCTTTCATGTTCTCTTTGAGCTAGGTCTCAAAGGATTAGAGGTAGGACTACAACCTGATTTGCAGGTGTGTCACTGTTGTACCGCAGACAGAGAGAAATCACGACACAAAAGTTCAAGTCCAGGAAGAAAATGGAATTATTTAATTGTCGCTGTTGCACCACGAACGGCAAAAAATAATGACACAAAGTTCAAGTCTAGGAGCAATAATGGCTTATTTAATTAATTATAAATCAGTTTATATAACTTGGGTCGCCAGCATGGCATAAGGTCATTGGTCACTGATCATCCACCTCCTAGAATGATTGGTGGAGGCTATAAAACATTTATTTGAAAATATTTTCTTCAGTATACCATAACAACCCTGCTGCTGAACAACAGCAGGTGCAAGATATAGAATTAGTTTACAAAAACCCATAGCAGTGTTTTTCATAGCTTCTGTGAGAAACAGAGCTCTCACAAAATGCTGCAGAAAGCTAAAAAATTTCTCTGCTAAAGCTTTTCAGCATCCACAATTTAATAATATACAGACTCGTTTTATACCTTAGTATACTTGCATGGCATAAGGTCATTGGTCCTTCAGCCAACCGCCTCTAAGGATGATTGGCTGAACCCTACAACACCTATTTCAAAATATTTCTCTAGTCAGTATCATAACATAACAACATAACAACTGCAGGTGCAAGATAGAGAAAATTCGTTTACAAAACCATCTCACTGTTTTTCATAGCTTGGGTGAGAAAAACAGAGCTCTCACAGAATGCTGCAGAAAGCTGGAAAATTTCTCTGCTGAAAGCTTTTCAGCATCCACACAGGTGTAACAGCCCATTAATTTTCTGTGATCTCAGCCTTAAGAAACTTAATTAACCTGTGGTCTGCCTGATCATATTTTGGGGTGAACCCTGACAAATCAATCTCTTTTTGTGGAATTACTGCAAGAATATCTTTTTCTGCAGCCCTTCTTGCTGTTTCATCAGCAAAGCGATTTCCCAATTCTGGAGTGGTGTTCCCTTTCTGGTGACCACTACAATGCATGATGGCTACTTCTGTGGGGTTTTTGATGCTCTCTAAGAGGGCAAGGATTTGTTCAGCATGTTTGATCTGGTTACCTTGAGCGTTCAACAGTCCTCTCTCCTTCCACATGGCTCCATGGGCGTGGACAACACTAAATGCATATTTAGAGTCAGTCCATATATTTACCTTCTTTCCTTCACTCAGGTCCAGGGCCCTTGTCAGTGCAATCAGTTCAGCTTTCTGCAATGACACATCTGCTGGCAGGGCCTTCGCCTCGATCACCTTGTCCTGGGTGGTTACTGCATAACCTGTCATTCGTTTACCATTTCTCATGAAGCTGCTCCCATCTGTAAACAGCTCCCAATCTGGATTTTCTAGGGGCACGTCCTTCAGGTCTGGTCTGCTGGAATAGACTTCCTCGATTGTCTGAAAACAGTCATGCTCAGGCACATCGTCAGTTAAGGTAGAGGACAGAAACATGGCAGGGTTAACAACAGAAGTTGTTTTCAGGGTAACATCATCCTGTTCTAACAGCAGTGACTGATATCTAAGCATTCAGTTGCCGGACAGCCAATGTCCTCCTTTCTGTTCCAGTACTGCTGCTACTGCATGTGGCACATACACTACAATGTGTTGTCCAAGGATGAATTTCCGGGCCTCTTGAATCAGGATGACTGCAGCCGCTACGGCTTTCAAACACCCAGGCCATCCTTGGCTAACGTTGTCGAGCTGTTTGGAAAAGTAGGCCACAGCCTTTTGTTGGTTTCCGAGGCTCTGTGTTAATACGCCCAGTGCCACATTAAGTCTTCCATGTGTAAAAAGTTCAAAAGGCTTAGTCAAGTCTGGTAAGCCCAGTGCTGGAGCTGACATTAGAGAGTGTTTCAGCTGTTTAAATGCAGCCCTTGTAGCTTCAGTCCAAATTATAATGCCATTTTCAGCTGCTTTTATTGCTCCATACAGGGGCTTTACTAACAATCCATAATTTGCTATCTACAAATGACACCAACCTACCATCCCCAGGAAAGCTTGCATCTCTCTCACGGTGTAGGGCTCTGGAAGCCAGCAGATGGCTTCTTTCTGTTCCTTGCTGAGCTGTCGGTGTCCACGGAAGATCTCAAGTCCCAAGTAAACTACTGCTTCCTTGGCGATCTGTGCTTTATCTTTAGAAACTCTGTATCCACTCTGTCCCAAAAAGTTTAACAAGCTTACAGTGAATTGGATGCAGTCATCTCTGGTCTTAGCTGCAGTCAAGATGTCATCAACATACTGAAGGATAACTCCTCCTGGCTCTTGCTCCTCCAATCTTCCAATTCTTTTGCTAGCTGGTTTTCAAATATTGTTGGGCTATTCTTGAAACCCTGAGGTAGGACTATCCAAGTAAGCTGGCTTTTTCTCCCTTGTGGTGGCCAGTGAACCTACATTAAAAGGGACAGAGAGTTCTCAGTAAGACAAGTCCCTGGTACCACAAGAACCTCTTTAGGTTAGGGTGACCAGAAAGGCTTGTCCCAGAATGCATTGTTCTGTTATGGTAATCTACCCCAGTTCTATGTTCGTGGTTGCCTGTTGGCCCTTGCCCTTCGCCACTCCCCCAGAGCTTCCACATTGGTCACTGTTCCTTAGTCCCGCCTTTTCCCCGCCCCCAGATAAAACCTTGAGTTCACCATTGTTCTTGGTTTTTTGCCTCTGAACCTTCGACAGTGTAGAAACAATAAATGCTCCTGTTGGAACACATGCAAAGACCCTTCCTGCCTCATTGCCGCCGACTTTATACTGAAGCTAGCCATGCGTTTGTGCGTGCATGCGTGTGAGCCACAGAGCCGGACAGAGACAGTAATACTCCCTGTTTCTGGATTTTCCCATTCAAAAGCCAAAAGCTCCTGGCTGTTTTTATGCACAGGAATGCAGAAAAAGGCATCTTTCAGGTCCACAACAGTAAACCACCCTAATTCGTCTGTCAAGGTGGTCAAAAGTGTATAAGGGTTTGCTACCACTGGGTGTATGTCCTCTGTAATTTTGTTAATTGCTCTTAAATCTTGGACTAACAGATAACTCTTATTATCAGCATTCTTTACTGAAAGGATTGGCGTGTTATACTTGGACTCACATTGCACTAATAACCCATGTTGGAGGAATTTTTCAATTATAGGTGCCAATCCTCTACGACTTTCTAATTTCAAAGGATATTGTTTTTGCCTTACTGGTGTGGCTCCTGGTTTGAGTGCAATGCTCACTGGTTCTGCCTGTTTGGATCTTCCTGGGACATCACTGGCCCACACAATTGGATTGACAGCATTTTCAACTTCAATGGGGATTTCACCACATCTGTCCTGTATAAAAAGTGCAGCAACTTCAACAAATTTAGTTTCTGGAATTATAACTCGTACACCTTTCCCTTTTTTAAATTTAATTTCAGCTTCCAATTTCTCCAACAAAACCCTCCCCAGCAATGGTTTAGGGGAGTTAGGCATATAAAGGAATTGATGAGTTACCCAGTGTTTTCCCAGTTTAAATTTCAAAGGCTGGAAGAAAGGCCGTGTTTCGGTTACCCCTGTTGCCCTAATGACATGAACAGTATCTTGACTCAGTTTCCCTTCTAAAGTATTTAACACAGAATATGCCGCGCCGGTGTCTACCAGAAATTCAGTATCATCTTTCCCCAGCTTGGCTATAACCGAAGGCTCTGCTGGGGGAGAAGCCTCCGGTCCCCATCATTCTGAGTCTTGTCCCAATGGGAGCTGGGGAACTGGGGGTTTCTTCTTCAATATCAGACAGTCGACCTTCCAATGTCATTTTTTCTTGCAAAAAGCGCATACATCCTTGTCCATAGGGGAAGAAGCTTTCTTAGATGACTTCTTGACTACCCTTCTTGCTAGGACAGTGTTTACCTTTGTCACTTGAGTCTCTGTCTCGATACACTTTCCAGGCTACTTCTAACAATTTACTTATGTCCTGAGTCCCTTCTAACTTTTGCAGCTTTCTTCTTATATCGTTTGAAGCCTGACCTATAAACAAATAAACTAGGTGCTTTTCCCCCTCAGGATCTAGATTTGTGTATTTGGTAGGAGCTTCTCTTAACCTATTAAAAAAATCAGTAGGAGAGTCATTAGGATCTTGCTTCACTTCATAAAGCTTTGCCCAGTTAAGAGCTTTAGGGACACCATGCTTTAACCCATATACTATGAGATCTTGGTACCATTCTAATCTTTGCATTTGTGCTGGCACATTTTGGTCCCACCCTGGATCATCTGTTGGAAAAATTTCTGTGACCGTACCTTTGTGAAAAACGAGGTTCACTCTCCTGTTAGGATTGAAAAGTTTAATAAAGGACAATAAGGGACAAAGATAGTAAAGCAAAATTCACAGCGCTGGGTGCTTTGGCACTCAGCCAAGAGCACACCTGCTACTTCGGAGACACCCTTTACATACACATCAGTCTATTACCTATTCATAAACAATTATGCATATTCATACTTTTATACATATTCAAACTTTTCTTAGGAACTGTTTAGCATGGCTCCTCCTTGGGTCCGCCTTTTTAGAGCATGCGCATTTCTTGGCTGTGGTTTTAGTCCGTTTTTATTATCACCCCCAGAGTGGGCTTTGGTCCATGGTTTCTGCAGATGGTAGTTGCTGATAGTTGGCATGTCAGTAGCAGGGGTCCTCAACACACGTTGGTTGGATGTTATCCAACCAAGCAGACAGCTCACAAGCATAGCTATTTTACTATTATGTCTAAGTTTTAGGTTAAATGACAGAAATAAAGGCATTAGTTATTGTAAAAAAAACCCCTACATCTTCATGACAAAGCTACATTATACATATAGCATCTATTTGTAGAAAGCCATTATTATAATATCTATTACAAAAGCTACTTTAACATCACTCATTTTAACATTTGCAGAAAGCCAATATTATAGCATCTATCTATCACACCTTGTAGCGTCCCAGTAGCTATGCTTAATTCTACAGAGTCTGTAATAGCTTTGTTTAACATCTCTCTTTCAGTGGGATCAAGCAATGTCTCCATCATAGCTGCCAAATCACTCCAGTCAGGGTTCTGTGTTTTAATTGCTCTTTGTACCAAAGTAGCCACTCTGTCTGGCTTTTCTTTATATTTTCCCACTGCACTCTTCCATTGTTCTAACTCTGTGAGGGAGTACGGAACCTTCACATAGATTGGCCCTTGATTACCCGCAGCCTGTCTCAGAGGGGCTTGTAAAACTGGCTCCCTTTTCGATCTGGTCCGTTTAGCAATTGGGCTCCGCTCCCTTATTGCTTTTCTTGCTATCTTTCCCCTCTTTCGCCTGCTTAAAGCAGCTATCTCATCTTCCTCTTCAGAGGAGCTGCCTGAGTGAGAGCTGTCTGATTCCGAGGAATCGGCTGTGTCAGCTCTGCCCCGGCCCGTTCCGGTACCGGCCATCACTGACAGGGACCTGCTCCGCCGCAGAGGCCGGGCAGTGTCTCTGGGCCTGCGCGCTTCGATGACGTCATCTTCTGAGCCAGCCGCTCGGCGCGCGGCGTTGTCATGGAGACTCCGACGCCTGGGAGAGGGAGGAACGCCACTCCCCCTGTGGGAGGTTCCCTCCCCGCCCTCCTGGTGGAAAGCCTTGCCTCCCGGCTCCACCTCTAAGGGCAGTGCCGTAGGCTGCACACGCTGGCTGTCCCCTCCCCTCAGTCCCTCCCCCCTGGAGGGACGGGAGGGGAGAGGGGAGAGAGAGAGCCGGGCGGCTTCTGGCCGGAAGCCAATGAAGACGCAAACGCCACCCAGAAAAGTCCCCATCTTCCTTCAGATGCGGCCCTGCCAGAGCTGGGTCCTCGCTTGGCTGCGGCAGCTGTGGTTGTGGAGGATGGCCTGCAACATCGGCCGGAATTGCAGCCCGAGTTGCGGCTGGGAGGGCTCCCGGGTCCGCGGGAGGCGGCGGGGGTGGCCATTCCGCCTCCACCTTCTCTTCTTTCACCAGCGGGGACCCATCTAAAGCTGCCTCTCCTCCCCCCCTTGCCCCCGGGACCCCCGCCAGCTGAGAAGGAGGAGGAGGAGGGAGAGGAGGAGGAGGAGGAGGAAGAGGGGGAGGGGGAGGGGGAAAAGGAGGAGGAGGGGGAGGCTGGACCGGGGCTGCGAGGGGCCCCGTTCTCAAGGCAGGAGCTATTAGATCTATCTCCACGTCCTTCCCCTTTGTCGGGTCCAACATAGACTTATTTTTCTCTTTTTTCTTTAAAAGCAGTATATGCTCCTTCTTTGATCCTTGTAACTGGACTATAACTAAAAAGAGCCTTGCATACTCGATTTCTAAGAAGCAGTGGTGTTTTTGGAGGCTTGATATTAAACTCGATATTAATTCTTCATCTAGGCTACCAAATTGGGGCCACCTTTGCTGGTTATCTAACCTATAAACTGGCCAGATCAGTGTGGAAAGCCGAATGAATTCCGCTTTTGTAAGGGCTTTATCTCCACCAGTTAACCTTCCCCATTTTTTTAGGACATGCCTCAAAGGGCAGCTCTGTAGTATTTCCTTCTCCATACGAGAAATATTACAGCCCATGGTTTTATGCTTATAAACAGAGAATTCACAAAAATAAAGCAAAGCGATCTAAAAACACACTACTAAGCGAAGAAAGAAAACTAGAGGACGTAGGATTCGAATTCACAATCCCAGGGTTTCAAACTGTGGCTGGAAATACGTTCCAAGCCTCCAAGCCGCAGCGCCACCTGGCTGCGTGCCGAAGGGTATTGGCTACAATTCTCCTAACCTTTCACAAGGCAGGAACAAACTAATAGAGGGAATTCTCTGGAACTCGTCACGAGTTCCCTGACAAGCTTCTCACAAGCTTCTAGCAAACAAAGGGGGTTCCAACTGGAGTTGAGACCCTCCTCGACTCTCTCGAGCCCCAAACAAACGGTAAGAGATCTCTTAACACCCAACCCAGGTGCTAACAGAATACCACCTTTATTCGGTTACTCACGTGCCTCTGTGCTGGATCTGGAAAGTTTTCTGGGCTCTTGGGGCTCCTCTGCCTCCTGGACAGGAGGCTACAGTTGCTACAAGCAACTACCCCCCCAGGTGCTGGCAGAGGGGGGAGCTGAACTGAATCTTTCTGAGTCCCAGAGGATTTTTGGAAGCCTCTTTGTCCCTTCTGGTGCTTCCAAAGAACTGATGCCTTGAGAGGCCTCCTAGAAACAGAGACTAGACAGGAGTAAGAGAATAAACGTAGATATTTATTTGAAAGGCCTTCAAAGGTACACCCTGGGGAGCCAGAGGCTATTCTCAAAATGGACCCCAAGATGGACCCCCAAGATGGACGACAGGTCACGAGTTCTTCACACTTTTATAGGTTTGGTTCATTTGCATATCAGGGTTCATTCTCCAATTAAAGCTTCAGTTTAATGATGTAATTCCCCTCAGCTTGCCCCCCTCTCAGAGGCTTTTGGTTTATACTTTTGGGCCTAGGATGGT
Organism: Lycocorax pyrrhopterus obiensis; assembly: GCA_014706295.1. Lineage (NCBI taxonomy): Eukaryota > Metazoa > Chordata > Aves > Passeriformes > Paradisaeidae > Lycocorax > Lycocorax pyrrhopterus. The sequence goes on from JACSVZ010000030.1 coordinate 12,344,476, forward strand.
CTGGGTGTCCTTGAAAAGCAAGCCTGGAGAGGCTTTGTTATGTCTACCTAGCAGGAGAGAGCAGAAATTAACAGGCTACAAGAAACTTCAGAGTTACACACTAAGCAGTACGGGATTTGAAAAATATGAAAGTTAAAACCTAAGGCATCACCATCAACACCCCCAAGATGTTCTCCTCAGGGCTGCTCTCCATCCATTTTCTGCCCAGCCTTTACTTGTGCTTGGGATTGCCCCAACCCAGATGCAGGACCTTGTACTTGGCCTTGTTGAACCTCACATGGTTCACACAGGCCCATCTTTCAAGCCTGTCTAGGTCCCTCTGGATAGCATATAATCGAAGTGCTTCCATATAAATACACAAAACTCTGAGTTGAGAAATGTAAAAAAAAGAATTCAAACACCATTTAAACACCCTTCTAGCTAACTGGATCCATTTAGCCCCTTCAGACCTGCTCAAATGTTCCTACAAGGGACTAAAACCACTTTTTCTTTACCCCACCAGGCTCTCAAAAACACTGACCCAACAATCATTCCCCTTTTTTTATTGCTTGGGCTATATTCAAAAGATTAACTTTATTTCTGACCATGGATTCTTTGTTGCTTTCTGTCTAGTTCTGCTGTAACATTAATCCAGATAAATGGATCATGTTAATGAACATCAACAGAAGAACCACAGCCATAAATTCACCAGAAGAACTGGCCTCTGAAGAAACCTTAATTCTACTCTGACAGCAAAATCAGATTCAAAAGATCTCTCTCCCTGCTGCGCCCAGGGCCGTATCAGTTTGCTGGGCAAGTTGCCATGACAACCCAATATTCACAGGAGGGTGGCTATAATTAGGAATGTACATTGTTAATTTAGCTCCAGATCTTTTTATTTTGTTGTATTTTAAGCGAAGAGGAACTGCCTGGATTTTCATATTTTTATATATGATCATATTGTGGTTTAATTATTAATCCAAGCACAAATAGCATTGCTCCAGTGACAGTTGAGCTGCCATGCAGAGCTCACTGGGGCAGAAAACACCTCTGCCTGCATCCCGTTTTCGTGGCACATCTCCTCATGCAGCCCCCCCCATTCCCTCTAGCCCCCAAGCCCCTAAGCTGAGAGCCCCCAGGCCCAGGATTTCCCAGGGATGCTCCTGGTATATAGGAGCAAGGTTGGGGAAAAAAAGGCAGGATCCACTCCTGCATTAATGATCATTTTTTGAAATGCCAGTGCAACTGGAATTGTCATCTTTAACCTAATAACAATTAATCTCATCTAGCTATTTAAAGCAAATAGCCCTCTTTGGAGAATACTGGCCCATAATATTAATGGTGTCAACACACTGACATGTAAATTCAGCTCCTGGGTGGGTGTGATACATGAAGGGACAAGACCCACCAGCAGAGATGTAAGTGAATCTAAGGTTTTATTCGGAAGCATCAGTATATATATTTCTACTCCTAAGAGCTTTTTTTTTGGTTACAACATACAGGCTTAATCACAGTTCTACAATAAATCAGTCCTCTTGACATCTATTGTTCTCTCCAAAGCCACGGCTAGTAGAGCGCGAAGCGTGTACTGTTCCAAGTTTCTTCATGGACTAGTGGAGATGGTGTACTGTTCTATGTTGAAATAGAAACTTGTTGGTCCAGTTCTGTCTCAGGTACGCACTGTCTAGAGAGATGCTGCTGCTACTGCCGGTGCTGCTGCTGTTGCCTTCTGTTTAACTCTTTCCTTACACCAACACCTGTTGCCCCAACAGGTGGGCAATGCAGGTCTTGGCCCCACATAGTGGGACCTCTCTGTGCATCCTGGTCCTGCCCCAACCTGCTCAAGGCATCCTTGGCCTGGTGACATCACAAAATGCCACTAGGAGCTTCCCTCCATCCTTGCTGGAAGCAGGAAGGTGGCAAGGCTGGGAGCTGGGGGCTCTGGTTCAGGAGCCCAGATAGGTGCTGGATCAATGCACACAACTTCCAGCCTGAGATTTTTGGGCAATGAACCATCCAGCAGAGCGTCGTGTCTGTGGGAGTGTATGAGGGAGTTGGATTCATTCCTCTAGTAGGTGGGGGTGGAATTTGGACAGGGATAACTGTAGGGTGACTAAAGGTAAACCCAGAGATGGGTGCTGGGCAGCATCAGCCTGGGATTTGGGAAAAGGGCCCATCACTGCCATCTCACCCTTGCACTCCCTCCCTCACATGGGTTCCAAGCTCCATGGGCACCCTGGTCATGGCATTCCATTCATTATTAATCTGTCCAAGCACAAAGAAAGTGCAACTTTATGGTAAGTGGGGATTTTTCTCGAGTAGCTGGCACAGCTCCAGGTTCAAAGAGCACAGTAGAGCTGCTGGTCCTTGTCCCCATGCAGGTGCAACCCTGCTCCCCTCAGCCTGGTGCCTCAACCCCTCCAAGCTGCATGTCTTGACCTTCTCCTTTTATCCCTGCTTTTGGCTTAATCCTATTGTAGGAGGGAACACAAATATCCTTCTTTGAAGGAAAAGATGCTGTGGCTGCTGTTCTGGGTACCATATGCCAGGTAATAACACAAGATGACTCAGTGCTTGGGAAATTAAAATTGCTCTTTATTAAAAGTGTGTATTCAGGGAGGTAGTGAGGTATCAGAGGAGTTCCTACATCACCTTAGCAGTGGGAATTGAGGCAGGCTTGCCTGGCTCCTTATGCTGCCAAGCACAGAGCCCACAAGGTGCTGGGACCTGTACGGGAAGGACTGTATCCTGCCTCAGAATCCTCCCAGGGCTGCTTCTGGGGAAGCACTGAGCATCTCTGGGAAGATGTTAAGAGCCTCCCTAAGTTCTTTCCTAATTCAGTGGGAACTGGTGGATCTCTGCCAATGGGAAATGCTCCAATCTCAAGGTTTTTGTCCCAGGAAAATCGCAAGAGGCTTAGCAATTATGAGAACCTGCTGCTTCAAAGGGGTTATTTGCTGAAGGCAAAATTTGACGTACTGTATTCTACCCAAATTTTACATCCCCTTGTCTTGGTTTGAAAGACAGGTGTCTGTCAAGGAAGGCAGGAGCCTCCCCTGAAATGGAAAATGCAACCCCCTTCCCTCCGAATTATTATAATTTTGAAATTAAGGGGCTTTCAGGCAAAGATATGAGGGGTAGGAATAACAGTTCTTTACTAATATATATATATATGTATGACAAGGCAAACAAACAACAATAACTATGGCAGTAACAGCAAACAGAGCCACAAACCCAGTGCCAGCCTCTCTCGGCTGTCGAGGCACTTTTCCCCTTTGGTGCTGTTACAGTCACAGCCGGCAGGGGTGGCTCGGGGTCCTGGGAAGGGATGGATGAAAAGCTTCACAAACCCTCTGGGCGGCTGATCCCGGTGCCCGGCCGGACCCTTGGGAACAGCAGGCTGGAACAGCAGAGACGAGCACAGATCCCGGGTGGCAGACGAGATGTATCAAACTCCGGAGCTGCAGTGGGAGCCTCGGGAGGTCTCTCGGCAGGCAGAGCATGCGGGGGCTACGATGTAGCGAAAGATCCAAGCGGTGGTGGAGGCAGAGCGGCCGCAGCCCGGCTCCCAGCGGGGCAGGGAAAGGTGGGCTTGGGAATCCCGGGTTTCTCAGGTAGAAGGAAAGCAGCCGAAAAGCAGGAACCTCCAGCTCTGACCAACTCCTTCTGAACACTGCCCACACCAGCAGCCCCGCTGCCCCCACCCCCCAGGTGAAAGACAAAGTAGCTAGTTGGACCCCCCCCCCCCCCCCGCCCTCTGTGGCCGGCTCTTTTGTTCTTCTTAAGCACCTAGCAATTCGTCCCCCTAGCAACATATATGGGGAAGATTCTTTAAGAGAAAAAGAGAAACAGGAGAACTCCTAAAACCCCCAACACCCCTGCACGGAAAGCTCAGGTATACATACAGATAGGTACTGAAAAAATAAACTAAAGCAGAAGAGAGTTCCTTTCTTCTTCCTCAAGTCCTTCTGGCATAGGTGGGATGATGGGAATATCTTCCAGGATGAAGACACGGTGATGCCCTCAGCAGGTGACTTACAAAATGCCACTGTGGTCATCAGGTGCTTAAATGCTCCATCAGACACTCCTGCAGGAAAAGAAACCCTTAAAATAGTTGGGTCAACAATCATCCTGTCAGAATCAGAGATCATTATTCTCACTGGGCTGCAGTTGAGTTGAAAGCTAATAGACCTTCTTTAAAAACCCAAATAATAGACCTCATGTGAAAGCAAGAACTGGAGACAGACAAGGTATTTATTTTCATCCTGAAAGAGCCTGAGTGAGTGGCTCTGCCCTGCTTCCTGAGCACGGAGACTTCTGTCCATGCCTGAAGGGCTGGCAGCATTGGATGTGGGGCTCCAGCAGTTCCTCCTCCATCCAAATCTTATGGAGTGAGATATCCTGGCTGCAAAGCAAGAGACAAATTGAGGTCATGGGGTGTGAATGTGGCCAGCCAGGGCATTTGTGGTAAAAGAAACAGCACAAAGCTGTCAAGACTCTCTCCTATATATATATATAAATCAAATTTCAGACCAGGCTACCCACAGCTGAAGCAATGCTTGTCTATGCCAAGAGGAGAAGCTGGTTTTCAAACACCAAATGTGGGGACAGACTCCTTCCCCCATGTCCTGGTGCCAGAGAAAGGGGATGGAGATTTTAGCGCTGTGTGGGTGTGACCACATGGTTTCTTCCGTACCTATCTCTCTTAACATAGTCTTCAACAGTTCATTATACCTTTCAATCTTCCCAGAGGCTTGTGGATGATAAGGAATGTGATATATCCACTCAATGCCATGTTTCTTTGCCCAAGAGTTTATGAGGTTGTTTTGAAAATGAGTCCCATTGTCTGACTCAATTCTCTCTGGGGTACGATGTGGCCACAAAATGTGCCTCTCAAGGCCTGAGATGGTGTTTCAAGCAGTGGCATGGTTTACTGGGTATGTATCCAGCCAGCCAGTTGTTGCCTCTACCATGGTGAGGATGTAATGTCTGCCTTGGCGTGTTCGTGGCAGTGGTCCAATATAGTCAGTTTGCCAAGCCTCACCATATCAGAAACCTAGCCACTGCTCTCTCTTCCAAGGAGATTTCACTCATGTGGCTCGCTTGATGGCAGCACGTTCCACATTCGTGAATGACCTGTATGATGGCCTCCATGGTCAGGTCCACCCCTTGATCAGGAGCCCATCTGTATGCTGTATCCCCTCCTAGATGCCTAGATAGCAGCTTTCCACCTCTGATGGTTTCCTATGACATGACAGGATCCATCAGTAAATAAAGCATAGCCTCTTTTGTTTTCTGGTAACTTGTTATATGGTGATGCTTCTTGGGCACAAGTAACCTTCTCAGCCAATGCTGTCACCAAATCTTCCGAAATATCAGAATAAGACTACTTAACACTAATGTGGTGTTAAAGAGGGCATCATTTATTCAGGCTTGAGGTCGCACGGGGGATAACTCCTAACCTTATGTGAACACGTGATTCTACAAATGTGTTGCTTATATACAGTTGTTACATGCATATTACAATTTTCCCATTACCATAAATCCCACCCAAAGTTCCCAGATTCAATCCTTGTTTTGTCTCTTACTGCATTCTTGAGCCAGGTATCTTCTTCTTATCTTCCAACGGTCCTTGATGGGAAAGAAATGTTTGCATGCCTTGTTTCTCTGCTAAAAGTTCACAGGCACAGTAAAAATTGAATTAACCCATTTGGTATCAATGCTCCAATATCTCTGGCTTCTGGCCACTCCATAATTGTGGGAGAATGGTTCGACCTTGAGAGTGTGCAGAAAGTCCCTGGCCTGCAGCCAGAAGAAACAAAGAGCAGCTGTGTGTTATGAGAAAAAGAAACTAGCTAAAAATAATCTCGCTGTACCTAGTATAAAAAGAGCTATCCGAGACTAATAAAGTAGAAGCTTGCTTATCACTCATATTGAGTTGGGGTCTTGCTTCCCTCGCCCCCCCTTAACATTTGGCGCCTGACCCGGGACTTTGAACAAGGACTCTGACCAAGATGAGGGGGTCCTTATCTATGGCACGAGGGGCGAGAGCGGAAAAGCACCGGCGGTAGCGAGCCGGGGGGCGAAAGATCGGCGATCTGCTAAGCAGTGGGATTCCGCATCTGCGCCTGGGCACGGGGCATATGCCAAGCCCGCCGTCCGCTGAGGCTACACTTTGGGAGCTACGGGGATTGACCAGAGAGTGATCCCGGGGATTGACCAGAGAGTGATCCCGAACTACGTGCAGGGACGAGCCAGAGGGTGATCCTGGATTCACGTCGGCCGGCCGAGAAAAAAATGGAACGTGAGGTAGCCTGCGAATTACTTTTATGCTTTTTAGAAAAGCGGGGAATACAGGGTTTGAAACATATCCCGGGGTTGGTTGCCCTAGGAAAGGTTAAGGGATTCTTTAAGGATCCGAATACATTCTTCGAGGTATCGGAGTGGAGGAAGTTTGGAGACGCGCTATGGGATGCAGTGATAGATGATGATAAAACGGCAAAAAAAGATGATGAAGCTCGGGGCCCGGAGCGGAGAAGGGGAGGTCCTGATCGCGGCTCCCCAAGCCGCTTTGTGCCGGCGATCTGGCTCGGCGGTGGCAAAGAAGTGTACGAGAGGCTTTGATTGAAAAACACTTCTGACGGTAAAGTCAGGTATGAACTGTGTCTTCAAAAAGTAGTTTTTAATTGTAAAAATTAGGAAAATTACGTCAAAAGCGCAGAGAGACTCGCGTAAAAAGCCAAAATCTACAGTTATAAAACATGTCGCAGCTATCCCGAAACAGCAACTGAGAAATTTGGCATTTTAGATAAACGAGCAGTTTCCGAAGGCAAGCACGGCTGGCGCGCAGCCTCTGCAGCCTGCACAGAAGCAGGGGGAGGGAGCCCCGCCTCCTCCTCAAGCGGCGAGAGCCGAAATTCAAACTGTAACAGGTCGCAAGCCGCCCAGAGCATTAGATATAATTGCCAGCACAGCAAAAACTGCAAAAGAGAAGCATATAGCATCTGAGGGCGTGCAGAGAGATGCGGGCTAGACCCTGGCGGATTCGCGGTCCGAAAAGCGAGTCGGACCGGGGCGTGAGCAAACAAAACCACAAAAGCAGCCGTAGACAAGCAAAGAAAAACAAGATGCGATCCCTTATCCACGTCTGCGATGCGTGGTCCCCCTCAGTTGCCTCTTTTTACGCAAAATTCTGCGGAGTTCAACCCTAGAGACTTGCTCCGAAACTTTTAAATACAGCTACAAAGCTAGGCACTATTCTGTACAACAAAATGGCGGCGCCCTGGTTACCTTCGTAAGCAATGCCTACGTACTTCCGTCTCCGCCATCTTGTGACCAACAAGTTACTTGTCCTCCAGCTACAGCGCCACCTGTGACCGCTTCTATTATTGCAATCTCAAATATATATAATAAACAGCCACAGAAAATAAGAAGATACGACAACATCAACGAGATACAACAACATCAAGCCACAGAAAATACAACTTAGAACATGCGTCAACAATCTACAGATCTACAGCAGCTCTTGAGAGAAATTAATTGAATCAGGCCAATTTTGAAGATCAGTTGAAGAGAGACCACTCAACTCTGACTCGTTTTGTTGTATTTAAGTGATGTTAAATTTAAGTTCTGTTATTTTAATTTCTGCTAAGTTTAAGTTATATTCAGATTAAATTTTTGTTCGGTTTCAGTGATGTTAACTTAAAATTAAAAGATACAGTTCCTTTGTTATAGAAGTAAGATTGAACCAAATTGAAACACTTATGACAAATCGGTGAGCAACTGTTCAAGATAATAAGTTGTAAGAGTATAAGAAGATGAGGTTTGTTAGAACCTTAAGTTAATTGAAAATTCTATAGGTATAAGTGTTCTGCATTAGTCAATTGTGATAATTATTTATAACAATCTTTGCTGTTTTATCTTTCATAGGTAGCAGAGAAAGATGAGTAACAATTCTAGATTATGCATATGATTGATTGCAAGGTGTTTAGTGCTTTCTTTCTTGCTTTTGTTTTGCTTTGTTGTCATATATACAGAAGTGTGTGAGAAAGTATAATCGCAATTTCTTAAGTCAGTTAATATTCTCAATGTCATATCGTGAATTTGCGGACATGTTATAAAAAGCATTATCCAGAAGATATTCCATGTTACACATATGCATTTCTTAAGTTGTTTGCAGTTTGTTCATGGTACCATTGATTACTTAGCTGAAGATAAATGACAAAGCCGGCTGCTTTACAGACTTTTACATATAGTTGTGTAGCTATCTGCAAGACATGTATCCTTTCAAGAAATTTTTCCAGCTGCTATTAATAAAGGCTTGTTTGTAAGATAAGTTAGGGGAACCCTTCCAGCTAAGGCCTTGGCTCTGGCCATGCCCTGGCCCTACCTGGTTAGGAGGCATACCTACAGACCCAGGTGTTTCTGCACTAAAAACGTAGTTAAGTCACTTTGACTTGCTGATTCCAATATGTGAAAGCTGGACCCCTTTTGAGGTACACTTGAGAGCCTTGCCCGGGAAAGGTTTCTCCAAGTCTTCAGTGTGGAACAAGGGTTCACCAGCTATGGCAGACTCTGGGTGATAGTTCAGTATTTAGACAAGTAAAAGTGTATTGTTCTAAGTTGCTATCCTTCTATCATGTGCTGTGAATTATATGTACTATCCTTGTTTGTTCTTGCTTGGTGTGACTTCGTTGCCTCATAGCATGTGTTCGCTTGCTATTATGTTGCCTTCATGTTTACAGTGACAGCTGCACAGGTTATCACAGAACAAAAGAGGGAATGGCTCCTCAAAAGCATTTAGATAGCGCAATATTTACACTAAAAGTTTTTGGAAGCAGGTCATCAGTTTACTGAAAGCAGTTTATGTTGTGAACCATCTACGTTTAGTAAGTACTCGCAGTGACCCACCAGCATTAACCCATTACTCAAGCTTGCAGCAAGATTCTGAATTGTCACAGCACCAACCAAAAGTTCCTTTTAAAGATCCTATGTCAAGGTCCTGAGAAAGACCTGTAGAGTTGCTGATAAGGGGAAAAGAAATTATGCTTGTGTCATTACAGATAAAAGACAGCGATAGATACCAACAAAGTAGATTCGCCCGTAGCTTGAAAAGGATACTTCAATATCTAATACTACTGAAAAATAAACATTATGCCTTCTTTTTAGATATTGTTATTGCTCGAGCTTTAGGAATATTTGATAAATTAAGATGGATAAGTTAAGATATTAGATAAGTAAACAGTTAAATCAGATATTTACTGAAGTAAATTTTGTTATTAACCCATGGGCACGAGTGTAAGAATGGTGAAGAGAATTTTGTACTTACTATTAGTCATTACTGTGTTGCTTTGTGTTATTCTATATATGCATTGTTTAGTGTTATTCTAGATATAATGACAATCAGTAATCCACTTGATAGAAAACATAGTAGAGAGAACTTGGCTGGTGCAAATAAACAAAAAGGGGGAAATTGTTGTAAAGCACTCAAGTCCTGCCAGAGTGCCCCAGCCAGGTTATCTCCAGCTACCCTTATCAGAGTCAGAATACATCAGAATGTAAGCCGTGCTAAATCAAGAGAGAAGACGCTGGGAAACGGAATAACAAGACAGCAAGAAAGTAGTTAAAAAGAAACTGTACCATCCTAGACTAGAACCAATCAGTCTTCTATTTGCTTAGCACTAGAATCATTTGCATCTCCTTTTAGAACCTGCCTCATACCGCTGCCTCCTGGGGTGAACGCTTTAATCGGCAGAGATATGCTCGAGCAACTAAGAATGCGTCTTACCAACGAGCCTTTTTAACAGCAGTCGCTGTTGATTGGGTTTTCCTGATCCAGCTAACATGGACAGACCCTAACCCAGTGTGGATCGAGCAGTGGCCGCTGAAGAAAGAAAACCTAGAGGCAGCTCACCAGCTTGTAGCAAAACAATTATGACAAGGACATTTACAGCCATCTACTAGCCCGTGGAATACTCCAATTTTTGTAATAAGAAAAAAGTCAGGAAAATGGCGTTTCCTACATGATCTTCGAGCAGTGAACGCCAAAATGCAAACCATGGGTGCCTTACAACCTGGAATGCCAAACCCCGCCATGATTCCTGAGAAATGGCATCTGCTAATTGTAGACTTAAAGGACTGCTTCTTTACCATTTGGTTGCACCCAGAAGACACACAGAAATTCGCTTTCACATTACCCCCCATCAACCGCGAAAGACCAAGTCAGCGCTTTGAGTGGACAGTATTGCCGCAAGGCATGAAGAATAGTCCCACCCTATGTCAATTATTTGTGCGGTCAGCCTTGCAACCCCTGCGCCAGAAGTGGCACACCACACTTATCTATCATTACATGGATGACATCTTGTTAGCTCAGCAGAATGCCTTTACTACTGAGCAAGAAAAGGACTTAAAAAACATCTTACGGGCCCAGAGACTTTGTATAGCCCCAGAAAAAGTGCAAAAGACCTCTCCTTGGAAGTACCTTGGCTGGGTGATCACTGATGCCCAGATTCGGCCACAAAAGATCCAGTTTAACACCAGTATTGCTACCCTCAAAGATGCTCAACAATTGCTTAGAGATTTGCAATAGCTACGTCCAGTTATAGGCTTCTCTACCGATGATCTAAACATGCTTCGCCCGTTGCTTGCGAGCACGAACCCGGCGGCACCAGTCAAGCTCACCAAAGTGCAACGAGAAACACTTCAGCAAATCGCTACACAAGTTGCTACTCGATGGATCGACCGCCGTGGTCCTGATGTACCGGTAGACGTCACCATCCTTATGAGCCCCGCGCAAGCGATGGGTGCACTGACGCAGTGCAAAAAGAAAAAGGGGGAATTGTGGGAGAATGGTTCGACCTTGAGAGTGTGCAGAAAGTCCCTGGCCTGCAGCCAGAAGAAACAAAGAGCAGCTGTGTGTTATGAGAAAAAGAAACTAGCTAAAAATAATCTCGCTGTACCTAGTATAAAAAGAGCTATCCGAGACTAATAAAGTAGAAGCTTGCTTATCACTCATATTGAGTTGGGGTCTTGCTTCCCTCGCCCCCCCTTAACACATAATCTCTTCTAGGATTCCTGGGAAATTGGGTTTTCCCATTTGGGCTCATTGTGTGTTGGGGTTTTAGGAGTTCTCCTTTTGTTTTCTTTTTCCCTTAAAGAATTTTCTCCATATGTGTTGCCAAGAGACACTAAAGACTGGGTACTTAAGAGAGACAAAAGACCTGGCAACAGGGGGAGGGGTCCAGCTGGCTACCCTCTTTTACCTGGGGTTTTCTCGTGTAGGGCAGAGATGCTGCGAGGTCTGGACTGGGAAAAAGGGATTGGGTGGAGCTCCTAGCTCTCTTGCTCTCTCGCTCTCTCAGTGTTTGGAGGGGAGAGAAGCTACGATCACTGTGGGGAGAATTTGTCGCCGCTGCAGGGTTCTGCCTTCTGATGCCTTCCTTCTACCATGAGTGGGGCTCTGCTTGCTGGAGCAGCCGTTGCATTGGGACCCTATTTAACACCCTACCTCACTGAGGGGGGAACTTCTTCGCCATCTGCTCGGGTGCCTCGGGGGGACCCTGGGATCCCAAGCCCGCCTTTCCCTGCCCCGCTGGGAGCTGGGCCGCGCCTGCCCTGCCCCCACTGTTCCTTTGCCACTGCTCTGAGCCTTCGCTACACTGCAGCTCTGCACCCCCTGCCTGCCGAGACGTCCCAGGGTTCCTGCTGCAGCTCCAGAGTTTGATACATCTCATCTACCACCCGGGATTTTGTGCTCGTCCCTGCTGTTCCAGCCTGCTGTTCCCGAGGGTCCTGCTGGGGCACGGGGATCAGCTGCCCCAGGGGGTTTGTGAAGCAAGCCTTTCTTCCATCCCTTCCCAGCTCAGCCAAGCTGCCATTACCGCGTGCTCCCCAAGATCGCGCCGGAGTGCCCCCTGCAGCTGCAGGGGAATCATCGCACCCGCCCTGCCCACCGGGAGCCTCCACCGCCCCTGCAGGCTGTGACTGTAACTGCACTGAAGGGGAAAGTGCCTGACAGCCGAGAAGGCTGTCACTGGGTTTGTGGTTCTGTTTGTTGTTACTGCCACAGTTATTGTTGATTGTTTGCCTTGTTTTATATACATATTAGTAAAGAACTGTTATTCCTATTCCTCATATCTTTGCCTGAAAGCCCCTTAATTTCAAAATTATAATAATTCAGAGGGAAGGGGGTTACATTTTCCATTCCAAGGGAGGCTCCTACCTTCCTTAGCAGACACATGTCTTTCAAACCAAGACATTGTGTAATCAGTGCTACCCGTTTACTCCATGTAGCGCTGTTTGCATGATGTATTGAGGGGATGTTTCCTTTGAACATCCAGTGTAGCATAGGCAATCACGGTGCCAAGAGGAGACATGCTTCTGTCCTAACAACTTCTGAGGCAGCTCAAACCCCCTCATAGGCTGCTAATATCTCTTTTTCAGTTGGAGTATAGTGGGCTTCTGATCCTCAGTAACTCTGGCTCCAAAACCCTGATGGTTGACCTCGGGTTTCTCCTGAGGTCCTTTGCCAGAGGCTCCAGGACAGACCCTGCTCCCCAGCTGCAGTGTAGAGTATATTTTGCACACCTGGTCCTGTTCAAAGAGGCCCAAGAACTACGGCACAAGCTATTTCCTGTTTGATCTGCTCAAAGGCCTGTCATTGCTCAAGGCCCCACTCGAAATGGTTCTTTTTCTGGGTCACTTGACAAAGGGGGCCCACAAGCTGGCTATAACCTGGAATATGCATTCTCCAGAACCCCACAAGGCCTATAAAAGCTTGTGTTTCCTTCTTGTTAGCTGATGGAGACATAGTTGCAATTTTGTTAACCACCTCTGTAGGCACACGACAGTGTCCACCCTGTCATTTTATTCCCAAGAACTGGATCTCCTGTCCAGGTCCCTTTACCTTACTTTATTTTATGGCAAGAACAGCTTTCAGAAGAATTTGGATTATTTTCTTTTCTTTCTCAAAAACTTCTTCTTCTGCATTGCCCCACACAATGATATCATCAATATATTGCAGGTGTTCTGGAGCTCCACCCTGTTCCAGGGCAGTCTGGATCAGGCCATGGCAGACGCTGAGGCTGTTTCCACCCCTGGGGCAGTTGGTTCCAGGTGTATTGGACACTCCTCCAGGTGAAAGCAAATTGTGTCCTGCACTCTGCTGCCAGAGGGACTGAGAAAAACACATTAGTAATATCAATTGTGGCACCATTTGGCTGCCTTTGACTCCAGCTCCTCTTGAAGTTCCAACATGCCTGGTAGGGCAGCACTCAGAGGCAGTGTGACTTCATCCAGGCCCCGATAGTCTACTGTCAGCCTCCATTCCCCGTTAGACTTTCACACTGGCCATATGGGGCTGTTGAAGGGTGAGTGGGTCCTGCTGATTACTCCTTAGCTCTCCAGTCAATGAAGTAATTCTTGGATGGGAGTTACAGAGTCTCAGTTGGTGTGATATTGCTGCCAGTGCACTGTCCTGGTAGCAATTGGTACCTATTGGTCTTCAATCTGCAGCAATCCCACAATGAAGGGATCTTCGGAGAGGCCTAGCAGGGTGGATAACTGTTTGATCCTCTCTGTATTCACTGTAGCTACACCAAAAGCCCATCAATACCCTTTTGGATCCTTGAAATACCCTCTCCTGAGGTAGTCCATGCCAAGGAGACAAGGGGCCTCTGGGCCAGTCATAATGGGGTGCTTTTGCCATTTGTCCCCTGTTAAGCTCACCTCAGCCTCTATTACAGACAAGTCCTGGCATCCCCCTGTGTCTTGGGGTGACTCTATCATGTGTATCCCCTATCATGCTCTATGCCCAAAAAGTAATATTGTGCCTTTTCTGTGCCTTTAAACTGAGCTGGAGAAAAGAAAAAAAAACCAAACGAACTTTTCAAAACAGTTTCCCAAGGACACAGAGATTACACTCTCTCTGCGTTCTCTGGCTGCAGGAGCAGGAGGGAGCACCCTGCTTGCTTTCTTCAGCCAGCGGTTTCGGTTTTTTTTTCTTCTCTTCCCGGCGTGAGACGGAGAGCTGAACTTTGTTTCCTGGGACTTTGGTTTTTCCCTTCTTCTCTTCTGGACTGTTCAACAACATCAGAACACATCGGGAGAATTTCCTCCCCGAGGCCCGGGGGTGGGCCCTTGCCGACCCAGCTCCGAGGAGGAGAGAGACCACACCTGCAGAAGGACTCTGAAATCTCCCCAGGTTTCTCTCTGTAGCGAGAGATTTCATTTCATTATTTAGCATTATTATCCTTTTCCTGTGTGTTTGTTAAATAAATAGTTCTTATCTCATTCACTTTCCTTCGAGGAAAATTTTTTTTTTTCCCCCGAACCCTGTGGGGGGGAAGGGTGGTTGTAACCTGGTTTTCTCTCAGAGGATATATTGCTAGATTTTGGCCAAACCGGCACACCCTGTCACACCAGAGATCCAGATAGGTTCTGCACTCTTGTGCCTTGATGGCACCAGTGTACACTGTGCACCGGTATCTACTAAAGCTTTATACTTCTGTGGATCTGATGTGCCAGGCTATTGAATCCAGACGGTCCAGTATGCTCAGTCATCCCTTTCTTCCTCCTGGCCAAAGACAGGGACCCTCTATTCCTGTTCCTGGTCAGAGTATTCACTATCTGACCTTTGCAATGCCAGATCAGAAGTCCCCATACCAGGGTTTTAAAGGAAGTGATTGTAGTTCTTTTATATCTGGGAGATCGCTGATTGCCTTCTTGTCTCTCTGCAGCAACTACACTGACAGCCTTCTTGGGTGACCCCTTCTTAACAGCTCTCTTCCCCCTCAGTTCATAGACATGGGCCTCCAGCATAAAGGTGGGTTCATCATCCCACTTCCTCATGTCCTCCCCCTGCTCATGCAGAAAGAACCAGAGTTCATTACGTGGCTTGTGCTTGGGGCTTCCCTTCCCTCTGACCAGGGCAGGAAAGGAGGGATCTCTTGGGCTGCCCCTAAAAGCCGGGGTGCTGGCTTGTAGGGATGTGGAAGTACCCAGAGTTTCTTCTACATTTTGGATCCAGGACGATGCCATCTCTACAGCTGGCATATCCATTTGTGGGTGACAGAATACCAAGCTTCTGGAATGTGATGCAGGGGAGCTTTGAACCACCTTCCTCCACATGGCCAGTGTGCAAAGAACATCCTCTGAATCTTTAGAGACCCTGTAACTTTTTAGATTGCTAATTCTTTCAAGTACTGGATACCTTCGTCTGCAGTGGTCCACTTCCCCGGTGAGTTCACAAGATCTTCCTTAAATGGATATCTTGCCCTCACACTTAAGAGAAGCCGTTTCCAAAGGCTGCAAATTGCTCCTTCCTTTCCAGTTCCTCTTTCAATTTCCCAATATTTAGCAAGGGATCCCAGCTGTTGGGCTTCATGACCTTCTAACTGCTGACTGTCGGCTCCGTTATCCCAGCATCAAAGCATCCAGGCAGAAATCCGCTCACCTGGCTGGCAGCTGTAATCTTTTCACAAGTCTCGAAGTTCTGATGAGGTCAGGGACCAAATAACTTTGGTTTCCTGTTTGATTGACCTCACTCCTTTCAATTTCTTTGTTGAAGGGCCTGCCTCTTGATCTAACCCCTTCTTTCCTACTGTTACTTCCTCTCCTTCTTCTTCTTCCTCCTCTTTTTTTTCCTCCCTGTCTTGGGGGGGTGGCTCATGGTGCTGGGGTTATCCCATAGTCATTTTGTGCTCAGAATTGTCACTGTCGCCCCCCCTCCCCCGCGGCTTGGGGAGTACCGCGATGGGTGAAGGCTTGGCCTGGGATCCAGAGGGGGTTGGGGCCAGGGCTGGCCCTTCCTTCCAGTGGGGGGATCAAGGCAGCAGCCGTATGGTTGGCATGGTGAGTGGATCTGACCTGAAATTCTATTGCCCTGTAGGGGTTTTTTGTTTAGTTTTCTTTTCTTTCAGCATTGCAACCAGGGCTTGCCTGCTTGCTTCCCTGCTTCTCTGCCACTCTGGAGCTCAGAGCCAGCGCATGTGGTGCTGAAACCTGGGACCGGGACTGCCTTCTGCCAGGCCCTTGCCCCTGTGACTGCTCCTGTGTGTTAGGCTCCCAGACTCCAATCCACCGTGGTTTCTACACTGCAAGCCTGCTTGCCTTCTCCCTGTTTCCCAGCCGTTTAGGGGTCCAGAGCCATTATGTGGGGTGCCGCTGGGACTGGGGCTGCCCCCACCAGGCCACTTCTCTGCGCGGTAGCCCAACATCGCGACCAGCCGCTGCCTGTGAGCTGTGCAAAGGAGCAATCTCCTGTCCTCCCCTTCGCCCGAGCTCCCCGCCCCCCCCAGAAGGTTGCCGAGCCAGCATCGGAGCGCCCCTGAGGCCACGGGGGAACCATCGCAGCCCCTCTGCCTTTCCAGGAGCCAACAGTGCCCCTTGAAGCCGCAGGGGAGTCACTGCAGCCTCTCTGCCTCAACACAAGCCAACAGGGCCCCTGCCGGTTGTGGTCGTAACTACACCAAAGGGGAAATTGCTTGATGGGCTGTTATTGGGTTGTCTGGGGATTTTTTGTTGTTGCTGTGGTTGTGGTTGTTTGTCCGTCTTGTTTTATATATATATATATATTCTAGTAAAGAACTGTTATTCCTTTTCCCATATCTTTGCCTGAAAGCCCCGTAATTTCAAAGTTATACTAATAAGGAACGAGGGGGTCATATTTTCCATACCAGGAAGGTTCCTGCCTTCCTTGGCAGACACCTGTCTTTCAAACCAGGACACTCCTTTATTAATTGATGGTACAGGCTTGTAACTCACTTTGTCCATGTTTTTGTTTTCACTACTGGGGCAATTACTGTAGTTGCTGGGGTTTGAGTCCTTGTCTCAGGCATAGTGTCCTCAAACGCAGTTTGGGTTCCTGCCTCAACTACAGTCCTCTGAGAATACTGAACTGTGGCTCCGTAGGCAGAGACCAGGCCCCAGTACAGGGCAAGAAGCTGCTGGTTTTCATTGGGGTAGGAAAGGCACCCTTCTGTTAGTTGATGTGTCAGTTTCTTAGGGTTGTTTACCTGTTCAGGTCTAAAATCCCAGGTAATGGGAGGTGATAACTGCCTTAAAAACCTGCCCAAGTCCTTCCATGCACCCTGCCACCCAGGAACTGGATGCCTCAGGGCAGATTTCAATAGCTCCTCACCTAAAGTTTGTTTTCTCTTACACCAGGATGACAACAGATTCCATAAACTCCATAGTGTACCAACAATATTAGCTAATATTATTAACAGTATTAAACAGCTTACATAAGGATGAGCAAAGACCGTGGGAGCCTGCATTATAAAATCATTCACATCTACCTCCAGCGAGGAGAAGGAGGTATATTGCCTCATCGTCATTGTTTGTGTTAACATGCTCCCAAACTCAGCAAAATAAAGAGATAAACAGTGCAGCTGACAAATGCCGTGTGCTGCACAGGAGCCTGCTGCTTGATAACTACTATTTACCATTTACTATAGTGTGCAATATTTATATCTATATAACTGCCTCTATTTTGCCCCACATTTGGGAGCCAAAAAGAACTGTAGTGAGTTGACCTTGGCTGGATGCCAGGTGCCCACCAAGCTGCTGTATCACTTCCCTTCTCAGCGGGACAGGGGAGAGAAAATAAGATGGAAAACAACTCATAGGTTGAGATAAGGCAGTTTACTAAAGTAAAGGAAAAAAACAAGTGAAAGTTTGTGTGCACATAAGCAAAGGGGAAAAAAGTTAATCTCTACTTCCCATCAGCCAGTGATGTTCGGATGCTTCCCGGGAAGCAGGGCTTCAGCACATGTAGCAGTTGCTCCAGAAGGCAAACATTGTAGAATCATGAATGCCCCCCCTTCCTCCTCTTTCCCTTAGCTTTTATATCTGAGCTGACGTCATATGGTATGGAATATCCCTTTGGTTGATTTGGGTCAGCTGGCCTGGTTGTGTCCCCTCCCAGGACCTTGCCCACTCCCAGCCCCCTTAATGGGGGAAGGAATGTTAGAGGGACAGTGCTGCTCAGCAGTAGCCAAAACACTGGTGTGTTATCAACACCCTTCCAGCTCTCAATGCAAAGCACACCACTGTGAGGGCTGCTAAGGAGAAAAATGAACTCTATCTCAGTCAGACCCAATACAGGAGGGAACATTAAGCCGCAGGAGCTCTCCTTGCCATATTGCCTTTGTCTGGACACCATGTGGCGCTATCTTCGGGAAGTGGTTTTTTTTGTTCCCAGTGGTGAATATCCTTTTGTGGATAAAACACATTCTCTTTTGTATACTTTTGCTATTAATACTGCTGTTGTTATTATGCTTTTAGCAATTTGTTATTTCAACTTATAATCTCTTATTTATTGTCCCTTCTTACCTAAAGGGGTGGGGGAAGGGGAGTGGCTTATTTGGAGTTTAATTTCCCTGCTGGTGTTAAAATCAGTTCATCGAATTGGTGCCCAATGTGAGGCTCAAGAGAGAACTTGAAATAACAATTCTGATCGAAGCATTTCTGTACTGGGTAGAGAACTCCCTGGTTACAATGTCGCTTGATTTGTTCATGTGGGTGTGGTACCTAGCCCAGTGTATATTCCCATATATGCTCCTTGGATAATATTTGTCAAAGTAGGGAGAGGGATCTAGATTGTTCTGTTGATGTACTGTGTGACATCAGTTTATGACATGATAACATCAAGGGTAATGAGGGTGATTTGGGATGTATATTCAGTGTTGTTTTCCTGTCCCAGCCTTGGCTGCTACCTCTGGGAATTGATTAATAATCATACCCAACCTGTAGGAGGAACAGGAGAGGATGATTTTTCCCAGCCTTTCCCCCTCTTCTCCTCCTTCAGGTCTGCAACAACAATTTTTGAGAACTTTTAATTACCTTTGTATATTAAAGAAAGCATGTTCTTGTTGCTAAGTCTGCCAGGTCTCAGTGCTGTCTACACCCTATTTAGAGTCAAGACAGCGATTTCTCTGGAAGTTGTCCAGAGACCTGCCCTGGGGGTGGGTAGTCCTTAGTGGCATGGAATGTGGGAGAAAATGGGCCAACTTTTGAAGGAGTATTCTGTTCCAATGATTTGGAAGTTCATCCCTGAACAAATACAGGACCCTGATAAAGTGGCAGAATATTTGAAAAAAATTGCTGTGGCAGTTCCAGAGAGGTGCAAAGTTATTCAATGTGCTGGGCCCTGGCTACTGCTTATTGCACACTGTTCATTACTGTACAGCACCCTCAGGGGAAGGAGGAGGAAAGCAGACCAACAGGCACTGTGGCCACTCAAACTGCAGCTGAACCAGAGGAATAACCTGTGCCATTAGCTGTTGCCCCTATACAGAAGAAATCCAAGACCAAATCAGTTCACTTAGTGACGGATGAAGAGGAAGCAGGGCCCTCAGAACAGGAGAAAGAGGCAGGGCCAGAGATAATCCCCCAATTCATATACCCAGGTGAGCTGCATGATATGCGGAAAGATTACAGCCACCAGCCAGGTGAGCCCCTATTGACTTGGCTGCTCTGATGCTGGGATGTCACAGCTGATGGTATGGCACTAGATTGTAATGAAACCAAGCAACCGGGATCCCTGTCCTGGAATGCAGGCATTGACCAGGGAATCTGGAAAAGACCATAAACTCTCAGCCTCTAGAGGCGACTCCTGTCAAGTGTGAGGGAAAAATACCCTTGCAAAGTTGACCTTTCAGTGCACCAAGACGGATGAAACACCATGGAGCAAGGCATCTGGTGCCTGAGAGAATTAGCTGCACTGGAGGTAATCTTCTCACAATGTATTGGTTTTGCATGGCCTGGTTTTTGGTAGCAGGGGGGGCTACAGGGGTGGTTTCTGTGAGAAGATGCTAGAAGCTTCCTCAGTGTCTGGCAGAGCTAATCCCTGGTGGCTCCAAAGATGGACGTGCCACTGGCCAAGGCTGGGTCAATTAGAAATGGTGGCAATACCTCTGTGATAACATATTTAATAAGGAATCAAAACAAAAGTTGTTGCACAATTGTAATTTTGCAGCCAGAGAAGAGGAGGAGGTGAGAACATGTGAGAAGAACAACTCTGCAGACACCAAGGTCAGTGAAGGAGGAGGAGGAGGTGTTCCAGGCACCAGAGTCGAGATTCCTCTGCAGCCTGTGGTGAAGAGCATGGTGAAGCATCTGTCCCCCTGCAGCCCATGGAGGTCCATGGGGATGCAGAGATCCACCTGCAGCCCATGGAGGAGCCCCATGCTGGAGCAGATGGATGCCTGAGAGGAGGCTGTGACCCTGTGGGAGACCCATAGAGAGAGGGGCCTTGCTCCCATGCTGGAGCAGTCTGTCCTTGAAAGACTGCACGCCATGGAAGAGTGACCCATGCTGCAGCAGTTTTGGGAGGGCTGTTGCCCATGGGATGGACTCAGTTGCAGCAGTCCGCAGAGAGCTGTTGCTCATGAGATGGACTTACATTGGAGAAGTTGCCTGTGTTTGTATATAGTTATCTGTATGTGCATATGTATACAGTTGAAAGGTATAAAATCTGGGCATGATCTTAATGGTATAGAATAAGGGGTGGGCAATGCCCTAGGTACAGAGACAAGGGGGTAGAGTTTTCAGAGCTCTTTATTTAATACCATTTTACATCATTTTACGACAAGGAGTGGTTCGAGGGGGGGGGCAGTTTCCTGCAGGGTATGCAGAGGAAGTTGAAGTTTTTGCTTTACCCCATTCACGGAAGGGGAGTGGACCCCATGGTGCAGCAGGGGAATGACTCCTCTCCCTGAGCAGCGTGATGCCTGAAGTGGCCACCTAAAAACAGAGACTAGACAAGAATAAGGGAATAAAGGTAGGTATTTATTTGAAGGGCCTTCAAAGGTACTCTCTGGGGAGAAGAAGCCATGGGTGATGAACCGACCAAAATCCCCATTCCCCGCCTCCTTGCACCACTGGAGTAGGAGGTAGAGCTGGGAAGGATGGAGAGGTAGGGGGAAGGTGTTTTTAAGGGCTCATTTTACTTCTCATTATCCTGCTCTCATTTTGTTAATAATAAATTCATTTCATATCTCTAATTCGAGCCTGTTTTGCCCATGATGCCATTTGATGAGTGATCTTTCCCTGTCCTTATCTCAACCCATGAACCCTTTGTTATATTTTCTCTCCTCTGTCCAGCTGCAGAGGGGAGTGAGAGAGCTGCTTTGGTGGGTGCCTGGCATCTGGCTCGGGTCAACCCACTACACACATAATGAGTGATTCCCTAATAATCCAGACAGCTTCCAGTATACACAAAGCATGTGGCGGAAATTTGTACAGCATGCACCAGCACCATATGCCAACTCCTTGGGAGTGATGTCATTGAAGGGGGGAGAACAAAAATTGTACATTATGGTTGGCAAACTCCATATATATGAAGAAACTATCTCTGCCCCTTTATAGGCCTATGTCTCGTCCATGGAAAGACTGACCAAGGATTGCCTGAATTTAAAAGAGGAAATTAAAGAGGGCCATCAGAAACTTAAAGAGCAGACGAAAGAGGAAATTTTCCATGCCCCGCCAGTACAGACCAGAGTCTCTGCTGTTAGGAGCAGGTGCCTGTGAGAGACTGGAGGAGATTGCTGTCTTAAAACATTTTGGGCGCATGTGTGGATGAAGGGGCGGGTTGGGTCTTACCCTGGTGAGGTAATGCCCTGCTCCGCACACCCCACCCCCCCTAGACCCCAGCCCCCACAGTGGCCACCAATCACTGGCACACTGGAGGCAATGCTCCACACACTGCCCTTGGAGCTCCAATCTAGCCCCAGAGTGGCCAGATGACCAGAAGTCCCACCTGGGGGAAGGGCCAAGGAAAGTCAAATGGTACTTAAGTCAAATCATGAGGAGACTATGCCTTGACCCTACCTCCTCTTGGAATTTCTATCAACTGAATGCTGCTGGAACCAGGAGTGGCAGCGATATTTGATCTTTTCTATATTTCTTATCTCTTTCTCTCTTTCTCTTTCTTCTTCTTCTAATTCCCTCTTCTTTAAGTTTGAGTAACTTAAATTCGGATGGACTTGGAGTTTGTTAAGTTGAATGGGCTAAGTTAATGCTTTGTGGAATGTTTCATGTTGATTGAATGTTGCTCTAAACTTTTGCCAACGTTCTCTGATTTTCTGAAGTTTGCCAGTAAATTTTTGTTGTTTTGACCTCTAGAGAATACCTTGTCAGTATTTCTCCTGTGTGTCTAACTCAGAGTACATAAATAAAAATGTAAGCACTTTTAGGGTGCTCATTGAGGCAGTTCTGGGGCCTTACAGTACCTCCTGGCTTGAGAGAGAGGATACACTCCACAAGGTAATCTGTGGTTTTACCTGCATGAACATGGAGAAGACATGAGGAAGTGGGATGGAAAACCCACCTCTGCCCTAGAAGCACAGGTGCATGAGTTGAGAGAAGGAGCAACTACCACAGGAAACTCTTCAAGGATAAATGCCACACCAGTTTCCAGTGGGAAAGTCCCCAGGCATAATAGAAGGGCTAATGTTACTTCTGATCCTCTTGAAGAGACCTCCAGTTCATATTTACAAGAAGTGAGCAATGAGTACCATGACCAGAACTAGAGGTGCCCTGCCTCTGGCCAGGTGGAGGAAAGGGATAATTTAATTTATTGGACTGTGTGAATCTGATGGCCTGGCACATCAGACCCACAAGAGTATAAGGCTTTAGTTGACACCGGCTCACAATGTACCCTGATACTATCAAGATACGTAGGGGAAGAACCCATCTATTTCTGGGGTGATGGAGATCCCAACAGCTGACTATACTGGAAGCTGAAGTGAACCTGACTGGGAATGAGTGGCAAAAACACCCCATTGTGACTGGCCCAGAGGCCCTGTGCATCCTTGGAATAGGTTACCTCAGGAGAGGGTGTTCCACAGACTCAAAAGAGCATCATTGGGCTTTTGGGATAGCTGCTATGGAGACAGAGGAAATTAAACAGCTGAATACCTTGCCTGGTCTCTCAGAGAACCTTTCTGCTGTGGGACTGCTGAGAGTCAAAGAACAACAGGTACCAATTGCTACCACAACAGTGCACCATCGGCAATACTGCACCAACTGGGACTTGGCGGTCCCCATCCATAAGATGATTCATGAACTGGAGAGCCATGGAGTGGTCAGCAAGACTTGCTCACCCTTCAATAGTCCTATATGGCCTGTGTGGAAGTCCAATGGAGAGTGGAGACTGACAGTCGACTATCGTGGCCTGAACAAAGTTGCACCACCACTGAGTGCTGCTGTGCCAGACATGCTGGAACTTCAGTACCAGCTAGAGTCCAAGGCAGAAAAGTGGTGCCACCATCAACATTGCTAATGCATTTTTCTCCATTCCTTTAGCAGCAGAGTGCAGGCCACAGTTTGCTTTCACCTGGAGGGGCATGCAGTACATATGGAACCGACTGCCCTGGGATAGTAACAGCCCCACTATTTGCCATGAACTGATGCAGACTGCACTGGAAAATGCTGAGGCTCCAGAACACTAGCAATACATTGATGACATCATCGTGTGGGGAACACAGCAGGGGAAGTTTTTGAGAAAGAGGAAAAGATAATCCACATCCTCCTGAAAGCTGGTTTTACCATAAAATAAAGTGAGGTTAAGGGACCTGACCAGGAAATTCAGTCTTTAGGAGTAAAATGGCAAGATGGACGTTGTCAGATTCCAATGGATGTGGTTTACAAAATAGCAGCTATGTCGCCACTGACCAGCAAGATGGAAACACAGGGTTTGCTAGTGTCTTGGAGTGAGTTATTATGATAGTGTATTCCATGATCCTCTGCTTTGCACCCCCTCCCAGGAGCCAGGGACTGGATGTGTGCGGGGCTGGGGAAGGGAGAGGCTTCTGCCTCGCTGCCCAGGTTTTCAGCAGCTCTGTACAACATGGTTTTTGCTTGGCTGAAAAGCTTTTCTGACCCAGGCAAAAAAGCTTTTCCTTTCCTTGGTTCAGAGAGGCTGCAGTGTCGAGCCTTGGACTGCCTTGAGGCAAACTGAGCAGCTGCTTTGTCGGAGACCGGGGACTCCACACCAACAAGAGCGGAGCGGTGCCGCTCCAGTCCAAAGCCCCTGCGAGCCGGGCCGAGCTGGGGAGAGAAAACACACCGAGACTTCAGCCCAGCTGCTTCGCTGCCGTGACCATTTCCGCGGAGCCCTGCTGTGTGTGATAGATGAATCCATGAGCTGAATTTTCAGCAGCATAATATTGAACATTTATTAGTAGAACAAAGGCATATCACAGCGTTGGGGCACTTAGCAATACTGCCAGAGGCACCCTCCATTCATTTTACTGGGAACTTAAATATTTTCTTAAACTGTTGCATATTCATTAAGCCCAGAAAGCAATTTACACTTGACTCAACGTTCCCCCCTCTCTGGTCCCTGCCCCCTTCCGCCAGCACGACACCGTCTTCATCCTCTGGATAGCTTCAGAATTGAAGACAGACATCCCCCTCCGGTGCCTCCTGAGTCTCCAACCTAATTTGTAGCTGACAGTTTCCTTGGGAGGTGTGAGTTTTGATGAGATAACAGACTTCCTGGTGAATCAAGGGGGGGGCAGAGGTTAAATGATTTGCTAAGGAGCTGCTTGTTAAAACAATGCATATAGCTTGCTCAACACTTATTGCGCCTACCAAGCAGAAAGGGAAGATGCAAAACTATTGATAAGGGGAAGGAACCGCGACCAAAGATCCTGTTTTCGAACCCTGAAACCAGCTCAAACCAGCCTTGAAGTTTGGACTTGGGCCAGGGACATAAAGAACATGTGCAGGGAAGCAAGGTGAAAAGTTCAGCCCGAGGAAGACTCCTTACTTCATCTTGTGAAAAACGAGGTTCACTCTCCTGTTAGGATTGAAAAGTTTAATAAAGGACAATAAGGGACAAAGATAATAAAGCAAAATTCACAGCGCTGGGTGCTTTGGCACTCAGCCAAGAGCACACCTGCTATCTTGGAGACACCCTTTACATACACCTGGAGCATTACATATTCATAAACAATTATACATATTCATAAACAATTATACATATTTAAAACCCTTTCCAGGAACAGTTCAAAATGGAATGCAGTTCTCCCGTCTCGGCTCACTCGGCTTGGTAGTTCCCGGAATCAGCAGATCGCTGTGAGGATATCTTATCTGTTGCTGATAGTTGGTAGCAGGAGCCCAAATAGTTCATAAGCATAGCTATTTCTAAGTTTATGGTTGAATGAAAAAGTATTAAAAAACCACATCTTCACAACAAAACTACCTTATATAGCATCTGTTTTGTAATAAAGCTATTTTACATATAGCATCCATTTGTGACAAAACTACTGTTTAAAAGGCCACTTTTAGCATCACTTATTTTAACATTTGCAGAAAGCCAATATTATAGCATCTATTTATCACAATTCCCCCTCTTCTATTTTTACAAATCATTTGGCTTGAGCAACAATTCTTGTTTTCTGACTTTCATTATTTGCTCATTTTTTTTACAAATTAATCTTGCTTCTTCAAAGGGATCTCCCATATTATTTTGTTTCCTTAACACCATTACCCTTTGTGCCGTTCCAGATGTAGCTAATTTGGGGTCCACAGGCATTGTGACTACTTGCATACCTTGGACTACGCTGGTGATTAGTCGAATAAAACAGGGGATCAAGCAAGGAAGAAATGTCAAACCAGCTGCAGCGCATAAAAGGAAGAATCCTAGCTTCTTCCACCATTCTATTCCCAATACATTATCCCACCAGCTAGCTTTTAACATTGATTCCCATTTTTGGACCGGTACATGGGCTATTTTTCTGATATCTTTGGCTATATCTAGGATGGCATCCCCGTTGTCATCTATTTTCAAACAACAGTCTGATGTATTAAATTTTCCACAAACACCCCCTTCCTCAGCTAATAAATAGTCTAAAGCCAACCTGTTTTGATACACTGCAGCTCGGGTTTGGCTTTGTTGACTTGATATCAATTCCAGTGCCTGGGCAGTTTTGTTTGTTATTATCTCCACAACTGCTTGGAGTCTTATAATATGATTCAGCATATAAATCGGGGTTCGATATCCCCAACTCCCATCTTGTGCCCAGGTGGCTGGCCCATATGTTTCCAGTATGCGTTCAGGGGGCCATTCTTCATCTCCCCACTTTTGATATCCCCCAATCAATTCCCTTTTATTCCTTTTTAAGTCCTCATAAACAGGTACTCTTAACTGATCTCCATCTGATCCTGGTAAAAGGAAAAATCCTGGCTGTATGATCCCCAGAGTACAACTCCCTTTCCATCGGGGGGGAAGTTTTGGGTATGCTCTTTTCCCACATATCCAAAATAAGCCATCTGGTGCTTTCCAATAATCATTTCTCTGTTCATTTATATTCTCCCAAAATTTTGATATTTCTGGGATCCCAAAATAAGGATTCTTGTCTGTGTCATTGCATTGAAAAAGTTTGGTTTCATTATTATACTTGCAATTTTTCCCTCCTGTTTTTCTCTGGGTCTAATACAGAGTTGGTTTTTTTGGGATCCACCAGGTAGAAGTTCCATTACTAGCTTTATACCTCTTGCAGGGAGTATTTCCTACTTCACTAAGAAAATTCTTTCCAGTGCGCCAGAGACGTTCTTCTCCTATTATTGCTGAACTTAGAATCCACCCTTCTGGTCAGCTTTCCCCTCTTATATTTGTCCGGTTCCATTTAAGGAGTTCAACCAGGCCTAAGCTACTGCCTTTCCATGGCCATTCCTCTGACATTAAGGCCCCTCCACAGACCCAACAGTTGGTTACGTTTAGTTCCTTACTTATTCTTTCTCCCAATTCCACAAACAGATTTTTTCCAAATCTCAAGATATCGATTTCCTTTTTTAATTGCTGTTTAAGTTTTGTATATAAATCTTGGCGTGGGGTTAACACAGAATTAGATTGCTGTGTTACCTTAGCTTTTCCATTTACTACTTGGTTTTTTACCAAATCTTGGACCCTACCTTTAAAGGCAAATGTGAAACAAACCCATCTTTCCCCTTTTGGACATCCATTTTTTCTTAGGTTTTCTGCAATCCAGTATTTTTTCTCATTCTGTGTACAGGTACTTAGTTTGGAAGGGTTATAACAGTGACTGTTAACGTGGGTGTGTGTAATAAAAAAGGAACCTCTGTTTCTTCTCATGTAAAGTTTCCGGTAGCACTTGTGACATGATTTTGCCGGTATCTCGAAAGATGAGAAACAAAAAACAAGAAGGAGGAGTAATAGAGGTCCGGTATGGCTTATACCCCCACCTCCCATGCCTATGGGGTTGCTGCCCACAGCAGGTGTATATGATCTTCTTGGCGGCGAGTTATAGTTGCCAATCTGGTCTTGCCCTCTATTTCCTTGTTACCTCCTTTGCTTTTTTTCCAGGCAAATCAGTTGTTAATTTTCACACTGTTCCTCAGGCACCTCTCACTCAACAGGCACTAGTAATTCTCATCCACAAGGCAAAGGTATAATCTCAGGGAATAAATTTGTTATTTAACACCCCATACAAAGGGGTGTTGTTTGTGTGAATTGCAGTACCAATTTTTACAATTTGTGTATTCACATTTAACCCAGCCAGCATGATAGAGGTTGTGATATCTCGAGATTAGGATACAGTCTATTAAAACATGAAGACTTTTTCAGTTGGATTATTCAATACCACCCAGTCCTCGTTTAAGAGTCAATTTGATATCACCCAGCTTAGATGTTATAGTCCATTCCTTCGGTTCCTCTACTGGTCCTTTTATTCTGCTGGCGTGGATCCACCCTCTTTCCCTGGTTCGGATCGCTGCCTCAGTCGTCAGTAGTACCTGAAAAGGACCTTCTCATTGTGGAGTTAAAGATTGCTCTTTCCACGTTTTTACTAGTACCCATTCCTCTGGATGGATATTATGGATTTTAAATTCTAAAGGTGTGGTTTGAGGGATTATCCCTCTCAACCTCAAATTTTCCAGCATTTTTGCAATTGTGGTGACATATTTTTTGACGCTCATTTCCCCTACTTCATAAGTAGCATTTTCATGTTGGGTGGTCAGGAAGGGTTATCCAAACATCATCTCATAGGGTGACACTCCCAGGTCTGACCTGGGTTGTGTTCGGACTCTCAACAGGGCCAAAGGTAAACATTTGACCCATGACATTTGTGTTTCAATCATTAGTTTTGTTAAAGTCCTTTTTAAAGTCTGGTTATCCTTTCTACCCGGCCTGAACTTTGTGGATGCCATGGGGTATGTAGTTCCCATTTTATTCCCAAGGCTTCAGTTATTTGATGTAAAACTTTTGATGTAAAATGTGTCCCCCTATCTGAATCTATTCTATTAACCATTCCATACCTGGGAATAATCTGTTCTAAAAGGGTTTTACACACCACATTAGCTGTAGCTCTGACAGTGGGAACAACTTCTACCCAATGAGTTAAATGGTCTATTACTACTAATAAAAACTTCCACCTCTGCACTTGGGGAAGTTCAGTAAAGTCCACTTGAATACTCTGAAATGGTCGCAGAGCTAACTTGCGGCCTCCCAGTGTTGTCTTTCTCATTACCCTTTTATCTTTTGGCAAGTTATACATTTATCAGTTACTTGCTTTGCCAATCCGAAGATCCCAATGCATCCATAATTTCTTAAAAAGTGATCGCATAGGGCTTGAGTACCCCAATGAGTTTTCTGATGTATGTCTTCTAATGTTTTTCTAGTAAGTGGTTTATTAAGTAACTGCCTCCCATCAGGGAGTTTCCATTTTCCAGATTGATCTTGCTCTCCCCCTATCTTGCTTAATTCTTTTTCTTCTTCTTTACTAAATTTTGGAATTACTAATTCTTCCTTATTTGGGGTTAAAATTAACCCTTTTGGCCCCATTTTCTGCTGCATCTTTAGCCTCTTGATTTGCCAAGTTATTCCTTCTTATTTCCGCGGTCATTCCCCTTTGGTGTCCTTTAACATGTACTACAGCTATCTCTTCAGGTAATTTTAATGCCTCTAAAACCTCTAAGATGAGTCCCTCATGTACCAGTCCCTTTCCCTTTGAATTAAGTAACCTCCTTTCTTCTTAGATTTTTCTAAAGGTGTGTACTACCCCAAAGGCATACTTTGAATCAGTATATATAGTTCTTTTCTTGTGTGCTAAAAATTCCAGTGCTCTTTTTAGAGCATATAATTCACAAGACTGGGCTGACCAATTTGATGGTAATTTCCTTTTTTCGATGGTCTGCATATTTTTCCCATCAATTAAAGCATATCCTGACATCTTTTTTCTTTGTAAGCATCTAGATGAACCATCAACATATATTTTTTCCCCTTCTGGGAGGGCCTGTTCTGCTAGGTCTTCCCGAATTTTAGTTTGGTATTGTATGATTTCTAAACAATTATGTGTTAAGTCACTCTCTGGTTCCCCATATAAAAATTGAGCTGGGTTCAAGCTTTTATTTACTTCCAGTGTCAAGTCATCACTACCTATCAGAATTGCTTCATATTTTAGCATCCTAGAATCTGTTAACCATTTTTCCACTTTTTGATTTAGCACATTTCGGACTGCATGAGGTGTACACACAATTAGTTTACTGCCAAAAGTAAGTTTACGGCTTTCTTCTACCGGAATAGCCACAGCTGCTATAGCTTGAATACATATTGGCCAGCCATGGCTCACTGGATCCAGCAATTTAGACAAATAAGCCACTGGCCTTTTCACTCCTGCCCTTTCCTGGACCAAAACTCCATGAGCAACTCCATTTTCCATATTCACATACAGATGAAAGGGTTTTTCTAGTGAGGGTAAGCTTAAAGCTGGTACTGAGGCTAATTTTAACTTCAGTTCTTCAAATTTGTTGTCATCCTCTCTGGTCCATTTTATGTTGTTCCCCTCTGTTAATTTTTCATATAGAAATTTTACTGTCTGTGAATACCCTTCAATCCATAGTCTGAAATATCTCAACAATCCAAGCAGTCTTCTAACTTCCTTCTTTGAAGAAGGAGCGGGGAGAGAGATAGAATCCCTGCAATCCTTTCAGGATTAAGTTTTCGGCTACCTTTACTTACCAAGTGACCAAGATATTTTACTTCTGATTCTGTAAACTGTAGTTTCCCCTTTGATACCCTTAATCCTTTTTCCCCAAGAAAATTCAACAGTTTTATAGTAGCCTCCCTAACTTCAACTTCAGCTTCTCCCGATAATAAAAGGTCATCCACATACTAGATAATTTGTATTCCAGGAGGAGTGGGGAAGGTCTGCAACATTCCTTCTAAAGCTTGCCCAAATAGATTTGGACACTCAGTAAATCCCTGTGGCAATTTTGTCCACCTTAATTGCTGTTTTTTCTCAGTACTTGGATCCTCCCATTCAAAAGCAAAAATATTTCTACTATCTTCTGCCAATGGGCAAGCCCAAAAGGCATCTTTAAGATCTACAACACTAAACCACTGATGCTGAGGTGGGACTTTACTTAACAGGGTATAGGGGTTGGGTACCACCGGGTAACGGGTCCGTGTTCTCTTGTTAACTTCCCTTAAGTCTTGTACCAATCTATATGTCCCATCAGATTTTTTTACTGGGAGAATAGGGGTGTTATGAGGAGACATGCAAGGTTTCAATGTCCCATCTTTTATCAACTCTTCTATTACTGGCTTTAGGCCTTCCCTTCCTTCTAAAGATATAGGGTACTGACGCACACGTATGGGGCATTCTTCTCTCTCAGTTGTGACCCTTATGGGGTCAATATTTAATCCTCCCCTATTTCCTTCCCCAGCCCAAACTTCTTTGTTAATTTTTTCCTCATCTTCTTGGCCAAGTTTTAACACTTTAGCTGTCATCTTCCTTTCTTCTGGTATGACCCCTATTCCTAATTGCACCTGCAAATCCCTCCCCAATAAGTTGCAACCTGCCCTAGGAACTAGTAAGACATCTCCCATCCCTATTCTGGTTTCCCCTTCAATCACCACATTTTTAATGACAGGAACTTGAAACCCTTCCCCTTTTGCTCCTGTTACCTTCACAGTGTCATTACTCACATCACACCCTCTTGGAATATTTACTACACAAGTTCTTTCTGCTCCTGTATCAACTATAAATTCAAATACCTCCTCTTGGGGGCCTACTTTTAAAGTTATCAAAGGCTCTAGATGGTATTTATCCCCCAGAAAATAGAGCCCATGACCTCCCTATTCTTCTTCTGGGTGTATCTCTTGAAAAATTTTCAGGTTTCTTTTTAGATGACGGCATTCCTTCTTATAGTGCCCTCTTTTCCCACAATAAAAACAGGTATTTGCCACTTGTTCCTAGGATTTTAACGGTACCGAAATTCTATGTTTTCCCTTTTCTCTATCTCTGAACCCCGGATTTCTGGGTGTGGTATTTGGGGGCATCTGGTTCTCCTGGGAGTTATTTTCCCGCACAGTAGCTACCATAATTTTTGCTTTTATCTTGGCTTTTTCCTCATCTCTTCGTACATAAACCTTTTGAGCTTCCCTTAGTAATTCATTTAATGACTGCTCATGCCAATCATCTATCTTTTCCAGCTTTTTTCTAATATCTGGCCAGGCATGGGTGACAAAGTTAACTCCCAATAGAGCTTGCCCAGCTATGTTCTCAGTGTCAATTCCGGAGTATTGTTTCATATTTTTCCGGAGTCTTTCTAACCAGTCAGTTGGAGTCTCCTCCTTCCCTTGTTGCCCACCAAAAGCCTTGCTGACATTCTGCCCTCGGGGGGCTGCCTCTTTTATTCCTTTGATTATCAGTTTACGATAATCACTCATATGTGCCCGCCCCGCCTCTTCATTGTGGTTCCAGTTAGGAGGTGCTATTGGCATTTTCTGGTCCCCAGGTGGACCCTGTTGATTCTCTCTTTCCCAAATCCTCATTCCAGCAGCTCTAATCATCTGGCATTCTTCTGGGGAAAATATTATATTCATTATAGACTGCATTTCTTCTCAAGTAAAAATATTGGGACCTAAGAATTGGTTTAATTGTTCAGCTGTACCTATGGGATCTTCTAACAATCCTTTAATTTCCTTTTTAAAATTCCTGACTTCTGAAGAAGTCAAAGGAACATTCACAAACCCCGTCCCCCCTTGAACCCCTCTCATCGGCACTTCTCATAATGGGAATAAATTGATCTCTTGATCCCAACCTTTCTGTTCCTCAACCATCATAACTTTAGAAGAGGCCCTTTTTCTTTGTTTTGGAGTAGTGGCAGGAGAGGAATTATCGAACTGTCTTTGAGTCTTAACTGAGTTTCTCCTAGTATTTTGGTATGGTGCTCCTTCGCTGAGAGGGGGACACATTGGAACTACTGAAGCTGGCAGTGAAGCTGGAGCCATCAGCGAGGGAGGGGCAGAAGTCAGCAGCGAGGCCGGAACCGCCAGCGAAGGAGGTGCTGTTGGCGTGCTTAGAGCCGGGATGGAGGCGAAAGCGCCGGGGTCGGTCGGGGCCGCGGCCGGTGTTGGCACAGCCGGCGCGTGCAGGGCAAGGGCAGGGGCAGAGGCGGGGGCACCCGAGCTGGCCGGAGCCATGGCTTGTGTGGGCACAGCTGGTGCGTGCAAGGCAGGGGCGGGGGCCACAGCCAGTGCAGCATTGTATGAAGGTGGTAATACTTCCAGGGGGTCCCAGCCCTTTTCTTTCTTTTCCTCTGCTTGCTCTGTCTCTGGGGTCTCTGATATCTTAAGAACTTTTAATCCTGGTAGTTCTATATCTCCTGTCCAACAAGAGGCATATTCCTTTTCTTCCAAATCGCACGGCTCCTCTGAATTCACAAATGCATTTAAAGCTTGACAAATCCAAGCTTCAGAAGACCCGTACCTAGGCCAGTAGACCTGATCAGGTCTCATTTCTTTTTTTGTCCATTCTATCATACAATACTGAATCATCTTTATTTTA
Source organism: Lycocorax pyrrhopterus obiensis (assembly GCA_014706295.1). Classification (NCBI taxonomy): domain Eukaryota; kingdom Metazoa; phylum Chordata; class Aves; order Passeriformes; family Paradisaeidae; genus Lycocorax; species Lycocorax pyrrhopterus. The sequence continues at coordinate 12,377,271 of JACSVZ010000030.1, forward strand.
TCCTTTTCCTTTGTACAGGGATCGCTATCCCAGTTAGCTAACTTAACTCCCAGAGGACTTCCTTGGGGTATATCTGCTGGCACCTTTTCACTCCTTTTTTCCCTTGAACTCAACTTACTGGTTCCTTGTCCCATTATTTACTAAGTATCTCAAACTGGTACCTGTTCCCCCGTTTTTGCTCTAACCTGCCCCTCTGGCAACTGAAACACCACCCTCCCCTCACAGCACAGAAAACCTTTTTCCTTTTATCATATACTAATATAATGTAATCCACCTCCCTCCAGATATTAAAGTCAGATTTTAAACTAGCAATCTATATTACATATATTTCCATTCACTCTTACTCTTACTCACTTTTATTTCTTTAATATGTCTCATTCATTCTCACTCACAACAAGAAAACACAATGATAAGGTATCTTGATTTTTAAAATCACTTGTTAGTATTCACCCACGGGTATTATTTTCAAATAAAATGGTAAAATTCCAAATGTTGTTGGCCAACCCCAGATTGTCTTGGGTATAGTATCCCACACTTCCCGCCTAGAGTAATTTTTCTAGCCTCTGTGTGTTCCAACCCTCAATCCGGCAACTTTCTGGGATCGGGGATCCTCACTTTCGTCCCGTTTCCTAGTGGATTGTGCCAGGAAACCCCTTTGCTCCCTTTTTCCTGGGGGTCCCACCCCCTTCCCTAAGACCCAGTCCCAGTTACCCCGGGGGAATCTTTCACTCCTTTTATCTTTCGCTTCGTCTCCTCGCTGGCTGCCTTTCTCGCGAAAAGTCGGAACCGCAGCTCTCAGAGACTCTGCACTCACTTCGCAGGTCTGGGGTAACCAGCCCGCGTCTCATTCACACACCAGTCATCCCCCGTATCTGCCCCCCCGGAAATACTTACAACCCCTTTTCTTGTCCGGGTCTTCGTGCACGAGAATTGTGGGGCTAGTTGCCGCGGTTTCTTAGGGAGCCTCTTTTTCCCTTTTTTTGCTTTATTTGTCCCTTTCTTGTCCACGGGCTGTCAACCTGCAACCTCCGATTCACACCAGAAGAAACGGAGCCGGCCGCCGAACTCGGCGGGGCGCGCCTCCCCCACTCGGGATCTCCCAGGGTCTCGGAGGCAAGGTGTTAATCCCGGACGAAGCGCCCAATTGTGAAAAACGAGGTTCACTCTCCTGTTAGGATTGAAAAGTTTAATAAAGGACAAAAAGGGACAAAGATAATAAAGCAAAATTCACAGCGCTGGGTGCTTTGGCACTCAGCCAAGAGCACACCTGCTATCTTGGAGACACCCTTTACATACACCTGGAGTATTACATATTCATAAACAATTATACATATTCATAAACAATTATACATATTTAAAACCCTTTCCAGGAACAGTTCAAAATGGAATGCAGTTCTCCCGTTTTGTCGGTAGTTCCCGGAATCAGCAGATCGCTGTGGGGATAAGCCTTCTGGCGTCGCCTATTCAAACCCTTTTCAGGAACAGTTCAAAATGGAATGCAGTTCTCCCGTCTCAGCTCGCTCGGCTTGGCAGTTCCCGGAATCAGCAGATCGCTGTGGGGATATCTTATCTGTTGCTGATAGGTGGTAGCAGGAGCCCAAATAGTTCATAAGCATAGCTATTTCTAAGTTTTTTGGTTGAATAAAAAAGTATTAAAAAACCACATCTTCACAATAAAACTACCTTATATAGCATCTGTTTTGTAATAAAGCTATTTTACATATAGCATCTATTTGTGACAAAACTACTGTTTAAAAGGCTACTTTTAACATCACTTATTTTAACATTTTCAGAAAGCCAATATTATAGCATCTATTTATCACAATCTGAGGAAGGCTTACTTCATCCAGGAGACCCCTGCCCACAACCACCAGAAGACACCGCGCAAGCGCAATGCAGATGTAGATGACTTTTGGGCTCATTATGATATGAAGCGAGGCTAGGCGGGGCTAGGTAATGAATATGTATAGGCGTACTGGGAAACTTTATGAATACGTAGCTTGTAACTCGATATATACCAAGCTGAATGCCGCTGTCGGCGTGCATGAATTTGGAGGAAATAGCCCCCATGCGTCCCAGCGCTGGAATAAACATACCTACTTTACTACTTATTTCAGTAGTGGAGTCTTTTCCCCATATCATTTTGGCGAGCCAGCAGGAGGAACTCTGTCCAGCTTCAGGATCGGCTGAGGAGCGGACGTCCTAGGCGTGCCCCGGGGCTTTCCTGGAGGAACGTCGCTTCTCGGTTTGCTCACTGCGGGGGCAGACAACAACCTGCTGGGACTGCGGATAAAGGGTATGTTCTGGATTTAGGGTGCCTGTAAGTTGTACACGTGGCCAGGGCTGCTGGTAAGCCGCACAGAGGTGTCTGGCGCACAGCGTGGTACCTGTGTGGATACAGTTAGAGCTTGCAAGCAACCAGCTAAGGGGGGAGTCACCGACCCATAGAGTGGCTGCTAGCGACCCTGAGAGCAGATCGGGTGATTCCGGGTGGGGTTTCCGCCAGAACTTTTTGATGATTGTATTGGGGAGGGCAAATAAGTGGGACCCTGAAGTTATCAAAAGTGTTATGAATATTTTGTCTACTAGAAGCTGGTTTGATTGTTGTTGGGTTGCTTATATGTCTGTGTGGATATTGGTTGCTGTTGGATTGCTTTTATGTGTATGTGGCTGTATATTAGCTCGCCTATTTGTTTGTAGATCGGAGATGTGTATGTTGCTGTGTGTTGTTTGAGTACGTTGTATTGAAGCATTTGTTTGGGGCGGTGCTAGATTATTGAGTTTTTGTGCTAATTGAATTAGAATTGTGGCTAGGCGAGAGGTTAGAAGAACCCCTCCCCCTCAGTGGCTTGGTCTTGATTCTCGGGAATTTGTAAATACGATAGAACATTGGATAGAGAGAAGAGGCGAACGAGTTCCTTTGGAGGGAATATATAGAACCTCCACAGGAAGATTAGTAGCTTTAGATTGGGAACAATCAGCAGCAGAGGATTTAGGTTTTGAAAGAATACATGGAATAACTTGTTTTTGTGGATGCACTAGAATTTTTCATTCAGCGAGAGGGTGGCATGTTGCATGGGTACTAATACAGTGTAAAATTTGTAAGAAGAGGTGGTACTGTTCTTCTGCCAGGTGGCAGAGCTTATGCTCTCAGTGTTATCAGAGGCACTCTAATGAAGTTGATTTTGAGCCTGAGATTTTAAAGTTTGTGTGTGGGAAGTCGCGTTTGGTACCTGACGGTTGGGAGGTTCAGGAAGAAAACTGGGAAAGAACCATGAGAGAGTGTGAAGAAAGGTTTGGGTGGAAGCGAGATAAAACTAGGAGAAGGAGATAGAAACAACAGTGGCTAAGCAGGGAGGGAGGTCGTTGCCCTCCTCTATCCCTCAACAGTTATATGGTAGGAGTATAGCCCCCGACTCTTTCCATTCTTTTGTCCTACCTGCACGGGTGATAGAAGGGATTCCTTGCTTTGTGTGCGGGCATAAGAAGACTCCAGCCCCACACCGGCTGTGGGTTTTAGCACAGTGCAGACCTTGTGGAAATCGGAGATATTACGATTCTACTTATTTGGCAGAGATCCATGCCTGGAGTGCCGGGAAAGTAAGGACCATTTTATTTTAAAACTTTTGTGTGGCAAAGAGCATCGCGTTCCCGAAAATAGTAGTGTGCTAGAAAAGGATTGGGAGGAAGTAGTAAAGGCTTTTGAAGAAGATTTTAAGTGGCAGCGAAGCAGGCCTGGCAGAGAGCATAAGAGACTTTATAAAGAGTGGCTTATACACTATACGGGTAACCCGGAGTGGGTGGCACAGTATTTAAGTGAACTCGAACTCTGAACAGGATGGGAACTGGACAGAATAAGGAAATCTCTAGAGCGAGCCTGCTTGGCTGTGTTTTGGCACATTGGAAAGAGATAATAGGAACTGGAGGCACAGAAAATAAAAGAACTCTTGTAAAATATTGCACCCAATGGTGGCCACTGTATAAATTAGAAGATGGAGCAAAGTGGCCACCTAATGGAACTTTAGATTATAATACCTTGCTACAGTTAATGCTGTTTTTGAGACGGAAAGGCAAATGGGAAGAAGTTTCCTATGCCGACACATTTTTCTCCCTCCGAAATCACCCTGAATGGCAGAAAGATTGTGGAATTAAACCCCCCAGTGATCCTATGGTGTTAGCTCTTGAAAACGAAAATAAAAAAGACTGAGGAAGAATTAAGAGGTGTTGTTCGTCATGCAGTATAGGTCAGAGATGTACAAGGTCAGACAAAGTCTACCAGGCAGGGGCTCAGGGACAAGACGATGATGAACTAACCGATTTGCTTAAGCCTCCCCTTAGGAGACGGGAAGAGAATGCGGACTCAGAAGGAACACCAATGCCAACTCCCTCTCCCCCAGGCAGTCCTGTTTCATCCTGAACCAGGAAGCAGGTATTGATGGCGCCCCCGCGAGAGGCAGTGGCACCTGATGGGAATACAATGTTGATTAGAGTACCTTTCTCTACTGCTGACCTGGACGCGTGGTATAAAGTTGCCAAAAATTACCGAAGTGATCCAGCGGGTACCGCTGAACGCCTCTGACTCATAATAAAACAGCATAACCCAGATTGGGATGATATACAATTACTATTGGGTGGACTAACAGAAACAGACAAGCAGTTAGTTTTGAAAACAGCAAAATATTTGTCAGAGGATTATTACAAAATGCAACAATTAGATGTAAAAGATTACTTCCCACTCCAGGAACCACACTGGAGTCCGAATAGAACAGCCAAATTAGAGAAATTAAGAAGTTATCAAGAATGGATAGCAAAAGGGGTGGAAAGGGCCATTCCCAAAACCCTAAATTGGTCAGCTTTGTGTGCAGTAAAACAGGGTCCTTCCGAGTCACCATCCGAATTCCTGGATCGTCTGAGGGACGCAATGCACCGCAATATATCGCTGGATCCTGAGACTGAGGTAGGGGTACAACAGCTAGTATCCTTGTTTCTAGGACAATCCACAGGAGATATCAGACGTAAATTGCAAAAACTTCAGGGGCCAGAGGGGAGGAACCTGGAAACTCTATTAGATGTAGCTTGGAGGGTATTCGGCAATCGGGAAGAAAGTTACAAGCAAGGGATGAAGAAATTAATAGCAGTAGTAAGGGAAGGAAATTGGGAAAAACCTAGACAGGGACCCCCCAGAAAAGGACCTCCCAGACAGGGCCCACCCCGGCTAGGTCAAGACCAGTGCACAATTTGCAGGAAGTTCGGTCATTGGAAGAATCAGTGCCCAGAAAGAAGACAAGAAGACCGCCAGAACAGAGGAGACCGAGAAAGAGGGAGGGTGGTTGCACACGTGAAAGAAGATTGAAGAGGACCGGGGGATTCTACCGCAGCAGATCCACTGGTTATAATGAAGCTAGAGGAAAAGGAAAAAGAAATAGAATTTTTGGTTGATATGGGGGCAGCATATTTGGTTTTAAATAAAGCTTTAATGCCTGTGGGGGATCACTACATTGTGGCACAAGGAGCAACTGGTCAATCTGAAAAAGCATATTTTTGCAAACCATTGAAATATAAATTTGGGAAACAATGGGGTATTCACAAGTTTTTATATTTACCCAATTCTCCAAAAGCCCTTTTAGGAAGAGATCTATTGGAACAATTACAAGCAACCATTACATTTAGGAATGGGGAAATTATTCTGGAGGCAAATGACCAAGAGTATGTGGAAATACTGAGCCTAATATTAACAACCACAGGCTCTGCAGAGGAAATTAGAGAAGAAATTAGAGAAGAGTCAAGTGTTCCCAGGAGTCTGGGCCACAGATGTACCTGGGAGAGCCAAAAATGCAACCCCAACACAGATCAAACTCAAAGAGGGAAAACAATCAGTTAGAATTAAACAATACCCCCTCAAAAGAGAAAACAAAGAAGGAATTAGCCCAGTAATTGAAAAATTCTTACAGTTAGGACTGTTAAAAGAGTGCCAGTCTGATTTTAACACTCCTATCCTGCCTGTCCATAAACCTGATGGGTCATACCGGGTGGTACAGGATTTACGGGCTATTAACAAGATAACTGAAGATCTTTATCCTGTGGTAGCGAATCCTTACACTCTGTTAACATGCTTAACACCAGAGCTAACTTGGTTTACCATTTTAGATTTAAAGGATGCCTTCTTTTGCCTCCCTCTCCATGAAGTTAGCCAGAAAATTTTTGCATTCGAATGGCAAAGCCCTAAGAGTGGGCACAAAACTCAGCTCACATGGACGGTGTTGCCTCAAGGATTTAAGAACAGTCCCACTCTGTTTGGAGAACAACTTGCAGAAGACCTAGAGTCCTGGGAAGCCCCACCAGGAGAAGGGAAGCTATTGGAGTACGTAGATGACCTTTTAATAGCTACCCGGACAGAGGAAGCTTGCGTAGCCTGGACGGTAAGCCTCTTAAACTTTCTGGGACTCCAAGGGTACACGGTATCTAAGAAAAAGGCTCAGGTGGTGAAACAGAAAGTGATCTACCTGGGCTATGAAGTTAGTGCCAGGCAACGAACTTTGGGGCAAGATCACAAAGAAGCGATATGCCAGCCCTCTAAACCCCAGGCAGTGAAAGAGTTATGGACTTTTCTGGGGATGACAGGATGGTGCAGATTATGGATCTACAATTACGGGCTGCTCGTGAAACTGCTATACAAGCTCATTACAAAGGAAAGCAGAGATCTCCAGTGGACGAAGGAGGCCATGCGGGCCTTCAATCAGTTAAAGAATGCCCTCATGTCAGCTCCAGCTCTAGGACTTCCAGACGTGAGTAAACCATTCTTTCTATTTTCCCATGAGAAACAAGGGATTGTGTTGCATTGCTCGGTTTAGTTTAGAAAGCCGCAGCTTTCTTGGAAAGCGCTGCAGGGCTGCTTAGGACAGAGTGGCCGTTCCGCTCTTCCGTAGTCCTTCCGGATGGCCCTGCATACCTGCTCCCGCTAGCTGTCGGCCCCGCAACACGGTAACAGTAAAGGAGGCGAGAAAGGTCTCTCCATGTGGGCCTCAGAGGACTTTTATTGTTACATGTTGTCCAGCCGGTTCCCAGGGGCAGAGAGACCTCGTGGTCAGGGAGCAGGGGGGTTTTCACAGGGCCCGGGGTGGTACATGGGCGGAGTTGGGGTACAGGAACCAATAGGGAGAACCGGAGGGAATGGCCAAGGCTAGAGGCAGGGGAAAGGGAGGGGAACAATGTGAAAGGCATACATTTAATAAGTGAATCAGTGGGAAATACAACACCACAGGATTGCCCTAGGATTACTAGCACAGGACCTGGGCCCATACCGATGGGCAGTTGCTTATTTCTCTAAGCAGCTGGATGCAGCAGCCAAAGGATGGCTTGGGTGCCTCAGAGCCATTGCGGCAGTCGTGCTAAACATCCAAGAAGCACGCAAATTCACCTTGGGTCAGAAAATGACTGTGCTGGTGTCCCACATGGTGTCCGCAGTGCTGGAAGTGAAAGGCGGGCATTGGCTCTCCCCACAAAGGTTCCTGAAATATCAAGCCATCATGGTGGAACAAGATGATGTAGTAATAGTGGTAACTAACATTGTCAACCCAGCTTCCTTTCTCAGTGGAAATCAAGGGGAACCAGTACACCACAATTGCCTGGAGACTATTGAAGCCACCTACTCCAGCCCCCTGGACCTGAAGGATACCCCTTTAGATGACACAGAAACCTGGTTTACTGATGGGAGCAGTTACGCCATCAGTGGAAAATGACATGCTGGGTATGCAGTTACCACCTGCAAAGAAGCAATAGAATCCGGACCCCTGCCAACAAACACCTCTGCACAAAAGGCTGAAATAATCGCCCTAACCTGTTGTATAATGTATTTAAACCCTGTTGGTATGCACTAGCCAAACTCTCACTCAAGACCAGGATCCATACCAGGATCCAATTATTAATTAAGACCACCTCAACCTAAAGTACTCATTAACCTCCTACAAACAGCTGTGGCTGCAGGGCGGGCACAAGCCCTATAAATCAAGCCCTGGGAGGAGCTGGTTGTTCCTGGTTGCTGTGTGCTGCATGTTGCTGGAGCCCTGCTCTGAGAAATTATAATCCAAGACTCAGAAGACTGCGAGCTCCGGCACAAGTGGTGACCCCGACGTGATGCCAACACGCAGCGTGAGAAGCACTGTGGCAAAACACCCAGAGGGGTCTTCCCAGATCTATACCCGGGTGAGAACTGCCGCAGTGGGACTTTAGTGGTCCATACCCAGAGAGGTGTGGACTGCAGGCCACAGCAGGGGAAAAGTCACAAGACGTCTCCCTCGGAGCTCGGGAGGCCAAGAAAAGGCTCCCAGAAAAAGAGCTCCCGACTATCACCAGAAAGAGCTCCCGACTATCACCAGAAGAGGTGAAGACCAGAGGCTGGAGGGAAAAGAGTCTGTCAACAAAGAACAGGCCATATTTAAAGCCCTCCAGCATATCCTCTCAAAAATTTTTAAAAAAGAATTAAATAAAAAACACCCGCAGAGGTGAGCAACCAGGGACTGAGAAAAACTAATTTAAAGGTCTTGAAAAGAAATGGAGTCAAAAAATATTAATTTGTTATTTATTAAAAAAGATTTAAAAATATATTAAATATAGTTTGGCTAGTTGTAGTGGGTTTTTAAGCTAAATTATATACATTACTCTTTTGATGTTTTTTTTCTTCTGTGAGATAAGCATTAGAAGAAACAAGCAAAGCAGGCACACTACTTGACAGAATATAAGAGATTTATTAACAGACTTAGATAGAAAGGCTACAACAGAACAAACTTTTAGAACTCTTTTTTTCTCTCACTTTTTTTTCTTTTAATTAGTATTACAATTCTAGGAAGGGAAAAAGGGGTTTCTCTTTTTCCTTGCCTGGTTTTGCACACTGTCACTATTTTGCAGGTTTGCTTAGAATTAACAATCTCTGCTAGGGTGTAACACATCTCTTTTCTATGAGCCCTCTCCCAGCTCTTTCAACTGCAAGACACAGGCTTTCACATGGGGTTACTACTTGTTTAAGAATGAATCATTTTTTTTTTTTTGGCTTGAACATAAGGGTTTTTTTTTTTGCTACCAGGCTGTATAAGTTTTTTTTTTTCTGTTTTATACACATAGCTTAGCATTGGTATTTTTTAACTTTTTACAAGCTACTCAAGAAAAAAAATGCTTATTTCTCCACATACTTTAACATGGATTAAAGAGACAAACAGTTTGCAATATTACAGTTTATACCACGGCGAGGAAAGGAGATTTTTAAGCTCCGCGCGGGACCACGCAGCGCCGCCCTTGTAGCTTCGCCTCACGTGACCCCGTTTTTCTTTCTCTTTGGTTTTGAAAGCCGCTATGTTGTAAGGTGTTATCAGGCTCTAAGGTGGAGAGAGAGCCTCCCCTTGCTCTTTCTGCGCTGCCGGGTGCACTATGTAGGAAAAGGGTGTCTTCTTCTGTTCGTTGCGAAGTCTGCTGGCTGCACCGAAGGCTCCGCCGGCTCCCCCTTTCTCAGAATACTGCGTCAGATGACTTCAGCCCTGTGGCTAGCTATCGCCACTCGCGGCTTAAAGGAATCGCTTTTTTTTTTTTTACAGTTTAGAGTCCGTGCTGCAGCGTTAAGAGAAGGGGCAAGAGGCAGAAAGGCAAGAGGCAGGGGCGCCCGTCCCCAGCCCCGCAGGCCGGGCAACGGGGCCCACCCCTCCCCCTCTCCCTCTCCCGTCCTGCACTCAGCCGGAACAGGGGAGAAAACTTCTCTAAAATCCCGCCTTCCACGGGGTTTTTATATGTAGAATTGAGAGAAGCGTGATTGGTCTGAAGAACTGCCTGTCAGTTCAAGTCAAACCACGACACTAGTGCAAAACAAAAAGGGGGAATTGTTGTATAATGTATTTAAACCCTGTTGGTATGCACTAGCCAAACTCTCACTCAAGACCAGGATCCACGCCAGGATCCAATTATTAATTAAGACCACCTCAACCTAAAGTACTCATTAACCTCCTACAAACAGCTGTGGCTGCAGGGTGGGCACAAGCCCTATAAATCAAGCCCTGGGAGGAGCCAAAGGTGGAGGTGGTTGTTCTTGGTTGCTGTGTGCTGTGTGTTGCTGGAGCTCTGCTCTGAGAAATTATAATCCAAGACTCAGAAGACTGCGAGCTCCGGCACACTAACCCGTGCCTTAGAGATAGCAAAAGGAAAGAAAATAAACATTTATACAGACTCAAGGTATGCATTTGGGGTTGTACACGCACATGGGGCCATTTGGAAAGAAAGAGGACTGTTAAATTCGCAAGGCAGAAACATCAAACATGAACAAGAAATAATGTGACTGCTGGAAGCAGTCCAGCTACCTGAGAAGGTAGCAATCATGCACATTATGGCACATCAAAAGGTGAGCTCAGAATTGGAAGAAGGAAATGAACTGGTGGACAGAGAGGCAAAAGAAGCAGCAAAAGGTGAGGTAACAACTGGAGCCTTGATCCCAGATGGACAACTTTCCCTAGAAGGTAAGCCAACATATAACAAAAAGGACAAGAAATTGATTAAAGATGAAGGGGGAACATTTAACCAAGAGGGAAGGGCTATCACCACAGAAGGAAAATTGGTTATTCCCTCCCATTTGCTATGGTCACTAGTAAGAGAGGAGCACCAGAAAACGCATTGGGGAACAAATGCCATATATAATTACTTAACTGGGAAAATTATCACTAGAAATTTATATGAAACCATTGTGCAGGTAACCCGACAGTGTAACCTTTGCCTCCAGACTAATCCCAAAAATACCCCCAAACCAAAAATGGGTTAAATTGGAAGGGGCCATGGGCCTGGGCAGCAGTGGCAAATTGATTTTACGGAACTTCCACAAAAAGGGGGGTATTGATATTTGCTAGCGCTGACAGATACTTTTTCAGGATGGCCGGAAGCTTTTCCTACCAGAACTGCTAAAGCTCGGGAAGTAACCAAAGCGTTACTACAAGAAATAATACCGCGCTTCGGAGTTCCAGCCACAATATCTTTAGACAGGGGACCACATTTTATTTCAAGGGTGGTACAGCAAATTAGCCGTCATTTAGGCATAGATTGGGAACTCCACACTCCGTACCACCCCCAGTCGAGTGGTCAAGTAGAGAAAATGAATCATTTGATTAAACAGCAAATTGTGAGACTAGGGCAAGAAGCTAACCTACCCTGTCCCCAATCTCTTCCACTTGCATTGTTACGAATTCGAACCAAGCCCAGAATTAAAGAAAAGCTAAGTCCCTTTGAAATACTTTATGGGAGACCATATGGGGTACAGAAAGGAATATCTACCCAAACTGGGGAGGAGACGTTAACCACCTATATGATTGCTTTAGACAAACAGCTTAGAGAAATTGAAAAACATGTGGCTGGAACCCGAAGTCGAGGTTTAGATGGTCCTGTACATGACATTTAGCCTGGAGATTATGTATATGTTAAGTCTCTTACAGAAAAAACTCTGGAACCACAGTGGGAAGTACCATTCCAGGTGCTCCTCACCACTTACACCGCGATTAAGATCAGAGAACAGAATGCCTGGATTCACCATACTCGGGTAAAGAAGGCTCCAGAGGCCCCTTGGAAAGTGACCCCTGGTGATGATGAACTGAAATTGAAGTTTACCTGAACAAAATGAAAATGTTATGGTGGCATGCAAGTATAACCCAGAAAATTGTTTTTTTCACAGTCATAATTGTAGCCTTAAGTTGGGAAGTTATTCATAGGAAAGAAGACATATGGTCCCAAGGCTTTATGCGGTTTACTGGACTCATGGGGAAATATTCTGATTTAAAGGATTTAAACCTACTGACTGTGGTCATGCACGGAAACCAAGTATATACAAAGCAAGAATGGGAAAGACAAAAACTTGGCAACTTCAGGGAACTGTAGGAGAAGAAATCAAAATAGGATGCCGAATGATTAACAGAACTACTCATAAAAAAGCAACCCAAATTAGTGTTTCAACTACTCCTACAGACAAATGTGATGAAATCTGTAATCATTCAAGTGAATTAGGTTGTTGGTATAATTTTACATTAGTACAGACGGTTGAAGTAGTTTGTCTTTGGACCCATGATAGTAATGGGCTCTCATTCAAATTCCAGAAAAATACCATGGCTAGGCCTGTCACAACCTACGCCAGCACTCGAATCCAAACCCAAGTCACACCACTTAAGCCTGAACCAAAGATTTATGAGATTGGCCCTTATGTAGTGAGGAACACAGGCCAGCAATTATTGCTGTTTAATCCAGAGTGGTCTCTTAAGCATGTAGAATTACTAATGCAAATTAATATTTCTGAGATCCAACCAGCCTGCTCCCCTTTAATACAAACATCCTTTGAAGGGTGGACAGCATGGCTACAAAAGCAAACACCCCTCAAAGGCAGAATGCGGAGAGACCTGACTGGCATTCTAGGAACAGGACTGGGAGTCCTAAATGGAATTGATTCAGAGATACTGATGAATAAATTGTCCATGGCAACCAGTGACCTGACCAAATTAAAACAGCCCCTACAATCCTCCCTATTAGGAAACGGCCAATGGCAAGTCTCAAAAATACTCCCAGACTTCGCAAAGACCAGCGACCAGGACCACAGACTGATATTAAACGCACTTGGTGTAGCTCAAGACAATGTATCATTAGCCCTTAGCTGCATACAAGCCCAATTACGGATGCAGTCAACAGCTTCCTTAATTATAAGAGAAGGAAATGAAGGTGTTTTCCCTACTGAAATCCGAGAAGCTGTTTGGAATAATGCTACTAAGTTAGAAAGAAAGTTCCAATCCTGGTGGACCTTGGTAAATTTCACTTATGACCCAATTACTAGCATAGCGACTGTCTTTGTGCTTACTATATGTAATGCCACAGTTTACATAATTCATCCTATTGTGGCATTGGGACTAAACTATGAAGGAACAGTTCTTTACCCCTCTGAACATAGAGTATGGGCTCAGATGGTAGAAGAAAAATGGCAAACGGTAAATTTAGAATCTTGCATCACACGGGAACAACAAGGATTTATTTGTGAAAGTAATACACTTGATGCCAAAGACATATGTCTTGATGTGGAACAAGGCATTTGTCACTTCGAGGTTCACCCAGACACTACACCGAAAACTGTACTTGTATATATTGGTCTAGGTTGTGTGTGCTTAAGAACTATGTGCACTTTTATGATGATAGATGACAGTAATATAAATGTAGCTGCCAGGAATCACTCTAATTTTTGTATTTGTAATTTTACCAAGATTGTTGGGTGTGACTTTTCGTATTTAGCACCGGTTGTATCTCATCAATTGACAAGGTCTAACTACACCATATACCATAAATTGCTACCCACACCTATTGGGATGGACCTTACATTAATAAAGCAATTAGTGAAGCATCAAGACCTAATTGAGATTTTAGAAGAAATCCGAAAGAACAGGAGAAAGACCTTAGTCACCATCCATCATGACACACAAGAAATAAGCAGAATCTTGCAAAGAGTAAAACAAGATGCAAGTCATAACTGGTGGGACGCGCTTTTCGGGTGGTCACCTACCGCCACTGGCATTCTGAATACATTATGTTACCCCATAATTGTTTTATTAATTTTAGTGAGTGCTTGCCTTGTGTTGTCTATTATGTTGCTTGTTTGGAACTATAGAGTGCTAAAGAAGTTATCAGTTTTAACTACCTTGTCAAATGCACATGGAAAAGCATTAAGGGATGCTTATCGTAAAAGCTTATTAGAAAAAGAATTTGTGTATTAGTAAAAGAATTTACTAACTCGATAGAAAAGGGGGGACTGAATGGGGGGGCAGAGGTTAAATGATTTGCTAAGGAGCTGCTTGTTAAAACAATGCATATAGCTTGCTCAACACTTATTGCGCCTACCAAGCAGAAAGGGAAGATGCAAGACTATTGATAAGGGGAAGGAACCGTGACCAAAGATCCTGTTTTCGAACCCTGAAACCAGCTCAAACCAGCCTTGAAGTTTGGACTTGGGCCAGGGACATAAAGAACATGTGCAGGGAAGCAAGGTGAAAAGTTCAGCCCGAGGAAGACTCCTTACTTCATCTGAGGAAGACTCTTACTTCATCCCGGAGACCCCTGCCCACGACTACCAGAAGACACTGCGCAAGCACAACACATATGTAAATGACTTTTGGGCTCATTATGATATGAAGCGAGGCTAGGTGGGGCTAGGCAATGAATATGTATAGGCGTATTGGGAAACTTAATGAATACATAGCTTGTAACTCGATATATACCAAGCCGAATGCTGCTGTCGGCATGCATGAATTTGGAGTGTCAGGAAAATTAATCCACAAGCACCAGAGGTTTATGTCCAAAAAGGAGACAGAGGAGTTCTGTTACTTTATTCAAATAAAGGGAGAGGCCATGGGGCATTTCCCCCGGGGTCGCTCAAATTTTTGGAGGGCGCAGCCTCCTATTTATCCTAATTTCCCAACCGCATTTCCCTCTCTCTTTCCCCATTGGCTGAGGTACTTGAGAGGTACAGACTTCCCAAAATGCCTAATACCTAAGACTCCCTTCTAATGTATAACCCTCCCCCCTTTATTTTAATTCTTATGGAATTTATGGTTCTTCCCATTGTTTCTTTCATCTCTCAGTATCCAATTTTATTTATCAGCAGACCTACAGTTTAGTTGTAAAGACAAATCTCTTTCATTCCATTCATCAATCAGTGGAATCCTTCCCATTGTTTCTTTTATCTCTCAGTACTAGTTTTATCTTCCAGCAGGCCCACAGCTTGTTTGTAAAGACAAGTCCCTCATTCCTTTCAGGAGGAATGATCCCCCATGCGTCCCAGCGCTGGAATAAACATACCTACTTTACTACTTATTTCAGTAGTGGAGTCTTTTCCGTGTATCACTACCTTCTATGGGTGCCTCCCAGGTTTACTCCCCGAAGATCCCATTGTACTTACTGGTGAGATTTTCAGTGGTCCTTCCCTGTGGACTCTCCACGGACCCCCCTGGTCCGCCACTCATCTGTCTCCTGGACAGTCTCAGGAACCCAACCAATCGCCCAGCGCAGGCTGCCACCAAGGGGAGCTGATCACCGAAACTGGATGAGGCGTGGCCTTCAGCTCTGCTCGCTGCCCACCGCCCCCGGACGGTGGAAATATCCCGGACAGGAGGGTTTAGAATTGAGAAGCAGGTGAAACCTAAGTGGTATGTAACAAAAGGTTAACCACAAGTAATACTGTAACAAGATGTGCAGGTAAAGCAAGCAAGATAGCAGAGCAAGCGAGATAACGTGCCATCAAAAGCAACATAGCAAGTTTTAATGGAACTTGCAAACTGCAAAATTAGCTAAAAACAAGTTAGACTGAAAAACAAGAAGCACCAGGCATGCATTGTAGACAGAGGTAAAAAGTTCAAACGTGAGGAAGACTACAGAAGTCTTCATCAAAAGACCCCCAGAAGACTGACGACCACCAAAGAAGGAACTGATGCATGCGTGAAAGCAATAAAATGATGACACAGCTTTATGCAAATATGAGTATGCTAATGATATGTTGTAATTGTGACGTTGCACAGAAGGACTTTTAAAATGTAACTGAAGGCTAAAGAAGATTGAGTGAATTTTTGGCGGAGAGATCTCCCAGCACTGAATAAACAAATACCTGCTCTATAGCCAAGTCGACTATAGAGTTTTATTTTCTTACCTAGTTTTGGGCATCACAGGGAAGGGTTTAACCCAGCCTCCTGTTTAACTGGTCCCAAGGAAGGAGACCTAAAGGAAACTCGTGGCTGTATCCAGGTAACAGATCTCCAGACCCGAGCTAGGGAAGATTTACAGGATACCCCTTTGCCTAATGGGGGAAAGGTGTTTATTGATGGATCTTCAAGAGCAATGGGAGGAAAACTAATTACTGGATATGCTATAGCAAAAGGAAGGGAATTGCAAGAAGAGGGGAAGCTACCATGCACATGGTCAGCACAGACCACAGAACCGTATGCCTTAATAAAAGCATGCAAAGTGTATCAAGGAAAGGTGGTGAATATATTTACAGATTCAACGTATCAATGTGGGGGGTGGTACATGCGTTTGGGAAACCGGGAGGAAAGAGGTTTGTTAACCTGCAGGGGAAAAACATTCACTCATGAGAGCTCAATTACTCTCCTGTTGGAGGTGGTGAATTTACCAAAAGAGGTAGAAATAATACATGTTAGGGGACATCAGGCAGGGTACTCAGAAGAAACAATAGGTAATCAAGTGGCTAATGGAGAGGTTCAGAAAGCAGCACTTCTGCCAGAGGTCTCTGGGATCCTCCCTTTGCTCTCTGTGGCTCAGCTGTCGCTGGGGGGGGGGGGGAAGGGGGAGTAGTGATGGTGGTGCTGTCTTTTCCACCAGAGGAGCTGGAGATAATTGAAAGTGGTGGAGCAGAAGAAAGAGGAGAGAATTGATTTACAAAGGACAGTAAACAATGGATGCCAGGAGCTTTGACCCTGCAAATATTGAAACAACTCCCCGGGGCCAGTCCTTGTGGCTCTCGAGGATTGGCAGAAGCCTTCCTCAAGACGTACTGCCTTGGGTCTTTTTGTTTTAGCAAAATGAGCTATTGAGGGGTGCCTGGATAAAGTTCATAGTCAGACTACAAAGGAGATTGCAAGGCAGGAGAGCGACCCTGGGCTATATGTCCTTTCCAAGGATGTCGGGTGTATTTTGCTGAGATGCCCCAGGCAAGAGGACATCTTCTGATAGGGGTATGCCAGCTGGCAGAGTGGCCAGAAGCATTTCTGGTCACTTCGGCAACTATTGCATCAGTAATTAAAGTATTTTTAGAACAAATAATTCCAGAATATGGGATTGTGGAGGCAGTGTACTTGGACGGGGGAACTCATTTTACAGGGGGATCCTTCAGGGGATTATGGCTGCTTTGAGAATTCAGTGGGGCCTCCATACCCTCTGGCACCCTCAAAGTTCAGGTCAAGTAGAAAGGATGAATGGAGAAATAAAGAAACACCTTTTAAAGCTGATGACAGAAACTAAGATGCCAGGGTTTCTCGGTTTAGAGACAAGTTTAGGAGAAAAACACTCAGGAATGAGTGTTTCCTCAAAAAAAAAGGGTTCCAACAACCCCTTTCTGCCAATAAGGAAATGAATACTAGTGGATGAAACTGAAAAAAAACCCAAATGTAGGAAACAGAAGAGTAAAAACTTCTGCAGTTAGTGGTGAATTTGATTTGCAGCCCTGAAAGAAACTTTGTCTGGCATAATTGACAGTGATTTATGGTTCTTAAGCAGAAGGATTACAAACCTGTGTTTTTATAGTGATAAGTAAAAGCATGTATAAGGTTTTATGGTGAAGGGTTTTAAGTATAAAAATGTGACTTTATAGTTTAAGTTAAAAATTTAGATGGTATAATAAAAGTATAAGTGTGTACGTGACCTGACAACTTATTGGTCAAAAGCCACCTGCATTGCAGGCAACAGGTTCTACAAGGATAGGTCATTAAATCAAAACAAAAGTTTCATTTTAACTGTCTATTAGATTAGAAAGTTATAAATTGTCATGTAACGCTGAATCTTGTGACTTTCACCATTTTTACAATGTGTTGTTAAAATCTCACGCCTCGAGACTGATGTCTTGTTTGTTATTTTAGCAATAAATCGTTTAAATCGCATAGTCCCATCTCTCTTATTAAGAAGTAAGACAGGAGAAAAAGTCTTACGGAGTCTTTACCCAACCGTTTATTGACAGTGCCCACACAGCACAGGGAAAGAAAGGTGAATAAATGCTCGATATTGGATTAGCCAAGCTAGCAGCTGGGTGGTCATTTTTCTTTAATTATGGGGCAAAGCGCAACCATATCTAAAAGACTTCATAAAGGCTCCTTATTGCACATTACCAGGGAGCAAGGATTTAAAGTAATACCTCAGAAACTTATATCTTTGCACATCTGGATTTGACAAAACTGCCCCTGGTACCCCTCTGACGGTTCTTATGAACTTACTCATTGGCAAAAAGTCAGGGAATGCTTACAAACTCGTCAGGTTACTGTGGCAGGGCATATCACTCCTCTCCCACCACAGATGGCCGGTGCAGATAGAAGAGAGAACCCAGGTGGGCAAGGCCCAGCGGGTATTGTCTCCCGGCACCAAAAGGTCTGCTAGCTTAACAGATGTGGGAAGAGATAAACATAGGTGACCAAAAGGCCTGTTTTTACGCTATAAAAGTACTACAGTTTATCACAGAGGCAGAAGTCTCTTACACACTCCTCTGGAATGTGCGAGGAGATTTCTTCCCTTAAGTCCAGACGCGGGCTTTTGAGGTCACTTTCCTGGGAATTGAGAGAGAGGGTTTTTCGATGTATACTCCATCAAGATTGGATGGTAAGAAACATTGAATCCTAAGTTATACTATTTCTTATCTAGCTGTAATTTTAATGGTACCTTTAACTCCACGTGTATAATACTAGTATTGCCCTTTTGTCTTATCCCTGTGTAGTAATAGTCTGTTTTAAGTCTTATGTCTGTTAATTGTGTGTCTATTAATAAATAATCCATTTTATAATAGACCAAATCAGCCATTATTAAAGAACTTGAGAATGAGAGTGGGTTTTTGGGGTGCTGGACACCTCAATAATGCGACTGCCTGCTGCCAGAGGCCTGGGCAAAGGCAAGAGCTGTTTTAAACCTACATCATCTATTCATAACAGTTACTCACCATGACGTTCACCCCGATGATATTGTGACTTGGCTTGTCATCTTTTCTGCCTTACAACAATTTAAGGAAGTAGATCATGTCCCCTCGGACGCACCACTATCCTCTCCTTCTGAGGTGGATGATCTGGAACCCCAAGATTCGTTTGATCCGGGGCCAGTCAATCCCGATCAAGAACCAGATTTATACCCTCCTCTGACCCCAGTACACATTATGGCGGTGACTGGTCCTAGCGCAGAAGAAATTTTACAGACAGCACGCTGAAAGGCAGCCGCAACCATATCACCCACCCGTCCTCCTTATGCTACATCTCACTCTTCTGATGATTATGAGGACATGTCACCCACTGAACCCGAGCCAGAAAGGTTCATACATAGCTGCCGCAGAAGGGCTTTACAGAAGGGAGATATTGAATTTTTACAAGCTATGCCTGTAACATATTGCAATCAAAATCCACATCATGAACAGTTGTCCTATGAAATGGTTAAAGAACTAAGGAAATCGGTGAAGGGAAATGGCTTGCATTCCTCCTTTACTGTGAATTTAAGAGATGCTATTGCTGAATCACATACCATGTTACCGGTGGACTGGAAATCTCTTTTCAGAACAGTTTTAACAGGAAGGCAGTAATCGGTGTGGTGGACGGTTTGCAGATTTGGCTCAAACTCAGGCATTGAATAGTGGTAATCAAAATCTGCTACTTAATATTACGGCACCCCAGCTCTCAGGGACTGGCATGTATGCTACCGTGCTTGCCCAGCTGCAATTACAACTCCAGGCATGGGACCAAAGCACAACTATCACTTTGTGTGCTCTAAGGAAAGTACCTGATACAAAAAACCTAAAGCTGGGATTTGCGGCCATTCGTCAAGGTGTTCAGGAACCCTCTATCTTTATCAACTGACTGCAATCAGCAGTCAGACGGCAAATTGAAATGCAAGCAGCAGCTGATGCTGTTCTAAAATCCCTCGCTTATGAGAATGCTAATAATGACTGTAAAAAAGCCTTCGATCTGATACACAACGGGCACCGATGTTGAACTTGCTGATTACATCAAAGCATGTGCTAATATCGGCTCAGAACAATATAAACCAGAACTAATTGCTACCACAATCGCCCAGCAATTGCAAGCAGCTAAAGCAACTGTTAAGTGCTTTGCATGCGGAGACGAGGGACATGTTAGAAAGCAGTGCCCAAAGGGACAGAAAACTAGCAAAAAGCCAAATAAACCCTCTCCTCGCTGCAAAAAAGGCTTTCATTGGAGTAACCAATGCCACTCTAAGTACAACAAGGATGGCAACCCACTCCAAAAGCAGGGAAACTCGAACAGGGGCACACAGGCTGGTGCCCCTCAACCCAACGGGGCCCAATTCAGCCAACCCCCAATGCAAACTCAGGTTTGGCAAGGGGTACCCCAGGCTCCACCAGCCTGGACGTGGCCATCAGTTCTACCACAGTCTTAAAAGACACTTCTGTTCATCTACTACCCACTGCTGGTTTTGGTCCACTACCATTTCAAACTCATGCTTTATTATTGGGTCATTTTTCTGCCACTCAAACTGGACTGTTTATTTAACCAAGAATTATTGATGCAGATAATAGAGGGGAAATCAAAATTATGGCTTGGACTCCTAACCCCCGTTGCACTGTGCCTCAAGGGAGTTGCTTGGAACAACTCATACCATTGCCAGCAATTCATCGACCAGTGCCAATATTGCAGCAGCAACAAAAGAATGGGAGCTTTGGAAGCACAGGTGTTCCTCAGATCTTTTGGTCCAAAGTAATTGGAACACAACAGCCATTACTCACCTGCCAAATAGACTCTAAGTCTTTTACAGGACTGGTTGATACTGGAGCCAATGTATCCATCATAGTGCAAAAGGAGTGCCCTCTTGACTGGCCCTTGGCACCCTCTACGGCGATTGTCGTTAGAGTCGGCGGACATCAGATACTGTGGCAATCAGCCAAAGAACTACACATCATTGGACAAGAAGGCAAGACCTTGCCACCATATGTACTCCTGATCCCGGGTACTTTGTGGGGGTGAGATCTACTGATTCAATGGGGCTTGATCATTTCAACACATTTTTGATATGGGACACTGATGAAATGCTGCTCCTGAAACTTACCTGGCTTACAGATAAGCCTGTCTGGGTGGACCAGTGGTCCTTGAGAGGCGAGCGGCTTCACCAAGCCCGAATCCTTGTACAAGAACTACAACTGGGTCACATAGTCCCTTCCACCAGCCCATGGAATAGACCTATTTTCATTATTCCTAAGAAATCAGGAAAGTGGAGACTTGTACAGGATCTCAGGGCAGTCAATGCAGTCGTGTCACCTATGGGGTCATTACAACCAGGAATACCTAACCCCACGATGATTCCCAAACATTGGGAATTGGCAATAATTGATTTAAAAGACTGTTTTTTCACAATGCCTTTACATCCTGAAGATGCACCTAAACATGCCTTTTTTTTGCCATCTGTCAATCATTAAACCTCCATGGAATGATACCACTGGGTTGTCCTACCCCAGGGTATAAAAACAGTCCAACTATTTGTCAATTTATCGTTCATTCAGCAATACAGCCAATACGGCAAATGTATACATCTGTTTTGCTGTATCACTATATGGATGATATTTTAATTGTTTCTGACAACTCCTCATTATTGAGTGATTGTCTTGCAGCTTTAAAAATAACATTCACCAGCAGAGGTCTGTGCATAGTCACAGAAAAAATTCAAACAGAACCTCCTTGGAAATACTTGGGCTTTAAACTACTCAAAACAACAGTCACCCCACAGCCGGTAACTTTAAAAAACAACATACGCAAGTCAAATGACTTGCAAAAGTTATTGGGCACCATTAATTGGATTCGCCCTTTGCTGGGAATTGCAACAGAAGAATTATCCCCATTATTTCAATTGTTAAAAGGGGACCCAGACCTCTCTTCCCCTAGGCAATTGACAAAAACTGCCCAAAAGGCTTTAGAGACTGTAAGTGATAAAACCAACAAGTCCTTTGCCACACATTGAAACCCAGATTTGCCTTTGCAACTGTTCCTGATTTTGCAATCTTTCCAACTCTATGCTCTTATTGGCCAATGTGATATGCAAGAACGTTGTCTCTGGTTATTAAAATGGATTTTCTTGCCACACACCTTTTCAAAAACTATAACCACTCAACTCGAAATGATTATTCGACTGCTGTCAATGGGATGACTCCAATGTCAGAGCCTGACAGGATATGATCCAGCAATGATACATCTCCCTATTACTGCAGCAGAATTAGAGAATCTTTTCAGGGATTCATTGTCATTTCAAATTGCTCTTGCAGACTATAATTGGACAATTTATTCATTCAATGCCTCGACATGTATTGTTGCAGTCCTTCAAAGAACTTCCCTTGCCACCATGACGTTTACAGTCAAAGACACCTATCCCTGATGCAAAAACTGTTTTCACTGATGGATCAGGGAAAACACACAAAGCTGTGACCCTGTGAAAAATGATACAGGACAATGGGAACACTCAATAACTTTCCAACCTGGATCTACCCAGCTAGTCAAACTGGCAGCTGTGGTAGAAGCATTCCGTCTTTTTTCACAGGAACCTATTAACATTGTTTCTGACTCTCTTTATGTTACAGGAATCATTGAGAGAATAGAGCATTCATTCCTGAAAGAAGTCTCTAACAAAGATCTTTTTGTGTTATTAACCACTCTGTACATCTTTTTACGTCACAGGTCTCATGAATACTACATTCTGCACCTTAGGTCACACACCACTCTGCCCGAACCTATAGTGGAAGGTAATGCGAGAGCAGAGGCTCTCGCCATGACAGTCACTATACCACAAAAGTTAGGGCAGGCAAAACTTTCTCATTGTTTCTATCATCAAAATTCCTGAGCACTGGCAAGACAATTTGGCTTAACCTTGCCACAAGCTCGAGATATAGGGAATACTTGTTCACAATGCCAGCAAATTTTTTCCTTGCCACAAACATTAGGTACAAACCCAAGAGGGTTAAAACCTAATGATATTGGGCAAACAGATGTTACCTACATATCGAGTTTTGGGATTTTAAAATATGTGCATGTTTCTATCAATACTTTTTCGGGTTTCATAGTAGCAACAGCTCACAAAGGTGAGAAATCAAGAGATGCCACCCGACATTGGCTATGTGCCTTTGCTACTATGGGCATCCCTCAACAGATAAAAACAGATAACGGATCTGCATATAGATCTCGAAAAACATAAGATTTTCTCCACACTTGGGGGATCAAACATGTTACGGGCACTGCCCATTCTCCAACAGGCCAAGCCATAGTGGAAAGGACACATTACACATTGAAAAACATGCTACAGAAACAAGAAAGGGGGAATCCAATAGGTATGCTCCTTCAAGAGCAGCTTAACAAAGCAACCTATGTTTTAAATTTTTTGAATCTTTCCACTAGGGATGACCTAACGGCACACCAAAGGCACCTGGGTCAGACAACTAACGGAGAAGGAGTTCACCCAGAAGTTACATACAAGGATGTACACAGTGGTCAGTGGAAAGGTCCAGTTCTACTGTTAGCTTGGGGGAGAGGTTATGGATGTGTTTCTTTGCCCACAGGACCATATTGGCTTCCAGCAAGATACATCAAACCCAGCCAAGGATGACAACAATGAGTCTTGTCATCTTTCTTCTGCTATACTGCCATCAAGTGGTGGAAGGAAGAATCTACTGGGCACACATCCTTGAGCCACAGCTGTTTTGGCCTCTGACCTGGTGGGATCCAGAGCCTCCCCTCAGCAACAATGGAAAGGAATGGGTGGAAGGAACTTGGCTTCCTCCCCTGGATCAGGATATTGTAGATACATATAGTATTAATACTACTTTTGTTACTGATTTACCACCTATATGCTTAACATGGAATCAAACAAGCACTTCTTTACCTTGTGCTAACTTTTCTATGCAATTGCATTTAATATAGGTACACTCAGAGAATGCAAGAAAATTGACTGCTGTTACATTGCCGGCCATTCTGTCTACCTCCAACAAATCTGTGGATGCCACTCCACCTCATTTTCCCAAATGTTGTTTTACACCCATCTCCAATATATGGCGTTTGGAATGGACGTCATATTTAGGACAACAGCCATAACAACAATTCATACAGTATGGGCGAATAATTGACTGGGGACCACATAGTATCCTTAGAGAAAAGGGGACAAATAAAACCATCTTTCCCTTCTGTGCCGGTTTGGCCAAAATCTAGCAATATATCCTCTGAGAGGAAACCAGGTTACAACCACCCTTCCCCCACAGGGTTCGGGGAAAAAAAAAAGATATTTTCCTCGAAGGAAAGTGAATGAGATAAGAACTATTTATTTAACAAACACACAGGAAAAGGATAATAATGCTAAATAATGAAATGAAATCTCTCGCTATAGAGAGAAACCTGGGAAGATTTCAGAGTCCTTCTGTAGGTGTGGTCTCTCTCCTCCTCGGAGCTGGGTCACCCCCGGGCCTCGGGGAAAAATTCTCCCGATGTGTTCTGATGTTGTTGAACAGTCCAGAAGAGAAGAAGGGAAAAAACCAAAGTCCCAGGAAACAAAGTTCAGCTTTCCGTCTCACACCGGGAAGAGAAGAAAAAAAAACCGAAACCGCTGGCTGAAGCAAGCAAGCAGGGTGCTCCCTCCTGCTCCTGCAGCCAGAGAACGCAGAGGAGTGTATCTCTGTGTCCTTGGGAAACTGTTTTGAAAAGTTCGTTTGGTTTTTTTTTCTTTTCTCCAGCTCAGTTTAAAGGCACAGAAAAGGCACAATATTACTTTTTGGGCATAGAGCATGATAGGGATACACATGATAGAGTCACCCCAAGACACCTTCCAAAAGGCAAACCGCAGTATTGTTTCGCATGATGGTGGAATGGCCAGACGATTGATTCAATATTATCTAGGTAGTAATCAATCACATCTTCATAAGCATTTGTGGAAAATGCTGTTACCTGCCTTTGGTAATACCATATACCAGGTGAACTTGAACAAGAATGCTACCCCAGCAAATTTGACAGTGCTAAAGAGACAATCACTAAGGACTTGTACTTCACACCTGTATGTTTTTGCTTTAGCTAATGATTTTTCAATTGATTATAGAAATGGCTTGTATTTTCTGTCTGCTAATTCTTTTGTTTTTAAATAATGTGTAACCAATGAAGATATTAATAATTTTTCTGTTCTTCTTCCATTTAAGAGAAGACCAGAAATTTGGGTACCTGTAAATCTGACTCGGACTTGGGAAGGACAAGACAGTCTTTCATAATTGGCTAAACTATTCCGGGAGGAAATCCAGAAGAGTAAGAAACGAGTTTGCAAATTTCTGGGTTGGTTGATCTTTGCCATCATTTCTGCTGTAATAGTTTTAACCACAGCCTCTGCAGCTGTTGCAGCTTTGACTAATTCCATTCAAACTGCCCACACTGTGGGACAAGCTCTAACCAATATTATGAAAGAGTTAAAAACACAAGAGCAAATTGACAAGGAAATAATGACCAGATTAGATGCCTTGGAAAGTGCTCTTTTGTGGATTGGCGAAAGAGTTGAGGCTCAAAAAGCCCTGTATATCTTTACATTGAGATTGGCAACACGTACATACCTCTCTATGTGTCATTCCTCTTCTGTGAAATGAAACAGAACAAAATTGGGCAACAATCAAAACCCACCTCCAAGGAGCCTTTGATAAAACCTTAAGACATGATATCTACTTAAAGAGTCCATAAATCTTTTTCTCCCATCTTACTTCTTAATAAGAGAGATGGGACTATCTTAATCATAAACAGTTTATTGCTTAAAATAACAAACAAGACATCAGTCTTGAGGTGTGAGATTAGCAACAGGTCGTTAATAATGGCGGATAGTCACAAGATTTAGAGTTACATGGCAATTTATAACTTTCTAATCCAATAGACAGTTAAAACAAAACTTTGTTTTGACTTGATGTCCTATCACTTGTAGAACCTTTTCCCTGCAATGCAGGTGTCTCGACCAATAACTTGTCAGGTCACGTACATACCTATACTTCTGTTATAACATCTAAATTCTTAACTTAAACTATAAAGTTACATTATTATACTTAAAACCCTTCACCATAACACCCCATACATACTTTTACTTATCACTATAAAAACATAGGTTTGTAATCCTCTTGCTTAAGGACCATAAATCACTGTCAATTATGCCAGACCAGTTTCTTCCAGGGCTGCAAATCAAACCCACCATTAACTGCAGAAGTTTTTACTCCTGCTTCCTACATCTCCCCCTACTTTCTGAACCAAATAAATCCCATTAATAGATTTGTCAATCATTCATTGCACACACTGGAACAAACAAGGTACCATTATGAGAAATATTACTACGACCGCTAAGATGTACAAGCCTGTTGTAAGACCCTTCTTCAACCATGATGATAAACCCCATCCACTAAACAAATCATCCAGCCAAGTTCCATCATCAATTCTTATTTTTGACGCACCCTGTTTAAGTTGTTGTATGCTCTTATGAATAGATTCAGAGTGGTCAGACAGATTCATGCAGCACATCCCTTCAGCCCTTACATCCATGTCCATGGGCCAGCAAAAGAAAATCAATCGCTGCTCTATTTTGTAAAGACGCATGCCTCACATCTTTGACATCTGCTAAAAGGCCACTCAATGCAAGGGACGTAGCATTACTTTGTTTACTCAGCCAACATCCCAATCGATCTAACTGCTTTAGCGCAACTGCTGAGGCAACTGGTGGCATAAGAACAGATGCTGCAAGCCTTTTTCCATAACCCCATGGGGTAAAATCATCTTTACACTCTGGCCCATATTGATGCGGAAAAGATCTTTTTTGTCTGTGTCTCACGTTAGTAATTGTTTTCATATTAGGAGTAAACAATGTAAGCTTTCCTAAAGTACACGGACCGCCCTTGATGCATGAAGGGATTGCAGGCTATGCTCTGTCTCCACATACAAAAACCATTCCTTTTGGTAATTGCAAAGGAACAGAACTAGATGCAGATGGAACTATAAAAGTACTATTACACCAAAAGGTGTGGTTTTTATACACAGGATGATGTGGAGAGACATCTCTCATCACTGGCTGATTGTTTTCTGTGGAGTGGAATTCAACACAAAATTTTACTTTTACAGAACCAAGGAGTTCTAATTCTCGGGGTTCATCAGAGGCTTCAGGAAGATAGGGAGTCCACCATTCCCATGTATTTACCGGGGTGTAGTACTTCCAAACTTTTGATCCTGCAAATGTACCTCATATGGCCCTATCAATTTTTTCTGGTATAGGCCAATTTTTTACTGGAACATTGACTAAACAAGTTGAAAATGGATTTTCTGGAGTTGTGGTAGACAAGCATAGAGTATCCACACCTGAAGCATTAGCTAAGGTCACCTAAACATTGGTCTTAGGTTGATCAACTGGCAAAGCTACACTACTAAAAGCAAACAAGACAAACAAATCAAAACTCAAACTTAACATCTGATTAAACTTCATGTTTCTTTTAAAGCGATCTTTTTGTAAAAGATTCCCATCTTAAATTTTAATCTTTAAATGAATTTCTAAGAATGTTTCTTCTTTACATTTTGTTTAAACATTGCTTAATGATGAGGCACAAAGGTACTTCATGCCTTCTTTTAAATAAGAAGGTGAGGATTATTTGCCAAAAGATCTTCACAATATTTTCTTTTCCCACCCTTATATTGACATAAAACCTAAAGTTTACAGTTCTAACAACAAGAACAAAAGACTTCAGACAAGAGTTATAGTCTCTGTATAGTTCATGTCTGTACTTTCTTCTCTGCTGGTGTGGTTGTCAAAGTCTCTCTGCACGTGGTATGGCTTCACGTTCTTCGCAGGAAACCACCTAGGTCCTGTACCTGTAGAAACACAAGCAAATCCTTTGCCCCAGGTTATTAAAGGAAATGGACCTTCGATTTGACCTGTTTCTGGATTTCTAATTAAAACTAAAGGATTCTCTTTTAATTCTGCATGTATGCTGTTAGAAAAATGTCTAAATATTGGAGGATCAGGCTCTGCAGAAGAACTATTCAAAAAGTTGTAGACATATAAGGCTTTACTCAATCGCATCTGTAGTGTTGCTTGTGCTACATAAATGCCACTCTCTTGGGATCATAGAGAGAGAAGGAAGTCCAGATTGGAAGGGTGTCATATCTTCAATCTGTATCAGCTCGTGGCATTGCTCTAGGATTGCTTACAGCAAGAGCATTAAGTGCTTTTGTAAGTCTTTTATCCATCATTTCAGCTTGAGTAGAAAACCTTTTGTCCATCATTTCAGCTTGAGTGTTAATAGCTCTTTCAAGCCTTTCTCCTAATGTATCAGCTTGAAGAATGGCCACATGCTGTGCAGTACCAATCTTACTGCAAGCTTCAAGCATATCCGTAATACTTGGTTGTATCCCTGGCAGAGCTCTAATAGTTCGCTGACACTCCTCATTTGCATTTACATAAGCAAGGTTCTGTAATAAAATTGGATGAGCCACGTCATCATCACATTGCCTCTCCAAAGCCTGGGTCAGCCGATCAATAAAGGAAGCAAAAGTCTCAGTAGAACCCTGCTTTATTTGTGTATAGGCACCTTGTGGAGTACCCACAGGTTTTACTTGTAAAAGTGCCTTTTTGACTGCCTCTTTGATGTCACCAAGGACTGCTCTCACCAGGTCTGCTTGATCTTCTGGCCTGTCATGAGGTGGGTCCCCTGCCAGATGTGCAAGCGTCAGAGCTGCATGGGCACCTCCTGCATAATTCTCTATCAATTTTCCAAGAAGTCTACGCCACTTTAAATCCCACAGTATGTACTGTGAATCAGTCAAAAGCATTGAAGCAATATTTTTACAGTCAAAAGCTGTTAAATCCAAATGAGCGAAGGTCGCTTTTAACAGCTGCTTAAAATAGGGAGACACGAGACCGCTCTCTTTTAATGCCCTTCTTAAATCTTTCACGTCATCATATGAGACAGCTTCTCATCTCGGGTTTGCTCCGGCTCTCTCATACCTCACCAGCAATGCTAACAACGATTTACGAGCTGGAATGAGATCGTCCTCTTTAGATATTTCATGATTTATAGCATTCCAGTTTACTAAAACAGGCTTTTTTTCTAGATTTATTTCTTTCTGCTTATCAGCAGAAGAAAGCCTATTCAGATCTTGAAGGTTTAAAGCAAATTCATCCTCTGATGTTAAACACTCATCCTGAATTTGCATATCTGCTTTGCTACTAACGGCTCTCAGATTTGTTTTTGCAGCCTCCATTTTTACTTTTGTCATTTCCTGAGTTGTCATTTCCGGAGATGTCACTTCCTGAGATGTAATTTCCGGGGATGTCACTTCCAGAACCTCCCTCCCTCCTGCACTGTCCTTCACTTCTGGGGGCTCCCCCCTCCTTTCTTCTCCACCCCCCCTTTTGGGTGCAATATCATAAACAGCCGGAGGGGGCGACTGTGATGGAACCAATGGAACCTGTTGCGCAGTTAGAATTCCAGAGCCGCCATCACTCACCAAGTGATGAAGGAGTTTGATTACGACTCTACAAGCAGGGAGTAATACAGCTGCCGTTTTATCCCTTTTAGTCGTGTAATATATGTTGCAAAGTAATTCGTGCTAAAAATTAAGACTGTAGCATTTTTACCAAAGCCGAGAGAAAAAAATACAAATACCAAGGACATGAAGCTGTCTCCAAAAGAGTGTATTTCAAGGGATTTTTCGTCTGGCAAGACTCCAGCGATATGCATTCAATATGCATATACGATAAGATAATATTCGTCGCCAAAGAAGCTTATTCCAAAATCATAAAGAGAAGATATTCATCTACTTGTTCCAGGAACTTTCGTCAGACGCAGCAGCAAGTCAAGAAAAACTACATTAACATGCTAAAAAGATAAGATTAACAGAGCCCAAAAATGTATAAAAAGGTACCCCAGAAAACAGCATTTGTGAACTAGAGGGATTCGGAGCGGACAGAGCCCGAATTCAGTTCACCCGGTGTCGATCGCCCGGCTCGGCGCTGCTTTGCTTGTGGCTTTTTCAAAATTTATACTTTGATTATTTAATAAATTCTCTTTAATTATTAAATTGGCTGATTCGTTCTTGACAGTAGCAAGATCATAAAGCTTAGTTGCAATTTCGTCCGACACAGATTTATTGAGGAGAAGGTTAAAGTCCACCTCTGGACAGTTTCAAAAAACCCAGAGCAATAAATCTTTGATCTCTCGGCTGGAAAGAGGCTCAGAGTGTAACTTTAGCAAAGCCTCTAATTTAGAAAACACATCTCTCTGCTCTTTGGAGATATTTTCACCCATGTACTGCCCTTCGGTGCCTACCTTCACTCACTTTGAAGGTAGTTTCTTGTCGCTGTTGCCGGCCGGAGAGTAAGAAAGACTCAGAGACAGGAATGCAGTCAAGAGAATGGAATGGAATTATTTAATTAACAAAGGACGGGTTTTTATGTGTTTAGTTCCTTTAGTGTTTACCTAAATGGCAAGAGGTTATTGGACCTCTAGCTGATTACCTACCATAGTGATTGGTCAATTCTCACATCGTTCATTTCTCTAGTCGAAATCATAACAATTCTAATTATATTTGCAGGTCCAAGATAGCAGACTCGGTTTACAGAAACCTTATCATGTTTTGCATAGTTTAGCATGAGAAAGAGCTCTCATGAACTGCTGCTAAGAGCTGAAGGCTTCTCTGCTAAAGCTTTTTAGCATCCATAGTTTCTTCCACCGGCGTGCTAGGGGTTAAGTCGTCCAGCAACCACCTGTCAGGCTTCTTTCAACCTCAGCTACCGCCGGATCACCTTTCACTTCGAGGTACGATTAAATCAGGCTAACATCCACCAAGGGTCTCTTCCAGTGTGACTTTTCTTCATAAATCTGCCTCACCACGGCACCACTTAAAGAGTCCGTAAATCTTTTTTTCCCGTCTTACTTCTTAATAAGAGAGATGGGACTATCTTAATCATAAACAGTTTATTGCTTAAAATAACAAACAAGACATCAGTCTTGAGGTGTGAGATTAGCAACAGGTCGTTAATAATGGCGGATAGTCACAAGATTTAGAGTTACATGACAATTTATAACTTTCTAATCCAATAGATAATTAAAACAAAACTTTGTTTTGACTTGATGTCCTATCACTTGTAGAACCTTTTCCCTGCAATGCAGGTGTCTCTTGACCAATAACTTGTCAGGTCACGTACATACCTATACTTCTGTTATAACATCTAAATTCTTAACTTAAACTATAAAGTTACATTATTATACTTAAAACCCTTCACCATAACACCCCATACATACTTTTACTTATCACTATAAAAACGTAGGTTTGTAATCCTCTTGCTTAAGGACCATAAATCACTGTCAATTATGCCAGACCAAGTTTCTTCCAGGGCTGCAAATCAAACCCATCATTAACTGCAGAAGTTTTTACTCCTCTGTTTCCTACATCTACTCACTTCACACTCAATTAAAAGATCAACTCAGAGATTTGCAAACTCTGGAGGAAAAAAGGTGCTGACAGACAAAAAATGATCTTACTTGGCTAAATGCAAAAAAATTGGTTTTCAAGAATAAATTTACGAGTTTGGGTTTTTATTGGATTAGGTTGCCTGGCAGTGATATGTTTTTAAATTTTCTGTCTTGCCCTTTTCAATATAATCAGAGCCATTAAAGGCACACAAAAACAAGTTATGGTTGCACTTGCTTTGTCCATGACCCCAAGAATTAGAGAAGGGGGAAATGTTGGGGTAACAAATGTTGCCTTGAGACATGTTAGCAGGAAAGAGTTAAACAAAGACCAGCGCCAGCAGCAGCAGCAGCAGCATCTCTCTGGACAGCGTGTACCTGAGACAGAACTGGATGAACAAGTTACTACTTCTACTGCAACATAAGAACAGTACGCTCCTTATGCTCTATTGGCCATGGCTTTGGAGAGAACAATAGGTGTCAAGAGGCCAGATTTATTGTAGAACTGTGATTAAGCTTGCAAGCCTCTAGCTAAAAGTAGCCCTTAGGTGTAGAGATATATATACTGAACACCTGCGAATAAAATTTTAGATTCGCCCGCATTTCTGCTGGTGTGTCTCATCTCTTCATGTATCACAGTCAAGGTCTCTAAAACCCCAGAGATTTGGACTTCTCAGCAGGAGGAAAAGGATGGGAGACCTCGGTTATCAGTAGCCATGGATCATCTACAAGGACCTCTAGTGATTAGTGGGCTAATATGAACTGTCATTGTCTATTTTATGCTGTTGTTCCTCTGTATTTACTTGCCACACCTGGTGCAGGGGCCAGATGTGGAAAGTTGGGAGGCGGTGTTTCAAATGTTCACCATGCCAGACAGATAAAAAAGTTAAGTCAATGATAAATAATGCAGCAGCTTGGAAAAAAACAGACCACTGCTTCTTCTAGCATGATCCACCTTTATTACACACACTCCAGTATTTATATGTTTCTACCATGGGAAAGTTTTAAGAAAGTTTTGGGAACGTGCAGAGGGCAAGACAAAACAGCTACACTGCCAAACACCTGGCAGGGCAGACTTTTCTGCCCTTTATCAGCCACTCACAAAAACATGCCATCTCCCAGCGTTCTGGGAGATAAAGGAAAAACATTCACACCTGGTGCTTATAGCTGTGGTCATTTCCCTGGTATGCATCTTCCCAGAGAACAGAAGGCCTTTATCAAAGTTAAGATAAACAAGTAACAAGTTGCTCTCTACACCGGGCTCTCGTTAAAGGCAGGATGGCCGCCACAGGCCTCTGCAACTAAGGTTTGTGAAGACAAATTGAGAAATAAGAAGAGAAGGGATTGATAGGAAAGATGTGTGCTAATGTCTTTACAAACAATTCTATAAGTGAGGGTATGGGTGTTAAAGTCTTTGAAATGGGTCTTGATGTGTCTACCAACTTCAAGCCACAGGTTTGTTACAGAGCCCAGACAGTTTGACTCCTGAAACAGACAAATGGGTCCGCGCAAGCCTGAATTTCTGAACTTTGGGGGGAAAATGACAGGTTCAAGGGGGGAATATGTGGTAGGCGGTTCGGAAAGGCGGGGGGAGGGGCAGAGGTTAAATGATTTGCCAAGGAGCTGCTTGTTAGAACAATGCATATAGCTTGCTCAACACTTATTGTGCCTACCAATGATACAAAGGGCTTAGATTTAGGAGTTAATTGCTGTGGGTACTGCTAGTATTGCAAAACTTTGCAGGTGCTTGCTAAACAATGTACTGCTTGCTGAACATTTGGTATGCTGGCCAGGCAAAGGGGAACAATGTATGGGAGGATAAGCATAGGATGCCAGAACATTGATAAGAAAAAGAAACCATGACCAGAATTCCTGCTTTTGGACCTTGGAACTGGCTCGAACCAGCTTCGGGGTTTGGACTTGGACCAGGACCTCAAAAAGCATGCGCAAGGAAGCAAGGTGAAAAGTTCAAGCCTGAGGTAGAGTGCTTACTTCACCCCAGAGTGATGCCTTATCAGGCTTCTTAGACACAGAGACTAGACAGAGTAAAGGAACAAAAGTAGGTATTTATTTGAAGGGCCTTCAAGGTACACCCTGGGGAGCCAGAGGCTATTGCCAAGATGGACCCCAAGATGGACGACAGGTCACGAGTTTTCTACACTTTTATAGGTTTGGTTCATTTGCATATCAGGGTCAATTTTCTAATTAAAACCCCAGTTAAATGATGTAATTTCTCTTAGCTACCCCCCCCTTCAGAGACTCCTTGGTTTACACCCCTTGGGCTCAGGATGGTCCAGGTGTCCTTGAAGAGCAGTCCGGAGAGGCTTTGTTATGTCTAACTAGCATGAGAGAGCAGAAAGTAACAGGCTACAAGAAGCTTCAAAGTTGCACACTAAGCAGTACAGAGTTTAAAAAATATAAAAGTTAAAACCTAAGGCACCATTTCCCCCTTTTAGAGGCTTGACAAGGCCTCTACCTTGTCGAGACTCTATTTTAAATATTTTCTAATAATGTATATTTATCAGCAGTATATATCTATAAACAAAAATTATAATTACAATCATTATAAACAATCTTTAATTTAGGGTCAGTTTGGTAACTATGAAACAAGGGTGTGGAAAAGACAATCAGCTTTGAATGCTATCTAATGTAAGATCTAAGTTTTTAAATTGTAAATAAATTTTGTTGGTTTTTTTACTTCAGTTTACATGTCAATTGTTAACTTTGTATCTAAATGAATGTCTTTGGATACACTTTGAACTAGAATTATATGCAAGTTTTGGTTCTAAACCCGAGTCAGGGTTACCAACTGTGTAGATAATAAACACAGGAGAAAAAATAATTTAAACTACATGAGCTTCGTTTGTATCAGTCTCTGTTTTCTCAGCTGTTTCAGGAGCAGAAGCCTTCTTAACTCTGGAGTAGTGAATCCAGGGTCCTTTGCCAGCAACTTTGACTGCGGTGAGGGTGGTCAACAAAATCTGGAATGGTCTTCTCTACTTAGCCTGTAGAGGATCACTGTCTCACTACTTAACACAGACCCAGTCTCCAGGCTGGAAGGGATGTGCAGGGGTGTCCAGTCTTATGGGTCTGGATAACACGATGTAATTCTGGAGCTTCTGCAAAGTAGAACTTAAAGCCATTAGATATTTCTGTAAATCAAGTTTTCCCCTCATGTGAATTTCACCTGGAACATGTGGGATTTGATATGGCCTGCCATACAATATTTTATAGGGACTGATGTTATCTTTCTGCCTTGGTTGTATGCGGATCCTCAGTAAAGCTATAGGCAAGGCCTGAACGTCATGGATGTCTCTTGACAAATTTTGCTAATTTGTGCCTTAAGGGTCCCATTCATGCGTTTTACTTTACCGCTTGCTTGGGGTCTGTAAGGTGTGTGCAGATCCCAAGCAATTCTTAAAATCCGGCTAACTTCTTGAATCACATTTGCAACAAAATGTGGTCCCCTGTCCGAGGACATACCTAAGGGAACTCTAAACCTTGGTATTATATGATTAAGCAAAACTTTCACCACTTCTTTGGCTGTGTTAGTGCGACAGGGGTAAGCTTCAGGCCATCCACTGAACGTGTCAACTAACACCAGAATGTACCTGTATCCTTCTTTGTGTGGTAACTCAGCAAAGTTTATTTGCCAGTAATCTCCAGGAAGATCTCCTGCCTTTGTTACTCTTAACACAACTCTTTTCTTTGTATCAGGATTGTTTTTGCAGCAGATTTCACACTTGCTCACCACTGATTGTACAATATCTGCCATTCTTTTTCTTATTATTTTTTTTAGATGTTTCAGAAGATTTTTAACCCCGAAATGTGTGCTTTCATGTTCTCTTCGAGCTAGCTCTCGAAGAATTAGAGGTGGGACTATGACCTGATTTGTAGGTGTAACAGCCCATCCATTTTCTGTGATCTCAGCTTTAAGAAACTTAATTAACTTGTGGTCTGCCTGATCATATTTTGGGGTGAACCCTGACAAATCAGTTTTTTTCTGTGGAATTACTGCAAGAATACTTTTTTCTGCAGCCCTTCTTGCTGTTTCATCAGCAAAGCGATTTCTTAATTCTGGAGTGGTTTTCCTTTTCTGGTGACCCCTACAATGCATGATAGCTACTCTTGTGGGTTTTTTGATGCTTTCTAAAAGGGCAAGGATTTGTTCAGCATGTTTGATCTGGTTACCTTGAGCGTTCAACAGTCCTCTCTTTTTCCAGATGGCTTCATGGGCATGGACAACACTAAATGCATATTTAGAGTCCGTCCATATATTTACCTTTTTCCCTTTGCTCAGGTCTAGGGCTCTTGTTAATGCAATCAGTTCGGCCTTCTGTGATGACACATCGGCTGGCAGGGCTTTTGCCTCGATCACCTTGTCCTGGGTGGTTACTGCATAACCTGTCATTTGTTTACCATTTTTCATGAAGCTGCTCTCATCTGTAAACAGCTCCCAATCTGGATTTTCTAGGGGCACGTCTTTCAGGTCTGGTCTGCTGGAATAGACTTCTTCGACTGTCTGCAAACAGTCGTGCTCAGGCACGTCATCGGTTAAGGCAGAGGACAGAAACATGGCAGGGTTAACAACAGAAGTTGTTTTCAGGGTAACATCATCCTGTTCTAACAGCAGTGACTGATATTTAAGCATTTGATTGCTTGACAGCCAGTGTCCTCCTTTCTGCTCGAGTACTGCTGCTACTGCATGTGGCACATAGACTACAGTGTGTTGTCCAAGGGTGAGTTTCCAGGCCTCTTGAATCAGGATGACCGTAGCCACTACGGCTTTTAAACACCCAGGCCACCCTTGGCTAACATTGTCGAGCTGTTTGGAAAAATAGGCCACAGCCCTCCGTTGGCTTCCGAGGCGCTGTGCTAGTACGCCCAGTGCCACATTAAGTCTCTCATGTGTAAAAAGTTCAAAAGGCTTAGTCAAGTCTGGTAAGCCCAGTGCTGGAGCTGACATTAGAGAGTGTTTCAGCTGTTTAAATGCAGCTCTTGTGCTTTCAGTCTAAATTATAATGCCATTTTCAGCTGCTTTTATTGCTCCGTACAAGGGTTTCACCAACAACTCATAATTTGCTATCTACAACTGACACTAACCTGCCATTCTTAGAAAAGCTTGCATCACTCTTACGTTGTGGGGCTCTGGAAGTCGGCAGATGGCTTCTTTCTGTTCCTTGCTGAGCTGTCGGTGTCCACGGAAGATCTCAAGTCCCAAGTAAACTACTGCTTCCTTGGCAATCTGTGCTTTGTCTTTGGAAACTCTGTATCCACTCTGTCCCAAAAAGTTTAACAAGCTTACAGTGAATTGAATACAGTCATTTCTAGTTTTAGCTGCAATCAAGATGTCATCAACATACTGAAGGACAACCCCTCTTGGCTCTTGTCTCTTCTAGTCTTCTAATTCTTTTGCTAGCTGATTTCTAAATATTGTCGGGCTATTCTTGAAACCCTGGGGTAGGACTGTCCAAGTAAGTTGGCTTTTTCTTCCTGTTTCGGGATTTTCCCACTCAAAAGCAAAAAGCTCCTGGCTGTTTTTATGCACAGGTATGCAGAAAAAGGCATCTTTCAGATCTACCACAGTAAACCACCTTAATTTGTCTGTCAGTGTGGTCAAAAGTGTGTATGGATTGGCTACCACTGGGTGTATGTCCTCTGTAATTCTGTTAATTGCCCTCAAATCTTGGACTAACTGATAATTTTTACCATCAGCTTTCTTCACTGAAAGGATTGGCGTGTTATACCTGGACTCACATTGCACTAATAACCCATGATGGAGGAATTTTTCAATTATAGGTGCCAATCTTTTACGACTTTCTAACTTTAAAGGATATTGTTTTTGCCTTACTGGTGTGGCTCCTGGTTTGAGTGCAATGCTCACTGGTTCTGCCTGTTTGGATCTTCCTGGGACATCACTGGCCCACACAATTGGATTGACAGCATTTTCAACTTCAATGGGGATTTCACCACATCCATCCTGTATAAAAAGTGCGGCAACTTCGACAAATTTAGTTTCTGGAATTATAACTCGTACACCCTCCCCTTTTTTAAATTTGATTTCAGCTTTTAATTTCTCTAACAAATCCCTCCCCAGCAATGGTTTAGGGGAGTTAGGCATATAAAGAAATTGATGAGTTACCCAGTGTTTCCCCAGTTTAAATTTCAAAGGTTGGAAGAAAGGCTGTGTTTCAGTTACCCCTGTCGCCCCAACAACATGAACAGTTTCATGACTCAGTTTCCCTTCTAGAGTATTTAACACAGAATATGCCGCACCAGTGTCTACCAGAAATTCTATATCATCTTTCCCCAGCTTGGCTATAACCGAAGGCTCTGCTGGGGGAGAAGCCTCCGGTCCCCATCATTCTGAGTCTTGTCTCAATGGGAGCTGGGGAACTGGGGGTGTCTTCTTCAACATTGGACAGTCAGCCTTCTAATGCCCTTTCTTCTTACAATAAGTGCATGTGTCTTTGTCCCTGGGGGGAGAAGCTTTCTTGGACGACTTTTCCTGACTACCTTTCTTCCTGGGAGAGGGTTTCCCTCTATCACTTGAGTCTCTATCTTGAAACACTTTCTAGGCTACTTCTAACAATTTACTCATGTCTTGAACCCCCTTTAACTTTTGCAACTTTCTTCTTATATCACTTGAAGCCTGACCTATAAACAAATAAGCTAGGTGGTTCCCCCCTTCCGTTGTATCAGGATTTATGTTTGTATATTTGGTGGAAGCTTCTTTTAACCTATTCAAAAAATCAGTCAGAGTTTCATCAGGACCTTGCTTCACTTCGTAAAGCTTTGCCCAGTTAAGAGCTTTAGGGACACCATGCTTTAACTCATATACTATGAGATCTTGATACCGTTTTAATCTTTGCATTTGTGCTGGTACATTGGGGTCCCACCCTGGATCATCTGTTGGAAAAATTTCTGCAACCGTACCTTGTAGCGTCCCGTTAGCTATGCCTGATTCCACAGAGTCTGTAATAGCTTTGTTTACCATCTGCCTTTCAGTGGGATCAAGCAATGTCTCTATCATAACTGCTAAATCACTCCAGTCAGGATTCTGTGTTTTAATTGCTCTTTGTACCAAAGTAGCCACTTTGTCTGGGTTTTCTTTATATTTTCCCACTGTACTCTTCTATTGTTTTAATTCTATGAGGGAGTACGGAACTTTCACATAGATTGGCCCTTGATTACCCGCAGCCTGTCTCAGAGGGGCTTGCAAAACTGGCTCCTTTTTTGCTCTGGTCCGTTTAGCAATTGGGCTCCGCTCCCTTATTGCTTTTCTTGCTATCTTTCCCCTCTTTCGCCTGCTTAAAGCAGCTATCTCATCTTCCTCTTCAGAGGAGCTGCCTGAGTGAGAGCTGTCTGATTCCGAGGAATCGGCTGTGTCAGCTCTGCCCCGGCCCGTTCCGGTACCGGCCATCACTGACAGGGACCTGCTCCGCCGCAGAGGCCGGGCAGTGTCTCTGGGCCTGCGCGCTTCGATGACGTCATCTTCTGAGCCAGCCGCTCGGCGCGCGGCGTTGTCATGGAGACTCCGACGCTTGGGAGAGGGGGGAACGCCACCCTCCCTGTGGGAGGTTCCCTCCCCGCCCTCCTGGTGGAAAACCTTGTTTTCTGGCTTCACCTCTAAGGGCGGTGCCGTAGGCTGCACACGCTGGCTGTCCTTTCTCCGCAGTCCCTCCCCCTTCTCCTGTTTCACCGGCAGGAATCCACCTAAAGCTGCCTGTCCTCCCCCCCCACCCCCGTCGACTGAGAAGGAGGAGGAGGAGGGAGAGGAGGAGGAGGAGGAGGAAGAGGAGGAAGAGGAGGAGGAGGAGGGGGAGGAGGGGGGCCCATTCTCAAGGCAGGAGCCACCAGATCCATCTCCACATCCTCCCCCTTCGTCGAGTTCGACATAGACTTCTTAACCTTTTTTTCTTTTCTTTTTCCTAGAAATAGTATATGCTCTCTTTTAGATAGTTGTAACTTAGATACAGCCAAGAAGAGCTTCGCATATTCTAGTGCTAAGAAACACTGATCTTTTCGGTGATACGATATTAAATTCAATATTAATTCTTCATCTAGACTACTAAATTGGGGCCAGCTTTGCCAGTTGTCTAATCTATAAGCTGGCCAGATCACTGTGGAAAGCCGAATTAATTCTGCTTTTGTAAGGGTTTTATCTTTGCCAGTCAATTTTCCCCAGTTATCTAATACTAAACTTAAAGGCGAGTCCTGTGGTATTTCCTTCCCCATACGAGAAATATTACTGCCCATGGTTTTATGCTTATAAACAGAGAAGTTCACAGAAATAAAGCAAAGCGATCTAAAACACTCGATAAAGCACAAAGAGAAGACCAGAAATAAGAAGGATTCGAACCCGTAACCCCGAGGATTTAAACTGCGGCCGCTAACCCACTGCGCCACTTGGCTGGATGCCAGAGGGCGTTGGCTAGACACAACCTAGCAACAAACCAACAGAGGGAAAATCAAATTCCCTGGAACGAGTTCCCTGTCAAGCTCTCACGAGCTGACAAACTAACAAAAGGGGGAAACACCAAATGAAACCCCCCCCCGGGACCCTTGCGAGTCCCTAAACAAACTAAGAGATCTCTTAATACCTAACTCCGGTGCTAACAATACTACCTTTATTCAGTTACTCACGTGCCTCTGTGCTGGATCTGGAGGGTGTTCTGGGCTCTTGGGGCTCCTCTGCCTCCTGGACTGTAGCAACTGCCCCCCCGGGTGCCGGCAAGGGGGGGGGGAGCTGAGCTGGATCTTTCTGAGTCCCAGAGGATTTTCGGAAGCCTCGTTGTCCCTTCGTGGTCACCAAAGAACTGATGCCTTATCAGGCTTCTTAGACACAGAGACTAGACAGAGTAAAGGAACAAAAGTAGGTATTTATTTGAAGGGCCTTCAAGGTACACCCTGGGGAGCCAGAGGCTATTGCCAAGATGGACCCCAAGATGGACGACAGGTCACGAGTTTTCTACACTTTTATAGGTTTGGTTCATTTGCATATCAGGGTCAATTTTCTAATTAAAACCCCAGTTAAATGATGTAATTTCTCTTAGCTACCCCCCCCTTCAGAGACTCCTTGGTTTACACCCGTTGGGCTCAGGATGGTCCAGGTGTCTTTGAAGAGCAGTCCGGAGAGGCTTTATGTCTAACTAGCATGAGAGAGCAGAAAGTAACAGGCTACAAGAAGCTTTAAAGTTGCACACTAAGCAGTACAGAGTTTAAAAAATATAGAAGTTAAAACCTAAGGCATCAAGAGACCCCGGTCCATGACCACCAGGCGGCACTGCGCAGACGTAATAAGATGCCAAGTTAATTATAACACGAAGCAGAGACAGACGATGAATATGTATAGGTGTATTGTGTAACCTAATATATATGCAATTTGTAACCAGATATATTTCAAGCTGGGTACCGCAGTCGGGACGCATGTTTTTTTTTGGGGCTACCCTCCATGCGTCCGGCGCTGCAATAAACATACCTACTTTACAACTTTTGAGTTGTAGAGTCTTTTCTGCATATCACCAAAGCAGAATGAGAAGATGTAACACTATTGATAAGGGGAAGGAACTGTGACCAAAGATCCTGTTTTCGAACCTAAAACTAACTAAAACCAGCCTTGAAGTTTGGACTTGGGCCAGGGACATAAAGAGCATGTGCAGGGAGGCTAGGTGAAAAGTTCAGCCCGAGGAAGACTCCTTTACTTCATCTGAGGAAGACTCTTACTTCATCCCGGAGACCCCTGCCCACGACCACCAGAAGACACTGCACAAGTGCAACACAGATGTAGATGACTTTTGGGCTCATTATGATACGAAGCTGTCTTGGGGTGACTATCATGTGTATCCCCTACCATGCTCTATGCCCAAAAAGTAATTTTGTGCCTTTTCTGTGCCTTTAAACTGAGCTAGAGAAAAGAAAAAAACCAAACGAACGTTTCAAAACAGTTTCCCAAGGACACAGAGATTACACTCCTCTCTGCGTTCTCTGGCTGCAGGAGCAGGAGGGAGCACCCTGCTTGCTTGCTTCAGCCAGCGGTTTCGGGTTTTTTTTCCTTCTCTTCCCGGCGTGAGACGGAAAGCTGAACTTTGTTTCCTGGGACTTTGGTTTTTTCCCTTCTTCTCTTCTGGACTGTTCAACAACATCAGAACACATCGGGAGAATGTTTCCCCGAAGCTCGGGGGGTGGGCCCTCGCCGACCCAGCTCCGAGGAGGAGAGAGACCACACCTACAGAAGGACTCTGAAATCTTCCCAGGTTTCTCTCTATAGCAAGAGATTTCATTTCATTATTTAGCATTATTATCCTTTTCCCGTGTGTTTGTTAAATAAAGTAGTTCTTATCTCATTCACTTTCCTTCGAGAAAAATATCTTTTTTTCCCCGAACCCTGTGGGGAGAAGGGTAGGTGTAACCTGGTTTTCTCTCAAAGGATATATTGCTAGATTTTGGCCAAACCGGCACAAATTCTTATTGGCGTAGTCGGCAGGATTCGAAGGAAAGTGAAAAAACCTGCACTAATTACATTCTTGGTTTGAATTTAACTACTTTGTGTTGGGGTAAAGTAGTTACCATGTTAGTTGAGTTCATAATGTCTCTCTGGCTGGATATACTCACATCTTTTTGGTCCCTAGGCTTGCTTGAGGTACTGGTGATTTTTTGGTCCCTGTTTGCCTATCCAAAACTTAGTCTGATCCTGTGGCTGATAAGACACTTTTACAGAGCAGGGGCATGAATCCGGATTTCTATTTTGCTTTGCTCAGTGATAGTGATTTATAAGAAGTCAACAGAGGTACAGGCAGTTGTTCAAAGCGTGTATGATAGGTCGTTTCTCCATCCTAACCCCAGTCCTAGTTTCAGTAGCCTGTTTTGAGAGTTTACTGGTAATTGCACTCAGTTTGTTAGAAGAGGAGGAGATGGAGTTTCCCAGACTTTCATCTCCCTCCCCTTTAAATTTGATACATCATCTTTTGAGAAGGTTCAGTTTCCCTTGGATGTTAAAGACACCATCTTCCTGGTAGTTTATCTAGTAAGCTTCCTTTATTTAGCTTGCAGCTTGTCTAGAATGAGAGCTCAGATTTCCAGGGTGACTGAGGAGACACCTGACCCAGAGGTGGAAAGGCCTGAGTGGGGTAGAGAATGGGAGGATATAGTCCAAACCCTAAAAGAATTCTCTGACCCAATAGCTTAGAATTTCCCCCCTGAACAAATTCAGAACCCAGCTGAGGTGGGGAAATATCTGAGAGAGAAATTCAATGACAATCCTAAGGAGGAAAAGGTCTTTGCAATATGCTGGGCCTTGGCATATGCCTATCGCACACTGCTAGGTACTGTAGAGCAGCAGATAAAGGTAGAGGGGCAGGAAGATAAACCAGCAGACACCCCAGTCACTCAGGCTGCAGCCAAACCAGAGGGAAACACTAAGCCATTGACAGTTGCTCCTGTCACGAGGAAAAAGCACACCACCAAAACCGACCGCCCAGTGAAAGATGATGATGATGCAGGGGAAGGAGCCTCAAAACCACCAACTGACTCAGGCGCAGAAACCATTACTGAGTCCCTGTCCATAAAGGACCTTCACAGCCTAAGAAAAGACTACACCCAACAGTCTAATGAATCCATAATAAATT
Organism: Lycocorax pyrrhopterus obiensis; assembly: GCA_014706295.1. NCBI lineage: Eukaryota > Metazoa > Chordata > Aves > Passeriformes > Paradisaeidae > Lycocorax > Lycocorax pyrrhopterus. Next base: position 12,420,111 of record JACSVZ010000030.1, read on the forward strand.
GGATGGTCCATATTTGAGATGCTGCAGGTGATGATGTAATGCTGGACGGCGCTGAAGCGAGGCATTTGGGATCCCTGTCACGTGATCCAGCTATTGACCAAAAGATGATAAGAGAAGCTGACTCTGCTAGTGTCTGGAGACGGCTCTTAAGTAGTGTAAGGGATAGATATCTGTGTGCGGATGATCTCTATATGCAGCAAACCCAGTAGAAAACCATTGAACAAGAGATTCAATGCCTGAGAGAACTAAGGGTGGTAGAGGTTGTCTTCACAGATGACCCAAGATTAAGAGGTCCAGACCGGGCCAGAGTTGGTCCTTTCATGTAGCGAAAGCTCATACAGCTTAGGCCATCCGAATATAAGTCTGCTTTAGCACTGATGAAACCAGATTACAGTGCAAATGAGACTGTGCAAGATATGGCAACGAAGCTCCGAGTATACGCAGACTCCGTGCATAGCCCAACACATGCGAAGATCGCAGCTGTGGAAACACGTATGCAAAATTTAAAAGACAGTATAGAAACGAATTTCCAAGAACTCAAGAAAGAGATGAAAGAGATGAAAGAGGGCTTTCTCCAAACCTCAGCAGTACAGATCCGAGATTCTAATATCCAACGAGGACGTTCCCTAGAGAGAAGGTACATCCCACGAAGTGAGCTATAGAAATTCCTGTGTGACAGTGGAGAAGACATGAGGAAGTGGGGTCCACAGCCCACTTCTGCTCTGGCAGCACGAGTGCATGAATTAAAAGAGCACAAGTCTCAGAAAAGAAATTTTACCAAAAAGAAAGTAGCTCCAGTTGCCCGTAGCCAGTCTGCCAGAAATGATAAAAAGAAAGATAACCAGAATTAGAGGGGCCCTGCCTCTAACCAGGTAGAGGCTAGAGAAAACCGTATTTTTTAAACTGTGTGAATTCGTTAGCCTAGTACATCAGAACCACAAAAATATGATGCTTTAGTTGACACTGGTGCGCAGTGCACAATAATCCCATCGCAACATGTGGGGGTAGAATCTGTTTCTATTACTGGTGAAACAGGTGGATCACAAAATTTGACCCTAGTAGAAGCTGAGGTGAGCCTAACTAAAAATGAGTAAAAAAAACATTTCATTGTGACTAGCCCAGAGGCCCCATGCATTTTGGGCATAGACTTCCTCCAAGGAGGGCATTTCAGAAACCCAAAGAGACTCAAGTGAGCTTTTAGAATAGCTGCTGTAGAGACAGAGGGCATCAAGCAATTAAATACCTTGCCTAGACTATCAGAGAACCCATCTGCAGTAGGCCTTCTGAAGGAAGAAAGAACAAAGAGTACCAATTGCTGCCTCGACAGTGCATCGCCGACAGTAGCGGACAACTCGAGATGCTGTGATTCCCATCCACAAAATGATCCGTGACTTAGAGAGCCAAAGGGTGATTAGCAAAACCCACTCACCCTTCAACAGCCCCATCTGGCCTGTGTGCAAATCTGAAGGAGAATAGAGATTGACTGTAGACTATCGTGCCTTGAATAAAGTGACTCCACCACTGAGCGCTGCCATGCCAGACATATTGGAGCTCCAGTATGAGCTGGAGTCCAAAGCAGCGAAGTAGTACGCCACTATTAACATTGCCAATGCCTTCTTCTCCATTCCTCTGGCAGCAGAGTGCAGGCCTCAGTTTGCCTTCACTTAGAGGGGCGTGCAGTACACCTGGAATCAATTGCCCCAGGGGTGGAAGCACAGTCCCACCATCTGCCATGGACTAATCCAGATTGCACTAAAAAAAGGTGAGGCTCCAGAACATCTGCAGTACATTGATAACATCATTGTGTGGGGGAACACCGCAGCAAAAGTGTTCGAGAAAGGAGAGAAAATCATCCAGATTCTCCTAGAAGCCAGTTTTGCCATCAAGAAGAGCAAAGTCAAGGGACCTGCTCGAGAGATCCAATTCCTGGGAGTGAAATGGCAAGATAAACGGCGTCACATTCCCACTGAGTCGTCAATAAGATCACAGCAATGTCTCCACCAACTAACAAAAAGGAAACACAAGCTTTCCTAGGCGTCATAGGCTTTTAGAGAATGCATATTCCTAATATAGCCAGATTGTGAGTCCTCTCTACGTAGTTACCCGCAAGAAGAACAATTTCCACTGGGGCCCTGAACAGCAACAAGCCTTTGCCCAGGTCAAGCAAGAAATTGCTCATGCGGTAGCCTTAGCCCAGTCAGGACAGGACCAGACCATAAAAAAGTCTCTCTCTACTCGAGCAGCCAGAAGCCATAGATCTGCTCCACCTTAGTAAGAGCTGTTGAACTACTATCAGGTAAGATTCAGAACTACTCGCATTTCTCTCTGAGCTCGGACCTACTGAGCATCCCTAGAGTGTCAATTATGCTACAGTAGTGCGTCTGAATCAACAAACAACACCAACTCCCCAATCGAGAGTCGATGGAAAAAATCTCAATGACCGACTAGCTCTAATCAGAAAAATCCATCAAGCATATGCCTCCAGAATAGCTATATTATACGACAAAGCGACAAGCCTCACCCTCGCACCCCGCTCTACCTAGTTGCTTGGTTGGTAGATAGCTCTATACAAAATCTATTATCTTCCACGTTCCCTCTACCGCGTTACCTATAGCCAACCCAATAGCACTACATGCAGCAATGTGAGAAATTGCATCCCTCCACTGCACACATGCTCGCTCCGTCAATAGCCAATAGCATAAATGAACTGCTCACTCGATAGATTTTAACTAACATTAGTTCAATAATAAGCTAGCAATTTATGATTCCATAGCTGACAAGCTATCTTCTAGCATCACTCTCAATCTGATAAGCTTCAGTGTATTTAGCACCAGAGTTTGGGGCATTACTCCTATATGCATTTTCTTTCTAACTTATTTGTAAAAATAAGAACAACCAATTATCTCTGAGTGCAGACTAGAGGCATCCAAAACCGTGCCCAGCGAATCACACATCATCTCGAGAATAAACTAGAGACCCAGACAAATTCACATAGCTTTACTTGACTGCTTTTCAGAACGCAGGAATGCATGAATACTAAATGTCAGCATCTACGGAAATGCACTGACAACTACTAGACCAATCAACCACACAGCAGTCTCGACATAGCGGACCCACACGAGCACTGTTCCCACAAAGCTATCTAAGCACATCAAGTGCAATCTTATCCCAACGCTGAACTGCATACAGCTGTTCAACTACTGCCCTTAGACATTGCTGAAAGAAAAGAGTGGCCAAAGCTCTACCTCTATACTAATTCGTAAATAGTAGCCAATGCTCTGTGGGGATGGCTAGAAAAGTGAGAAAAGACTAATTAGCAAGCGTAAGAGAAAACTCATCTAGGCTGCTAAAGAGTAAAAAAACATTGGCTGCCCGAGTAAAAAGCTGCTTGTAAAAGTCCGCCATGTAAATGCTCATGTCCCCAAGAGTAGGGCTAATGAGAAACATCGAAACAACGAACAAGTAGATCAAGCTGCAAAAATAAAAGTGTCCACAAATAGACTTAAACTAGAAACACAAGAGAGAGTTGTTCCTAGCTCAATAGGCCCATGATGCCTCAAGTCATCAACGCAGAGATGCCACTATAAGTGAGCACGAAACCGAGAGGTAGATCTAACCATAAACAGTATCTCCCAAGTGATCCATGACTGTGAAACACGTGCTGCAATCAAGCAAGCCAAGCAAGTGAAACCCCTATGGTACGGTGGGCGATGGTCCAAATACAAGTATGGGGAGGCCTGGCAGATTGATTACATCACACTGCCTCAAAACACGCCAAGGCAAGTGCTACGTACTCACAATAGTAAAAGCCACCACTAAATGGCTAGAACCTACCCTGTGCCTTCATGCTACTGCCCAGAATACCATCCTAGGCCTTAAAAAACAAGTCCTTTTAAAGACATAGTACCCCTGAGAAAATCAAATCTGACAATGAAACTCCACTCAAAAACAGCCTATAAACACCTAGGCTAAGAAACACAGCATTGAGTAGGTGTACCATATCCCTTACCATGCACCAGCAGCTGAGAAAGTAAAACAGTGCAATAAATTGTTAAAAACCACCTTAAAAGCAACTGGGTGGGGGAACTTTTAAAAATTAGAAACAGCATCTAGCAAAGGCCACTTAGTTAGTCAACACTCGAGGTTCCACCAATAGGGCTGGTCCAGCCCAATCTAAATCCCTGCACACAGTAGATAGAGACAAGGTTCCAGTAGTGCATACCAAGAAACTGTTAAAAAAAAACTGTTTAAGTTAATTCTGCCTCGAGTACAGACAAACCCGTCCGTGGGGTTGTCTTTGCTCAGAAACCTAGTTGCACATAGTAAGTAATGCAGAGAAATAAAACAACACGTTGTGTACCGCAAAGAAATCTAGTTGTCAAGTAAAAACCACATGTAATGTAAAATGCCTGTACACCACTGCTTGCTAAGTGTCACTGTCACTGTTTGTACATAGCTGTATATAAGTATTAATGTGTGTATGTGTAAAGTTAAAATATATTAATTTAAGCATTAAGCCAATGATATGTGATAAGGGGTAGAATGTCTTAGAGTAACTCTATCATGTGTATCCCCTATCATGCTCTATGCCCAAAAAGTAATATTGTGCCTTTTCTGTGCCTTTAAACTGAGCTAGAAAAAAGAAAAAAAACCCAAACGAACGTTTCAAAACAGTTTCCCAAAAACACAAAAATTACACTCCTCTCTGCGTTCTCTAGCTGCAAGAGCAAAAGAAAGCACCCTGCTTGCTTGCTTCAGCCAGCAGTTTCAGTTTTTTTTTCCTTCTCTTCCCAGCGTAACACAAAAAGCTAAACTTTGTTTCCTAAAACTTTAGTTTTTTCCCTTCTTCTCTTCTAAACTGTTCAACAACATCAAAACACATCAAAAAAAATTTTTCCCGAATCTCAAAAAGTAAGCCCTCGCCAACCCAGCTCCGAAAAAAAAAAACCCACACCTACAAAAAAACTCTAAAATCTTCCCAAGTTTCTCTCTATAGCAAAAAATTTCATTTCATTATTTAACATTATTATCCTTTTCCTGTGTGTTTGTTAAATAAAATAGTTCTTATCTCATTCACTTAGCCTTCAAAAGA